>NC_069449.1:7834457-7864545 GCF_026875155.1 Cherax quadricarinatus
CTACCAACCAATCCCTTAGGTCGGGTACACAAAAGTTTCATTAAGTTTCCCCAAAAAAAAGTAAAGATAAAAATTAAAAATAACGATTTTTGTAGGGAAAAACCCTTTTGGTTAAAACTTATGCCAAAATTGTTTGGATCTTGTGGGTGATTTATATAAACAGGTAAAGGCTAAGAAGAATGGTTCGGGGAATTGAAAACATTTTTAAAATTATCCCCCAAAATCTGAATTTTTAATTTTTTTTTTTTTGGGGGGGGGGGGGTTTTTAAAATAAATAAAAAAAACGGAAAAGGCATGACAAATTCGTTCTAAATGATTGTAAAACTATGACTCCTGAAAACAAGGTGCAAAATTCTAACAATCTATTTATAAAGATAAAAAGAGAATAACTTATTGGAGAAAAACAATAAAATGTTTTTGGATACGAATGTCAGGACAGTCTTCCCTTTACAATCTTTCCCAGATAAAGCACCAATTTTCCCCCCAATTCATTCTCTTTACATTCCTTCCTCATGGTGCATGTTTTTCACAGGGGGTTTTAACTGAGTGCCCCAAATGTCTCCCCCCTCTAGTACAGTGTTTTACCTTTTTGGCGGACTGAACCCAATAAGTTTCATCCGTGATTCCCCAAAACCCCTTCGAAATTTGAAAATAAAAAAATTTTCTTCAGAATATGATTTTAATCAAAACTGAAAATCAATGTGACTTTGGTTGCCTTTCAGAGGAAAATTCAGAAATGCGCGGTTCACCTTGGTAAGTGTCCTCTATTCTTTTTCGCAACAAAGTCTGTTTTTTTCTTTGTTTTGATGTTACCTCTCAAAAAGGATTGCTCGCAAAGTTCGTTGTAACAAGGCATGAGTATCTCAAGGGGTTTTTAGCAAAAAGAGGTCGTACGATTTTGGGGAATCGAAACGTTTTAGAGCGTTGTTATTCGAAGAGTTTTGTTGAACCTGGCTTGCTGAAGTTTAATGATTTCGTCGAGGGATTCTTTACTGAATTGCTGTCGCACACTGAACGTGAACGACGTCTCCCCTCTGGGTATGACTTGGTGGGGAAGTATCCGTCGGGGACTTATGCATGCCCGTGCGAACACAGTGCTTAACAATGATGTGTGGTGCATCGGTTTTCACCAGCGCTCCAAAGCCAGAGTTTCGTCCCAGCATGACTGGAGCTCCGTCCGAAACAAACTGCAGAAACAATATTCCACGAAAGATCGTTGTCTCTGAAGAAGTCATCCACAAGTTTCCTCACGTAGGCTGCCTTTGTTGTTCCTGTGAGAGGCTTACAATATAAAAAAAATCTTCCTTTATCACCGTCGTCTTCTCACATAGCGCACGAATACAACAAGATTGCTTAGACTGGGAACGTCGGTAGTCTCGTCGAGTTGGGGCTGAATTTGGCTGGGTTTGAAATCAGATCTGCAACTACTTGAGCCAAGATGTCATCGCTCATGTCGTCTATTCTGCTGCTGGTGTCATTTGAATGAGGAATTCGAGATAACTTATCTTCAGCAGCTTTTCCCAGCATGATATTCGCCATCATCAACGCTGTGGTTTTACGAGTGTTTCACCAATGGTGTGTGGCTCGCCCTGCTTTGCGATCAGGTACGCAAACTTCGCATGATGCTGTGAGGATCGGTTTATCGATGGGTACAAAGCCCGTGTGTGTCGTGTTGTGTGTGGCCTCCGCCGAACCCCTGAGACTGACTCCCCGAACCTTGGGGTTCGATCGAACCCAAGTTAAGAACCACTGTTCTAGTAGCTTGAGAAGATGCCATGTAGTGTATTTTCTAAACACTGACACAAAACTAATATTCGGAGAAAAAGCAATACAAATATAACAAAAATAACACACTTGGTCACTTGCGTCATTCTGACATCATCGAATATAATAAAACAGTAATAAAATCACTTAGAAAAATGGCAGAGACAAACAGATTGCACCAAAATGTTACCAGATTTATGTACTATTTTTGGGTATGAATATTTTTTTTTATTGTATTTTTTTCGATTTTTGAACAAAATTTTCTTCATTACACTTGTTCCTTCCATTACGTGACATGCAACTTCGGCTCAAACCCTGTAAACACAAATCAATAAAAATAATTGGCAAGTATGCATGCACGCGCGTCAGTGCAAGCACGCACCGACATACACTTTCTCTTTTCCCCTTCCCCCCCCCCCCCACATACAACTTGGCATAGTGCCACGCATATCGCTGCAAACGCACAAGAGCCGAGTAACCTCTGCAGCGAACGTTAGCTTGGTAAATCTTGAGAGTAGATTTCGGGAATCTTGACAGTACACTCACAATCATGTGTGTGCCATATGATTGTGAGTTGGAGTATGTAATACCAACCTGCAATCTCCATCTAACAAAGCATGTTAAGAAACTGGAGAAGGTCAGAGGTATGTAACGAGACTAGTCCCAGAAACTAAGGGAAATCAATACGATAAGATAAAGGAATTGAAACTGAAGACATCAGAGGATAGAAAAAACAAGGGAAGACATGGTAATAAAATAAAAATTATTGGGAGGATTTAACCGAGAGAAACAGACTCTTCTGGAAGCTGGGAACGGGTACGCGAGAGCACAGATGGTCGTTAAATATACAGATGTCACAGAGTGAGTTTTGAAATGGAATGACATGGACCAAGAAGTGAAGGCAGGCTCAATACACAGTTTAAAGAACAGAGACAACAGGGCCCAATGAGATAGAAGAGAGTAGGTACGGAAAATTGAAGGGCAAGGCCAGGAGCGAGTACAGGAAAGTGTATACATATACACATTCAAACCAAACTTGTGTTGCCGTGTGAACGAAGACAATTATATTCCTGTTAAGCGATCTGTATTGTTCCTTCCCTACCGTCTTGTGATATATTCTAGAAGCTAAGGCACGCTTCAGCTAGAATTTTCCTATCATACTGGCATGCTAAGAATGTTTTTATGCAAAAGCTTCTTCCCGTTTCCCTTCGATAAAGTAGTTGCTTTAATCAAGCAACCTTCGAGAAAGGGACCTTGATGCCAGTAAGAGGATCTTCATCCAAGGAACTGGACCTATCCTCCCCTTCCTGGGATTAAACCTGATTGTCTCACCCTTCCCCCTCCCCGCAGGTATTGTTCATACGGGTTTACTGCTTCCCACTGATCAAAATATTGAAAATACTGCATATTTCCAACATAGTTGGAAATTTTATGCAATAAGTAAATTCTTAAAATCCTTATAGTAACAGAAACGAAGGGAAAAGTAAATGTTTGAAGAGAATCTTCACTCTGGAAACCTTTTACGTTTTGTTAATATAAATGGAAGAAGTGCAAGACAATGTTTTTTTTTTCTCGTATTATCAACGATAGAAACTCAGTAAGTCATGTGTTTATTTTCATTTTCAGAAAAGGAAAACCTTATGAAAGTGAAAAATTCTATATAAAGCAAAACTTAAGTTATATTTATGAATCTACAGAGTGAATGTTTCTCAACTGATCACCTCGACAAATAACACTTACTGATGCACATAACAGCACATTTTAACCCCTCCCCCCCACAACACAAAGGACAAGAGATGAAAACACTCCTAAGTGAGCCTGATACTTCAAAGGCAATGGGACTTGACAAACTGCCACAATGGAGTCGTAGAAAGTGACGAGAATTAGGTTCCTACTCGCTACTAACAATTTGTTAGGCAAAAGACACATAATTATTTATTAAGACCTTAAATGAAGGAAAGTATCGCTCATCAGGAGCTTTGCAAGCCAATACAAACAATACAATGAATGGACACAGAGGAGTAAGGTAGTCTCTGGGAGGCAGAGAATTTTTCATGATGGTAGCAGTAGTAGCAGCAAATGTGGCGGGGGGGGGTAGCAGAAATTGATGAATAGGTAATAGTAGTAATCGCAGTGTGATTTCAACTGATGGTGGAAATTGAGACTTGGGAATCGCTTTTTTTCTTCTAGGCACTGTAGATGGAAAGTGTCTTTATTGCCAAGGCTATGAACGAAGAGAGGGGCGTCCAAGTAATGACTGAAATGTCCATTATCTTACAATGATCAAGCATGTCAAGAAATTAGAAAATATGTAGAGGTTTGCAACGAGACTAGTCCCAGAACTAAGAAAAAAACAGCTAAGAGCAGAGGGTGGAGGATCTGAACCTTACGACTTCTGAGGAGAGAAGAACCACTGTCTAGAAAGACGTACCTCAACCACTGTTCAAGGAGGGAAGATTATTTTAGGTCATAATTCAGAACGGCAACCAGCATCTTAACATGAAAGGGCCAGGGTAATTTCGTCCAGCAGGCAATAGGTACCCTCCTCTACCGTGAAAAGATTATAGTCGGATTTTAAACCCGGAGGGTTAGCCACCCTGGATAACCCAGTGAAGTCAGTTCGTCATCAGAAAATCCTTTTTTTCCACAATGGGGTCCTTTAATCCTTACCCCAGGATACGACCCACAACAGTGGGTGAGCGGGGCCCTGGTGTAAGAAAACATGCCCAGCTTTTCCCCCCGTGCCGGGGATCCATTCCTTGTGTGAGCTGAAGACGCTACCAGCTAAGCTACAATCACCCCTACCAACCAAGTGACGAGCACTATCCAAGCAACGAGGAGTAACGTAAGCCGTGTTACCAGGCGTAAGCTTAAACCGATGCAGGTTTCACATGACTCTACAGGGAATGTTAGGAATACCTCAGTGTAACTTCGAATCTCCAGGTGCTGAACAGGAGGATACAAGCGCTGTAGCAGGGGGAAGGCCGAGGAATATATATATATGTATATATATTTTTTAAACACGTCGGCGTTTCCCACCGAGGAAGGGTGACTCAAAAAAGAAAGAAAAATCTTTCATCATCATTCAACACTTTCACTATCACTCATACATAAACACTGTCTTTGCAGAGGCGCTCAGATACGACAGTTCAGATGTCCCTTCAAACTGCCAATATCCTAAACCCCTCCTTTAAAGTGTAGGCACTGTACTTCCTATTTCCAGGGAAACTGGCTAACCGATTTCCTTGAATCCCTTCACAAACTATTACCCTGCTCACATTCCAACAGTTCGTCAGGTCCCAAATACTATTCGTCTCCATTCACTCCTAACATGCTCACGCACGATTGCTGAAAGTCCAAGCCCACAAAACGTCATGTACCACTCCTCCAATTATTACGAGGCCGACCCTACCCGCCTTCCTTCCCTACAGATTTATACACTCTCCAAGTCATTCTACTGTTTTCCATTTCTCTTTAATTGACCAAACCACCTCAACTGCCCCTCTTCAGCCCTCTAATACTTTTAGTAACTCCACACCTCTCTAATTTCCACACTACAAATTCTTGCATAATATTTACACCGCACATTGCCCTTGGACACGACATCTCCACTGCCTCCAGCGCCTCCTCGACTGCAGGATTTACAACCATGCTTCACGCCAAATAAGGTGTTGGTACCACTATACTCTCGTACATTCCCTTCTTTGCATCCATGAATAACGTTTTTTTTTCTCCACAGATATCTCATTGCACCACTCACCTTTTTTCCTTCTATGGTTAACCTCATCCTTCAAAAACCATCCGCTGACAAGTCAAACTCCCAAATATATGAAAACATTCCCTTCTTCATCCTCCCTCCCTTCAATGTGATATCCAATTTTTCCTTACCTAAATAGTTTGATACCCTCATCATTTGTTCTAATTTTATCTTCACTTTCCACTTTCTACCTTTACACACCCTCCCAAAACTCGTCCACAAACCTTTGCAAATTTTCTTTAGAATCTACCAAAAGAACAGAATCATCAGTAACTGTGTCAAATCCCATTTTGTATTTGATTCCCATTATTTAATCCCACCTCTCTCCCAACAACCTAGCATTTACTTCTTTTACAACTCCATCTATAAATATGTTAGAGAACCATGGTGACATTACACATCCCTGTCTAAGACCTACTTTTACTGGGAAGTAATCTCCCTCTATACACACTAACCTGAGCTTACTTTCATCATAAAAGTTCTGTACAGCATTTAGTAATATTATTACCTATTCCATACACTTGCAACATCTGCCACATTACTCCCCTATCCACTCTGTCTTATGCCTTTTCTAAATCCATTAATGCAATGAAAACTTCCCTACCTTTATCTAAATACTGTTCACATATATGCTTCAATGTAAACACTTGATCTACACATCTCCTCTTTGTTCATCTGCTCTCTGTCTTACCTCCAATTCTTTCAATAATAACCTACCATACACTTACCTGGTATACTCAGTAAACATATTTCCCTATAATTTTTAAAATCTCTTTTGTCCCTCTTCCTTCTTATATAAAGGAACTATACTGCTCTCTGTCAATCCCTAGGTACCTTCCCCTCTTTCATACATATATTAAACAAAAATACCAACCACTCCAACACTATATCCCTCCCAGCTTTTTACATTTCTGTCATGATCCCGTCAGTTCCAGCTGCTTTACCTCCTTTCATTCTACTTAATGCCTCACGCACCTCCCCACACTCACATCCTGCTCTTCTTCACTCCTAAAAGATGTTATACCTCCCTGGCCAGTGCATGAAATTACTGCCTCCCTTTCTTCATCGACATTTAAAAGTCCCTCAAAATATTCCCGCCATCTACCCAATACCTCCAGCTTCCCATCTACTAACGCCCCTACTCTGTTTTTTAACTGACAAATCATTCGTTCCTTAGGCTTTCTTAACCTAATTATCTCCATTTTTTTTTATTCTCAGCAAATTTCTTGACAGTGCCTCTCCCACTCTATCATTTGCTCTCCTTTTGCACTCTCTCACCACTGTCTTCACCTTTCTTTTACTCTCTATATTCTCTGCCCTTCTTATATCACTTTTGTTTTGTAAAACCTTTCATAAGCTACCTCTCTTTTATCACACCTTTTACCTGACCATTCTACAATCACTCCTCTTTCCTTCTGCACCCACCCTCCTATAGCCACGAACTAACACTGCATTTTTAAAAATATCCCACCCTCTTCAACCCCCATCCCCACTACCCATACTTGCACTAGCCCACCTTTCTGCCAATAGTTGCTTATATCTCACCCTAACTTCCTCCTCCCTTAGCTTATAACTTTTACCTCTCTCTTACTTGCTCTACCATTTCTTTTTGTCCCATCTACCTCTTACTCTAACTGTAGCTACAACTAAATAATGATCCAATACATCCATTACCTCCATAAACATGCACATCCTGAAGCCTACCCATCAACCTTTTTATCCACTAATAAATAATCTAACAAAGTACTTTCATTATGTGCTACATCACATCTTGTACACTTATTTATCCTCTTTTTCATAAAATATGTATTACTTATTACCAAACTCTTTCTACACATAGTTCAATTAAAGACTCCTCAGTTACACTTACCCCTGGCACCCCAAATTTAACTACTACTTCCTCCATAAGTACTCTCTCACTTGGTTCAAAACTCCCCATGCACTCACTCATATTTCCCAAAATCTCTCTCACTCCTCTCATCTCCAGGCGAATAAACGCTTACTATAAACCACTTTTCACATCTAACTCTTATTTTACTCCACATAATCCTTGAATTTATATATTTATATTCCCTCTTTTCCTGCCATATACTTATCCTTCACTTATTGCTGCTCCTTCCTTAGCTCTAACTCTATTAGAAACCCTAACCTAATCCCATTTATTTGTCCCACTGAAACTCTCCTACCCCTTCAGTTTTGTTACGCTTAGAGCCAGGACACCCAGTTCTTTTCATTCATAACATCCACAATTCATCTCTTCCTTATCATTCGCGCTACAACCACGCACATTCAAACATCCCTCATTGACAGTTTTCCCTTGTTTCTTTTAGTAGGCAATAAGGAAAAGGAGCTACTAGCCATTGCTCCCGGCATTTTAGTTGATTTTTACAACACGCATGGATATCGGAGGAAAGATTCTTATTCAACTTCCTCGTGGGATATTAAAGGAAAAGTAATAAGAACAAAAAACTATTGAGATAAAATGAAAGAAAACTCAGATGAGTGTGTATACGCCAACGTGCACATGCATGTTTAGTGTGACCTAAGTGTAAGTAGAAGTAGCAAGACGTACCAGAAATCTGACACCAGCAATCCTACCATCACGTAAAATAATTACAAGCTTCCGTTTCATATATATATATATATATATATATATATATATTATATATATATATATATATATATATATATATATATATATATATATATATATATATATATATATATATATAAGTCGTGTCAAATAGGTAAAATTTGTCAATTAGCAAGAACTCATTTAATATTAAGTCATTTCTAAAATTTTCTCTTATAACGTTTAAAGATACATTTTTTCATTTATGTTAATGCAAAAAATAATTTTGTAACAAAAAAACCTTAGAAAACGTACCTAACTTATTATAACAAGCGCAATTTAATTTAGCCTAATCCAACTAAATATATTTTAGATAAGTGTACAATGAAATATATTTTTTCGTTAGGTTCAGAATGAATTTTGTGAAATTATTGCATATACAAATTTTCGCTTACTTATTCGGAAATCGCAAGTTTTACCCCTCTCTCTCTCTCTCTCTCTCTCTCTCTCTCTCTCTCTCTCTCTCAAATATATATAATATATTATATATATATTTATAATATATATATATTATATATATATATTATATATATTATATTATATTATATATTATATATATATATATTTATATATATATATATATATATATTATATATATATATATTTATATATATATTTATATATATATATTATATATATATATATATATATATATAACACTATACTCTAGTCCAGAACAAAGCATAAAAGCCTGTAGGTGGAGCCGGGTCCAAATCTGCTCTTCAGGTACGGTGTGAAAGCACCTTTAAGAATTCTGTGCCAGTGGACCATCCCATCTATTTTCAGCCTCTCTAGATGGGAAGCCCCGGTCAGTGACCATCCCAGGGACATCATTTGATGGTCACTGGCAAAGACCAAACAATGAAGCAGCACTTGAGGAGTATCCTGCCTCTCACGAAACCGGGTAAAATGGAGAGCTACCTTCTATCAGGTGGAAAACAGGCAGTCGATGGAAACAGTCCACTCCGTGAGGTGACGAAAAGTGACATAATAATAATACAATGTAAACAGTAAACAAGACGGGAAAAAATGAAAAGCAGATTGAAGGAAGTTTCTGGAAAGCCAGGAGGGAGAGGACATAGCCGCAGGAAAGTGACACGTTAGCGTTAAGAAATCCTCCCTACTTACCTAAATATAGTTGGGCTAGGGGCTGCCGGGATGATGCAAAATATCGTTTTGTAAATCGCTAAACGATACATCCAGGGATCTATTACCCTAATAACCAATGTCCCCTACGCCAGTACATCTAAGATTTAAATTTTTTAGAAAGTTTTTCTTTAGCGGGTGGGTAGTGCAGTTATGAATGTGTGCATGGTGTTTTGGTAGGGGGGGGGGGGTTTGTTATATCGTCAAAGACATTTGGGTATTTTTTTTGATTTATAACCTAATTGTGGTTGCAGGGGTCAAATCCGGGCTCTGGCCCCAACCTCTTTTTGGGTTTCCCATTAGGGTTCCCTGCCCCCACCCCCCTCAAATTCCAGCCTTTTCCCACTTTTGAAATCTGTGGCTAAAGAAATATTTCCCTAACACCCCCTGCGATCTTTCCAGTCTCATTTTTCCAATTTTGCCCCCTTGTTGCTTTTTTTTTAAATCTCTGGAAACCCTATCTGTCCAACTTGTCTTTTCCCTTCAGTATTTTTTTATGTCTTTATCATACCCTCCCCTTTTCCCTCTTGTCCCCGTGTCATAGAGCCGATTTTTTTTTAAACCTTTCCCCGGGGTTGGGGACATGCCCTTAGCCCCGGGACAAGTTTTCGTGGGAACCTTTACACTTTCTTTTCTTTTTTGGCCCGGTTTTGGCCCGGGGGAGAGTTCGAAACTGGATTTTGCATACTCCAAATGGGGTCTGACTTACATAGTGGCAAGGTCCGGAAACGACCCCTTCTGAGATGTGGGAAAATGCTATTTTTGGGTTCGCTACCCGCCCAATGCTCCCAGCTGTTTTTGGGTTTGATGTGCACCTGGGAAAATGTGCTCGGTTTTTATACCACCCCAAGACCCTTTTTTTCCCTGAGTGGGTAGTATTTTTTGGCCCCCCTAGATTTTTACTCTGCGGTTTTCTTAGCCCTTCCTGATTTTCCCATGATTTGCCTTGGTGGGGTTGAACCCGGGAGACAGTTGCGGGGACCGGGCCCTGCCCCCGCCCCATTTCTCTCTATTTCCCCCTTTTCTTCCCCCGTTTTTAATTATCAAAAACTTAACATCGTTTGCAAAAAAGGGGGAACCTTCTAAAGTCTTTTTCCTTCTCCAGTCATTTTAATAAAAAGGGGAAACAAAACGGTCTGGGGATCCCCCTTTGGGGAAACCCCCGCTCGTCTTTCAAGATTTTAAATTTCTAGGTGACCCGTCATTTCTTCTCCAGCTAATCTTCTCCATGACTTTGATACAATAATGTCAGTGAAAATGGTCTGCTTTTTTAAATGCTGCGTTTTCTGTCCCCATTTTTAAAAACGGGGACTGTTTTGCTGTTTTCCATATCGGGTTGTCGCCCTATTTCAAGAAAATGTGTGGCCCAAAAAGGGGCGCCTCTGCCCCCTTCTCTCAGAACCCAAGGAGAGATGTTACCCGGGCCCCCTTCCCCTTTTGGGGGTGCCTAGTTCGTTCAGCCTCTTAAACCTCCCCCTCGGTTGTATGGTTCGTGTCCAGTATTTTTGGGTTTGTATCCCACCTCTCCGTTTTTCTGGGTCCTTTCTGCCCCATTTTGTAAAACTTCTTTGAATTCATGTTGAGCTCCTCCCCAAAATTTAAAGGTCTTTTTTTGTAAACCCCCCTCGTTCTTTCCCTTCACCCTTTGATTCCCTAGTCTTTGTTTTTTTTCTTACTTTTTTGACTGTTAAAAACAGCATGGGGACAAACTTGGCTTTTGCGCTAGTCTTTTTCACATTTTTCGTTGGGCCCCCCAACCCCCTGTGAGTTTTCCAAGTCTGTTGCACTTGGGAAAAAAAACCCCCCCCTTTTTTTTTCCCCCCTTTCCCCTTTTTTGGCCATACTGTAACTTATTCCAACATTCATTTATTTTTTTTCTTGTGGTTCTCTGTCCCACTGGCCCCTCGTGTGGGAAAACCTCGTCCCTGTGTAGTCCCCTTCTTGATGTTTGGCTTCATTTTCCCTCCCCTCGTTTTCCCTTGTAATTAAATTTGTATTCAAAGCTTGGGAACCCCACGTAACCCACTATTTCCCGGGGGGGCCTTTCATATTTTTGTTTCTCAATATCTGCACTTTCGGGGCAAATTACTGGGCCAGTTTTGTGGTTATCCTCCCCCCTCTTTCTGGAAATTTTCCCTTAGTGTTGATGCTGGGGTTTTTCCCCCCCAACTCTAACATCTTAGCCCCCCCTGTTTCTGGGCCCCCTTTTGGTCCAGGTTTTCCCAAATCGTTTTCTTTCCCCTGTACTTTGGGTTTGGGGGCCCCAACTTCACCCATTTGTATAAACCCATCTCCCCTTTTGCTATCTTTTTATTGTCTTCGCCCCCTGTTATTCTGGGGGTGGGTTTTTACATCCTGCAATAATCTTTTTGGGGCCCCCCATTTCCGAAGTGGGGCTTTTTAAATGTGGGCCCCCCCCCTTGCTTCCCTTGTCCTCTCCTCTCCCCAACTCCTAAAAAACCCCTTTGGGTTTTTGGGATGACCCTTGCCCCCTTCTCCCCCCCCTGTTCCCTCAGTTTTTTTCCGGGGATTTGATATCCTGTGTGTCTGTATTAAACTTGTTTTAAGGTTGCAGTGGTCGAGTTTCGGCCCCTGGTCCTTCCCTTCCCCGGGGGGCCTTTAAATTGGGAATCATGGGCTGTTTGTGGTCTATCATCCCTTTTCTTAAACAATGTTTGGATCCGGGCCTCTACCCGTTCACCATCTAGGTCGTTCAATTTCCTAAAAAAATTTTAAGCAAAAGAAATTTTTCCAAAGTCCCGGTGATTTTCTGTGCAAAAATTTTGGGGAAAATTCGGGATCCCAGAAATGTCTGTTTTTTTTCCCAGCTTCTTTACACGCCTTATCAAATGGGGTTTCATCCCGGGGAAATGCATCCCCAAGAGGGGCCCTGACATTAAATTAATTTTTAAACGAAATTGGAAGGGGGAAAATTTAATTTTTTTCATGTCTTTTTTCGTACAAAATTTTAGTAAAAAATTTCCCATTCCAATTACTGCCCTTGTGGGCCCCATGTTACACTAACTTACCCTGACACCTTTTTTGTGGTAAGATTGCCTGAAACTGTGGGTTTTTTCCCTTTTATATTCCTTAGCCTCTATCCCCAATCTCTTAAAAAACATAAAAAAAGGGGGAAACATGAAAGCATTTCCTTTTGGGCCCCTATGGGCGGTCCCCCAAAAAACCCAACCCCAAAATGGGTTTTTTCGAAAGTTTTTTTTTCCCAACCCCAAAAAAAATATGAGGAAAACCCTTTCTCCATCCTCTCTCTCCTCTTATCCTAAGTTTCATTAATTTTGGCTTTGAACTTAGCTATTTGCGGGGAAAAGATTGAAGTTGAAAATTGGGGCTAAATATGAATCCACCCCTTTCCCCAAATTGTTTCCTTTCAAAATATTGGGGAAATGTAGGAAAAATGCGTTTTCTTAATGCCCCTGCCTGTCCCCTTTTTTGATAACTGGGCTTACATTCCGGGGCTCTCTAGATCTCCAAAAATTGTTTTGGGTTTCAGTTGATTGTTTGAAGTCGGGCTAGAAATTTCACCCAGTATTTTTGTTCTCTCTCTCACAACCCCGGAGAGAAAATCTAGTCCATTCCCTTTAAAGGAAAATCTATTTTGCTCAGTAATTTCTTACATATTTCCCCCATGTGTATGTTGTGTTTGTACTTGTGGGTCCCACTCTCCCTTTGATCGGGGGTAATGTTTTTTTCTTTACTGAGAATATTTCCTTAAACCCTTTTTAGTGGGCTCCACGCAGACTTCCTGGTTTTTTTAAATTGCCCTTCCCCCCCTTTTTTTTCCCTTCACCTTTTTTTCGTAGTTTTTTCACATTTGGGTTTTTTTTTTTTGATAGTAATTTTGGGTTTTCAAATTTGGTTTTTGTGAATGTTATTCTCATATTGTTGTTCAGCCTTTTTTCCCTACACTTTATATTAATTTCTGGCTCTATGAAAACCCCCTTATTCTTCAGTTTTATTTTATTTAATATTGCTTAACTACACATTATTCCTGTCTCTCCATTAGCTGTGAGTATGAGTGTAGGAGTGGATGTGGGGTGGATGTGTGTGTGTGTGTTTGTGTGTGTGTGTGTTTTGTGTTGTGGGTGTGTGTGTGTGGGGGGTGGGTGTGTGTGTGTGTGTGTGTATGTGTGTTTTGTGTGTAGTGTGTGTGCGTACTAAAATGGGTTGTGGTTGAAAGGGGTGGTCACGTCCGGGCCCCGGATCTTCACTGGTCGCTACTAGATCACTCTTCCTGCTTCATGAGTTTTTTATACCTCTTCTAAAAAAAATTTTTTGGTGCTGGAGAAAATGAATTTTTTTTTTTTTAATTGGAAAACCCCTTTTCGTTGGAAAATTCAAAAGGGGGCTTAAAAAATTCTCGAGAAAAAAGGGGGTAAATTCGAGGCAAACAGAACAACGAAAAAAAGGCAATGTAGATACCCCCCGATCCCTTTGTACCTTTAAAAATTTTTTGAATTGCCCATGCTAAGATATTTTTTCCTTAAAAGTGCGCTTTTCCCTGTATGACAAGCCTAAATTTTACATAAATGTGACAGTTCCTTGATTGTATTACAAAGTACTCAGCGTCATTCTAAAAGGGGAAAGGGGGCCCAAAGTTTACTTTAGTCAGATTCCCCCGCTTTTGGGTGTCCGAAGGTATGACAGCACTCCTTCCCATTGATGTCTTCTGTGTCATGTCCAGCAAAATAATACCCGCGTTTTCCCCTGAAACCCCTCTGGGGACGATGGGGGGTTCATGCCCAAAAAACTTAAATTAAATAGAGCGGGCCCACGGGGATCCCTCAAACGGAAATTTGAAAACCAGTTTGCTTTTTCCAATAACTACGAACAGCTGCATAGGATGGGTCAATATAGCCTAAAACAACCCTTTACAGTGTGGGGGGGAAGGCCCAGAGGTTCCCTCCTGGCACGGGAAAGGTTAAGTTACCTGTAACGCCTTTTTAAAATGCTGGACGCTAAAAAAAAAGGGAAACCCCCCAACCAAAAGACCCGGGGACCCAAAAAGTGCCCATTTTAAAATTTAAATTTGGGAAACCGGCCCCACTGAGAGTGGGTGATGGGCGTTCACTTGGTTATTGTTTTCCAACACAGCGGGGGGGAAAGGGAGGGGCCCCTGAAAACCCTTCGGGCCCCAAAATTTTTAAAAAATTTGGGTTAATTAAAAACTCATTACACTTTTGTTCGCGTAGATTCAGAGACACTGGGCTCATCGGAAAACAGGATCCGGGTTTCCCTTAAGCAGCTAGGTAAAAAATTTCCCAAGGGAAAGAAAAGATCTTTGTTTCGCATTTCCGAGGAATAATCCCTGTTGTATCTAGGGAATGAGCCCGGGATTTGGGGAACTAATGAGAAAATTTGAAATGTAAATACTGATCAACCCTATGTGTCCCTGAAAATGGATCCCCTCATGTTTTTGCAAAATCCATCTTTGTCCCTTTAAATTGCCCCCTTTAACCCTTTGTGCCCCAAATTTTTTTAATAATAATATACCAATTAGAGATTTTTTAAAGACTGGGTTGTGGGAAAATTAGCGGTTATTTTAAATTGGTCTAAGGGGGGAAAAACCAAAATTTTATTTATCAAATTTATTTTTATATTTTATTTTCTCCGAGACTCTAAAATCCCCAAAAAATTTGTATTTAAAAGGTCTGCCCCTTTTTTTTTTAATATATACAGAAAATTTTTAAACCGAATTTTTTACTGCTTCCTACTTTGGAAACGTGGGTAAAAAGGAAAAAAATTTATTTTTTTTAATATTGGGTTTTGCCTGGGTGTTGGGGGACTTCACAGCCAAAATGACCCATCCGGCTGAAACCCATCCACATTCCCTTTTCGGAATACATAAAGTGTATTTTTTTCCCTGGGAAAATTTCGGAACAAAACAATTTGGTTCATGTTTAAAAAAAAAATGCAGTTTTTCTGAAGGTGGGGGGTTCCAAAGTATTTGGAGATGGAGGAGTAAAATTTTTTCTAAGAGAACAAAGTAAAAACCCTATGAGTTGTCGGGACTAATAAATTTCAGAGGGGGGGAAAGGGGAAAGGGCGGGGGTTGGCTGAAAGTAAAGGGAATATTTGCTGGGCAAGGTTAAAAAAATTTGGGCGACTGGGGGAAAAAATTTAAACATCCCTTGAGTAAGTAATTTTTGAATAGATACGGATTTAAAGTGATACTGTTGGGGAATGAATGTTGATTGACGGGAAAAGGGACCGGGGGAAGTTACTTTAAAATTTTTAAATTTTAAAAATTCAGCTCAATTATTAAATATTAAATTTAAAAAGTTTTTTTTCCCATATTTATGCAGTCGAGTTAATTTATTAAATTACTGACCCCAAAAAGGTCTATTTTTTTTAAAAATTTCGGGGAAAAACCAAGTTACTGAGGTATGATCAAAAAAAACATTGTGGGCCTCGTGATACTGAGTTAATTTGTATATGTTGTGCATAAATTGGCAAAACATAAAAATTTAAGAGGTTTTTTATAAGCTCTTTTTAAAAACAGTTATGATATTATAAAGGGACTATAAATTAAAAGGGAACGTGTAATAATGTGACCCTTTGTGTAGGTGGGGTTACGTGAGAATGTTTTGGGCGTAGGTCGATCAATGATTTGAGCGGGGTTTGGGTTTTTTTGGGAGGTGGGGGAAAAGGGTAAGTTGGGTGTACAATAGGGAAAGGGGAGGTGAAAAAACACTAGACGAGGGTACGTTGTGCACCGAGGAGGGGAGTAGCTTGACTGTACTCCCGGGGGGCAGGTTTTATAGTCCTGGGAGAAAGGGGGAGGGTTTATTTGCACTTCAGGGGAGCTGTCTAACTTTAAGGGTAGCTTTATCGCGCTGTGGGGGACCGACTAATCAACAAATTTGTTTTGGGTGTGTGTGTGTGTGTTTGTGTGTGGGGTGTGTGTGTTTTGTGTGTGTGAAAAACAGTTGGTTTAGGGGGTTTTTTTAGGGAAGATTCGTAGGAAACAAGGGCAGGTGTTTTCCCGCGTGGGGCTCAGACGATAACCCCTCGTTGGTTTCCCCTCCTTAAAAATTTTTGGTCATAGTTATAACCTTTAAAAGATGCCCTGAATTATTCTTTTTCACCTTACACTGGGTACTTACTTTTTACTTGATATAAAAAAAATTGGGGGAGGCTTGATTTTTTTTTAAATTTAAATTGGAAGCGAGAAAAGAGAAAAAAATGTGTTTTCGAAGTATTTAGGAGTTAATTCATTTACAGGGTTTTAGGATACGTCAAATATCCCGTGAGAGCTTTGTGTGGGAATTTCCCTTTACCAAATTTAGCCTTTAAAAAATATTACAATTAAAGGGTTTTTTTTTTATTGGGTTTTTAAACTATGTAACATTAAATTATCAAGGTTAAAAACTTAAACGGGATATAGAGAAAAGAATTTCCCGACATTAAAAAGGGAAAAAAAAACACGGACCATTTTTTTTTAATTTAAGAAAGGGTTTTTTTGTAGAGGAAAGGGGGGGAATTCCCCCTTTTATTTTTAAAGTTTAAATTTTTTTTGGTTTCCCATAATTAAAATTTTAAAAAAACAAATTTTACGATGAACCTAAAGAAATGCAGTAAAAAATTTTTTGGTAAAGTTTAAATTGTAAAAAATAGTCCGCATCATTTAAAAACTACAAAAAAGCTATTTTTATTATTTAAGCCCTTTTTATGGCAAATGGATCAGACAGGGTCGTAACACTGAAAATACCGGGAAAAGGGAAAATTTCAAAAAATAATGTATTCCTTTTAATCCAAAGGTTTTTTGAAAGATGAGATCGGATGCAAAAGTTTTTTTTATACATACAGAGGAATGAATGTTAGTGGTAAATATCGAGCAGGAATAAAAACAGTTGTAAATTTAAAGGGGTTTTTTTGGAAATTTCGTCCCCCAAGGCGATACAACTTCTCAATAAATAACCCCCTAACTGCATGTTGTATCTTTTTCAAATCTAGTATAGCCCAAAGCTATTGCATCGATGATTGAGTTTTTAATATTCGAAAATCTCAAATTATAAAAATTTAAGGGGTGGGAAATTTTTATTTCCGAAATTCAATGTATTTTTATTTGTTATTTTCAATTTTAATGTGTGAATTGTAACCGGGGGGAGGGGAAACCCCTTTTTCAACTAACCTAAGGTTTTTTTGAGCGGTTTATCATATAACAAGAGCCCAAAAATTTATCCCTTTCTCCCGACAATAAAATAACTCCCCCCTCCTCCTTTTTTTTCCATGTAAAAAAAAAGCAAAAGGGGGTAAAGGGGCAGGGCTACTATATGCCTCCCTGGCCCAAAAATTAATTTTGGGTCTTTAAATTTTTGGTTAGACCACTCAAATCACAACAGAAAAATTTTGGGTTTGATCCCCAGGCTAGCCGGGAAACCTAGGGGGAAGTTTCATGATATCCCCAAATTTTAAAAAAAAAAAAAAAAAAAAAAAAAAATGACACATTCCAACATACACAACTCAAATCTAATTAAAAAAACCCTTTAGTTAAAAATTTTCCCCGAGCTCTTGAAACTAAACTGATTTAAAGGGATTTTTTTTTTTTTCTTCGAAAGATCAATATCCTTAACAAAACTAGAAAAACCCTTTCCCCGAAGGCGCTTAGGGAAATTTTCATTAAGTTATCAGCAATTTAGTGGAAAATTTTTGCAAGGGAAAAACCCGTATTTCCAATTTTCCCCATTTTTAAACAATTTCAAAAGTAATTATGAATTATGTAAATTTTATTGACGTTTTTGGGGTTTTTAAATTTTTTGGGATGAATAACCGAATGTGTAACCTTTGGGTATTTTTATTTTGAAAAATTTGCCAAAAGAGAGGCTTTATCAAAGCAATTTAGGGGAACCCGTAGTAGTAGAGAAGAGGAGGGAACGGGTTCTTCAGCCCCGTCAAATATATACAGAAAACCCGACGATAATGGGGGGAGGGAAGGGCACCCCAGGAAGCCAAAAAATCCCATAAATTTGTCCTTGATCTAAATAAAATGGTTGAAAGTTTGAAGCTGATCGATAAGGTCCCTTTTTGGGGGAAAAAAAGAAAAATTTTTAAAAGAAAGAAAGAAAAAATTTGTTTAGAATGTTCGAAAAAAAGGAAAAATCAACCCCGCTTTAATTAAAAACGCCAAAAAAAATTCAATTTTTTTGAGTTTTATTTTTCATTTTGGGGGTCTATTTAAGGGTTTTCTCTTAAACCCATTTGCAAAAATATTCGGGTTTTTATTTTTTAAGGGAAAAACTTTTAATTTTATCAAAATTTGCTAAAAAAAAAAGGAAAAAATTTGGGGGCTCATACAGCCCCAAAAAAAATCCAAAAATTTCTTTTTAATTTTGATCACCCCGGTTTTGAGTTTGACGCGATCAGAAGCGGCAAATTTTGTTTTTTACCGGAAAAACAATTTTTTTAAATAAACTGAGGGAAATTTGGGAAATTTTTCACAGCTCCAAAAAAAAAGCGGCAAAATTTATTTTTAAAGTAGTCACCATGTTTGAAAAATTTAAAATGATCAGAAAAGGTTTTTCCATAAAAGATCTGTGCCCGTTTTCAAAATTTTTCTTTTTAATTTTTGGGTTTTACAATTTACCCGCAAACAAAAAAATTAAACTTTGCTATCCGGCTTGATAAAAAACTTTCCCCTTTCCCGTAGAACCCCAAAATCAAATTTATGAATATAATTAAAAGAAAAAAAAATATTTCCCCTATTTTTACACAAAAATTTTCTGCATTTACACACCTGAACTTCACTCTCCGTCGGCCCAATTAGGAGGAACTTCTTTAATTCTTTAAGCACGCCGCTGAAAAGGTTTAGCCCCAAGGGTTTCTCTACCTTTTTTAAAAGACGTTGGAAAAAAGGATTCTACAACTATGTTCCCCGGAAAAATTTGTCCGTTAAAAAAAAAAGCAAAGGAAAAAAATTTAAACCCATCGGTGAAGGGATTCCCGTGTTTCGAACAAAAATTTAAAAGTAAGGGCTGGAGGAAAGAAAAAATTTGGCAAACCCCCTTAAAAAATCCCCCCTTCGGTGATATGTAAATAAAAAAAGGGGTTTAAATTAATAGAAACCCGGGAAGTTTTGCTCCACTGTCTTATACCAAATGATGTGGAAATGAAATATTTGTAGGGATTAGGGGTATTATGGGAAAATTTTTTAGTTCGGCACTTAAAACAAAATGAAGAAAACTGAGACACTTAGGCCCAAAATTTTGGGGGAAACTTTATAGAAGAAAAGTTTTCCGCCAAAACCCGTGGCTTTTATCCGTCTTAAAAAAAATCAGAAAGGGGGAATGGGGGAGTTTTAGGTTAAACAGTCCCCCAGCCTAGTATCGATGGGTTCATCCTCACCCCAAAAGGGAAATACAGCAAAAGCGCCCTAGCAGTGGCTTATATTCTGTTGTCTCACCCCGACTACATTATATAAGCCCCTGCTACGGCCCCGGGCTGTAAATTTTTCAAAACTGAAAGGGGCCCCGGAAAATGGACTTGGTTGGCGGGGTGGGTTATTTCAAAATCCTCCTCTCCCTTTCACCCTTGTCTCCTACTCTGTTTTCAAGCGGGAAAGCCCCTATCCATGTACCTAACCTGGTACCCCAACAACAATAAACTTTCCTTTTCCCTTTGGTTTTCGTTGTTGTGACGTTTTTGTAGGCGAAATTCCCTTCGTGGGTAGCAAGGGAAAGATTTGTGTTTTCACCAACCCGGTTTTTCCCCAGCAGTCTCTTTCTTCTTCATCGTTTCTTTCCTTTCCATTGTCTTCTGGGTCGTTTTAATTGTTCAAAGTGTCCAGCCACTGTCCCGTTTCCCTTTTTTACCTGGGACTCAGAAAAGGAGGATGTACGAATCTTCTTGTTTTTTTCAAACGGTTTGTATCTTCTTTTCGCTACCCCCAATTCCCTTCCCTTTAAACTTTCTGGTAAAATTGTTCGATGGAGGGCATCTTGGTTGAATCCAAGGAAAAGTACACTAACGTCCCTCTGAGCTAAGTAACGTCAAACCAAAACCCAAAATTTTAAACTCCCCCGTCCCAGCCCCAATTTAACCCCCAAATAGGTAGACTGTTTCCCAAACATCAATACCCCATTTTCCAAAAAACCAAAAAATTTCCCTTTTTCCCCTTTTTAAATTAAACTTGTCTAAATTTTAAAACCCCTTAAAGAGGGTTTCTTTGGAGAGGTATCCCCAAGGGCCCTTTTTTAATGTCCCCTTTATTAAAACCCTTTTTTCCAAATTACTTCGATCTTTTCTCCCCTCTTCTTGTCTAAAGTGAAAGTAATTTAAAGGGGCTTCAATATCAACAGTTTAAAAATTGATTTTGAAATGGTTAAGTTTTCCCAAAGCTCTAAAATTTTTTCATGTGAAAAGATTTTTTAACCCCCCAATTTATTTTCAAAAAATTGAGAAAAAGGTTTTTAAATTTAAAAAAGTGCATGGTCGACAAAGGGTTTATTGAATCTTGTTTTTTTTAAAAAAGGGGTTTTCAAAATTTTGAATATTTCCCCTTGGTTTATATAAATTAATCCATTTATAATAATGAATTTGGGAAGAATTTAATAAAAACATTGGACAAATAATTTAAAACTTAATTCTTTGGGGTAGAAAAAGGTATTTTGGGTTTTCATGAAGGACTGTCTAGTTGGGGGCCGCGGGCCTGGCAGTGTTTTTTTTCTTATGAGTCGCGGGTTGGGCCGCGTTAAAGGGGTTGCTTTGTTTTGGGATGTGATTGTGGGGGTGGTTAGACCTTTTAAAATGCCCTTTCTTTGATGTATTACTTTCATTGTTCCCTTTAAAAATTTGAGTTTGTTTAAAAAAAGCGGTTTTGGGAAATTTTATTATTTTTTTCACAAATTTGGGTTTTTTTCATATATTAAAAATTTTATTATTTATTTTATTATATATTTTATATATTTTTTATAATTTATTTATATATATATTTAAAGTGTGGGCCCTATTAAAATGGTCAATTAGCAAGAACCCCATTTAAAATTAAAATTCTTTCTAAAAAATTTTTTTTTTTCGTTTAAAGATATATATTTTTTTGAAAGTTAATTTTTAAAAAAAATTTTTTCTTTTGCTCCCCAAAAAAAAACTTAGGAAAAATTACCCAATTATTATAACGAAATTTATTTTAGCCTAACCCAGCTAAATATATTTTAGATTTTTTTACAAAAAATTTAAAACTAAAAACAAAAAACGTGAAAAATTTTTTTTTTCGTTAGGTTCAGAAAGATTTTGGCGAAAAATTGGGTTTCACAAATTTTCGCTTTTCCTAAATGGCAAAATTAGTGTTGCAAAATTTAAACCAAGATGATAAGTTTCCCATTGGCACGACATTTTTTTATATGTCGTGGGCCCAATAGGGGGGAAAATGCGGGTCTTGGCCCCCTTAAAATTGCAAGCTCATCTTGCCCTTAGGACAAGTGAAAATTTGCGTATGGAAAAATTTTGCCCAAAATCATTTGAAAATTTAAAGAAAAAAATAATTTCACTAGGGTTTTTTTTTAGTTTTAAATTACTGAAAACAAATCAAAAAAATATTTAGTTGGGTTTTGGTAATATAAATTGCCTTTTTTTTAAAAAAAGGGTTTGGGAGTTTTCTAAGATTCTTTTGGTGCAAAAATTAAAAAAAAGTTACATTTTCATTAAAAAAAAATATATTTTTTTTAAAAGTTAAAAGAAAAATTTTAAAAGGATTAAATTTTAAAAAGGGGTTTTTTGCTTTAAATGACCCGTTTTTATATTTTGGCACGAATATTTAAAAAAATATTTTTTATATATTTATATATATTATATATATATATTAAAGAAAAGAGAGAAAAGAGTAGGGAAAAAAGGGAAAAAAAAAAAGGGGAGAGAGAAGAGAGAGTAAAAATTAGGCTTTTTTAGAGGTTTTTCAAAAATAGAAAAGTTTGGAAATGCAAGGAAAGGGGGGTTTTAAAATGGAAAAGGAAAAAAGGGGGGTTAAAAGAGTGGTGAAACAATGAAAAAAAGAATAAATGGAGAAATGGCTGATTTTGTTATAAAAAATTTTGTTGAAAAATAAAAAAAAGTTTTTGGGGGGAATTTAGATTAATAAGTTGAGGAAGAAAAAAGGGAACGAAAGGATTTGATAGTTTTTAAAAAAAGGAAAGGAGAGTTAAATTTAAAAGGGGGAGTTAGGGGTATCCTGAAGATGGAGGAAAAATTTTGGGAAATTTTTAAATGTTGATGAAGTAGGGAAAAGTTTATTTTTGGTAAGGGGAAGGAAAGGGAAAAAAAATCTTGTAGGAGTGAGGAAAAGCAGTTGTGAGTGTAGCAGAAGTTTTGGAGGCAGTGGGTGAATGAAAGGGGGTAAGGCAGCAAAGATTGATAGTATAAAGATAGAAATGTTAGAAGCAGATGGGGATATAGTTTTGGAGTGGTTGGTGCTTTTATTTAACAAACGTATGGAAGAGGGTAAGGTACCTAGTGACTGGCAGAGAGCATGCATAGTTACTTTGTATAAAGGCAAAGGGGACATAAAAGAGTGCAAACATGATTGGGGAGAAAGTCTGTTGAATATATCCGCTAAAGTTTATGGTAGAGTTATTATTGTAAGAATTAAGAGTATATGGAGAGTAGGATAGCAAATGAACAAGGAGGCTTTAGGAAGGGTAGGGGGTGTGTGTAGACCAAATGTTTTACAGTGAAACATATAGGTGAACAATATTTAGATAAGGGTAGTTTTTTGTGGCATTTGTGGATTTGGAAAAAACTCGTATGAAAGGGTGGATAGGGGACGCACTGTGGCAGATGTTGCAAATGTATGAAATAGGAGGTAGGATACTGAAAGCGTGAAGAGTTTTACGAGGATAGGCTCAGGTTAGAGTACATAAGTAAGAGAGAGGGAGACTATTTTCCAGTAAAAGTAGGCATTAAACAAGGATGTGTGATGTCACCATGGTTGTTCAATATATTTATAGATGGGATTGTAAAGAAATGAATGCTCGGGTGTTGGCAAGAGGTGTGGGGTTAAAAGATGGAGAATTTAACGCAAAGTGGGAGTTGTCACAGTTGCTCTTTACTGATGGTGACGTGTAGTTAGCTCAGTGGTGACGTGTACTTAGCTCTGTGAAGCTTTGTCCAGTGAATCTCCGTGAATCTGCACAAGATGTCCTCTCTTGAGCAACTATACCAGCAGCTGAAAGAGGAGCTTAGGGTTGCTAAGCTTGAGATGCGCCGATGACGGAGGAAACAAGAGGATTCGAAGTAATCCTCCTGTTGTGAGTCCTCAGGTCAAGAGAGGAACCTGGTCAGTGGCCGGCCAACATGGAACAAAGCTGAAAATCAAGAAGTCTGTTGGAATGGTGGGAAACAACAAAGATCCAGAAGATTGCTGTGGAGACTTCCAACCCATTTTCGGTATTACCAGACGAATGTGGGTGTTTACTGGAAACGTCACAACGAGCACCAAGGGATCATTGGCAGACGTGAATGAGACATCCCTTGATACCCCAATGAAGACCATCAAGAACGTCACGGACAAATTCCACAAATGAAGGTAAGAACATCGTTTTAGTTGGAGACAGTCAGGTTAAGTTTATGGATATGGCCTTCTGTCTTAGGGACAGGAAAGAGGAGGCTCGGGGTATGTTTTCCTGGGGCTGGGATGGGGGATATTGTTAGCCATCTGGACGACATCATGAAAGGTAATGGGAGCAATCTTATTTTCTGCCTCAGTGCGGGAGGCAACGATGTTGGCAGACGTAGGAGTGAAGACCTGATTAGCAAGTATACGTCAGCAATAGAGATAATTAGGAAGAAGGGTGGGAACCCTGTCATATGTGGTATTTTGCCAAGGAGAGGAGTTGGAAAACGAATGGTTGTCAAGGGCAATTGTGTCAATTGTGCTGGACAAATACTGTAAGGAGAATGCGGTAACATTCAAATGGCAACTGGGACCTCTTCTATGGTAGAAATGACATGTATGCAGGGATGGGGTTCACTTATCTAGGTCTGGGGTGGGGGCACTGGCAACGGCAGTGGAGGGAGCTGTTAGGGCTTTAAACTAGGAATATATTAGTGCTATGGGTTTTGACGAAAATGCAGTGGGGTCCCAGTATAGTAAAACTATGAGTTCTAGGGGAACTAGTAATAGGAAGAATGAGGTGGATATTGGAAAGCCAATGACACTAGGCGACAAGGGCAGTAATAGGTTTAGTGAAAAAACTGTTATGAGCAGGAAGGGTAAAGAGAAAGGAGGGTCTTTAAAATTATATTATGTAATAGCCGTAGTGCTAGGAATAAGATGGATGAGTTGAGATAGTTGCTAGTGCAGGTAACATTGATGTATTTGCAATCACTGAGACATGGTTTAATTCCAAAAAGTAGGGACATGCCTTCGGAATGTCACATTCAGGGTTTTAAATTGTTCCAAGTAGATAGAAATATCGGTAAGGGAGGTGGGGTGGCACTGTATGTCGAGATCACTTGAACTGTTGCATAAAAACGGGTATTAAGTCTGAGGTAACACATACAGAGTCTGTCTGGATAGAATTTTCAGAGGGGCATAAAAAATTGATTTTAGGAGTGATATACCGTCCCCCAAACTAAGATGCTTACATGCTGCTCAAAGAACGTTTATCCCGTATAAAGAAATTAGATCAAATAGAAATAACCCAAAATGGATGAATAATAGGCTGAAATATCTACTAGGGCATAAGAAAGGAATTTATAGGCGTATCAAAAGAGGTGAGGGTCATCTTATGAATCAGTATATTGACGTAAAAAGGGACGTTAAAAGAGGATAAGAAAAGCTAAAAGGGACTATGAAATTAAAGTTGCTAGGGATTCGAAAAACTAACCCAAAAGTTTTTTCCAGGTCTATAGAACGAAAGTTAGAGATAGATAGGTCCCTTAAAAATAACTATGGGCATCTTACTGACAAAGAGAATGGAATGTGCTCAATTTTAAATAATTATTTCCTCTCGGTTTTTACACAGGAAGACACTAACAATATTCTAGTAATTAATATTTATAGTGGGCCTGAAGATAAATTATGTAACATCACAGTCACTAGTGAAATGGTTGTGAAGCAGATAGACAGACTGAAGCAAAATAAGTCGCCAGGTTCTGATGAGCTTTTTTCAACGGTTCTTAAGGAATGCAAAATGGAACTCTGTGAACCATTAACTAACATTTTTAATTTTTCTCTTCAAACAGGTATAGTGTCTGATATGTGGAAGATGGCTAATGTAATTCCTATTTTTAAAACAGGGGACAAGTCGTTACCGTTCAAATTACCGCCTAATAAGCCTGACCTCAATTGTAGACAAATTATTAGAGTCAATTATGGCTGAGATTATAAGAAGCCATCTCGATAAGCATAGCTTGATTAATGATACTCAGCATGGATTCACAGAGGCCGTTCTTGTCCAATTTATTAACTTTCTTCAGTAAAGCTTTTGAGGCTGTTGACCACGATAAAGAATCTGATATTATTTACTTAGATTTTAGTAAGGCTTTTGATAGAGTTCCGCACCAAAGACTGTTCAAGAAAGTGGCAGCTCATGGCATTGGGGAAGGGAGCTCTCGTGGATCGAGTCAAGGCTCACAGACAGGAAGCAGAGAGTGGGGATCTGTAACAAGTGGCGTTCCACACGGATCAGTCTTGGGCCTGTTGTTGTTTATATGTCAATGATCTTGATGAGGGAAATTACTAGTGAAATGAGCAAATTCGCCGATGACACAAAGATAGGTAGGATAATTGATTCAAACGTAGATATCAGGGAATTTCAGGAGGATTTAGACAAACTCAATACCTGGTCAGCAAAGTGGCAGATGCAGTCAATGTAGATAAATGCAGGTTCTGAAGCTCGGGAGTGTCCATAACCCTAGCACTTATAAGTTAAATAATGTAGAACTTGGCCATACAGATTGTGAAAAGGACTTGGGGGTTATGGTGAGCGGTAACCTTAAACCAAGACAGCAGTGCCTAAGCGTATGTAACAGGGCAAATAGATTATTGGGATTTATATCAAGAAGTGTAAGCAACAGAAGTCCAGAGGTTATACTGCAGCTTTATACATCATTAGTAAGGCCTCACCTAGATTATGCAGCTCAGTTCTGGTCTCCATATTACAGAATGGACATAAATTCGTTACAAAACTTTCAGCGTAGAATGACTAAATTAATACATAGCATTATAAATCTTCCCGAATTTTCATATTGAACCACGTCTCAGTTAAGGCAAATACATCAATGTTACCTCCACTAGCAACTAGTCTCAACTCGTCCATCTTATTCTAGCACTACGACTATTTGTGTAACATATATTTAAGGACCCTCCTTTCTCTTCACCCTTCCTGCTCCTTTCTGTTATTCCGCTAAACCTATTACTGTCCTAGTCAATTAGTAACATTGGCTTTCCAATATCCACCTCATTGTGCCTATTACTAGTTCTCCTAGTACTCATATTACTACACTGTGACTTCACTGTTTTCCTGCCAAAACCCATACCACTAACTATTCCTAGTTTAAAGACCTAACAGCTCCCTCCACTGCATTGGCCAGTGCTCCCACCCCAGACCTAGATAAGTGAACCCCATCCCTGGCATACAGGTCATTTCTGCAATAGAAGAGGTCCCATTTGTCAATGAATGTTACTGCATTTTCCTTACAGTATTTGTCCAGCCAGCAATTGACACCAGTTGCTCTGGACAACCATTCATTTCCAACTCCTCTCCTTGGCAAAATACCACATATGACAGGGTTCCCACCCTTTCTCCTAATTATCTCTATTGCTGACCTATACCTGCTAATCAGGTCCTCACTCCTACATCTGCCAACATCGTTGCCTCCAGCACTGAGACAGATAATAGGATTGATCCCATTACCTCTCATGATGTCATCCAGATGGCTAACAATATCCTTCATCCCAGCCCCAGGAAAACACACTCTCTGCCTTCTATCCTATCCTTCAAGCAGAATGCCCTATCCATGTACCTAAGCTGGCTATCTCAACAACAACAATGTTTTTACCATCCTTGGCGACGTCCGTCGTGATGTTCCCAGTAGTGGACTCACATTCGTTAGGTAGCACTACACCTTTACTTGTGGAATTCGTCAAGACGTTCTCGATGGTTTTCGTTGGGGTTCTAGGGATGTCTCACTCACCTCAGCCAATTCTTCCTTGGTGCTCGTTGTGACGTTCCCAGTAGAACACCCACATTCGTCAGGTAGCACCGAAAATGGGTTGGAAGTTTCCACAAAAGGTTTCTGGGTCCTCGTTGTTTCTGCCTCTCCAAACAGCTTCTTGATCCTCAGCTTGGTTCCATGTTGCCCGGCACTGACCAAGCTCCCTCTTAACCTGGGGACTCAAAACAGGAGGTTTACTTCGAATCCTCTTGTTCTCCGTTAAACGCCGTACTTCTGCTTAGCAACCCAAGCTCTTTTTTCAGCGCTGGTAAAGTTGCCAAGAGAGGGCACCCCTGGCTCAGTTTCACAAGAGCACACAAACGGGGTCTTCACAGAGCTAAAAAACCACGTCACCACTGAGCAAAGTCACGTCACCACTCAGTAAGTACACGCACCACTCAAACTAAGTTAAAACATCACCACGTGCTAATACACATCACCACTGTGCTAGTACACTCCCCACTGAGCTAAGTACACGTCACCACTGACTAAGTACAAGTCACCATGAGCTAAGCACTCACCAATGACTAAGTACACGTCACCATCAAGTAAGTAACGTCACCAGTTTGAAAAGTTTAGATTTAGAAAGGCATGGGAAGTTTTGGGTTTTGGAAATGGGTATTTTGATGAGGAACAGTCTACTAGTTGGCTTTTTGGGCTGGACTTTAGGTGCTTCAAATTTGGGTTGGTAAATATATGGTGAGGGGTTGGATTTGAGTGGGACTTCCAAAGAGTGGACAGTTATCAGACCTTATTTCTTGGGGGCATTAAAAATTTGGGTTTGGGCAAATGTTTTGTTAGTGGGAAGGATTGAAAAAGGCCCTGCCTATATGGGCCAACAGGCCTGCTGCGTGTTCCCCCTTTCTTATTTCTTATGACACTGTGTTTTGGGAGATTCTGAAGAGAATTGCGGGGTTGGGAAAGATTTTGGTGGGGTATTTAAAGAAGTTTTTAAAAAGTAAATTGGAAAGAGTAAGGTGATGAGGTAGCAAAAAAATAGGTAACGAAAGAGGGATATCAGATTGGGGGGAAAGAGTAGGGAGGGGGTGAATGAATTCAGATGTTTAGGAGTGGACTGTCACAGGGGGTCATTAAAAGATGAGGTGAATCATACAATTGAGGAGGGGGAAAAAGGGAGTCATGCACTTAAAATGTGGAGAAAAAAACTTTGCCATGGAAGCAAAAAGTAAATTTTTAGATATTTAACCAACGCTCTTGTATGGGGGGTGAACATAGGGGGTGAAAGTTGCAACTAGGAGAAGGTGGAGGCAGTGGAATGCATTCTGAGGGCAATGTATGGGGTGAATATAATGCAGAGAATTTGTAGTATGGAAATTAGGAGGAGATGTAGGTTTCCAAAAAATTATACAGAGGGGTAGGAGGGGGTTTTTGATGTGGTTCGGGCTGTAAAAGGATGGAAAAAAAAAATGACTTCGAGAGTGTATAAAACTTTGTGGAGGGAAGGGTTGGGGGGGGGCAGGGAAAAGGGGGTTTTGTGTGCAAGGGCTTGGACTTTCCCTTTCACCCCCCCCCCCCCCCCCCCCCACTTTATTAAATAAAATTTTTGTGGGTTAGGGGGAAAACGGGGCAGGAGGGGTGTTAATGCTGCAGTTTTATAACTGTAGTGTAAGCGCAACTCGGGCAAGACTTGCAGTGAAGGGCGGGTTTTTTTTTTTTTCGGGCCCCGTGCCTTTGGGGGGAGACGGGCCCAGTGCTAAAAAATAATCAAAAAAATTTTATATATATATATTATATATATATATATATATAATATATATATATATATATATATATATTATTTATATATATATATATATATAAAACATTATTAAACCCAAAGGCCCTTTTTCCCCAAAGGGAGGGGTTTCCCAAAAAGGAAGAAACACTTTCATCGCACTCTCTTCATCACTGCTTGCCAAAACGTGCCTACACTAAGTTAAAAAAACTGCAACATTATCCCCCCCCTTTCCCTTTAGAGTGCAGGGGACTGTATTTTCCATCTCCCCCTATTCAAGTCTGGCTTTCCCGGGTTTTTCCCCGAATCCTTCATAAATGTTACTTTTCTCACATTTTAACACACTCATAAGTTTGTCTCTATTCCCTTTCTATTTAAAATGTTCCGCATGCTTGTGGAATCTAAGCCCCCTTTCACACAAATCTCCTTTACCCCCTCCAACCAACCTTCCCAGAACGACCCCCCTACCCCACCCTTCTTCCTTACAGATTTTCCCCCCCAACAAAAACATTTTTGTTTTGTCGGTCTTTTTTAATGTCCAAAAACACCTCCACCCTCCAATTTGTTTTAGAAATCCCGACTTTGTCGAAGCTAGGTTTGCATTATATTCCACCACATATTGCCCTGAGAACGAATCTCCACTGCTCCCGCCCTTTCCCCCTTTCGCAACATTCACCACTATGCTTTGCACCCCTTAAGGGCATTGGACCACTATACTCTCATACATTCCCTCAATGCTGACATGGGAAAAGTTTCCTTGTCTTACAGGCCCTCAATGCTTTCTCATCTTTTTTCCCTTTACAATTTTATGGGGCCCTCGTCTTCATAGCCCCATCCCTCCCCCCAAACTGATACTAATCTTTCATTACCTTTTTTTTTTTATCCT
>NC_069449.1:7865045-7922787 GCF_026875155.1 Cherax quadricarinatus
TTGCACAAGGGTCGGTTTTGGGCCCCCCTTGCGTTCAAAAATTTACATAAACACATGATGGGGATAAATAGCGAAAAGCAAATTTGCTGATAACACCAAAATAGGCCTTTCCAATTCTTTTAAGAGGCACTAGGCTCCGGGATATTTGAATACTGAGCAATGGTCGAAGTGGAAGATGGGGTTTAAATTTTAGCAAATGAAAAATTTCAAATGTTGGAAGGAAAAAACCCTGCCACATAAAAAACAAAAAAGTAGATTTTAAATTCTACTATTACAAAAAGGTTTTGGAGTTTTGATTACAATAACTAAAACCAAGACAACAGTGCATTGTGTTTGCAATAAAGCAACAGAATTTTTGGCTTCATATCAAAAGTAAATAATAGAAGTCCTAGGTTTTCTTCAACTCTATTTTCTTGGTTGGGCCTCTTTTAGATATGCTTCTCGTTTGGTCCCCGTATTACAGAATGGAATAAATGCACTAAAAAAATGGCAGGGGAGGTGCAAAGTTGCCCCCATGTACAGAAATTTTCCCCTAGGGGAATAGACTGGGGCCCTGAATTGCACTCCTCGAAAGGGTGATAAGGGGTGATATGATCGGGGTGTATAAATGGAAAACAGGAAAAAATAAAGGGGATTAAATACTGCTAAAAATTTCCAGCCAAGAAAGGCTCGCAGAAATGGTTTCAAAAATTGGAAAATTCGATTTTAGGAAGGATTAGTTAAAACACTGGTTTGGTAACAGATTTTGGATGAGTGGAACAAACTCCCAAGTACGTTAAGGGCTAAAACGTTGTTAGTTTTAAAAATAGGTTTGATAAAAACATGAGTGGGAAAAGGTACTTAGCTCGTGGTGGTGTACTTAGCTCTGTGAAAAACCTGTTTGTGTGCTCCTTTTGAATTTAACCCGGTCCCTCTTTAGCAACTTTACAAGCACTGAGAGAAAAGTCAGAGTTTCCTAAGATGGAGAACGGCATTTAAAGGGGGGAGAAAAAAGAGGTTCGAGTAATCCTCCTTTGGAGTCCCCAGGTTAAGGGGGAGTTGGTCAGTGCCCAGCAACATGAACCCAAGCGAAGTCAAGAAAACGGTTGGGAGGCAGAAACAACGGAAACCAGAAGATACCGTGGAAAAATTCCAACCCATTTCGTGCTACCTGACGAAGTGGGGTTCTCTGGAAAGCCAAACGGCACAAAGAAGCATTGGCGACGTGGGGTTTTTTAAAGGGGGCATTCCTGAAAAAAAGAAGACCCTCGAGAACGCTTTTAGTTTAAATGGGTTGTAAGTATGGCGAATGTGAGTCACTGTGGGATCCAACCGGGACGACGCCAAGGAAGGAAAAAAACATTGTTGTTGTTGGGGATAGCCAGATTGGTACATGCATAGGGCATTCTGCTTAAGGATAGGGTAGGAGGCAGGAGTGGTTTTTTCCTGGGGCTGGGAGAAAAGGATTTTGTTAGCCATTGGATGAATCATGAGGGTAAGGGGAGCAATCCTTTTATCTGTCTCGTGCTGGGGGAAACGATTTTGGGGCAGACGTAGGGTGAGGACCTGATTACAGGTATGGTCAGCAATAGAGATAATTAGGGGGAAAGGTGGGAAAACCTGTCTTTGTGGCATTTTCCCAAGGGAAAGGGAGTTGGAAATGTGGTTGCCCAAGACTTTGGTGTCAATTGCGGGGCTGGACAAATATGTAAGGGAAAAATCCCGGGGTAACTTTCATTGACAATGGGACCTCTTCTCGGGCAGAAATGACATGTTGCCAGGGATGGGGTTCACTTATCTGGGTGTGGGGTGGGAGCACTGGCCAACGCATTTGGAGGGAGCTGTTAGGTCTTTAAACTAGGAATAGTTAGTGGTATGGGTTTTTTGGTGGGAAAACTGTGAAGTCTCAGGGTAGTAATATGAGTACTAGGAGAACTAGTAATAGGCAAAATGAGGTGGATATTGGAAAGCCAGTGGCACTAATTGACAGGGACAGTAATAGGTTTAGTGGGAATAACAGAAAGGAGCAGGAAGGGTAAAGAGAGAGGAGGGTCTTTAAGTATTTATTACACAATAGTCGCAGTGCTAGGAATAAGATGGACGAGTTGAGACTAGTTGCTAGTGCAGGTAACATAGATGTATTTGCCATTACTGAGACGTGGTTTAATTCAAAAAAGTCGGGACATGCCTGCAGAATGTCACATTCAGGATTTTAAATTGTTCCAAGTAGATAGAAGTATCGGGAAGGGGGGGTGGGTGGCAATGTATGTCCGAGATCGCGAACTGTTGCATAAAAACGGTTTATAGTCTGAAGTAACACATACAGAGTCTGTTTGGATAGAATTTTCAGAGGGCATGAAAAATTAATTTTAGTGTGATCTACCATCCCCCAAAATTTAGATAGGGACCATGGGAGACTACTATGGGAGGAAATTGTAGGGCCACAAGGCACGATAATGTAGTGATTCTAGGAGACTTTAACTTTAGTTCATATTGATTGGAATTTCTTGACTGGGAATTTAGAATCATACGACTTCTTAGAAGTAGTTCAGGATTGTTTTTTGAAGCAGTTTGTGACAGAACCTACAAGGGTAGTAACCTGCTTGACTTAGTTTCTGGCAAACAATGAATCCTTTGTTAATAATTTAGAAGTTTCAGAGAACCTGGTGCTAGCGACCACAAATCAATTAAATTTTGAATTGAATGGAAGTATGATAGTAGGGATAACTCAGTAACAGTCCCAGATTTCGCTTAGCAGATTACGATGGGCTTAGAGAACACTTATCATCTGTTGACTGGGGTAACGAAGAGAGCTATCAATATGACAGTTTTCTGAACACAATACATGCTGCTCAAAGAACGTTTATTCCCTTATAAAGAAATTAGATCAAATAGAAATGACCCAAATGGATGAATAATAGGCTGAAATATCTACTAGGGCATAAGAAAGGAATTTATAGGCGTATCAAAAGAGGCGAGGGTCATCTTATGAATCAGTATATTGACATTAAGAGGGACATTAAAAAGGGGATAAGAAAAGCTAAAAGGGGACTGTGAATTAAAGTTGATAGGGATCTAAAAACTAACCCCAAAAAGTTTTTTCCAGGTCTTATAGAACCAAAAGTTTAGAGATAAGATAGGTCTTAAATAACTATGGGCTCTTATGACAAAGAGAATGAAATGTGTCGATTTTAAATAATTATTTTCTCTCTCGGTTTTTCACAGGAAGCACTAACAATATCCAGTAATAATTTTTTGTTAGTGGGCCAGAAGAAGATAATTTATGTAACATTCAGTTCACTATTGAGAATGGTTGTGAAAGCAGATAGACAGATGAATGCAAAATTAATGTCACCGGGTCCTGATGAGGGTTTTTTCAAGGGTTCTTAAGGAATGCAAAATGGAACTCTTGTGGAAACCAGTAACTTATTAGTTTTATTTGTTCTTCTAACAGGTGTAGTGTCTGATTGTGGAAGATGGCCTAAATGAATTCCTATTTTTTAAAACAGGGGACAAGTCGTTAACGTCAAATTTACCGCAATAAGCCTGACATCAATTGTAGGCAAATTACTAGAGTCATTTATAGCGGAGATTATAAGAAGCCATCTCGATAAGCATAGCTTGATTAATGATACTCAGCATGGATCACAAGAGGCCGGTGTTCTTGTCTAATTAATTTATTAACTTTCTTCAGTAAAGCTTTTGAGCGCTGGTGACCACGATAAAGAATTTGATATTATTATACTTAGATTTTAGTAAGGCATTGATTAGAGTTCCGCACCAAAGACTTGGTTGAAGAAAGAAAGTAGCAGCTCATGGCATTGGGGGAAGGGTGCTCTCGTGAGATCGAATCATGGCTCACAGACAGGAAGCAGAAAGTCGTCCATAAATGGGGTTTTTGGTTAAATTCCGGAAGTGGGGATCTCAGTAACATAGTGGCGTTCCACAGGGATGCAGTACTTGGGCCCGTTGTTGTTTATACTATATATCATTTGATCTTGATGAAGGGAATTTATAGTGATATGAGCAAATTCGCCGGATGATCTCGAAGATAGGTAGGATAATTGATTCAAACGTAGATGTCTAGGGAACGTAAGGAGGATTTATACAAACTTACTATTGGTCAGAAAAGTGGCAAGATTGACAGTTCAATGTTGATATATGCAAGGTTTCGAATTCGGGGTGTCTAAACCCTAGCACTTATAAGTTAAATAATGTTAGTACTTAGCCTTACAGGTGCGAAAAGGACTTGGGCGGTTATGGTAAGCTGCAAACCTTAAAAAACCAAGACAGCAATGCCTAAAGCGTAGTAATAAGGCAAATAGATTACTGGGATTATATCAAGAAGTGTATGCACTAGAAGTCCAGAGGTATACTGCAAGCTATATACATCATATTAAAGGGCCTCACGTAAGATTATGCAGCTCAAATTTCTGGCTCTCCATATTACGAATGGACATAAATTCGTTAGAAAATATTCAGCGTAGGACTGACTTAATTTATACATAGCATTAGAAATCTTCTTATGAAGAAAGAATGAAGACTCTTAAGTTACATTTCACTTGTTAGGCGAGAAATGAGGGGAGAACCTGATGTGTGTATAAGTGGAGATAGGTATTAATAAAGGGGATATTAACAAGGTCTTGAAGAATATACTTTCAAGAGAGAACCCGCAGTAATGGGATTTAAATAGATAAAAGTTTAGATTTTAGAAAGGAATAGGAAAAGTATTGGTTTGGAAATAAGGTAGTTGATGAGATGGAAAAGTCTACCTAGTTGGGTTATTTGAGGCTAGGACTTTGGGTAGTTTCAAAGTTAGGTTGGTTAAGTACATGAGTGGGGAGGGGTTGGATTTGAGTGGAGACTTGCACTTCGGAGCTTGTTTTGGGTGGCATTGATAATTGGGGTTGGTCAAATGTTTGGTTAGTGGGATGAATTGTAAAGGACCTGCATAGTATGGAGCCAACAGGCCCTGCTGCAGTGGTCTCCTGCGTATGTTCTTATGTTCAAACCATTCATCAACACACATGTAGAAATAAAGTTATTATTATTAGTATATTATTTTATTTTATTTTTATTATTATTATTATTATTTATTTATTATTATTATTATTACAACAGGTTATGCTTACTGTTGTTGAGAGCATGCGATGCAGATAAGTGACCGACGTCAGCATCCCTGCTCACCATGGGCAACGCCACCTAGAGCTTCCCTGATGGAATTAATACATTGATCCGTCACTTCACGGTGGACTGGTTTCAGCGACCGGGTAATTGGGTAGTTTTGCGCACAAGCAGCAGCCAGCTTGTCTCTAAAGTTATGTTGCTCCTCCCAGTACCATCAGGGAGCCTCATGGCTCGTCCACACGGTACAACCTTTCTCGCGTACAGCTTTCTCGCGGTTACACCCTTCCTCGCGGTACAACTTTTCTCGCGGTCAACTTTCCTCGCGGTTATCAACTTTCCCGCGGGTCAACCTTCCTCGGGGTACAACCTTCCTCGCGGTACAACCTTCCTTGCGGTACAACCTTCCTCACGGTACAACTTCCAAGCGGACGGTCTTCAATTCGTTTCTCTGCATTAAGGTCGACAAAATCAACTTCGTGTATACTTCTTCATGGAGTCCTTCGTAATATACAAATATCATCTCCCCACTTCATGTTTGGTAGGAGTATCACGAAAAGCGAGAACACCATTCACAAAAGGCTCTGACCCATGATCATAGACCCATGCAACCAACAGGTTCTCAGGCAGATACGATTACGGTTTAGTGGATGTTGTTTATAGTACAAGTGGCGAGCAACGTGTACATCATGACTGTCAGTCTGGCTGTCGACCAGGTTAAGCATTAATATAAATTTAGGAGGCGGCGCCTGTGTTTCCCTGTCTTCCTAATATCTGTTTATGTTTACTCCTATAATCTACTTGGTCCATAATTACTATCACATTCGCTTTGTCTGCTTTCACTAAGGTTAAAAGTCAAGCATACTTCCCTTTAATTAATGGTATAAACTTAACTAATCTCTGAAGACAGTTGTGTTGCGGAGGTCTGAGATAGTTATACCATGAATTAAGGAATGAATATTTGTGATTCACCTTCTGAAAAGCAGAGAAAGCAAATGTGATTGTAATTATGGACAAGGTACATTTTATCGGGGGGGGGGGAAATAACATTGTATTAACTCTGCTAATAATATGTTATTTTTAGACTCACGGACTGTAATAAAAGTAGGTCGAATTACCGACATATGTAATGTTAAGACACAAGTGCCAAACTAATGTGACATTTATTGTTGCAACGTTTCGCTCTCCAGGAGCTTTTTCAATGCTTTGATAAAGCTCCGGGAGAAGCGAAAAACGTTTGGCAACATAATGTCCCTTTAGTTTGCACTTGTGTCCTTTTACTGTATAGACCTCATGGTTGTGTCCAATTTCTCCCCCCATTCTCTTTTCTTTCTTCTTCTTTTCGGGTCCCGCATTGTGCTGGAGAATTTGTCATAGTCACTGTATTTCCCACTATGTATAGGCTGGAACAACCATTCCTAAGATGTAGTAATCTCTAACTGTGGATGAATGGTTAGAAAAAATCGACAAGCTGATAATGTCGCCCTGTGCTTACACTTGGGTTATCTTCTTAAGGGATGCCATATAATTGCCACAATGCTGTCTCACTTATCATAATTTAATAGCATCTCCTGCTTTTCTGGGACGATACCTTTGAAGCTCTTGTAGCTGAGCTGTTTCTACCCTTAGAGGAATACTTTACGATATCTTCATTTTCCTTACTGAAGTCTGCCGGCTCCTGTTGAGAGATTTCAACACTGCAACAAATCCACCCTGTGTGCCGGAATGTGACAAGGATACAGATTTTTATTCCTTGTCTGGTAACGCTGGTCATTGCGTATCAGGAATACCCACTGCTGAGAGTTTCACAAGACGGGAACCCCCACATGAGGAGTATTCCATCACTGACTGACCACACGTAGGAGTACTATACATAGATCCTATATCAATAGTTACCCACACATACACTCACATCAAGAGTACCAGCACACAGACTCACATCAAGAGTACCAGCACACAGACTCACATTAAGAGTACCCGCACCACAGACTCCACATCAAGGAGTACCAACACACACTACACATCAAGAGTACCAGCACCAGCACTCTCATCAGGTACTAGCACACGCACATCAAGAGTTACCCGCAAACACTAATCATGAGTACCCACACACAAGACTTCACATCATTGAGTACCCACAACAGACTCACATTCAAGGGAGTACCAGACACAGACTCACATCAAGTGTATACCGCCACACCAGACTCCATCAAGATTATCAAGGCACACGACTCACGTTTGAGTACCAACACAGATCACTATGATGCCACCCACACAGAGACTCACTATGAGTACCCACACACAGACTCACATCAAGAGTACCCGCACACAGACTCACATCATGAGTACCGCACACAGACTCACATCATGAGTACCCGCACACAGACTCACATCAAGAGTACCCGCACACAGACTCACATCAAGAGTACCAGCACCAGACTCACATTCAAGAGTACCAGCACAACAGACTTCACTCATGTGTACCCACACACAGATCTAACATTATGAGTACCAGACACAGACTTCATCATGAGTACCACACCACTGGACTCACATCAAGAGTACCAGCACTCAGACTCACATCATGAGTACTCGCACACAGACTCACATCAAGAGTACCAGCACACAGACTCACATCATGAGTACCGCACACAGACTCACATCATGAGTACCCCGCACCACTGTCTCACATCATGGTACCCACACACGACTCATTCATGAGTTACCCACTCACAGGCTCCACATCACGATACCCCCACACCAGGACTCTCATTCAGATAACGCACACAGACTCACATATGAGTACATGCACCAGACTAATCATGAGTACCCGCACAACAGGACTCACATCATGAGTTCCCGCACACAGGACTCAATATGAGTACCGCACTACAGATTCACATCATGAGTACACGCACACCGTACTCACATCATGATTATCCCACACATAGATCATTATCATGAGTACTCGCACACAGGGCCTCACTTATGAAGTACCCCACACAACAAGATCACTCTTGAGTACCGGCAACAAGACTCACATATGAAGTGCCCGCACACAGACTTCACATCATGAGTCCCACACAACACTCACATCATGAGTACCGGCACAACAGACTTCTTCATGAGTGCCCGCACACAGACTCACATCATGACGTAACCCACACACAGGACTCAACATCATGAGTACCCACACACAGACTCACACCAAGAGTACCATCCACACAGACTTAACATCAAGAGGTACCCGCACACAGATCTACATCAAGCGTACCAACACACACCTCACATTCAAGAGCGACTCTTTAATAAAACCATGGACCAAGCACCACGCACTTCACATCGAAGAGTACCAGCACTCAGACTCACTTCAAGAGTACCCGCACACACTAACATCATGGAGCACCCACACACAGACTACATCTGAGTACCCACACACAGACTCACATCAAGAGTACAGGGGGGGCACCAGCTCACATCAAGAAGTACCGCACACAGAATCACTTCAAGAGTCCAAGCACACAGACTCACATCTTGAGTACCACTCACTGACTCACGTCATAGCACCCACAAATAGAGACTCCTATGAGTACCACACACAGACTCTCATCAAGAGTACGCACAAAGACTCACATCATAGGTACCCCGCACACAAGAATCACTCAAGAGGACCTGCACACAGGACTCACATCAAGCGTTATCCAGCACACGACTCACATATGAGTTACCCACACACAGTCTCACATCATGAGTACAGACACAGGGGGACTCTCATCATGAGTACCACACACAGACTCCATCAAGAGTCCAGCACTCAGACTCAATCATGTGTACTCGCCACACAGACTCACTAAGTGTACCAGCCCACACAGACTCCACTCATTCATGTGTACCCGAACTCAGACTCACACTCATGAGTACCCGCCACCAGACTCACATCATGAGTTACCCACACACCACACTCACATCACGATTACCCACACACCAGTCTCAATCAAGAAAACCCGTCAAACATCAGACTCACTTCATGAGTACACGTCACAAGGGGGACTCATCAGAGTACACCACACATAGAATCATATCATGAGTACCCCGCACACAGACTCACATCATGAGTACCCACACACACAGACTCTCGGTCTGAGGTACGCACACAGACTACACATTCATGAGTGCCCGCACACAGTCTCACTTTCAGGAGTACCCACAAACAGACTCACATCATGAGTACCCGCATCACAGAATCTTATCATGAGTAACCGCAATCACCCTCCCAATCAACAAGTACCTCCACTCGCACACCAACATCATACAGGTCCCTCTCACTCCCACAAGACAACTGGACCCACACACACACAATTCTACAGTACCCTCACTCACCCACATGTCATCACACTGGACACCCACACACACTCACCCACAGATAAACGGTTCCCCCCAACACAGGCCCTCTTCAACAGGACCCCCCTCCACACCCCATTAAGGTACCCCCTCACTCGACCACCCTCTGCTTCTGGCCCCACCTTCAACCCCTCATCTAACTGGGTCCCCCTCTACTCTCCACTGCTTCATGGTCCCCTTCATCACAACCACTGAATCTGTACCCCTCTTCAACTTCAGCTAACAGTACCTCGCTCACACATCCCTCATTTCAACAGGACCTCACTCCAAAGCATATCAGTCACCCCCCAAACTCTCCCTCATCAACAGTTCCCCACATCACACACACGACTTCTTCTGGACCTCATCATCACAACTCCATCTTCAGGACCGCACTCCACTCACCCACAGCAATAACAGGTCCCCCAAACTCACACCCTCATCATCAGTATCTCACATCACTCACCCATCATGCAATGTGTTACCCCCTTCTACCTCCCGCAGCTCTTCAGTACCCTAATCATACTCACACTCATCAATTGTGCCCCCTCACACTCCCATCTGCATCGTTACCCCATCACACACCCACATTGTCTACAGTCACCCACTAACACCCGCATATTCTGGACCCCTACACACACCCTCAGCACAGGTCCCCCTGAATAATCCCACTGCTTACTGGACCCCCACGCTCTAACCTCAGCTACTTGGTCCCCACTCTCACACTCATCCCTACTTCTAGAGTCCCCCCAATCACTAGACCGCTGCAACTGTTCCCTCACTCACACTACCATACAACAGTACCCCTAATCAGACACCAACATGCTACTGGTACCCTCTCTCAACCCACATTATTCAGGGCCCCACACACCACAACTCCCACTAGTAACAGGACCACGTTACACTACCCCAGGCAACTGTTCCACACACAACCCACTCATCAGTACCCCCCCACATCACATCCCACTATGCTTACAGGTCCCCCACCTCACACCCTCTATCTAACTGTACCCCTCACTACACCCGCATCAACTGTACCCCCCCCTCACTAACCACCATCTGTCAATCTGTACCCCCCACTCCAGTACCTCATGCATCAGGGCACCCCTCAAACACCCTCTGCAACAGGTACCCACACACTCTCACCCACATCTAACTGTACCCCCCATCACGCACTCGGCTAGCTTGGTCTGCGTTTAATATCTTGGACCCCCACTGATCACTCCGGTCTGCTTTCCTGGTCCCCCATCTACTATCACTCCCACATCATCTGCGTCCCACATTGCTAACTCTCCCGCGCTTCTGGACACCCTCTCTCTACCTCAGCATACTGGACACCCACACTCTATCATCTGCCAACTGTACCCACACATCTCTCCCCGACAGCTATCCTGGACCCCCACACTGACCCACAGATCTGGTAACCCCACCACACCCGCAGCTATCTGGACCCCTCACTCACCCGCAGCTACAGGGACTCCCCTCCCACTACTACCTCCCACAGCATCAGGACCACCACACAGTCCGCTGGCTACTGGGCCTCCCCTCTACTCTCCACATGCAACAGGACCCCACTCACACACACCCTAACAACTGGACCTCTGCTCTCCCAATTGCTACTGGTCAACAACTGTCACACCCTTGCTATTCTGGTCACCCACTATCTCTCCCTCGCTTCAAGTAGTCACCCACTCTCATCCATCAGCATCTGCTGTACCCCGCTCCCACTCTCCCGCTCGATTCCGGGACCCACTCACTCCCTCAGCATTCTGGTCCCCCTATCACACCCACAGCTATCAGGTATATCCCCGCCTACTCACTCCCGCTGCTACAGGGTCCCCCACACTGGCCATCATGACTTCAGGGAACCCCATCTCTCACCGATGTCTTTCTGGTACCCATCATCACTACAGATGATTCGGTCGACGCACCACTCGGCGCGCTTACAGTTCCCCCTCACTCACCCACTCTAACTGTTCCGACTCACTCACCCATCAGCATTACAGGGACTCCACAACAATCCCACTGCATTCTGTACCCCCACTTTCACCCGCTGCTTACTGGACCCCATCAACTCCCGCTTCTAACAATTACCCCCCACATCACCACATGCAACAGGACCCCCACATCACTCCCACAGCAACTGGACACCCACTCACTCCCACATCTACAGGACCCATCTCAACCACCCACAGCAATCTAGGTACCACCTCACAACCCACTGCATACTGGTACCTCACTCTCACACCCTCTTCTATATGTACCCCACACATCACCAGCATATTCTGTATCCACCCCACCTCGCCCGCTTGAATCGGCTACCACACACAACCAAAGAAATCTGGAACCTCTCTATCACACTCATCTAACTGTACCCTCTCTCTCCTCATCAATCTGGTACCCCCACACTACACCTCTTTCAACTGTTACCCACATCACCCACATCTACTGTACCCAACACACACACCCACATAAACAGTACCCCAACCGCACCCACTCATCATCTGTACCCCACAAACATTCCTTCATCAACAGTTCCCACACCATCACCCACATCAAACAGTACCCCCACACTCAACCACGCAACTGGTACCACACACACCACGCACTCAACAGGACCCACACAAACACACTTCATCAGTACCCCACACACACCCACAGCAACAGTACCCTAACACACTCCACATCAACAGTACCCCTATCCACACCCATCATCAACTTGTTACCCCACACACACCCTCATGTATCCAGTACCCCCATCACACACCCAACAGAACAGTAACCACACCACACTCCGACATCTACTGTACCATCACACAGACCACCTTCAACAGTGACCGTACATCACCATCATCAACAGTTCCCACACACGCCCTCATCCAAAATGTACCCACACAACTCCTCCGCAGCATCTAGGACCCACATATCACCCACATCAAACAGGACCCACTTCACACCCACATCAAACAGTTACCCACACACACTCCCTCATTAAATCAGTACCCACACACACACCCTCATCATCAGTACAACTACTTACACCCAAATATAACAGTTACCCACACTCACACACATCAACTGTTCCTACACAAAAACCCACTTAACAGTAACCACACACACCCCACATAACCAGTACCCACACACACACCATCAACAGTACCCACACACAACCCACACAACAGCGTCCCCCACACAAACCCACATCAACAGTACTTCCACACACTCCCACCATCAACAGTACCCTCAATACACCCACATTCAACAGTTACCTCACTACACACCCACTGCAACCAGTACCTACACTCCTTCCCAATCAACAGTACCCCACTCCTACACACCACATAAACTGTACCCACACACACCCACAGCTAACTGTTTACCTCACCACACTCCCACGCAACAGTACCCTTCTCACACACCCATTCACTGTTCCCACTCACCACACCAACATCTAAAGGCTCCCACACACACACCCATTCAACAGTACCACATCTCACACCCACATCATCTGTAACCACCACACCACCCATCACAGTACCACCACACACACCCACATCACAGTACCCACACACACACCCAACATCATACAGTACCCCCACACAAACCCACTTCATTAGTTCCACCAACACACACCCTCATCAACAGTACCCACACACACCCACATCATCTGTACCCACTCACACACCACATAAACAGTACCCACACACACACCCACATCTAAACAGTACCCACACACACCACCCACATCACCAGTACCACTACAACACCCACTTAACAGTTACCCAAACACACACCACTCATCAGTACCACACCACCTCATCACACATCAACAGTACCCACACACAACCCACAGCAACATGTACATCAACCACACATCCCACATAACTGTACCCACACACACCCACATAACAGTACCCACACACACACCCCACATCAAAACAGTTCATCACTCACAACCCACTTCAACTGTACCCACATCATCCCACATTCACAGTACCCCACCACAACGCACGCACTTCTAACAGTTATCCCATCACTCACTCCCCTCTCAAACAGTACCCTCACACACACCCCACATTCGACTGTACTCCACACACACTCCCCATCAACTGTAACCTCACACACACCCACAGCAAAAAGTACCCACTCACAACCGCAATTCAACAGTTCACTCACTACACTCCCACAGTCATTACTGTACCACTCACCAACGACCCACACAACAGTACCCTACACACACTCCACCAATCAAATACAGTACCCTACCAAACCAACATTTACAGGACCCATACACAACACACCCTCAATAACAGTACCCACACACTCACCCTCAGCAAACAGTACCCCCACAAACCCACATCAACCTGTACCCCCACACACACCACATCTACAGTTACCCACACCACTCCCACATCAAAACAGTAACACACACACCCCACATTATCAGTATCCACACACCACTACCCACATCAACAGTGTGCCCCAACACAACACCACATCAACAGTACCCAACACACACACCACATCAAAACTGTACCACACACACCCCACATAACAGTACCCACACACACACCCACATTCAACATTACCCTCACACACCACCCACAATCAAACAGTACCCTCACACACACCCTCATCAACAGTACCCACACACACACCCACATTTCAAAAGAATACCCACTCACACCCCACATCAACAGTACCAACACACACCCTCATCAACAGTACCCACTCCTCACCACATCAAACAGTACTCACACACCGCACGCACATCTACAGTACCCACCACCCACAACCATCTAACAGTGACCACACAAACACCCACATCAACAGTACCACTCACACACCCCACATCCTAACAGTACCCACACACACACCTCCACCTTCATCGTACCCACACAAACACCATCATAACAGTACCCACATCACACCCACATCAACAGTACCCTCACAACACCCACATCAACAGTACCCCTCCACCAAACCCACATCAATCAGTATTCCACACACACACACATCAAACAGTACCCACACACACCCACATCAAACAGTACCCACACACACACCACATCAACAGTTACCCACACACACACCCACATCAACAGTTACCCTACACACACACCCACATCAACAGTACCCACACACAACACCCCACTAACAGTACCACTCACACACATAATCCACATCATCAGGACCGCAACACACCCACATCAACAGTACCAACAACACAACCCACATCTAATCCTGTACCCACACACACACCCACATCAACAGTACCCACACACACACCCACATCAACAGTACCCACACACACCCCATCAACAGTACCCACACACACACCCACATCAACAGTACCCACACACACACCCATCTACAGTACCCCACACAAAACACATCAACATTACCCCCACCACACCACATCAACAGTACCCAAATCACACCCAATCAAAGTCCCACACACACACCCACATCAACAGTTACCAACACTAACACCCACATCAAACCAGTTACCATCACACACAACCCCACATAAACAGGTACCCACACACACACCCACATCAACTGTACCCACACACACACCCCATCAACAGTATCCCCACACACACACCACATCATCAGTACCACACACACACCACAGCAACCGTCCCTCACACACACCCAATCAAAACGTACCCACACACACAACCCACATCAAACTGTACCCTCAACACACAACATCAACGTAACCCCCCCCCCACAAAACAACACCTCATCAACAGTACCCACACACTCCCACATCTACAGTACTCACACACGCACGACACATTCAACGACCCACACCACACCACATCAACTAGTACCCACACTACACCACCCACATCAACAGTACCCTCACACACACCCACTCAACATGGTACCCTCACACCACGTCCACATCAACTGTACCCACACACACACGCCACATCAACAGTACCCCACACACACACCCACATCAACAGTACCACACACACACCACCCAATCATCTGTACCCACACACACACCCACAGCAACAGTACCCACACACACCCACAGCATCAGTACCACACAACACCACATCAACAGTACCCCACACACACCTCATCAACAGTACCCCAACACAAACCCACATCAACAGTACCCCACCACACACCCTCATCAACTGTACCCACACACACCACATTCATCAGTACCCACACACACACCCACATCATACAGTAACCCACACACACCATCATCAAAAGTTTCCTCACACACACCCACTCACAGTACCCACACACCACCCCACTTTCAACAGTACCCACACCAACACCCAATCAAACAGTACCCACACACACACCCACATCAACAGTACCACACACACACCCACATCAACAGTACCCCTCACCACCACACCCACATCAACAGTAACCACACACACAACCAATTCAACAGACCACCACACACCAACCCACATCAACAAGTACCCACACACACACCCCACATCAAAAACTGTTCCCCACACACCACATCAACAGTACCCACACACGCACGCACATCAACAGTACCACACACACTCCCACTTCAACGGTACCACACACACACCAATCAACATGCTACCCTCACAACACCCACATCAACAGCTAACCCCACACACACACCCACATCAAACAGTACCCACAACACACACCCACATAACCAGTACCCACACCACACACCCACATCAAACCAGTACCACACACAAACGTGGTATTTATACAAGAAAACGCAATTAACGTGCAAATAGAATCAGCATAAAAGACATACATTTGCTGAAGTGAGTTTAAGAAACGAGTTTTACAAAGAAAAATCACTTTTTGGAACGTTTCGCGCAGTGTTGAGCGATAATTTGTCCCAGCAGCAGATTAACCTGCAATTCCGAGCCATCAATACTTCTGAAACACCTGTACTATGAACAGGTGCTGAAACACCTGTACTACGAACAGATGCTGAAACACCTGTACTATGAACAGGTGCTGAAACACCTGTACTATGAACAGATGCTGAAACACCTGTACTATGAACAGGTGCTGAAACACCTGTACTATGAACAGATGCTGAAACACCTGTACTATGAACAGGTGCTGAAAACACCTGTACTATGAACAGGTGCTGAAACACCTGTACTATGAGCAGATGCTGAAACACCTGTACTATGAGCAGATTCTGAAACATCTGTACTATGAACAGATGCTGAAACACCTGTACTATGAACAGATGCTGAAACACCTGTACTATGAACAGGTGCTGAAACACCTGTACTATGAACAGATGCTGAAACACCTGTACTATGAACAGATTCTGAAACACCTGTACTATGAACAGATGCTGAAACACCTGTACTATGAACAGGTGCTGAAACACCTGTACTATGAACAGATGCTGAAACACCTGTACTATGAACAGGTGCTGAAACACCTGTACTATGAACAGATGCTGAAACACCTGTACTATGAACAGATGCTGAAACACCTGTACTATGAACAGATGCTGAAACACCTGTACTATGAGCAGATGCTGAAACACCTGTACTATGAACAGATGCTGAAACACCTGTACTATGAACAGGTGCTGAAACACCTGTACTATGAACAGGTGCTGAAACACCTGTACTATGAACAGGTGCTGAAACACCTGTACTATGAACAGATGCTGAAACACCTGTACTATGAACAGATGCTGAAACACCTGTACTATGAACAGATGCTGAAACACCTGTACTATGAACAGATGCTGAAACACCTGTACTATGAACAGGTGCTGAAACACCTGTACTATGAACAGGTGCTGAAACACCTGTACTATGAACAGATGCTGAAACACCTGTACTATGAACATATGCTGAAACACCTGTACTATGAACAGATGCTGAAACACCTGTACTATGAACAGATGCTGAAACACCTGTACTATGAACAGATGCTGAAACACCTGTACTATGAACAGGTGCTGAAACACCTGTACTATGAACAGGTGCTGAAACACCTGTACTATGAACAGATGCTGAAACACCTGTACTATGAACAGGTGCTGAAACACCTGTACTATGAACAGGTGCTAATATATTGAACAATAAACAGCTGCTGAAACACTTGTTCAGTCAACCTACCTGACGTACTGTTCTCAGTCTTATATTCACCTTTATTTCACTGCAAATATTTCTGGACATTCTTCCTTAACTTGGATTAAAATAAAATTGTGTCGGAAATAGTATAAAATACCGACAAGTTGATGAATAAGTTAGAATAATGTTGAATGTCACATTAACAGTCTGTTAGGTAAGACACATGCAACAGTTAGGTATCTTTATTATGAAACGTTTCGCCTACACAGTAGGCTTCTTCAGTCGAGTACAGAAAAGTAGATAGAAGCAGAAGATACTTGAAGACGATGTAATCAGTCCATCACCCTTAAAGTTTTGAGGTGGTCAGTCCCTTCAAGTATCTTCTGCTTCTATCCACTTTTCTGTACTCGACTGAAGAAGCCTACTGTGTAGGCGAAACGTTTCATAATAAAGATACCTAACTGTTGTTAGTAAGACACATATGCAACAGTTAGACAACTTTATTCCGAAACGTTTCGCCTACACAGTAGGCTTCTTCAGTCGAATACAGAAAGTAGGCAGGAACAGTAGAGATGTGAAGACGATGTAATCAGTCCATCACCCTTAAAGTCGTAGAATTTGAGGTTGTCAGTCCCTCGGCCTGGAGAAGTTCAGTTCCATAGTCAGGAACTATCTGAAGATCAAGCGACAGTGCGGAGACTTAAATACTGTCGGAAGGAGAGGTGCAGGGTAGTAGTAGTAGTAGTAGTAGTAGTAGTAGTTAGTAGTAGTAGTGAGAGGCCACTGAGAGGTCATGTCCCTCTCAGATCCAACACTTCTCACTTGAAAAGCATATGTGTCTTACCTAACAACCTGTCGGTATTGTATACCATTTTGATGTTCATCTTGTCAGACACTGCAACACGTGGCATCTTGGTACAGAAAACACCTTGGACAAGCTTTTCAAGTGAGAAGGGTTGGATCTGAGAGGGACATGACCTCTCAGTGGCCTCTCACTACTACTAATACTACTACTACTACCTGCACCTCTCCTTCCGACAGTATTTAAGTCTCCGCACTGTCGCTCGATCTTCAGATAGTTCCTGACTATGGAACTGAACTTCTCCAGGCCGAGGGACTGACAACCTCAAATTCTACGACTTTAAGGGTGATGGACTGATTACATCGTCTTCACATCTCTACTGTTCCTGCCTACTTTCTGTATTCGACTGAAGAAGCCTACTGTGTAGGCGAAACGTTTCGGAATAAAGTTGCCTAACTGTTGCATATGTGTCTTACCTAACAACCTGTCGGTATTGTATACCATTTTGATGTTCATCTTGTCAGACACTGCAACACGTGGCATCTTGGTACAAGAAAACACCTGGACAAGCTTTTCAAGTGAGAAGTGTTGGATCTGAGAGGGACATGACCTCTCAGTGGCCTCTCACTACTACTACTATCTACTCTACTACTACCCTGCACCTCTCCTTCCGACAGTATTTAAGTCTCCGCACTGTCGCTTGATCTTCAGATAGTTCCTGACTTATGGAACTGAACTTCTCCAGGCCGAGGGACTGACAACCTCAAATTCTACGACTTTAAGGGTGATGGACTGATTACATCGTCTTCACATCTCTACTGTTCCTGCCTACTTTCTGTATTCGACTGAAGAAGCCTACTGTGTAGGCGAACGTTTCGGAATAAAGTTGTCTAACTGTTGCATATGTGTCTTACCTAACAACCTGTCGGTATTGTATACCATTTTGATGTTCATCTTGTCAGACACTGCAACACGTGGCATCTTGGTACAGAAAAACCCTTGGACAAGCTTTTCAAGTGAGAAGTGTTGGATCTGAGAAGGACATGACCTCTCAGTGGCTCTCACTACTACTACTACTACTACTACTACTACTACTATACCCTGCACCTCTCCTTCCGACAGTATTTAAGTCTCCGCACTGTCGCTTGATCTTCAGATAGTTCCTGACTATGGAAACTGAACTTCTCCAGGCCGAGGGACTGACAACCTCAAATTCTACGACTTTAAGGGTGATGGACTGATTACATCGTCTTCACATCTCTACTGTTCCTGCCTACTTTCTGTATTCGACTGAAGAAGCCTACTGTGTAGGCGAAACGTTTCGGAATAAAGTTGTCTAACTGTTGCATATGTGTCTTACCTAACAACCTGTCGGTATTGTATACCATTTTGATGTTCATACCTAACTGTTGCATATGTGTCTTACCTAACAACCTGTCGGTATTTTATACAATTTTAATGTCACATTAACAGTCGTTGCGCCAAACCTAAATGAACGTACGTACAATTTTGCTTCAATTTAGAGGAATATTTAGACGACATTTCGATCCTTCCTGGACGATTATGAAGTTGAGGACGGATCAAAACGTTCGCAATTTCCTCAGCAAATTCCGGGGATAATACGGAATTGTATTTTGCGACGTCATCGCGCGAACGTAAGTTAATTCCGGGTCTTGGAATTTGCTTCTCTCAGCGGCTTTATACACGAGACTCGATCACTAACAGCCCGACCGATCAGTTGCCCTGATTAGTGGACGGAGGATCGAGCCTCAGCTAAATGACCCGCACGGGTTTAAGAGGTTCAGGGGAGAATTCATATTTTAACAACTCCTTGTGAAAAGAAAAACTTGACTAAGCCAGAGACACGTGAAGCATCCGAACACAGCCATCACTGTTTAACTGGGGGGTTCACTTTCATGTGGGGGTGGGAGCACGGGCCCAAAAGCAGGGGAGGGAGCTGTTAGTTTTTAAAAAGAATAGTTGTGGTATGGTTTGGGGGGAAAACGGGAAAAGCGAGGGTAGTCAGAGTACAGAGAACTAGTAATAGCAAAATAGGGGGATATTGAAAGCCAGTGGCAAATTCAATGACAGTAACGGGTTTAGGGAATAACAAAAAGGAGAGGAAGGGAAAAGAGATGGAGGGTCATTAAATATTTTTTACAAATACCGCAGTGCTGGGAATAAGGGGACATTGAGATAGTTTAGGCAGGTAACAAAGATGTATTTGCCATTATGAGACGTGGTTTAATTAAAAAAGTCGGGACTGCCTGCAAATGTCACTTTCAGGTTTTAAAATTGTTCCAATAGATAAAAGTATGGGAAAGGGGGGGTGGGGTGGCTTGTTGCCCCGAGACCTTAACTGTTGCATAAAAAGGGGTATTAAGTCTAAATTAACCATCAGAGCTTTTTGGATAGTTTTTTCAGGGGGGCATAAAAAATTAATTTTAGGTGTGATATACCGCCCCCAAATTTAGAAGGGACCAGGGGAGACTACATGGGAGGAAATTGTTAGGGCCACAAGGCAGGGGAATGTAGAAATTTGGGAGACTTTAACTTTAGTCATATTGTTTGGGAATTTTTTGCGGGGAATTTAAATCATAATTTCTTAAAGAGTTCGGATTGCTTTTTGAAGCAGTTTGTGACGAACCTCAAGGGAAATAACCTGTTGACTTAGTTCTGGAAAACAATGAACCCTTTTTTAATAATTTAAATTTCAGAGGAACTGGGTGCTAGGACCAAAAATAAATTTAATGTAAAATTAATGGAAGTTTGTGTGGGGAAAACCAGTAACAGCCCAAATTTTTTCGCTTAAAAATTTACGAGGGGCTTAGGAACATTTATTATTGTTGACTGGGGGTTAACGAAGAAGCTATCAATATGACGTTTTCTGAAAAAATCATCTGCCCCAAAGACGTTTATCCCTTATAAAGAAATTTGATCAAATAGAAATACCCAAAAAAGGGGAAAGGTGAAAAATCTACTAGGCATAAAAAGGAAATTTTTGGCGTATCAAAAGAGGGGAGGGTCATCTTATAAACAGTATATTGACATTTAAAGGGACTTTTTTAAAAAAGGGGGTAAGAAAAGCAAAAAAGGACTATGAAATTTAAAATTGCTAGGGGTTCAAAACTAACCCAAAAAGTTTTTTTCCCGGTCTAGAGAACAAAAGTCAGAGATAAGATAGGTCCCCCTTAAAAAAAACTTGGGCATCTTTCTGACAAAGAGAAAAATGTGCTCGATTTTAAATAATTATTTTTTCTCGGTTTTTTTTCAAGGGAAACACTAATAATATTCCGTAATTTAATTTTTTTAGTGGGCGAAGAAAAAAATTAGTAACATCACAGTCACATGAAATGGTTGTAAGCAGATAGACAACTGAACAAAAAAGTCACGGCCTGATGAGGTTTTTTTAAGGGGCTAAAGGAATGCAAAATGGAAGTCTGTGAACCATTAACTAATATTTTTAATTTATCTCTTCAAACAGGTGCAGTGTCTGATATGTGGAAGATGGCTAATGTAATTTCCTATTTTTAAAACAGGGACAAGCCCTTTACCGTCAAATTACAGCCACAATAAGCCTGACCTCAATTGTAGGCAAATTACTAGAGTCAATTATAGCTGAGATTATAAGAAGCCATCTCGATAAGCATAGCTTGATTAATGATACTCAGCAGGGATTCACAAGAGGCCGGGTCTTGTCTAACTAATTTATTAACTTTCTTCAGTAAAGTTTTGAGGCTGTTGACCATGATAAAGAATTTGATATTATTTACTTAGATTTTAGTAGGCATTTGATAGAGTTCCGCACCAAAGACTGTTGAAGAAAGTAGCAGCTCATGGCTTTGGGGGGAAAAGGGGTTTGCTCTCGTGGATCGAATCAGGCTCACAGACAGGAAGCAGAGAGTGTCCATAAATGGGGTTAAATCCGAGTGGGGATCGGTAACAAGTGGCGTTCCACAGGGACAGTCTTGGGCCCGTTGCTTTTTATAATTATATCAATGATCTTGATGAGGGAGTTACTAGTGATATGGCAAATTCGCCGAGGACACGAAGATAGGTAGGATAATTGATTCAAACGTAGATGTTAGGGAACTTCAGGAGGATTTAGACAAACTCTACTCTTGGTCGAAAAAGTGGCAGATGCAGTTCAAAAGTAGATAAATGCAAGGTTTTTGAAGCTCGGGGGTGTCCATAACCCTAGCACTTATAAGTTAAATAATGTAGAACTTAACCATACAGATTGCGAAAAGGACTTGGGGGTTATGGTAAGCAGCAACCTTAAACCAAGACAAAAATTGTGATGAATGGTTTGAAAAACCGACAAGTTGAAGATTGAGACACTTATGCAGCATATGGGAATCTTTATTCAGGAAACGTTTCGCCACACAGTGGCTTCATCAGTCCAATACAAAGAGGAAGGCGTAAGGAGAGGAGGAGAATGAGGTAATCAGTCCCTCAACCTGGGGTCGATGTGTTCAGTCCATCAATCTTGTAGATTGAAGGACAAGATTGATGGACTGAACACATCGACCCCAGGTTGAGGGACTGATTACCTCATTCTCCTCCTCTCCTTACGCCTTCCTCTTTGTATTGGACTGATGAAGCCACTGTGTGGCGAAACGTTTCCTGAATAAAGATTCCCATATGCTGCATAAGTGTCTCAATCTTCAAGACAACAATGCCTAAGCGTACGTAATAAGGCAAATAGATTACTGGGATTTATATCAAGAAGTGTAAGCAACAGAAGTCCAGAGGTCATACTGCAGCTTTATACATCATTAGTAAGGCCTCACCTAGATTATGCAGCTCAATTCTGGTCTCCATATTACAGAATGGACATAAATTCGTTAGAAAACATTCAGCGTAGGATGACTAAATTAAAACATAGCATTAGAAATCTTCCTTATGAAGAAAGATTGAAGACTCTTAAGTTACATTCACTTGTTAGACGAAGAATGAGGGGAGACCTTATCGAAGTGTATAAGTGGAAGATAGGTATTAATAAAGGGGATATTAACAAGGTCTTGAGGATATCTCTCCAAGAGAGAACCCGCAGTAATGGATTTAAATTAGATAAATTTAGATTTAGAAAGGACATAGGAAAGTATTGGTTTGGAAATAGGGTAGTAGATGAGTGGAACAGTCTACCTAGTTGGGTTATTGAGGCTAGGACTTTGGGTAGTTTCAAAATTAGGTTGGATAAATACATGAGTGGGATGGGTTGGATTTGAGTGGGACTTGCACATCAGAGCTTATTTCTTGGGTAGCACTGAAAATTGGGTAGGTCAAATGTTTGTTAGTGGGATGAATTGTAAAGGACCTGCCTAGTATGGGCCAACAGGCCTGCTGCAGTGTTCCTCCTTTCTTATGTTCTTATGTTCTTATGTTCTTATAAAAAAGAATACGACGTTTCGCCCAGTAACAGGTGGCCGAAAAAATGCTTCCAACAAAGTAGCCTTTTTTATTACTGCGACGTTTCACCCACCGACAGATGATGGGTGATAAAATATTTACAGCGTAGTAACATTGCGTTACTAACACGACGTTTCGCCCCATTGATAGATGATGGCGGTGAAAAATACTTTCAACAGAGGATCCTTTTATCAAAACGTCGTTTTACCCACTGACAAATGGTAGCAATAGACACAACTCTTGTTAACGGTGATGTTTCGCCCGCTTACGTAGTGTGGCTAAGAGATTCTCTCAATACACAAATAACCCGCACATAAAAGAGAGAAGCTTACGACGACGTTTCGGTCCGACTTGGACCATTGTCAATGGTCCAAGTCGGACCGAAACGTCGTCGTAAGCTTCTCTCTTTTATGTGCGGGTTATTTGTGTATCGTTCCAGTCACGGTATTGCGCCTTTTTTGTTATAGATTCTCTCAACTGAGAGAAACTTTATAGTGATGCGATGTTTCGCCCACTGACGTAGTGTGGAGAAGAGATACTCTCATCTGAGAGAAACTTTATACTGATACGATGTTTCGCCCACTGGGAGTTAGACCAAGTGCTGTGGTAAACACGTCTTCACACAACTGTCGTAAATTCTACTGTAATGTGAAAATTTACCAAAATTTCACTTCGAATGAAAAAAAAAAATTATATCTTTACAAGAATTTTGCCATTTATTTTTTATTCTGTTTTTCAAGCCTTTTGGCGACATTTAATTTTTTCCATTTAAATGAAGCGAGACGTCACACGTAAATGAAACGTTTACTCTCTTGTTGTGCCTTGCACGTGCAGTGTCTTGCACGTGCAGTGTATTACACTTGCAGTGTCTTGCACGTGCAGTGTCTTGCACGTGCAGTGTATTACACGTGCAGTGTATTACACATGCAGTGTCTTGCACGTGCAGTGTATTACACGTGCAGTGTATTACACGTGCAGTGTATTACACGTGCAGTGTCTTGCACGTACAGTGTATTACACTTGCAGTGTCTTGCACGTGCAGTGTCTTGCACGTGCAGTGTATTACACGTGCAGTGTCTTGCACGTGCAGTGTATTACACTTGCAGTGTCTTGCACGTGCAGTGTATTACACTTGCAGTGTCTTGCACGTGCAGTGTATTACACGTGCAGTGTATTACACTTGCAGTGTCTTGCACGTGCAGTGTCTTGCACGTACAGTGTATTACACTTGCAGTGTCTTGCACGTGCAGTGTCTTGCACGTGCAGTGTATTACACGTGCAGTGTCTTGCACGTGCAGTGTATTACACTTGCAGTGTCTTGCACGTGCAGTGTCTTGCACGTGCAGTGTATTACACGTGCAGTGTATTACATGTGCAGTGTCTTGCACGTGCAGTGTATTACACGTGCAGTCTTGCACGTGCAGTGTCTTGCACGTGCAGTGTCTTGCACGTGCAGTGTATTACACGTGCAGTGTCTTGCACGTGCAGTGTCTTGCTCGTGCAATGTATTACACGTGCAGTGTATTACACGTGCAGTGTATTACACGTGCAGTGTCTTGCACTTGCAGTGTATTACACGTACAGTGTATTATTTCACGTGCAGTGTATTACACGTGCATTGTCTTGCACGTGCAATGTATTACACGTGCAGTGTCTTGCACGTGCGGTGTATTACACGTGCAGTGTCTTGCACGTGCAGTGTATTACACGTGCAGTGTCTTGCACGTGCAGTATCTTGCACGCGCGGTGTATTACACGTGCAGTGTCTTGCACGTGCTGGCTGGGGGGTTCTCGTACCCGCATTAAGCATAATGCTTGCTGGGGGTCTCGTACCCCCAGTAAGCATTATGCTGGCTGGGGGGTCTCGTACCCGCATTAAGCATTATGCTTGCTGGGGGTCTCGTACCCCCAGTAAGCATTATGCTGGCTGGGGGGTCTCGTACCCACATTAAGCTTTATGCTTGCTGGGGGTCTCGTACCCCCAGTAAGCATTATGCTGGCTGGGGGTCTCGTACCCACATTAAGCATTATGCTTGCTGGGGGTCTCGTACCCCCAGTAAGCATTGTGCTGGTTGGAATAATGTTGAGCGTCTTCAAACCTTGAGAAAGATCGGTCATGAGCTAAACATCGTCTAAGATCAAGTCTTGATCCATATATCCATATATCGAAACGAAAATGGCTGCTCTCTGGGGAATACCAAGGACAAAATGGCTAATCTCCTGGGATACCATGCACAAAAAAGCTGCTCTTCTGGGATACCATGGACAAAATGGCTAATCTCCTGGGATACCATAGACAAAATGGCTAATCTCCTATGATAGCATGGGCAAAATGGCTAATCTCCTGGGATACCACGGATAAAATAGCTGCTCTCCTGGGATACCATGGACAAAATGGCTGTTCTCCTGGGGTACCATGGACAAAATTGCTAATCTCCTGGGATACCATGGACAAAATGGCTGCTCTCCTGGGATACCAAGGATAAAATTGCTGCTCTCCTAGGATACCATGGACAAAATGACTGCTCTCCTGGGATACAATGGACAAAATGGCTGTTCTCCTGGGATACCATAGACAAAATGGCTGTTCTCCTGGGAAACATTGGACAAAATAGCTGCTCTCCTGGAATACCATGGACAAATGGTTAATTTCCTGGAATACCATGAACAAAATGGGTGTTCTCCGGTGATAGCAAGGACAAAATAACTACTCTTCTGGGATACCATGTACAAAAAATGGATGCTGTCCTGGAATACCAAGGAGAAAATGGTTGTCTTCCTGGAATACCATGGAGAAAATAGCTGCTCTCTTGGGATAAAAAGGACAAAATGGCTGCTATCCTGGGATTCAATGGACAAAATAGCTGCTCTCCTGGGATATCATGGACAAAATGGTTAATCTCCTCGGATACCATGGACAAAATGGCTACTCTCCTGGGAAACCATGGAAAAAAATTGCTGCTGTCCTGGAATACCAAGGAGAAAATGGCTGTTCTCTTGGGATACCAAGGACAAAATGGCTGCTATCCTCGGATACCATGGACAAGATGGTTGCTCTCTGGGATACCATGAACAAAATGGCTGCTCTCCTTGGACACCATGGACAAAATGGCTGCTCTTCTGGAATATCAAGGACTAAATGGCTGCTGTTTGGGGATACCATGGATAAAATGTCTGCTCTCTTGGAATACCATGGACACTAAATGACTGCTCTCTGGGTATACCATAGACAAAATGGTTGTATGTAAAGCAAAAGGACACAAGTGCAACTAATGTGACATTTTATTGTGGCAACGTTTCGCTCTCCAGGAGCTTTATCAAGCCATTACTGTTACCCAAGTAATAGCTTTTATATCCTTTTACTCATGTACGAATTAATTGCTCTACCATATTGTATTACTTTTGTCACTACCACTACTACTACTACTACTACTACTACTACTACCACTAGTGAATATCGAAATGGTACCTCACTAGTATTGCACCTCACTCTGAGCCTTTATATACCCTCTGTGTCCATGTATTGTTTGTAATGGCTTGACAAAGCTCCTGGAGAGCGAAACGTTGCCACAATAAAATGTCACATTAGTTGCACTTGTGTCCTTTTACTTTACATATTGTCGGTAATTCTACCAACTTTATTACGACAAAATGGTTGCTCTCTGGGCATACCATAGACAAAATGGCTGCTCTCTGGGTATACTATAGACAAAATGGCTGCTCTCTGGGTATCCCATAGACAAAATGGCTGCTCTCTGGGTATACCATAGACAAAATGGCTGCTCTCTGGGTACACCATAGACAAAATGGCTGCTCTCTGGGCATACCATGGACACAGATTTTGGTGGGACAGAAAGCATAAGATTGTATAATCAAAATGAAACGCTAAAATCGTATGGTTTCACGTAGCAGCTGAAGGAATATGAGGGAATCAGTACTGATGAATGGAAAGAGTAGATTAACTCAACTTCCCCGCATTAAGAGCACTTTACGAGCCCTGATCTTCACTTGAAGGTAGACGGAAGAGAACTGTGAATAATATGAAATATAACAAAATAATAATAAAATAATAATAATAATAATAATAATAATAATAATAATAATAATAGAAGAAGAAGAAGATGGAAGAGAAAGGAGAATTCTATAATAAGAATAGCAATGACAACAACACCAACAATAATAATAATAATAATAATAATAATAATAATAATAATAATAATGACTAGGTTGTAGGCAAGTGATCATTCAGAAGAGTGTGTTGCTGTTATGGCTGGCAGTGTACATCAACACACTAACGTGGAAAATATCACACTTTGGTACGGCGGAGACCTTTATTGGCCACAAAGTTCCCCTCTGCCCCCACCAATAACCTTTATAATGGGAATAAAGACACTGGTAGTAGAGGATCCTTATAATGCAACGTTTCGCCCGGCCTTGAACCAAATGTTGTTTTGAACTGATTCTCTGCTGCCAGTGACTGTATTCCAGGGCTTATCAAGTTAGTGACTTAATAAAACCCACTGTCAAGAATAGATGCAGTGGTTAGCAAGGGTATCCACTGCATCGAAGTGTACATGTATTACACCGCACACAAATAACCCGATCATAGGTAAAAGAAACTCAGGACGATGTATCGGTCCGACTTGGACCATTAGCCAGTTACACTAAGTACCAGCCCTCCAGCCCTACTCTACTGACACTGCTGCCACCAGCACATCTCGCTCCAACACAACCTGTTGTGAAGAAGTGTCTTGTGTGCTCCCGTGGACTGAACCAAGATGCCCTCCATCGAGCAACTTTACCAGCAACTTAAGGAAGAATTGAGGGCAGCGAAGATGGAGATACGGCGATTGACCGAGGAAAACAAGAGGATTCGTAGTAGTCCTCCTGTTTCGAGTCCTCAGGTCAAGAAGGGATCGTGGTCAGTGGCTGGACAGCAGGGGACGACGAAGTTGACGATCAAGAAGACGAATGGAAAGCCAGAAACGATGAAGAAGAAAGAGACTGCTGTCGAAACCTCCAACGCATTCTCGGTGCTACCCGACGAATGTGAGTCGACTACTGGGATCGTCACGACGATCGACAACAAGGAAGGTTAAGAATATTGTTGTTGTTGGGGATAGCCAGGTTAGATTACATGGATAGGGCCATTCTGCTTGAAGGACAGGAGTAGGAGACAAAGGGTACACTTTCCTGGGGCTGGGATGGAGGACATTGTTAGCCCGCTTGACAACATCATGAACGGTAATGGGATCAATCCTATGATTTGCCTCAGTGCTGGAGGCAATGATGTAGGCAAGCGTAGAAGTGAGGAATTTAGTTAAAAAATTTCAGGACAGTTTAGCCCTTAATTGGGAAAGAAGGGGGGCTCCCTGTTTATGGGCATTTTGCCAAAAAAGGGGCCCTTTGGGTTAATGAAGGGTTTTGTCCAGAGAAATTTTGGGTTTATTAAGTTTTGGGCGGGATAAACACTGAAAGGTTTTGCAGTACCATTCATTGCCACTGGGAAAATTCAAATGGCCCCGAAATAACATGTATGCCAGGGATGGGGTTCACTTATCCAGGGCAGGTTTTGGGGTTTTCTTTTCCCTAACTCAGTTGGGGGGGTTTTGTTGGGTTTTAAAACTAGGTTTTGTTAGAGGTATGGGTTTAGAAAGGGAAAAAATAATGATAGGGAAATATATTGATTTTTGCTTGATTTTTAAGAAATTTAATGTAACTGTCAGGGAGTAACTCGGGTTGGTAATGAAAATTTTTAAAGAAATTGGGGTAAAAACAAAGATAAAATGGGAAAAAAATGTGCAGAGAAAAAAACATATGAGGGTATTTTTTGCTAACGGGCGAAGTGCAAGAAATAAAATTAATGAACTACGTTTGGTAGCATGTGCTGGAACTTTGATATCATTGCATTAACTGAAACTGGTATGATTTAAAGAGTCGGGATATGACTGCTGACTGTAATATTCAGGGTTTTTAAGTTGTTAAAATGTGGATAGATGTAATGGGAAGGGGGGAGGAGTTGCATTGTATTTTTCGAGAAAATATTAATTGTTGCATAAAAACAGGTATAAAAATAGATGGAGCAGTAACAGTCTGTTTGGTAGAGTTCGCCCTAGGGTCAAGAAAAAATAATTCTAGGTGTAATATACCGACCTCCAGGCTTGGATCACGATTAGGGGGGAGACTTCTTTGGGACAAAATTGTTAGGGCTTCTGGACACGTAAACATAGTCATAGTAGGGGACTTTAACTTTAGTCAAATTGACTGGAATTCTTTGACAGGTAATCTAGAGCCCAGTGACTTTATGGAAACAGTTCATGACTGTTTTCTGAAACAGAGCGTATCTGAGCCTCCCAGGGGTAATAATTTGCTAGACCTAGTCTTGTCAAATAAGGAAACACTCGTGAATAATCGGGAGATCACTGAAGAACTTGGCGCAAGTGATCACAAATCCATCACTTTTAGCATTAATTGGGAATGCAAGAATAATGATAATACAGTAAAAATCTCTGTTTTTCGTTCGGGCCGATTATAATGGACTTAGGGAACATCTGTCTAATCTTTATTGGGGTGATCTAGCTAATGATTTTATTGACGATAATCACTTATGAATATGAAGGGATCTGCTTTTATGATTGTTTTTTTTAATAGTGTACACAGTGCCCCCGAGTATATACATTCCCCAGAGGAAAATTAGGTCTAATAACAACGATCCCAATGGGTTAACAGGGGGCTAAAGCATCTAATAAGGTTAGAAAAGGACAATTTATAGGCGCATCAGAAGAGGAGAGGTTAACCTTACTGACCAATATGTTCAGCTTAAAAGAGAAGTAAAAAAGGCGATTAGAAAGGCTAAACGTGACTATGAAATTAGAGTTGCTAATGAATCAAAGACTAATCCAAAGGGGTTCTTTCAAGTGTATAGGACGAAGGTGAAGGAAAAAGTAGGACCTCTGAAATCTGGAAATGGACAGCTGACGGATAATGAACTGGAAATGTTCCTTATTTAATGACTATTTTTTGTCAGTTTTTACACAGGAAGATGTAAATGAGATTCCAGTAATTAACAATTATTTAGTTCCTGATGAATTTAAGTTAACTAATATTACTGTCACGAGGGACATGGTTATTAAACAGATAGACAAACTGAATCAAAATAAGTCCCCGGGACCCGATGAGTTGTTTTCAAGGGTACTTAAGGAATGCAAGATGGAGCTTAGTCAGCCATTAACTAGTGTATTCAATGCGTCCATCCTTACCAGTGTTGTGCCAGAGTTGTGGAAGATGGCTAATGTGGTTCCTATATTCAAATCAGGGGATAAGTCCACTCCTTCAAATTACCGTCCAATAAGCCTGACATCTATAGTGGGCAAGTTATTAGAATCAATTATAGCTGACATTATCAGAAGTCACCTTGAAGAGCATAACTTGATAAATGAATCTCAGAATGGATTCACGAGAGGTCGTTCCTGCCTGACAAACTTACTGACGTTCTTCAATAGAACATTTGAGGCAGTTGACAGTGATAAGGAATATGATATTGTTTATTTGGATTTTAGTAAAGCCTTCGACAGAGTACCTCACAAGAGACTCTTAAGAAAAGTGGCAGCTCATGGTATAGGAGGTAAAGTTCTAGCATGGATTGAGGCATGGCTTACCAATAGAAAGCAGAGAGTTACCATTAATGGAGTGAAATCTGAATGGGGATTAGTCACTAGTGGCGTTCCACAAGGATCAGTTTTAGGCCCTCTCCTGTTCATAATTTACATTAATGACCTTGATGAAGGGATTACTAGTGACATGAGTAAGTTTGCTGATGATACAAAGATAGGCCGTATAATTCACTCTGAGGAGGATATCAATGAACTCCAGGACGATTTGAATAAATTAATGTCTTGGTCTGAAAAATGGCAGATGAAGTTTAATGTGGATAAGTGTAAGGTACTTGCCCTTGGTAATGAAAATAACCCTCGAAGCTATAATCTAGGTGAAGTAGAGCTTAGTCATACAGAATGTGAAAAAGACTTGGGAGTCATGGTAAGCAGAAATCTAAAGCCAAGACAGCAGTGTTGTTAGGTAAGACACATATGCAACAGTTAGGTATCTTTATTTCGAAACGTTTCGCCTACACAGTAGGCTTCTTCAGTCGAGTACAGAAAAGTTGATAGAAGCAGAAGATACTTGAAGACGATGTAATCAGTCCATCACCCTTAAAGTTTTGAGGTGGTCAGTCCCTCAGTCTGGAGAAGAGCATTGTTCCATACAATGAAACAATATAGAGATGAAGTGACAGGATGGAGCCTCAAAACTTTAAGGGTGATGGACTGAAAATAAGACACATGTGCAACATCTGGGTATCTTTATTGTAGACGTTTCGCCATCCAGTGGCTTTATCAATACAAATCCTAGGACATAACTTGAAGACAGTAGAACTATGTACAGAAGATGAGGTAATCAGTCCCTCAAACTAGGAGTAGGTGCGAAGAGCACCATAGTCGTGGAGATTCTGAAGCAGAAGAAAGAAGCCTGGCGCTTATATAGTAACGTCAGGTGCAGCAGACGAGGGCATAGTCACTGGGGAATCCCGCCTACCAATCAACCCTGTAACTGCTGCCTCTGCCCGACTGCGCTTCTCTTTGGGGAAGTCAGCGCAAGATAGAAGAAGACGACATCCTCCAACCGGAGGGCCAAGAAAGAAGAAAGATGATTATCGTCACCCCCCACCCGGGGGGCCACTGCCGGGTCACCATCTGGAGAAGACCTGGGCCAGAAGGACCTGCGAATCAACATGAATGAAAATGAACACCAACACACGACACTCCACACAGGAGAGCACAGCGCTAGCACGATCGACACCATGCATTGCCCTTCTAGGGCATGGTTGGTGCCAGAGCCCGAGTTTGTAGCTCACAAGATGAGGGGGGTACTTGTGCCTCCTCCCATGGGAGACTTAGGTCTCAGACACTCCCTAGACAGGGAGCCAGTGCCGGGCCACCACTTGGAAGGGCCCGGGCCGGAAGAATACCGGCGAATCTTTAACAACAATCTTCTGCTTCAGAATCTCCACGACTATGGTGCTCTTCGCACCTACTCCTAGTTTGAGGGACTGATTACCTCATCTTCTGTACATAGTTCTACTGTCTTCAAGTTATGTCCTAGGATTTGTGTTGATAAAGCCACTGGATGGCGAAACGTCTACAATAAAGATACCCAGATGTTGCACATGTGTCTTATTTTCATACCCAAGAGTTGCACATGTGTCTAATTTATCAACATGTCGGTTCTCTGAACCATTCATCTACAAATGCTACTACTACTACTGTTGCCTCCCTTCACTCCCTTTCTGTCTCTTGTGCCTCTAAAACTACTTCCCTTATTATATCTACTTTTGAAGACCTGTTTGTGTGCTCTCTGTGAATCTGTACCAGGATGCCCTCTCTTGAGCAACTTTACCAGCAGCTGAGAGAAGAGCTCAGAGTTGCTAAGATGGAGATACGGCGATTAACGGAGGAGAACAAGAGGATTCGTAGTAATCCTTCTGTTGTGAGTCCCCAGGTTAAGAGGGGAGCTTGGTCAGTGGCCGGGCAACATGGAACCAAGCTGAAGATCAAGAAAACGGTTGGAGAGCCAGAAACAACGAGAAACCAGAAGATTACCGTGGAAACTTCCAACCCATTCTCGGTGCTACTTGACGAATATGAGTGTTCTACTGGGAATGCCACAACGAGCACCAAAGAAGCATTGGCAGACGTGAGTAAGACATCCCTAGAAACCCCAACGAAGGCCATCGAGAACGTCTTGACGAATTCTACAAGTGGTGTAATGCTACCTGGCGAATGTGAGTCGACTACTCGGAGCATCACGACGGACGACGCCAAGGAAGGTAAAAACATTGTTGTTGTTGGGGATAGCCAGATTAGGTACATGGATTGGGCATTCTGCTTGAAGGATAGGAGTAGGAGACAGAGAGTGTGTTTTCCTGGGGCTGGGATGAAGGATATTGTTAGCCGTCTGGATGACATCATGAGAGGTAATGGGAGCAATCCTATTATCTGTCTCAGTGCTGGAGGCAACGATGTTGGCAGACGTAGGAGTGAGGACCTGATTAGCAGGTATAGGTCAGCAATAGAGATAATTAGGAGGAAGGGTGGAAAACCTGTCATATGTGGCATTTTGCCAAGGAGAGGAGTTGGAAATGAATGGTTGTCCAGAGCAATTGGTGTCAATTGCTGGCTAGACAAATACTGTAAGGAAAATGCGGTAACATTCATTGACAACTGGGACCTCTTCTATGGCAGAAATGACATGTATGCCAGGGATGGGGTTCACTTATCTAGGTCTGAGGTGGGAGCACTGGACAACGCAGTGGAGGGAGCTGTTAGGTCTTTAAACTAGGAATAGTTAGTGGTATGGGTTTTGGCGGGAAAACTGTGAAGTCGCAGGGTAGTAACATGAGTACTAGGAGAACTAGTAATAGGCAAAATGAGGTGGATATTGGAAAGCCAGTGGCACTAATTGACAAGGACAGTAATAGGTTTAGTGGAATAACAGAAAGGAGCAGGAAGGGTAAAGAGAGAGGAGGGTCATTAAATATTTATTACACAAATAGTCGCAGTGCTAGGAATAAGATGGACGAGTTGAGACTAGTTGCTAGTGCAGGTAACATAGATGTATTTGCCATTACTGAGACGTGGTTTAATTAAAAAAGTCGGGACATGTTGAAGAATTGAGACACTTATGCAACACATGGGAATCTTTATTGAAGAAACGTTTCGCCACACAGTGGCTTCATCAGTCCAATACAAAGTAGAAGTGCATAAGGAGAGTAGAAGTTTGAGGTAATCAGTCCCTCAACTTGGATTCGATGTGTTCAGTCCATCACTCTTGTAGGAAGTGCAGCATAGGGCCAGAGAGGTGGCTTATATACTGCGGTGAGATGAGTTGAAGCAGGAGGAGGCGGGATCACAGTGGGACCTGCCACTAGTGTAAGTAGGTCGTCGTCCAAAGGTTGGGCAAGCGTTGAAGTCTTTGTACCAAGATCCCATGATGTTGCATTGTCTGACAGATGTGATGAATGGTTTTGAAAACCGACAAGTTGAAGAATTGAGACACTTATGCAACACATGGGAATCTTTATTGAAGAAACGTTTCGCCACACAGTGGCTTCATCAGTCCAATACAAAGTAGAAGTGCGTAAGGAGAGTAGAAGTTTGAGGTAATCAGTCCCTCAACCTAGATTCGATGTGTTCAGTCCATCACTCGAATCTAGGTTGAGGGACTGATTACCTCAAACTTCTACTCTCCTTACGCACTTCTACTTTGTATTGGACTGATGAAGCCACTGTGTGGCGAAACGTTTCTTCAATAAAGATTCCCATGTGTTGCATAAGTGTCTCAATTCTTCAACTTGTCGGTTTTCAAAACCATTCATCACATCTGTCAGACACTGCAACATCATGGGATCTTGGTACAAAGACTTCAACGCTTGCCCAACCTTTGGCCGACGACCTACTTACACTAGTGGCAGGTCCCACTGTGATCCCGCCTCCTCCTGCTTCAACTCATCTCACCGCAGTATATAAGCCACCTCTCTGGCCCTATGCTGCACTTCCTACAAGAGTGATGGACTGAACACATCGAATCCAGGTTGAGGGACTGATTACCTCAAAGTTCTACTCTCCTTACGCACTTCTACTTTCTATTGGACTGATGAAGCCACTGTGTGGCGAAACGTTTCTTCAATAAAGATTCCCATGTGTTGCATAAGTGTCTCAATTCTTCAACTTATCGGTTTTCAAAACCATTCATCACAGTCGGGACATGCCTGCAGAATGTCACATTCAGGGTTTTAAATTGTTCCAAGTAGATAGAAGTATCGGGAAGGGGGGTGGGGTGGCATTGTATGTCCGAGATCGCTTGAACTGTTGCATGAAAACGGGTATTAAGTCTGAAGTAACACATACAGAGTCTGTTTGGATAGAATTTTCAGAGGGGCATAAAAAATTAATTTTAGGTGTAATATACCGTCCCCCAAATTTAGATAGGGACCATGGGAGACTACTATGGGAGGAAATTGTTAGGGCCACAAGGCACGATAATGTAGTAATTCTAGGAGACTTTAACTTTAGTCATATTGATTGGAATTTCTTGACTGGGAATTTAGAATCATACGATTTTCTTAGAAGTAGTTCAGGATTGTTTTTTGAAGCAGTTTGTGCCCGTACCTACAAGGGGTAATAACCTGCTTGACTTACTTCTGGCAAACAATGAACCCCTTGTTAATAATTTTTAGAATTTTAAAGAGGAACTCGGTACTAGCGACCACAAATCATTACTTTTAGAATTGAATGGAAGTATGATTAGTATGGGATAACTCAGTAACAGTCCCAGACTTTCCGCTTAGCAGATTACGATGGGCTTAGAGAACACTTATCATCTGTTGACTGGGTAACGAAGAGAGCTATAAATATGAAGTTTTCTGAACACAATACATGCTGCTCAAAAGAACGTTTACCCCTTTTATAAGGAAATTAGATCAAATAGAAAGACCCAAAATGGATGAATAATAGGCTGAAATACTACTAGGGCATAAGAAAGGAATTTATAGGCGTATCAAAAGAGGCGAGGGGCATCTTATGAATCAGTATATTGACATTAAGAGGGACATTAAAATGAGATCAGAAAAGCTAAAAGGGACTATGAATTAAAGTTGCTAGGGATTCTAAACTAACCCAAAAAGTTTTTTCCAGGGCTATAGAACAAAAGTCAAAGATAAGATAGGTTTCCCCCTTTAAAAAAAACTATGGGCATCTTACTGACAAAGAGAACGAAATGTGCTCGATTTTAAATAATTATTTTCTCTCGGTTTTTACACAGGGAAAACACTAATAATTTTCCGGTTTAATTAATTTTTATAGTGGATCAGAAAAAAGAATAAATTATGTAACATCACAGTCACTAGTGAAATGGTTGTGAAAGCAGATTGACCGACTGAAGCAAAAAAAGTCACCGGGTCCTGATGGGTTTTTTCAAGGGTTCTTAAGGAATGCAAAATGGAAGTCTGTGAACCATTAACTAATATTTTTAATTTATCTCTTCAAACAGGGGTAGTGTCTGATATGTGGAAGATGGCTAATGTTAAATTCCCCATTTTTAAAACAGGGGCAAGTCGTTACCGTCAAATTACCGCCCAATAAGCCTGACCCAATTGTAGGGCAAATTACTAGAGTCCCTTTTTAGCTGAGAAATTTTAAGAAGCCATCTCGATAAGCATAGCTTGATTAAGGATACTCAGCATGGATTCACAAGAGGCCGGTCTTGTCTAACTAATTTATTAACTTTCTTCAGTAAAGCTTTTTAGGCTGTTGACCACGATAAAGAATTTGATATTGTTTACTTAGATTTTAGTAAGGCATTTGAGAGAGTTCCGCACCAAAGACTGTTGGGAAAAAAGTAGCAGCTCATGGCATTGGGGGGGGGTGCTCTCGGGATCGAATCATGGCTCACTGACAGGAAGCAGAGAGTGTCCATAAATTTGGTTAAATTTCCCAGTGGGGATCAGTAACAAGTGGCGTTCCACAGGGATCAGTCTTGGGCCCGTTTTTGTTTATAATATATATCAATGATCTTGATGAAGGAATTACTAGTGATATGAGCAAATTCGCCGATGACACGAAGATAGGTAGGATAATTGATTCAAACGTAGATGTTAGGGAACTTCAGGAGGATTTATACAAACTCTACTCTTGGTCAGATAAGTCGTAGATGCAGTTCAGTGTAGATAAATGCAAGGTTCTGAAGCTCGGGAGTGTAAATAACCCTAGCACTTAAATAATGTAGAACTTAGCCATACAGATTGCGAAAAGGACTTGGGGGTTATGGTAAGCAGCAACCTTAAACCAAGACAGCAATGCCTAAGCGTACGTAATAAGGCAAATAGATTACTGGGATTTATATCAAGAAGTGTAAGCAACAGAAGTCCAGAGGTCATACTGCAGCTTTATACATCATTAGTAAGGCCTCACCTAGATTATGCAGCTCAGTTCTGGTCTCCATATTACAGAATGGACATAAATTCGTTAGAAAACATTCAGCGTAGGATGACTAAATTAATACATAGCATTAGAAATCTTCCTTATGAAGAAAGATTGAAGACTCTTAAGTTACATTCACTTGTTAGACGAAGAATGAGGGGAGACCTGATCGAAGTGTATAAGTGGAAGATAGGTATTAATAAAGGGGATATTAACAAGGTCTTGAGGATATCTCTCCAAGAGAGAACCCGCAGTAATGGATTTCAATTAGATAAGTTTAGATTTAGAAAGGACATAGGAAAGTATTGGTTTGGAAATAGGGTAGTAGATGAGTGGAACAGTCTACCTAGTTGGGTTATTGAGGCTAGGACTTTGGGTAGTTTCAAATTTAGGTTGGATAAATACATGAGTGGGATGGGTTGGATTTGAGTGGGACATGCATATCAGAGCTTATTTCTTGGGTAGCATTGAAAATTGGGTTGGTCAAATGTTTGTTAGTGGGATGAATTGTAAAGGACCTGCCTAGTATGGGCCAACAGGCCTGCTGCAGTGTTCCTCCTTTCTTATGTTCTTATGTTCTTATGTTATAGCTTCGAGGGTTATTTTCATTACCAAGGGCAAGTACCTTACACTTATCCACATTAAACTTCATCTGCCATTTTTCAGACCAAGACATTAATTTGTTCAAATCGTCCTGGAGTTCATTGATATACTCCTCAGAGTGAATTATACGGCCTATCTTTGTATCATCAGCAAACTTACTCATGTCACTAGTAATCCCTTCATCAAGGTCATTAATGTAAATTATGAACAAGAGAGGGCCTAAAACTGATCCTTGTGGAACGCCACTAGTGACTAATCCCCATTCAGATTTCACTCCATTAATGGTAACTCTCTGCTTTCTATTGGTAAGCCATGCCTCAATCCATGTTAGAACTTTACCTCCTATACCATGAGCTGCCACTTTTCTTAAGAGTCTCTTGTGAGGTACTCTGTCGAAGGCTTTACTAAAATCCAAATAAACAATATCATATTCCTTATCACTGTCAACTGCCTCAAATGTTCTATTGAAGAACGTCAGTAAGTTTGTCAGGCAGGAACGACCTCTCGTGAATCCATTCTGAGATTCATTTATCAAGTTATGCTCTTCAAGGTGACTTCTGATAATGTCAGCTATAATTTGATTCTAATAACTTGCCCACTATAGATGTCAGGCTTATTGGACGGTAATTTGAAGGAGTGGACTTATCCCCTGATTTGAATATAGGAACCACATTAGCCATCTTCCACAACTCTGGCACAACACTGGTAAGGATGGACGCATTGAATACACTCGTTTAATGGCTGACTAAGCTCCATCTTGCATTCCTTAAGTACCCTGGAAAACAACTCATCGGGTCTCGGGGACTTATTTTGTTTCAGTTTGTCTATCTGTTTAATAACCATGTCCCTCGTGACAGTAATATTAGTTAACTTAAATTCATCAGGAACTAAATAATTGTTAATTACTGGAATCTCATTTACATCTTCCTGTGTAAAAACTGACAAAAAATAGTCATTAAATAAGGAACACATTTCCAGTTCATTATCCGTCAGCTGTCCATTCCCAGATTTCAGAGGTCCTACTTTTTCCTTCACCTTCGTCCTATACACTTGAAAGAACCCCTTTGGATTAGTCTTTGATTCATTAGCAACTCTAATTTCATAGTCACGTTTAGCCTTTCTAATCGCCTTTTTTACTTCTCTTTTAAGCTGAACATATTGGTCAGTAAGGTAACCTCTCCTCTTCTGATGCGCCTAATAAATTCCCCTTTTCTCCCCTAATAGATGCTTTAGCCTCCTGTTAACCCATTTGGGATCGTTATTATTAGACCTAATTTCTCTCTGGGGAATGTATATACTCTGGGCACTGTGTACATTATTAAGAAAACAATCATAAAAACAGATCCCTTCATATTCATAAGTATGATTATCGTCAATAAAATCATTAGCTAGATAACCCCAATCAAGATTAGACAGATGTTCCCTAAGTCCATTATAATCGGCAGAACGAAAATCAGGGATTTTTACTGTATTATCATTATTCTTGCATTCCCAGTTAATGCTAAAAGTGATGGATTTGTGATCACTTGCGCCAAGTTCTTCAGTGATCTCCAGATTATTCACGAGTGTTTCCTTATTTGACAAGACTAGGTCTAGCAAATTATTACCCCTGGTAGGCTCAGTTACACTCTGTTTCAGAAAACAGTCCTGAACTGTTTCCATGAAGTCACTGGACTCTAGATTACCTGTCAAAGAATTCCAGTCAATTTGGCTAAAGTTAAAGTCCCCTACTATGACTATGTTACTGTGTCCAAAAGCCCTAACAATTTCGTCCCAAAGAAGTCTCCCTCTATCGTGATCCAAGCCTGGAGGTCGGTATATTACACCTAGAATTAGTTTTTCTTGACCCTGCACGAACTCTACCCAAACACTCTGTTACTGCTCCATCTATTTTTATACCTGTTTTTATGCAACAATTAATATTTTCTCGAACATACAATGCAACTCCTCCCCCCTTCCATTACATCTATCCACATTGAACAACTTAAATCCCTGAATATACACTCAGCAGTCATATCCCGACTCTTTAAATCATACCACGTTTCAGTTAATGCAATGATATCAAAGTTCCCAGCACATGCTACCAAACGTAGTTCATTAATTTTATTTCTTGCACTTCGACTGTTAGCATAAAATACCATCATATGTTTTTTCTTTGCACATTTTTCCTATTCATCTTTGTTTTTACACAATTTCTGAAATTATCATTACCCAGAGTTACTCCATGACAGTTACTATTAAGATTCTTAATATCAGAGCATTAGTCAATATATCCATACTCATTATTAATCATTTCTAAACCCATACCTCTAACTAATCCTAGTTTAAAGTCCTAACAACCCCCTCAACTGAGTTAGCAAGAAAACCCACACCTGCTCTGGATAAGTGAACCCCATCCCTGGCATACATGTCATTTCGGCCATAGAAGTTGTCCCAGTTGTCAATGAATGGTACTGCATTATCCTTACAGTGTTTATCCAGCCAACAATTAATACCAATTGCTCTGGACAACCATTCATTACCAACACCTCTTCTTGGCAAAATGCCACATATAACAGGGCGCCCCCCCCTTCTTCCTAATCATGTCTATAGCTGTCCTGAACTTTCTAACTAAATCCTCATTTCTACGCTTGCCTACATCATTGCCTCCAGCACTGAGGCAAATAATAGGATTGATCCCATTACCGTTCATGATGTTGTCAAGCCGGCTAATAATGTCCTCCATCCCAGCCCCAGGAAAGCATACCCTTTGTCTCCTACTCCTGTCCTTCAAGCAGAATGCCCTATCCATGTATCTAACCTGGCTATCCCCAACAACAACAATATTCTTACCTTCCTTGTTGTCGTTCGTCGTGACGATCCCAGTAGTCGACACACATTCGTCGGGTAGCACCGAGAATGCGTTGGAGGTTTCCACGAGAGTTTCCACAGCAGTCTCTTTCTTCTTCATCGTTTCTGGCTTTCCATTCGTCTTCTTGATCGTCAACTTCGTCGTCCCCTGCTGTCCAGCCACTGACCACGATCCCTTCTTGACCTGAGGATTCGAAACAGGAGGACTACTACGAATCCTCTTGTTTTCCTCGGTCAATCGCCGTATCTCCATCTTCGCTGCCCTCAATTCTTCCTTAAGTTGCTGGTAAAGTTGCTCGATGGAGGGCATCTTGGTTCAGTCCACGGGAGCAAACAAGACACTTCTTCACAGAGTTAAGTACAGGTCACCACTGAGTTAAGTACAGGTCACCACTGAGTTAAGTACAGGTCACCACTGAGTTAAGTACAGGTCACCACTGAGTTAAGTACAGGTCACCACCGTGTTAGTACGATTTGGCGAGGCATCAGATCCAACTTGAACGAGATAATGAGTTTGCGGTGATGAACATAACGGCAAACTTTTCCGTAACACGTGTTTTTGAGAGACAGACATTAAACCGTTACACACACCAAACACACACACCTGCACAATGTTTACACCAGTGACTGAGTCATTTTCACGAGCTTAAACTTTTTTTCAGTACCATCAGTGAGCTTTATTAAGCTCGTTAAAATGTAGTCACATGTGTATTACTTTGTTGCTTCATTTTTTTTTCTGAGGTTAAGTTTGATGCTGAATTATTTCGTGATGTTTCTCGCTATTAGCACAAGATGTTGACAGTGAGAGGCGATGGTGGGATGTATCAAAGATATCTAACAAACACTGCGTAGCGGTATTTATTCTTTGTAAGGAAGACGTATCAATCATCAGGACATTTCAGGAACACAGGAAGACGGGAACCGGGGAACAGGAAGAGGGTTTACATGCGCACGAGAAATGTACAAGATGTACAGACTCACTGGAAGGGGTTTACAGACTCACGAGAAGGAGTGTACAAACTCACAGGAAAGGGTGTACAGTATCACATGAAGGGGTGTACAGTACCACATGAAGGGGTGTACAGTATCACAGGAAGGGGTGTACATATCACATGAAGGGGTATATAAATTCACATGAAGGGGTGTATAAATTCACAGGAAGGGGTGTACAAACTCACAGGAAGGGATGTACCAACTCACAGGAAGAGGTATACAAGCACACAAGAAAAGGTGTACATTCACGCAAGATATGTGTAACATACCCCTGTGTATCATTTAGTGTTTGTAAGAGTGTACTTGCTAATGTTTATTGTTATAATTGTGTTACTGTAACAGGTGTTACTTACCATAATCTTTTTATATTAATCCATATTATCTATTTTGCTATCAGGCACATTTCATGATATTGTAAGATAACTCACGAAATCGTAATAACAGGAATACGAACCACGGAACGGGAGGGGATTCCAGAGTTTAAGGATTCACTTGCCATGAGTTCAATCCCGTCCGTTCCGTGGTCTGATTGTAAGATAGGTTTGAATTTGTATCACTGTATGAGGGAAAAGGGGAAGGAAGAGAGTGTTGTCACTGTTTTGTGCTGTGTACATCACCAGTGTGAATAAGTCTTAACTCTGAACATCAAAATGGCATACATTTTGATGTTCATCTTGTCAGACACTGCAACACATGACCTCTTGGTACAGAAAACGCCTTAGACAACCCTTTCAAGTGAGAACTGTTGGATCTGAGAGGGACCTGACCTCTCAGTGACTACATTCTCACTGTTGTTAAGTAAGAAACATATGCAACAGTTAGACAACTTTATTCCGAAACGTTTCGCCTACACAGTAGGCTTCTTCAGTCGAATACAGAAAGCAGGCAGGAACAGAAGAGATGTGAAGACGATGTAATCAGTCCATCACCCTTGTAGTCGTAGAATTTGAGGTTGTCAGTCCCTACTGTGTAGGCGAAACGTTTCGGAATAAAGTTGTCTAACTGTTGCATATGTGTCTTACCTAACAACCTGTCGGTATTGTATACCATTTTGATGTACATTCTCACTACTACTACTACTACTATACTACTACTACTACTACTCTGCACCTCTCCTTCCGACAGTATTTAAGTCTCCGCACTGTCGCTTGATCTTCAGATAGTTCCTGACTATGAAACTGAACTTCTCCAGGCCGAGGGACTGACAACCTCAAATTCTACGACTTCAAGGGTGATGGACTGATTACATCGTCTTCACATCTTTACTGTTCCTGCCTACTTTCTGTATTCGACTGAAGAAGCCTACTGTGTAGGCGAAACGTTTCGGAATAAAGTTGCCTAACTGTTGCCTATGTGTCTTACCTACCAAGTCTTAACTCTCCACGAACTTCCAATCCTTTCTTCCTTTCCCCCTTTCATCCCCCAAACAAACGAATAAACAAGAAAATAAACAAGCTCGCACGTTCTCTCGTTCAAGAAGTCAACTGATATTTTGCTGCCGTTCTGAAAATTAATGAGCTCGAGTGTTTTGTTTCCAGCTACACAACCTCATCCACAAACACCTTACACAACCTCATCCACAAACACCTTACACAACCTCATCCACAAACACCTTACACAACCTCATCCACAAACACCTTACACACCTCATCCACAAACACCTTACACAACCTCATCCACAAACACCTTACACAACCTCATCCACAAACACCTTACACAACCTCATCCACAAACACCTTACACAACCTCATCCACAAACACCTTACACAACCTCATCCACAAAACACCTTACACACCTCATCCACAACACTTACACAACCTCACCACAAAACACCTTACACAACCTCATCACAAACACCTACACAATCATCACAAACACTTACACACCTCATCCACAAACACCTTACACAACCTCATCCACAAACACCATTACACAACCTCATCCACAAACACCTTACACAACCTCATCCACAAACACCTTACACAAGCTCATCCACAAACACCTACACAACCTCATCCACAAACACCTTACACAACTCATCCACAAACACCTTACACAAACTCATCCACAAACACCTTACACAACCTCATCCACAAACACCTTACACAAACTCATCCACAAACACCTTACACAACCTCATCCACAAACACCTTACACAACCTCATCCACAAACACCTTACACACCTCATCCACAAACACCTTACACAACCTCATCCACAAACACCTTACACAACCTCATCCACAAACACCTTACACAACCTCATCCACAAACACCTTACACAACCTCATCCACAAACACCTTACACAACCTCATCCACAAACACCTTACACAACCTCATCCACAAACACCTTACACAACCTCATCCACAAACACCTTACACAACCTTCCACAAACACCTTACACAACCTCATCCACAAACACCTTACACAACCTCATCCACAAACACTTACACACCTCATACCACAAACACCTTACACCAACCTCAAACCACAAACACCTTACACAACCTCATCCACAAACACCTTTACACAACTCATCCACAAACACCTTACACAACCTCACCAAACACCTTACACACCTCATCCAAAATCCTTACACAATCCTCTCCAGAACACCTTACACCCAAATTCATCCAGAAACCAACAGTCTATCCACAAACACTATACACAGTCTCATACACAAACACTTACACAGTCTCATCCACAAACACCATACACAGTCTCATCCACAAACACTATACACAGTCTCATCCACAAACACCATACACAGTCTCATCCACAAACACTATACCAGTCTCATCCACAAACACCATACACAGTCTCACCACAAACACCATACACAGTCTCATCCAAAAACACCATACACAGGTCTCACCCACAAACACTATACACAGTCTCATCCACAAACACCATACACATTTCATCCACAAACACCATACACATTCCTCATCCACAAACACCATACACAGTCTCATCCACAACACCATACAAAGTCTCACCGCAAACACTATACACATCTCATCACATAACCATACACAGTTTCATACACAAACACCATACACAGTCTCATCCACAAACCATACACAGTCTCATCCACAAAAACCATACACAGTCTCATCCACAAACACTATACATAGTTCATACACAAACACCATACACAGTCTATCTTCACAAACACCATACACAGTCTCATCCACAAACATACACACAGTCTCATCCAAAACACCAACACATCTCATCCACAAACACCATACACAGTCTCATCCACAAACACCATACACAGTCTCATCCACAAACACCATACCAGTCTCATCCACAAACACCATACACAGTCTCATACACAAACACCATACACAGTCTCATCCACAAAAACCATACACAGTCTCATCCCAAACACCATACAAGTCTCATCACAAACACATACATAGTTCAAACAAACACCATACACAGTCTCATCACAAACTACCATACACAGTCTCATCCACAAACACTACACACAGTCTCATCCACAAACACCATCACAGTCTCCCACAAACACCATACACAGTCTCATCCACACACCATACACAGTCTCATCCACAAACACCATACACAGTCTCATCCACAAACACCATACACAGTCTCATTCACAAACACCTTACACAGTCATTTTTGGAACACACACCTTTCACAGTCATTTTTGGGACACACTCCCTTCACAGTCATTTTTGGAACACACACCTTTCACAGTCATTTTTGGAACACACACCTTTCACAGTCATTTTTTGGAACACACACCTTTCACAGTCATTTTTGGAAACACACACCTTTCACAGTCATTTTTTGGAACACACACCTTTCACAGTCATTTTTGGAACACACACCTTTCACAGTCATTTTTGGAACACACACCTTTCACAGTCATTTCTGGGACAAACACCTTTCATAGTCATTTCTGGAACACACACCTTACACTGTCGCTTTTGAACATTGTCTCGTGTCTGCAGAATATATTAACTGAGTGGACTCAGTTTTGCAGAGTCTTGGTTTTGGTAGTAATGTCCATTATGAATTCTCATTTTAATTGCCTCTTCGGAGAAGTATCGCCACTCTGTTGTTTAGAGCGTTCATTGAACACCAGATAGCTTAAAGTTGTATGTAAGCCAGGATGAATTACAGCAGTTGGATATGCTGAATGTTGAAGACAGAGTAAAACAGCTGAAGCTAAATCACGTATTTAAAATTGCTCACAAACAGTGTCCAGAATATCTTGCTGCCAATTTTGTCAAGGTTGGGAACCAAAACAATCATGGTACTAGGGGGAGAGAGCACAACTTTGTAGTAGCCACAGTCAGTGGCCAGGCTTCAAACACCTTTTATTGTACAGTATTATAAGAATGGAAAAGACTGCCTGCACATGTTAAACCCAGTCACAGCATGAACCAGCTCAAGAGTGCCAAAAGTTGCCTAATGAATGTAGCGACAGAAAGGGAGGAGAATTATTTTTTATTTTTTTAGCTAACACACGTGTAATTTTACCTTATTCCTAGTAATGACCCTCGTATTGTAGATAGTCTTAATGACCCTCGTGTAGTAGATAGTCTTAATAGTATGATAATAAAATATTATCTCCATTATAGAATAATAATAAGATATTATCACCTTTATTTTATAATAATAAGGTAAAAGGACCCCAATGGAAATAAATCACTCTGTCTGACTTTTTAGGTTATCCTGGGTACTTTACACATGCTGATATATATGATAATTCTATGTAACTGTATTTGTGAATACCTGAATAAACTTACTTACTTACTCAGTAAGAGGCTTGCCTCTGTATGTTTGGTAATGAATGGACTTTGTATTTGCCTGTTTTTGTTGACTCAGCCTAAGTTAGGATTGGATGAACTTTGTCTCTGAAGAGCAAAGAAGACTGCCGCCAGAGTACAGGTTAGGGGAGCCAAAGACTGCAAACCTCAGTCAAGGAAAATGATCTTGGGTTGAGTATAATACCGAGCACATCTCCTTAGGCTCGCATCAACCAAATAACTGCTGCAGCATACGGGCGCCTGGCAAGCCTAATAATAGTGTTCCGACATCTCAGTAAGGAATCGTTCAAGGCTCTGTACACCGTGTACGTCAGGCATATACTGGAGTATGCAGCACCAGTTGGAACTCACACCTGGTTAAGCACGTCAAGAAATAAGAGAGTGTGCAAAGGTTTTCAATAAGATTAGTCCCGGAGCTAAGGGGCATGTCCAACGAGGAGAGGTTAAGGGAAATCGCCCTGACGACACTGGAGGACAGGAGGGATAGGGATGAAATGTTAAGTAATATAAAACTTAACGGAATTGACAAGGTGGATAGTCAGGATAGAGACAGGATGTTCCAGAGATAGGATACAGCAACAAGTTGGACGTTGAAGACTCAGATGAGTTACAGGGATGTTAAAAAGTATGTCTTCAGTCATAGAGTTGTCAGAAAGTTGAAGAGTTGGAAAGTGATGTAGTGGAGGCAGGATCTATACATAGTTTTAAAAAGACGTATGATAAAGCTCATAGAGTAGGGTTAGAGTGGACTTAATGGCGACCAGTGAAGATGCGGGGCCAGGAGCTATGAATCGTCTCCTGCAAAAACAATTAGGTGAGTATAATTGAGTACACACGCACACACGCTCATGTGTGGACTTGGGGGTCGTGTGCTATCAAGCTGCACACCTTAATATTTGTAATGGGCGTAAAAGGTTTGTGTGATGTGTCATATATATTAGTCCGGTGCTAGACTCACGAAATCGTAATGACACGATTGCAAACAAACCATACCACGAGCGGGATTTGAACTCGCGGTCAGAAAGTCTCAAAACTCCAGACCGTCGTTAGGTTTTAATTTATTTTATCATTGACGAATGATTAACTTAAATTCTGGCATACATTTGACAGGCAGGCAGTCAGGTAATATTTCAGTCATATTCCATACTTTGACTATTGCTTCTCATGCAGACTTTAAAAATATTTGCACAAGGTGACATTGTTTACTAAAGATAGGTACATATTACACTGGTGAACAAAATGTGAGATTTTCGGTGTATAACCGTGAGATGTTTGCAAGCAACAGGCCCTGCTGTGGAAACAGAGGCAAGCATGTCTCACAAGGTATATAAGCACACAGAAAGAGGTGTCCCCTATAGCCTTGCCTGTGATCGGTTTCAAGCACTCTTCTACCCCTGCAGCCTTGCTTGAGGCCAGGCTTCCCTGTTAAACTCCTGGTTCACCAGGCTGCTAATAACCCACAGATCCATATAGACATCACAACCTGGCTGATCCGTCACTTCTAGAAGGAGGGTGTGTCAGGCTGCTTCTTAAAAATTCTGTCTTGTTCCGGCAAAATTTCTCATGTTGACACTGTGTTCTTTAATTGTACCCATAGCCACCCCATCCCCTCCTTTCCCTGCTCTTGACTATGTTCATTTCCTATTTTCTTCGGTATCTTTCATTCAAAGACGGTAGAACAATATGCAGCTTAGATAGGAGGCGCTTTAGTATCGGCAATGTATGTAAAAAGTATTTCTTCGCCATTTGAAAGAAAAATATTAAGTGCATTGAGATTTCTCAATAATTTAAATGTTATATATTTTATATGGGCTGTATATAACATTTGTACAGTTTCCATATATGCTCTCTTTCCTGTCTTGAAAGCCGCTGTGAGTACACAATGTTGAGGCAGTGAGAGCACAAATTACTTGAAAAGTATCATTGGCGTTGCTTCTCTTTTTATGCAAATTCCATTAATCTACCTGGTCATTTTCCTGACCATTACTGCGTTTGACTTACAATGTTTTCCTAATGACAGATCCTATGACAATTATTTCGAAATCTTTTATCTGTTCCTTACGTTTGCAATAATTATGATCAACCTACGTATTGAACATCAAAATGGTATACAATACCAACAGGTTGTTAGGTAAGACACATATGCAACAGTTAGACAACTTAATTCCGAAACGTTTCGCCTACACAGTAGGCTTCTTCAGTCGAATACAGAAAGTAGGCAGGAACAGTAGAGATGTGAAGACGATGTAATCAGTCCATCACCCTTGTAGTTGTAGAATTTGAGGTTGTCAGTCCCTCGGCCTGGAGAAGTTCAGTTCTAAGTTGTCTAACTGTTGCATATGTGTCTTACCTAACAACCTACGTATTGTATACTGTGCTCGTTTTAAGACTATCACCACTTCACCTTGACCATAGTTGTGCTTTCATTTGCCGATTGAAGAACTTTATTGATATCTGTTTGCAATTTTTCTGTATCTTATACTAGTACAACTTTCGTAGTTTTTTGGTATAAAATAATGATATAAAGCTGTGAAGTGTTTTTGTCTATGTCGGTAATGAGGCTGAGAAACAGTAATGGTGCTAAATCTGTACCTTGGGGTAATAACATTTTTATTTTGATAAGACTGAACTTCAACTTGTTTACTATTATTCAATGGTCTGTTGTACTTATTGACTTTATTTTTTGAACATTTTTCAGTACCACATTTGTCAAATTTTTTCCAAAATTCATCAGAGTTTTATTTTCCTTCCAGGCGTCCGCCATGTGATCTAACAGTTTATGACAGGTAAGATCTTCTGCTTTAAATCTGTTGGTTGGTTTTTCATAGTCATAATTGGGTGCTCAGAAGAATCCCTTCTAATATTTTTACGTGAAATGTTGGTGCTATATGAGTTACGTTATGGCGCTACATCTTCGGGGAAAAGGGGGACAATGTTTTATTTTTTAGGCCTCTAGGATTTCACCTGAACGAGGTTCTTATGAAAGTTTAACTGTTATTTCTTATACAATCTCATTCCAAGAATTTGGGCCATGTGCAGCGTGCTTGTCAGGTTGTTGTCTTTTTCTGATGCAAATTTTGGAATCTTATTGAGGAAACGTTCAGCCACCAGTGCATTTTTATTTAAATATAAAAGAAAGATGGAAGAGGGAGGGATGATTACCTCTTATCCTCATCGGTCACGTTCTTCTCTGTTAGAGGAAGTCACGCTGGAGAAACGTTTTCTCATAACCATTCATTTTGACTGTTCCAATGACACTCGTAAAAAAGAAATTTTGGGAAAAGTGAACGATAACTGTGAAATTTTTCTGATAGTGGATTAAATATTAAGGATTTGTTTCATGTTGTCATTTATAAATAAGAGAGAAAGAAATTACCATTTAACTTTTAATTTAAACATAATTCAGTGAAATTCGTTGGGTTTTTTCGGGGAAAACGTCATTAAACTATTGTAATATTCAAGCTTATTGTGAAGATCCTGCAAAATTATGTATCATTTGATAATCTTCTCTTTAATTTTAGTTTTTTTTTGACAGCAAGAAACCGCGTAAAAAAATTAATTAAGGAAGAAGCAGCGTAAACTCTACAACCTGGGCCCACATCTCTGGCAAAAAACAAACGCTACTGTGATAATAGAAGATATTAATGAAGGGAAAACTCCAGCATCAAAGTGAATTCCATGGCATATCAGACTGATCCAATACATTTTACGTGGATTTAACTGTCGTCAACCTACGCTTGGCAGTGATATATTATTGTTTAGCAAGCAGGTAGGTGAGAGATGGAATGGCCCAGATGCAATGTTTTGGATTCCAGGAACTCCTGACCAAAACGTTCCTCTCTGGCAAGATTCAGGGACTCATGACCAAACGTTCCTCTCGGGCAAGATTCAGGACTCATGACCAAACGTTCCACTTGGCAAGATTCAGGGACTCATGACCAAACGTTCCTCCTGGCAAGATTCGGGGACCATGACCAAACGTTCCGCCTGGCAAGATTCAGGGACTCATGACCAAACGTTCCTCTCTGGCAAGTTTCCCAGGGACTCATGACCAAACGTTTCCTCTCTGGCAAGATTCGGGGACTCATACCAAACGTTCCGCTCTGGCAAGATTCAGGGAATCATGACCAAACGTTCCCTCTGGCAAGTTTCAGGGACTCGTGACCAAACGTTCCGCTCTGGCAAGATTCAGGACTCATGAACCAAACGTTCCACTCTGCCAAGATTCAGGGACTCATGACCAAAGGGTTCCGTTCTGGCAAGATTCAGGGATCATGACCAAACGTTCCGCTCTGGCAAGATTCAGGGACTCATGACCAAACGTTCCGCTCTGGCAAGATTCAGGGAATCATGACTAGACGTTCCACTATGGCAAGATTCAGGGACTCATGACCAAACGTTCCGCTCTGGCATAATTCAGGGAATCATGACCAAACGTTCCGCTCTGGCAAGATTCAGGGACTCATGACCAAACGTTCCGCTCTGGCAAGATTCAGGGAATCATGACCAAACGTTCCACTCTGGCAAGATTCAGGAAATCATGACCAAACGTTCCGCTCTGGCAAAAATTCAGGGAATCATGACCAAACGTTCCGCTCGGGCAAGATTCAGGAATCATGACCAAACGTTCCGCTCTGGCAAGATTCAGGGAATCATGACCAAACGTTCCGCTCTGGCAAGATTCAGGGAATCATGACCAAACGTTCCACTCTGGCAAGATTCAGGACTCGTGACCAAACGTTCCACTCGGGTAAGATTCGGGGAATCTTGACCAAACGTTCCACTCTGGCAAGATTCAGGGACTCTGACCAAACGTTCCGCTCTGGCAAGATTCAGGGAATCATAAACAAACGTTCCACTCTGGCAAGATTCAGGGACTCATGACCAAACGTTCCGCTCTGGCAAGATTCAGAATCATGACCAAACGTTCCACTCTGGCAAGATTCAGGACTCGTGCCCAAAAACGTTCCGCTCTGGCAAGATTCGGGGAATTATGACCAAACGTTCCTCTCTGGAAAGATTCAGGGACTCATGCCCAAACGTTCCTCTCTGGCAAGATTCAGGGACTCATGACCAAACGTTCCGCTCTGGCAAGATTCAGGAATCATGACCAACTTTCCACTATGGCAAGATTCACGGACTCGTGACCAAACGTTCCGCTCTGGCAAGATTCAGGGAATCATGACCAAACGTTCCACTCTGGCAAGATTCAGGGACTCATGACCAAACGTTCCGCTCTGGCAAGATTTCGGGGAATCATGACCAAACGTTCCACTCGGGCAATTCAGGGACTCGTGACCAAACGTTCCGCTCTGGAAAAGATTCAGGGAATCATAACCAAACGTTCCGCTCTGGCAAGATCAGGGAATCATGACCAAACGTTCCGCTCTGCAAGATTCAGGAATCATGACCAAACTTTTCCGCTCTGGCAAGATTCAGGGAAATCATGACCAAACGTTCCACTCTGGCAGATTCAGGGAATCATGACCAAACGTTCCGCTCTGGCAAGATTCAGGGAATCATGACCAAACGTTCCACTCGGGCAAGATTCAGGAATCATAACCAAACGTTCCACTCTGGCAAGATTCAGGAATCATGACCAACTTTTCCCGCTCTGGCAAGTTTCAGGGAATCATGACCAAACTTTCCCAAACTCTGGGAAGATTCAGGACTCGTGACCAAACGTTTCCACTCTGGCAAGATTCAGGGACTCATGCCCCAAACGTTCCACTCTGGCAAGATCAGGGACTCATGACCAAACGTTCCTCTCTGGCAAGATTCAGGAATCATGACCAAACGTTCCGCTGGCAAATTCGGGGAATCATGCCCAAACGTTCCTCTCTGGCAAGATTCAGGGAATCATGACCAAACGTTCCTCTCTGGCAAGATTCAGGAATCATACCAAAACGTTCCCCCCTGGCAAGATTCAGGACTCATGCCCAAAAACGTTCCTCTCTGGCAAGATTCAGGGAATCATGACCAAACGTTCCGCTCTGGCAAGATTCAGGGAATCATGACCAAACGTTCCTCTCTGGCAAGATTCAGGGAATCATGACCAAACGTTCCGCCTGGCAAGATTCAGGGAATCATGACCAAACGTTCCTCTCTGGCAAGATTCAGGATCATGCCCAACGTTCCGCCTGGCAAGATTCAGGGAATCATAACCAAACGTTCCTCTCTGGCAAGATTCAGGACTCATGACCAAACTTCCACTCGGGGCAAGATTCAGGGACTCATGACCAAACGTTCCTCTCTGGCAAGATTCAGGGAATCATACCAAACGTTCCGCTCTGGCAAGATTTCAGGGACTCATGACCAACGTTCCCTCTGGCAAGTTTCAGGGACTCATGACCAAACGTTCCACTTGGCAAGATTCAGGGAATCATGACCAAACGTTCCACTCTGGCAAGATTCAGGGAATCATGACCAAACGTTCCACTCTGGCAAGATTCAGGGACTCATGACCAAACGTTCCACTCTGGCAAGATTCAGGGAATCATGACCAAACGTTCCACTCTGGCAAGATTCAGGGACTCATGACCAAACTTCCACTCTAGCAAGATTCAGGGACTCATGACCAAACGTTCCACTCTAGCAAGATTCAGGGACTCATGACCAAACGTTCCACTCTGGCAAGATTCAGGGACTCATGACCAAACTTTCCACTCTGGCAAGATTCGGGGACTCATGACCAAACGTTCCACTCTGGCAAGATTCGGGGAAAACATAAACCAAACGTTCCACTCTGGCAAGATTCAGGGACTCATGACCAAACTTTCCACTCTGGCAAGATTCAGGACTCATGACCAAACGTTCCACTCTGGCAAGATTCAGGGACTCATGACCAAACGTTCCACTCTGGCAAGATTCAGGGACTCATGACCAAACGTTCCACTCTAGCAAAAATTCAGGACTCATGACCAAACGTTCCACCTAGCAAATTCAGGGACTCATGACCAAACGTTCCACTCTGGCAAGATTCGGGGACTCATGACCAAACGGTCCACTCTGGCAAGATTCAGGGACTCATGACCAAACGTTCCACTCTGGCAAGATTCAGGGAATCAGACCAAACGTTCCACTCTGGCAAGATTCAGGGAATCAGGACCAAACTTTTCCACTCTGGAAAGGGATTCAGGGACTCGGACCAAAGTCCATTTGCAAGATTCAGGGAATCATGACCAAACGTTCCACTCTGGCAAGATTCAGGGAATCATGACCAAACGTTCCTCTCTGGCAAGATTCAAAATAAACAATGCAAAATGCTACACACATTTAAACAGTGCATTAAATAAACAAAGGAAGAATTTTGATAGTATAAGCAATGCTTGACTTGCTTACTATAAATACTTCTCACTGCATTTAACTATCGAAACTATTTTAAAGCCAAATATAACTATATTTTATGTAGCTTGTAGAGCATATAAAAAATTTTATCTTCATCATCCATAGACTCAATAGTATGGATTATTATTATTATAATCAAGGGGGAAGCGCTAAACCCGGAGGATTATACAGCGCCTGGGGGGGGGACGTGGAAGGCATTCAGGCTTAATTCGGGGAACTGGAGCACAGATCCAATTCCCTAAATCAAGAGCCCCTCACCAACATCAAGGAACCTTCCTTGAGGGGTCAATAGTATGGAGAATTGAGTTGAGGCTCAATCCACAAAAAAAAAATAACTTGGATTTTGCATATGTAATGTATTTGGGATCTTTTTTCCCCAGTTTCTTTAATTGCTTTCTGCTGTTTGTGTTCTTATGTCTGATATAACTCTTCATTTTTTTTTCTGTATTTGATTTTTCGATAAAGATTTCTTTATGGTATTTACTGTTCATTAGGCAATTCAAGAGAGGCATTTATCGTTTTTTGTAAGGTCGTCTTCACAAGGTCGTCTTCTGTAAGGTCGTGTTCACAAGGTCGTCTTCTACAAGGTCGTCTTCTGTAAGGTCGTCTTCACAAGGTAGTCTTCTATAAGGTCGTCTTCGCTCTGTACCTCATTTTGGACTTTCTTATTGGTTCATTTTATTCATTCCTCTCATACTTGATCATTCACCCTTGTCCATGCATTAACTTGGCTTCAGAGTACTTAGGTCAGTTTTCCCAGAAATGTTGAAAATGGAATAAAATACCGACAAGTTGAAGATTAAGACACATGTGTAACAGTTGGGTATCTTCAGTGATGAAATGTTTCGCCTACACAGTAGGCTTCCTGACTGAAGAGGCCTACTGTGTAGTCGAAACGTTTCACCAAAAAAACACCCAGATGTTGCATATGTGTCGTAATTTCCAATGTATGTTTAATAGTTTCTTATTTAGGTTTTTCCAAACAATTCTTCGATTGTTTATGTATAATTTACAAAATATTACCCACGCTGACTATTGTTTAAGTTCTCCACACTTGCTATTATGTTCGTTTGAACCTCAGTCAAGTTGTGATGTGGATGTAACTGTGTCTGAGATTATTCTGATAAGCTCCTTATTGTTCATAAAGTTCAGGTCTGTCATATTTTCATTTCTAGTAGGTTTTGTTATCTGTTAATTCATAGCAAACTTTACATACTGCTCGACTTCTTTGGTATGAACCTCATGAGCTCGAGTAAGTACCTCCAGGTACAAGTTGTTTGGCACAATAATGTCTGCCCACTTTAATTTGGGTAGTTTAAGTCACCACTGAGGATAATGGCTAGATGAGAAAGACATTTGCAATATTTGGGTATCTTTATTAGGGAAACGTTTCGCCTGCTCTGGAGGTTTCTTCAGTGGAATGCAGAAGTGACAAATATTAGAAATAGCACAAGCAGTGGAAAGGTAAAGAATAGGTAATGAGTTAATCTCCCTTGAAGTGGTTGTTTGAAAAGTGTACAGCTCTGTCCATCGAGACTGTGGTACTGAATAGTTCAAGGCTCAGAAACTGATCACTTCATCCTTACCTCTCCACTGTTTCTGCTGTCACTAATATTTAGTTGTCTGTGTATACCACTTAAGGAGCCTGCAGAGCAGGCGGAACGTTACAACAATAAAGACACCCAACCGTTATACGTGTTTTACTGATGTATTTTTTGCACTGTGTACCATTAAAATAATAAGAGATAGTACATGGCGAGGGATTTTCAAGGTTTCAAGGGAGCAGTCAATCTTATTTAGCTTTCTAAAGAATTTCACAGCTGTTACTGATAGGGACTTTAAATGAAGATAATTACCAGGCTTTTATTCTCGACTTTTATTTCAAGTACTTCCAAAATATCATTTGGTAATATTAACAGTGAAAATAAGAAAATTTATTAATGTTGGTAGAATTTCCGACAATATATAAAGTAAAAGGACACAATTGCAACTAATGTGACATTTTATTGTGGCAACCGAATTGTGTTACTGCTATTATTACAACTTGTGTTACTACTACTACTACTACTACTACTACTACTACTACTACTACTGCTACTACTACTACTACTACTACTACTACTACTACTACTACTACTACTACTACTACTACTACCACTACTACCACTACTACCACTACTACCACTACTACCACTACTACCACTAGTATTGCACCTCACTCTGAGCCTTTATATACCCTCTGTGTCCATGTATAGTTTGTAACGTCTTGATAAAGCTCCTGGAGAGCGAAACGTTGCCACAATAAAATGTCACATTAGTTGCACTTGTGTCCTCTTGCTTTAAAAAATAAGAAAATCTTTCATATATAAACCTGTTCCTAATGGCAACTTTTTTACTCTGTCACATAAACACAAACTATAATTCGGCAACATTACTTCACTGACAATGAAATTACAAGCGTAGATTACCTTGAAGACGTCAAACATACCGCCTGTTTCTGTGAGCAGGTCTGTTATGTATGGAACCTTTTTTTTTATCTGTTTTTACGCACCGTACGTGAGTTTTGACCTGGTGATTCTGTTAGTTAATTTAATACTGTCGAGATTGCTAGGCAATCCACAGTTTCTCCCACTCGTGCTGTTGCCTTTTCTATGCTTGCTCTCTCCAGTACAACTTTATCTCTTTGTAATATGGCTGGCGTGAGTACTCTGAGATAGCTCAGTAAGGCTAGTTAGTGCCTTGTGTATTCTTTGTAATATATATTCAAACAGCTACGGGGAGAACCTTGAGTTTTCCTTGAAGTAAGTTTATTCTTTTCTCTGATTATATATATATATATATATATATATATATATATATATATATATATATATATATATATATATATATATATATATATATATATATATATATATATATATATACATACATACATATATCTTCCATGCAAAACTATTTGTAATGACCTTCCCCAGTTGTAAATCCGCTCTCTTCAGTGCATGCCACATGGATTCTTTCTCTGCACATTCCACAAGTTTTGCCTTGTGCGTTTTATTATTTTTTTTTTAAATTCTTTTACAGCCCTTGCAATTTAAAGCCACATTTGCCTATGTTATGAAATATTATATTAAGTTCACAGCTTTTTAGCTCCATATTTCTTCTTATAGTGGTTTACTCTTAAGTGAAAATACTTGTCTTTTTGGCCATGACATTCTCTCTGTTGATAACGATGGAAAAAATAGACACAAATGCAGCATAATGCGATCCTTTATTGACTACGTTTCGCCCACACAGTGGGTTTATAAGTCAGAAACAGATCTGTTTGTAATTTG
>NC_069449.1:7923287-7956917 GCF_026875155.1 Cherax quadricarinatus
CCCTTCATCCCCCAAACAAAACGAATAAACAAGAAAATAAACAAGCTCGCACGTTCTCTCGTTCAAGAAGTCAACTGATATTTTGCTACCGTTCTGAAAATTAATGAGCTCGAGTGTTTTGTTTCCAGCTACACAACCTCATCCACAAACACCTTACACAACCTCATCCACAAACACCTTACACAACCTCATCCACAAACACCATACACAGCCTCATCCACAAACACCATACACAGTCTCATCCACAAACACTACACGCAGTCTCATCCACAAACACCTTACACAGTCTCATCCACAAACACTATACACAGTCTCATCCACAAACACCTTACACAGTCTCATCCACAAACACCATACACAGTCTCATCCACAAAAACCATACACAGTCTCATCCACAAACACTACACACAGTCCTCATCCACAAACACCATACACAGTCTCATCCACAAACACTACACACAGTCTCATCCACAAACACCATACACAGTCTCATCCACAAACACCATACACAGTCTCATCCACAAACACCATACACAGTCTCATCCACAAACACCATACACAGTCTCATCCACAAACACCATACACAGTCTCATCCACAAACACCATACACAACCTCATCCACAAACACCATACACAGTCTCATCCACAAACACCATACACAGTCTCATCCACAAACACCATACACAACCTCATCCACAAACACCATACACAGTCTCATTCACAAACACCTTACACAGTCATTTTTGGAACACACACCTTTCACAGTCATTTTTGGGACACACACCTCTCACAGTTATTTTTGGAACACACACCTTTCACAGTCATTTCTGGGACAAACACCTTACACTGTCGCTTTTGAAGATTGTTTCGTGTCTGCAGAATATATTAACTGAGTGGACTCAGTTTTGCAGAGTCTTGGTTTTGGTAGTAATGTCCATTATGAATTCTCATTTTAATTGCCTCTTCGGAGAAGTATCGCCACTCTGTTGTTTAGAGCGTTCATTGAACACCAGATAGCTTAAAGTTGTATGTAGGCCAGGATGAATTACAGCAGTTGGATATGCTGAATGTTGAAGGCAGAGTAAAACAGCTGAAGCTAAATCATGTATTTAAAATGCTCACAAACAGTGTCCAGAATATCTTGCTGCCAATTTTGTCAAGGTTGGGAACCAAAGCAATCATGGTACTAGGGGGAGAGAGCACAACTTTGTAGTAGCCACAGTCAGTGGCCAGGCTTCAAACACCTTTTATTGTACAGTAATATAGGAATGGAAAAGACTGCCCGCACATGTTAAACCCAGTCACAGCATGAACCAGCACAAGAGTGCCAAAAGTTGCCTAATGAATGTAGCGACAGAAAGGGAGGAGAATTATTTTTTATTTTTTTAGCTAACACACGTGTAATTTTACCATATTCCTAGTAATGACCCTCGTATTGTAGATAGTCTTAATGACCCTCGTGTAATAAATGGTCTTAATAGTATGATAATAAGATATTATCTCCATTATAAAATAATAATAAGATATTATCACCTTTATTTTATAATAATAAGGTAAAAGGACCCCAATGGAAATAAATCACTCTGTCTGACTTTTTAGGTTATCCTGGGTACTTTACACATATGCTGATATATATGATAATTCTATGTAACTGTATTTGTGAATACCTGAATAAACTTACTTACTTAGTAAGTGGCTTGCCTCTGTATGTTTGGTAATGAATGGACTTTGTATTTGCCTGTTTTTGTTGACTCAGCCTAAGTTAGGATTGGATGAACTTTGTCTCTGAAGAGCAAAGAAGACTGCCGCCAGAGTACAGGTTAGGGGAGCCAAAGACTGCAAACCTCAGTCAAGGAAAATGATCTTTGGTTGAGTATAATACCGAGCACATCTCCTTAGGCCCGCATCAACCAAATAACTGCTGCAGCATACGGGCGCCTGGCAAGCCTAATAATAGTGTTCCGACATCTCAGTAAGGAATCGTTCAAGACTCTGTACACAGTGTACGTCAGGCATATACTGGAGTATGCAGCACCAGTTGGAACTCACACCTGGTTAAGCACGTCAAGAAATAAGAGAGTGTGCAAAGGTTTTCAATAAGACTAGTCCCGGAGCTAAGGGGCATGTCCAACGAGGAGAGGTTAAGGGAAATCCCCCTGACGACACTGGAGGACAGGAGGGATAGGGATGAAATGTTAAGTAATATAAAACTTAACGGAATTGACAAGGTGGATAGTCAGGATAGAGACAGGATGTTCCAGAGATAGGATACAGCAACAAGTTGGATGTTGAAGACTCAGATGAGTTACAGGGATGTTAAGAAGTATGTCTTCAGTCATAGAGTTGTCAGAAAGTTGAAGAGGTGGAAAGTGATGTAGTGGAGGCAGGATCTATACATAGTTTTAAAAAGACGTATGATAAAGCTCATAGAGTAGGGATAGAGTGGACTTAATGGCGACCAGTGAAGATGCGGGGCCAGGAGCTATGAATCGTCTCCTGCAAAAACAATTAGGTGAGTATAATTGAGTACACACGCACACACGCTCATGTGTGGACTTGGGGGTCGTGTGCTATCAAGCTGCACACCTTAATATTTGTAATGGGCGTAAAAGGTTTGTGTGATGTGTCATATATATTAGTCCGGTGCTAGACTCACGAAATCGTAATGACACGATTGCAAACAAACCATACCACGAGCGGGATTTGAACCAGCGGTCAGAAAGTCTCAAAACTCCAGACCGTCGTTAGGTTTTAATTATTTATCATTGACGAATGATTAACTTAAATTCTGGCATACATTTGACAGGCAGGCAGTCAGGTAATATTTCAGTCATATTCCATACTTTGACTATTGCTTCTCATGCAGACTTTAAAAATATTTGCACAAGGTGACATTGTTTACTAAAGATAGGTACATATTACACTGGTGAACAAAATGTGAGATTTTCGGTGTATAACCGTGAGATGTTTGCAAGCAACAGGCCCTGCTGTGGAAACAGAGACAAGCATGTCTCACAAGGTATATAAGCACACAGAAAGAGGTGTCCCCTATAGCCTTGCCTGTGATCGGTTTCAAGCACTCTTCTACCCCTGCAGCCTTGCTTGAGGCCAGGCTTCCCTGTTAAACTCCTGGTTCACCAGGCTGCTAATAACCCACAGATCCATATAGACATCACAACCTGGCTGATCCGTCACTTCTAGAAGGAGGGTGTCAGGCTGCTTCTTAAAAATTTCTGTCTTTGTTCCGGCAAAATTTCTCATGTTGACACTGTGTTCTTTAATTGTACCCTTAGCCACCCCATCCCCTCCTTTCCCTGCTCTTGACTATGTTCATTTCCTATTTTCTTCGGTATCTTTCATTCAAAGATGGTAGAACAATATGCAGCTTAGATAGGAGGCGCTTTAGTATCGGCAATGTATGTAAAAAGTATTTCTTCGCCATTTGAAAGAAAAATATTAAGTGCATTGAGATTTCTCAATAATTTAAATGTTATATATTTTATATGGGCTGTATATAACATTTGTACAGTTTCCATATATGCTCTCTTTCCTGTCTTGAAAGCCGCTGTGAGTACACAATGTTGAGGCAGTGAGAGCACAAATTACTTGAAAAGTATCATTGGCGTTGCTTCTCTTTTTATGCAAATTCCATTAATCTACCTGGTAATTTTCCTGACCATTACTGCGTTTGACTTACAATGTTTTCCTAATGACAGATCCTATGACAATTATTTCGAAATCTTTTATCTGTTCCTTACGTTTGCAATAATTATGATCAACCTACGTATTGAACATCAAAATGGTATACAATACCGACAGGTTGTTAGGTAAGACACATATGCAACAGTTAGACAACTTAATTCCGAAACGTTTCGCCTACACAGTAGGCTTCTTCAGTCGAATACAGAAAGTAGGCAGGAACAGTAGAGATGTGAAGACGATGTAATCAGTCCATCACCCTTGTAGTTGTAGAATTTGAGGTTGTCAGTCCCTCGGCCTGGAGAAGTTCAGTTCTAAGTTGTCTAACTGTTGCATATGTGTCTTACCTAACAACCTACGTATTGTATACTGTGGTCGTTTTAAGACTATCACCACTTCACCTTGACCATGGTTGTGCTTTTATTTGCCGATTGAAGAACTTTATTGATATCTGTTTGCAATTTTTCTGTATCTTATACTAGTACAACTTTCGTAGTTTTTTGGTATAAAATAATGATATAAAGCTGTGAAGTGTTTTTGTCTATGTCGGTAATGAGGCTGAGAAACAGTAATGGTGCTAAATCTGTACCTTGGGGTAATAACATTTTTATTTTGATAAGACTGAACTTCAACTTGTTTACTATTATTCAATGGTTTGTTGTACTTATTGACTTTATTTTTTCACCCATTATTCAGTAGCCACATATGTCAAATGTTTTTCCAAAAATTACATCAGAGTTTTATTTTCCTTCCCAGGCGTCCGCCATAGTGATCTAACAGTTATGACAGGTAAGATCTTCCTGCTCTTAAGCTGTGTTGGTTGTGTAGATTATGTTTTTCCATAGTCAGTAATTTGGTGTCTCAGAAGAATCCCTTCTAATGTTTTGACGTGAAATGTTGGTCCTATATGTAGTTTACCGTTAATGCTCTGCTACCATCTTTGTGGACAGGGGGCAATGTTTGTATTTTTTAAGGCCTCTAGGATTTCACCTGAATCGAGGTTCTTTATGCAAAGATAACTGTATTTCTTATACATATCTCATTCCAAGAATTAGGCCCATGTGCTGCGTGCTTAGTCACGTATGTTGTCTTTTTCTGATGCAAAATTTTGGAATCTTTATTGAGGAAACGTTCAGCCAGCCAGTGCAGTCTTCAATTTAATATATAAAAGAAGGATGGAAGATGAGGGATTGATTACCTCATTATCCTCATCGTCCACCGTTCTTCTCTGTTAGAGTGAAGTCACTGGCTGGAGAAACGTTTCCTCACTAACCATTCATTTTGACTGTTACCAATGACACTCAGTAAAAAGAAATGTTAGAAAAAGTGAACGATACTGTGAAATTTTCTGATAAAGTTGAAGATTGAATATTAAGTATTTGTTTCAGTGATTCATTTAATAAATAAGAGAGAAAGAAATTACCATTTAACTTTTAATTTTAAACATAATTCAGTGAAATTCGTCTGGGTTTTCGAGGAAAACGATCATTAACTATTGTAATATTCAAGCTTATTGTGAAGATCCTGCAAAAATTATGTATCATTTGATAATCTTCTCTATTAAATTTTAGTTTGTTTGACAGCAGAGAAACCGCTGTAAAACAAATTAATTAAGGAAGAAGCAGCAGTAAACTCTACTAACCTCGCCCACATCTCTGGCAAAAAACAAACGCTACTGTGATAATAGAAGATATTAATGAAGGGAAAACTCCAGCATCAAAGTGAATTCCATGGCATATCAGACTGATCCGAATACCTCTTACGTGGATTTAACTGTCGTCAACCTACGCTTGGCAGTGATATATTATTGTTTAGCAAGCAGGTAGGTGAGAGATGGAATGGCAGATGCAATGTTGTGGATTCCAGGAACTCATGACCAAACGTTCCTCTCTGGCAAGATTCAGGGACTCATGACCAAACGTTCCACTCTGGCAAGATTCAGGACTCGTGACCAAACGTTTCCTCTCTGGCAAGATTCAGGGACTCATGACCAAATGTTCCTCTCTGGCAAGATTCAGGGACTCATGACCAAACGTTCCTCTCTGGCAAGATTCAGGGACTCATGACCAAACGTTCCACTCTGGCAAGATTCAGGGACTCGTGACCAAACGTTCCTCTCTGGCAAGATTCAGGGACTCATGACCAAACGTTCCTCTCTGGCAAGATTCAGGGACTCATGACCAAACGTTCCACTCTGGCAAGATTCAGGGACTCGTGACCAAAACGTTCCTCTCTGGCAAGATTCAGGGACTCATGACCAAACGTTCCGCTCTGGCAAGATTCAGGGACTCATGACCAAACGTTCCGCTCTGGCAAGATTCAGGGACTCGTGACCAAACGTTCCTCTCTGGCAAGATTCAGGGACTCATGACCAAACGTTCCTCTCTGGCAAGATTCAGGGACTCATGACCAAGCGTTCCGCTCTGGCAAGTTCAGGGACTCATGACCAAACGTTCCTCTCTGGCAAGATTCAGGGACTCGTGACCAAACGTTCCTCTCTGGCAAGATTCAGGGACTCATGACCAAACGTTCCGCTCTGGCAAGATTCAGGGACTCATGACCAAACGTTCCTCTCTGGCAAGATTCAGGGACTCGTGACCAAACGTTCCTCTCTGGCAAGATTCAGGGACTCAGACCAAACGTCCACTCTGGCAAGATTCAGGGACTCATGACCAAACGTTCCACTCTGGCAAGATTCAGGGACTCATGACCAAACGTTCCACTCTGGCAAGATTCAGGGACTCGTGACCAAACGTTCCTCTCTGGCAAGATTCAGGGACTCATGACCAAACGTTCCTCTCTGGCAAGATTCAGGGACTCATGACCAAACGTTCCTCTCTGGCAAGATTCAGGGACTCATGACCAAACGTTCCACTCTGGCAAGATTCAGGGACTCATGACCAAACGTTCCACTCTGGCAAGATTCAGGGACTCATGACCAAACGTTCCACTCTGGCAAGATTCAGGGACTCGTGACCAAACGTTCCTCTCTGGCAAGATTCAGGGACTCATGACCAAACGTTCCTCTCTGGCAATATTCAGGGACTCATGGCCAAACGTTCCACTCTGGCAAGATTCAGGGACTCATAACCAAACGTTCCTCTCTGGCAAGATTCAGGGACTCATGACCAAACGTTCCGCTGTGGCAAGATTCAGGGACTCATGACCAAACGTTCCACTCTGGCAAGATTCAGGGACTCGTGACCAAACGTTCCGCTCTGGCAAGATTCAGGGACTCATGACCAAACGTTCCACTCTGGCAAGATTCAGGGACTCATGACCAACCGTTCCGCTCTGGCAAGATTCAGGGACTCATGACCAAACGTTCCGCTCTGGCAAGATTCAGGGATTCATGGCCAAACGTTCCGCTCTGGCAAGATTCAGGGACTCATGACCAAACGTTCCGCTCTGGCAAGATTCAGGGAATCATGAACAAACGTTCCACTCTGGCAACATTCAGGGACTCATGACCAAACGTTCCGCTCTGGCAAGATTCAGGGAATCATGACCAAACGTTCCACTCTGGCAAGATTCAGGGACTCGTGACCAAACGTTCCGCTCTGGCAAGATTCAGGGAATCATGACCAAGCGTTCCGCTCTGGAAAGATTCAGGGAATCATGACCAAAACGTTCCATCTGGCAAGATCAGGGAATCATGACCAAACGTTCCGCTCTGCAAGATTCAGGGATCATGGCCAAACGTTCCTCACTGGCAAGATTCAGGGACTCATGACCAAACGTTCCTCTCTGGCAAGATTCAGGGACTCATGACCAAACGTTCCGCTCTGGCAAGATTCAGGGAATCATGACCAAACGTTCCACTCTGGCAAGATTCAGGGACTCGTGACCAAACGTTCCGCTCTGGCAAGATTCAGGGAATCATGACCAAACGTTCCACTCTGGCAAGATTCAGGGACTCATGACCAAACGTTTCACTCTGGCAAGATTCAGGGACTCGTGACCAAACGTTCCACTCTGGCAAGATTCAGGGACTTATGACCAAACGTTCCGCTCTGCCAAGATTCAGGGAATCATGACCAAACGTTCCACTCTGGCAAGATTCAGGGACTCATGACCAAACGTTCCGCTCTGGCAAGATTCAGGGAATCATAACCAAACGTTCCAGTCTGGCAAGATTCAGGGACTCGTGACCAAACGTTCCGCTCTGGCAAGATTCAGGGAATCATAACCAAACGTTGCAGTCTGGCAAGATTCAGGGACTCGTGACCAAACGTTCCGCTCTATCAAGATTCAGGGAATCATGACCAAACGTTCCACTCTGGCAAGATTCAGGGACTCATGACCAAACGTTCCGCTCTGGCAAGATTCAGGGACTCGTGACCAAACGTTCCACTCTGGCAAGATTCAGGGAATCATGACCAAACGTTCCGCTCTGGCAAGATTCAGGGAATCATGACCAAACGTTCCGCTCTGGCAAGATTCAGGGACTCATGACCAAACGTTCCACTCTGGCAAGATTCAGGGACTCATGACCAAACGTTCCACTCTGGCAAGATTCAGGGACTCATGACCAAACGTTCCACTCTGGCAAGATTCAGGGACTCATGACCAAACGTTCCGCTCTGGCAAGATTCAGGGACTCATGACCAAACGTTCCACTCTGGCAAGATTCAGGACTCATGACCAAACGTTCCGCTCTGGCAAGATTCAGGGACTCATGACCAAACGTTCCACTCTGGCAAGATTCAGGGACTCATGACCAAAACGCTCCGCTCTGTCAAGATTCAGGACTCATGACCAAACGTTCCACTCTGGCAAGATTCAGGGACTCATGACCAAACGTTCCACTCTGGCAAGATTCAGGGACTCATGACCAAACGTTCCGCTCTGGCAAGATTCAGGGACTCATGACCAAACGTTCCGCTCTGGCAAGATTCAGGGAATCATGACCAAACGTTCCACTCTGGCAAGATTCAGGGACTCATGACCAAACGTTCCGCTCTGGCAAGATTCAGGGAATCATGACCAAACGTTCCACTCTGGCAAGATTCAGGGACTCGTGACCAAACGTTCCACTCTGGCAAGATTCAGGGACTCATGACCAAACGTTCCTCTCTGGCAAGATTCAGGGACTCATGACCAAACGTTCCACTCTGGCAAGATTCAGGGAATTATGAACAAACGTTCCGCTCTGGCAAGATTCAAAATAAACAATGCAAAATGCTGCACACATATAAACAGTGCATTAAATAAACAAAGGAAGAATTTTGATAGTATAAGCAATGCTTGACTTGCTTACTATAAATATTTCTCACTGCATTTAACTATCGAAACTATTTTAAAGCCAAATATAACTATATTTTATGTAGCTTGTAGAGCATATAAAAAAATATTATCTTCATCATCCATAGACTCAATAGTATGGATTATTATTATTATATATAACAAAGGGAAGCGCTAAACCGGAGGATTATACAGCGCCTTGGGGGGGGGGGGACGTGGAAGGCATTCAGGCTTAATTCGGGGAACATAAGAACATAAGAACATAAGAACGAAGGAACACTGCAGAAGGCCTATGGCCCATGCGAGGCAGGTCCAAGTCTCCTACCGGCTTAAGCCAATGCACCCAACCTAGTCAGGTCAGGTCACATTGACTTAAGGGAGGAACACGGCAACTGACCTGTAGCACAAGCTATCAGGTCTAACTCACACCCACCCACATCTACTCAGTATTTATCCAACCTATTTTTAAAGCTACACAACGTTCTGGCCTCTATAACGGTACTTGGGAGTTTGTTCCACTCATCCACAACTCTATTACCAAACCAGTACTTTCCTATATCCTTCCTGAATCTGAATTTTTCCAACTTAAAACCATTGCTGCGAGTCCTGTCTTGGCTAGATATTTTCAGCACACTATTTACATCCCTTTATTTATTCCTGTCTTCCATTTATTACACCTCAATCATATCTCCCCTAATTCTACGTCTTTCTAGAGAGTGCAGTTTCAGGCCCTTAGTCTATCCTCATAGGGAAGGTTTCTGATACATGGGATCAACTTTGTCATCTCCTTTGTACATTTTCCAGAGAATTTATATCCATTCTGTAATACGGTGACCAAAACTGTGCAGCATAATCTAAATGAGGCCTAACCAAGGATGTATAGAGTTGAAGAACAACCTGAGGACTCCTATTATTTATGCTTCTTGATATGAAGCCAAGGATTCTATTAGCTTTATTGCGAACACTTACGCACTGTTGTCTTGGTTTCAGATTACTGCTAACCAGAACTCCTAAATCTTTTTCGCAATCCGTAATATTAAGATCTACATTATTTAGTTTATATGTGGCATGGTTATTGTCCTGTCCAACATTTAAACTTTGCATTTGTCTATATTAAACTGCATCTGCCACTTCTCCGACCACTGCATCAGTCTATTCAAATCTTCCTGGAGTGCTCGAATGTCCTCGTCAGAATGAATTCGACGGCCTATTTTGGTGTCATCGGCAAACTTGCCGATGTCGCTCTTTATGCCCTCATCTATGTCGTTTATGTAGATTGTGAACAGCAGGGGGCCCAACACTGACCCCTGTGGAACACCGCTCGTGACACTTCCCCACTCTGATTTCTCCCCATTTATGCAAACTCTCTGCTGCCTATTTGTCAACCATGCCTCTATCCAGGAAAAAATTTCTCCTCCTATTCCATGTGCTTTAATTTTCCTCAATAGTCTCTGATGTGGGACCCTGTCAAAAGCCTTACTGAAGTCCATATACACAATATCATATTCATTACCATGAGCTACCTCCTCAAATACCTTAGTGAAAAAAGTTAATAAATTCGTAAGGCAGGAACGCCCCTTTGTAAAACCATGCTGAGATTCGTTGATTAATTTATGCTTTTCAAGGTGGCTACGAACTGCCTCGGCAATTATTGATTCCATAAATTTCCCACTATGGAGGTTAGGCTTATTGGTCTATAGTTCGAAGCTAAGGACCTGTCACCTGTTTTGAAAATAGTTATCACATTTGCCATTTTCCACTTATCTGGCACCATGCCAGTTTGTAGTGATATGTTGAAAAGATTAGCCAAAGGTGTGCTAAGCTCCTCTTTACATTCCTTTAGAACCCTTGCATACAGTTCATCAGGGCCTGGGATTTTTTTAGGTTTTAATTTATCTATTTGCCTAAGGACCATGTCACTTGTGACCTAATAGTGCACAGTTTTTTTATCGTCCTGTTCTACAATAATTTATCATTACTGGAATATCGCTGGTATCCTCCTGTGTAAAAACTGAGAGGAAGTATGTTTTAAAAATTCTACACATTTCCTTATCACTGTCAGTGAGCTGACCCGAGGAACTTTTTAGTGGGCCTATCTTGTCCCTGATCTTACTTCTGTATACCTGAAAGAATCCTTTGGGTTAGTCTTCGATTCTCTTGCAACTTTAACCTCATAATCTCTTTTTGCTTTTCTAATTCCCTTTTTTATTTCTCTCTTTAACTGAATATATCGATTTCTCAATTGCCCCTCTCCTCTTTTGATTTGCCTATATATGCCTCTCTTTTGACCAATCAGATATTTTAATCTATTGTTCATCCATTTAGGATCATTTTTGTTTGATCTGATTTCCCTATTTGGGAACATAATTTGACTGAGCAGCTAGAACTATGCCTGGAAAGCATCATATCGGCAACCATCACCACCTACCTGACCCTTAGTCAGGTCATTCCAGTTCGGGCCCACCTAAGTAATTTTTCGGGTCCAAATGAAATCAGCCAAGCGAAAGTCAGGGACGGAGACTTGATTGCCATTATTAGGGGAATTCCATGATATATTAAAACTGAGTGATTTGTGATCACTTCCCCAAGCTCATCATTAACCTCAAGATTATTAAATTAGTTTTTTCCCTACTGGCAAGAACCAAGTCAAGGAGGTTATTTCCTCTAGTTGGCTCTGTCACAAACTTTTTTAAAAAAAACAATCCTGGATCGTATCAAGAAAGTCACCTGACTCTAAATTTCCTGTCAAATTGCTCCAGTCAATCTGCCCTATAGTTGAAATCTCCCATTAGCACAACATTTTCGTGTGTAGATGCCTTACGAATTTCGTCCCATAGAAGTTTACTGCACTCCCTATCAAGATTTGGGGCCCTGTAAATCACACCCAAAATTAGTTTTTCTCGGCCCTCGAGAAGCTGTAACCAAACAATTCAGTGGCTGACGCTTCTAATTTAATATCTTGTCTAACACAACAATTTAAATTGTCTCTGACATACATCGCTACTCCACCACCTTTCCTGTTGACCCTGTCAGTGTGGAATAATTTATAGCCTTGTATGTGACATTCAAGGGCATCTCTCTATTTTTCAGATTGAGCCAGGTCTCTGTTATAGCAATAATATCTATGTTTCCTGCACTTGAAATTTAAATTTCTTAGCTCATCTATCTTATTTCTTACACTCCTGCTATTAGTATAGTAAACCTTAAGGGAGCTAGCCCCTTTGCTGCCCTCTGCTGTCCCCCTTTTTTTGCTGACCTGATTTTATTGTCTTTATTTATAACTTCATGCTGAATGCCTTTATACATTTACTGTTTTTCCCAAACCCCAAATGTTGCAACCTGCTTGTTTCCCACACTCACCCATACCTCTATCTTCCATCAGTTTAAAATCAAAGGGATTTCACCAATGGCCTTCTCAATCGGGGTCTGCAAGTGCTAAACCCCCCCCAGCCCCAGAGAGATGTACCCCATCCCTTGCATACATATCATGTTTGCCATAAAATTGTTCCAGTGTCAATGAATGGGATTGCAAGTTCCTTGCAGTATCTGTCTAGCCAGCAATTTACACCAATTGCCCTAGACAAAACCCTTCATTTCCTACCCCCTTCTAGGCAAGATGCTACATATGATTGGGGTCCCTCCCTTAGACTTAATGAAATCTATAGCTGACCTGTACTTATCTAGCAGCTCTTCTCTCCTACCCTTCCCAAAAATCATTTCCACCCGCACTGAGACAGATAATGGGCTTGTTCCCTTACCTGACATAATATTATCCAGCCTGTTGACAATGTCCCCACACCAGCTCCAGGGAAAACACACTCTATCTCTCATTTTTCTTATTTCTTTACAAAAGCACGGTCAATATATCTTACCCGAGAGTCACCAACCCAAGAAGCGCTTACCTCCATTTAGGAGGGGCAGTAGTACCCTTACCTTCACTGGCCACTGAAGTACATTCATCCTGAAGAACAGAGAAGCGATTCATACCTTTAGATCTTCACTCTTAACTTTCCTTACTCTGATGCGCCTTCCTTTACTGTGAACCACTTGCCACTTGTAGCAGGTGCTGGACTGCACCTCACTGCTGGTAGCCGTTTCTACCTCCCCCATTTACAGCCTCCTCACAGCGAGAGACAGACTGCACCTCACTTGAAGCCTCATTCCCCACAACTCCAGCCACCTCACACTCTCTCCCAGACCCATTGAGGTGGACCTTCAGCCTCCTAATCTCCTCCTGGAGAAGCAAGACCTCCTCCTTCAACTCTCCAACCTCAGTTTTTAAAACACTGCAGAAGCAAGCCATGCTTTGTAACTGTCCACACTAATCCCCAAAGCAGCTCAGGGTCTGTGACCTCACGTGACGACTGACCACTGTCGACTGACGACTGACCACTGACGACTGGAGCACAGATCCAATTCCCTAAACCAAGAGCCCCTCACCAACATCAAGGAACCTTCCTTGAGGGGTCAATAGTATGGAGAATTGTGTTGAGGCTCAATCCACAAAAAAAAAAAAAATAACTTGGATTTTGCATATGTAATGTATTTGGGATCTTTTTTCCCCAGTTTCTTTAATTGCTTTCTGCTGTTTGTGTTCTTATGTCTGATATAACTCTTTATTTTTTTTTCTGTATTTGATTTTTCGATGAAGATTTCTTTGTGGTATTTACTGTTCATTAAGCAATTCAAGAGAGGCATTTATCGTCTTTTGTAAGGTCGTGTTCACAAGGTCGTCTTCTGTAAGGTCGTGTTCACAAGGTCGTCTTCTACAAGGTCGTCTTCTGTAAGGTCTTGTTCACAAGGTCGTCTTCTACAAGGTCGTCTTCTGTAAGGTCGTGTTCACAAGGTAGTCTTCTATAAGGTCGTCTTCGCTCTGTACCTCATTTTGGACTTTCTTATTGGTTCATTTTATTCATACCTCTCATACTTCATCATTCACCCTTGTCCATGCACTAACTTGGCTTCAGAGTACTTAGGTCAGTTTTTCCAGAAATGTTGAAAATGGAATAAAATACCGACAAGTTGAAGATTAAGACACATGTGTAACAGTTGGGTATCTTCAGTGATGAAATGTTTCGCCTACACAGTAGGCTTCCTGACTGAAGAGGCCTACTGTGTAGTCGAAACGTTTAAACCAAAAAAACACCCAGATGTTACATATGTGTCGTAATTTCCAATGTATGTTTAATAGTTTCTTATTTAGGTTTTTTCAAACAATTCTTCTATTGTTTATGTATAATTTACAAAATATTACCCACGCTGACTATTGTTTAAGTTCTCCACACTTGCTATTATGTTCGTTTGAACCTCAGTCAAGTTGTGATGTGGATGTAACTGTGTCTGAGATTATTCTGATAAGCTCCTTATTGTTCATAAAGTTCAGGTCTGTCATATTTTCATTTCTAGTAGGTTTTGTTATCTGTTAATTCATAGCAAACTTTACATACTGCTCGACTTCTTTGGTATAAACCTCATGAGCTCGAGTAAGTACCTCCAGGTACAATTTGTTTGGCACAATAATGTTTGCCCACTTTAATTTGGGTAGTTTAAGTCACCACTGAGGATAATGGCTAGATGAGAAAGACATTTGAAACATTTGGGTATCTTTATTAGGGAAACGTTTCGCCTGCTCTGCAGGTTTCTTCAGTGGAATGCAGAAGTGACAAATATTAGAAATAGCACAAGCAGTGGAAAGGTAAAGAATAGGTAATGAGTTAATCTCCCTTTTAGTGGTTCTTTGAAAAGTGTACAGCTCTGTCCATCGAGACTGTGGTACTGAATAGTTCAAGGCTCAGAAACTGATCACTTCATCCTTACCTCTCCACTGTTTCTGCTGTCACTAATATTTAGTTGTCTGTGTATACCACTTAAGGAGCCTGCAGAGCAGGCGGAACGTTACAACAATAAAGACACCCAACCGTTATACGTGTTTTACTGATGTATTTTTTGCACTGTGTACCATTAAAATAATAAGAGATAGTACATGGCGAGGGATTTTCAAGGTTTCAAGGGAGCAGTCAATCTTATTTAGCTTTCTAAAGAATTTCTCAGCTGTTACTGATAGGGACTTTAAATGAAGATAATTACCAGGCTTTTATTCTCGACTTTTATTTCAAGTACTTCCAAAATATCATTTGGTAATATTAACAGTGAAAATAAGAAAATTTATTAATGTTGGTAGAATTTCCGACAATATATAAAGTAAAAGGACACAATTGCAACTAATGTGACATTTTATTGTGGCAACCGAATTGTGTTACTGCTATTATTACAACTTATGTTACTACTACTACTACTACTACTACTACTACTACTACTACTACTACTACTACTACTACTACCACCACTACTACCACTACTACCACTAGTATTGCACCTCACTCTGAGCCTTTATATACCCTCTGTGTCCATGTATAGTTTGTAACGTCTTGATAAAGCTCCTGGAGAGCGAAACGTTGCCACAATAAAATGTCACATTAGTTGCACTTGTGTCCTCTTGCTTTGAAAATAAGAAAATCTTTCATATATAAACCTGTTCCTAATGGCAACTTTTTACTCTGGTCACATAAACACAAACTATCATTTGGCAACAATTTACTTCACTGACAATGAAATTACAAGTGTACATTACCTTGAAGACTTTCAAACATACCGCCTGTTCTGTGAGCAGGTCTGTTATGTATGGAACCTTTTTTTTTATCTGTTTTTTAAAAGCACCGTACGTGAGTTTTGACCTGGTGATTCTGTTAGTTAATTTAATACTGTCGAGATTGCTAGGGGAATCCACAGTTCCTCCCACTCGTGCTGTTGCCTTTGCTATGCTTTCTCTCTCCAGTTTCAACTTTATCTCTTTGTAATATGGCTGGTGTGAGTACTCTGAGATAGCTCAGTAAGGCTAGTTAGTGCCTTGTGTATGCTTTGAATATATTTCAAACAGCTACGGGGAGAACCTTGAAGTAAGTTTATTCTTTTCTCTGATTATATATATATATATATATATATATTAATATATAATATATATATATTTTTAAAATATATATATATATATATATATATATATATATATATATATATATACACATACATATATCTTCCATGCAAAACTATTTGTAATGACCTTCCCAGTTGTAAATCCGCTCCTTCAGTGCATGCCACATGGATTCTTTCTCTGCACATTCCCACAATTTTGCCTTGTGCGTTTTATTATTTTTTTTTTTTAAATTCTTTTACAGCCCTTGCAATTTAAAGCCACATTTGCCTATGTTATGAAATATTATATTAAGTTCACAGCTTTTTAGCTCCATATTTCTTCTTATAGTGGTTTACTCTTAAGTGAAAATACTTGTCTTTTTGGCCATGACATTCTCTCTGTTGATAACGATGGAAAAAATAGACACAAATGCAGCATAATGCGATCCTTTATTGACTACGTTTCGCCCACACAGTGGGTTTATTAAGTCAGAAACAGATCTGTTTGTAATTTGATAAAGCCCACTGTGTGGGTGACACGTAGTCAAAAAAGGATCGCATTATATTGCATTTGTGTTTATTTTTCCACTAGCGTTGCATACTGGTGCTCTGATGACTGCAGCTTCTAATGACTGGCTTACACCTGCATACACTGAGGGTGCTATGTTACGCCTTAAGTTAAAATAGGCATAAGTATAGTTATATACTTAAGTATTTCAATTAGTATTCATTGTATTTTTATTACTATGTTGGTATAGTTATTTTCTTTAATAGCTAAAATGAAAATCACTTACTGTAATGTCTATTTTTATATTTAACTCACAGATTAGATAGGATGGACTTATGATCAGTTTCTTTATTGGCAGAAATGTGATAGTGACTAGTTGTCACGCTACCACATCGCTTGCACAATAGTTTGCTAGTTCTGGTGTATGCTGCTGAGATGAGAAACTCGCCTCAGCGCACCTTAACTCCAACCTGCAGATGTCATCCATATTCTTCTTCTTTCTCTCTTTCTCTCTTATATACTAGCCTTGTCGTTGGCTGATTTACCAAAGAGGTGAGAGGGTAAGTAGTGCTCTGTACTACTCACCTCTTTTGTGACGGAAACCTAGTTTAGTAGAGAATATTTTCGGTGGTGAGTCGAGACATGCATCTTGTCCTCTGTAGACCTATGTTCGCAGAGATTTGTTCAGGTCCAAATAGATGTCTAGATATGTCTCAGACTGGCATCCCCCCACTGGCCTACCCAAGATTTTGAAGTTACGGGGAAAGTAGCAAGGCATTGGCAGAGAGAGTGTATGAATTATAGGAGAATAAGCCTGTTGAGTATACCTGGTGAGGTGTATTGTAGTTATTACTAAAGTAGGGTTCAAAATTTCGGAGATTTTTACTTTTTTGGGAGACAAGCTTTTGTTATCAGTTAGATCAATTTGTTTTGTCTGTCTTTACCTGTTGTGTGTTGCTTCTGGCTGCTTTGTCCCCAGCTCCCGTGTTTTCCGGCGATCCTTTGGGCGTTGTATTGTTTTTAAAAAAACTTTGCTTTATCCCTTTTTGATTTAAGACGTTGATTGTGTACAAAATTTGTTCGTTTTTTGCTTTATACACGTAGCTTCTGCTTTTACTTCGTAAAAGGGCAAATGATTCAACTAATGTAAAAATTTTACGGGGGAACGTTTCGCTCTTCCCCGAACTTCCCCAAGCTTGACCAAAACCCTGGAACGAAACGTTTTCCCCCCAAAAAAATTCACATTATTGCAAAAATGTGTCCTTTTAAATTTACGGCCAAATTTTTACCGTTATTACTGCTTAATTTTGACACACTGGGAAATACCTGAAATAACAAAACAACTGACCCTAATTAATGGGACCAGTTTAAAACTTGTACAGAAAAATGAAAACATTTAAGTTTAAAAACCCTTTAGTTTTTCGACAGCACCTTCCTGAAATATTCAAATTTTTCATTTAAAAAAATTACCTTTTAAAATTCCTTTAATTTTAAAAAAAAACAAGCTTTTTTTTTTTTTTACAAGATTTTTATTTTTCCTTTTCCCTTTTGCCCCTTTATAAATTTTCTCTGATCAAAGGGTCTTTTAAAAATTTAATAAGGGGTCAGTGTCTTGGGGAATAAACCCCCCACTTTTTTATAAAGCAATAAAACAAACTAGATTCAAAGGGTTTTTCTTCTTAGTTCCCGGTAGGATAATTCCTTTAAAAAAATTAAACCGTATGTAACATTAAAAGGGACAGGCTGGATGCCTGTGCCACACCCACAACACTTTGAAGTAAAGTGGGAAAAGGGAAAGTGAGGTAGTGAGGGGAAGGCTGTGAAAGTTTCTGAGGGGGGGGTTTGAGGGGGAGTGAGGGGGAAAAACTGTAAGGGTTTCCGAGGGGCAGGCTATATTTTATTGATGGGCAGGCTGGGGAGGGGGTGAGGGTAGGCTGTGGGGGACTGAGGATCAGGGGGTGAGAGTACAGAGAGACAGGCCGTGAGGGTACTGAGGGGCCCGGCTGTTTAGGGTTTCTTAGGGACAAAGGGAGTGGGGGTACCGAGGGGGAAGGGGTAAGGGAAAAGAGGGGGAGGCTGTTAAAGGGGCTGAGGGGACAGGCCCTTTTAGGGGATCGAGGGGGAAGCTGTGAGGGGACCGAGGGGCAGGCGTGAGGGTACTGGGGGGGGGGCAAGGGGTGGAGGGGGACTGAGGGGCAAGCTGGAGGGGAAAGAAGGGGCAAGCTGTAGGGGACTGAAGGGCAAGGGTTTTGAGGGTCCCGAAAGGCAGGGGGGAAAAGGGACTGAGGGGCAGGCCGTGAGGGTTTAAGAGGGGCAGGCTGTGAGGGTTTCTGAGGGGGAAAACTTTTAAGGTTTCTGAGGGCAGGGTTTTGAGGGTACGAAGGGGAGGTGTGAGGGTACTGAGGGGGACTGTGGGGGTAGAGGGGCAGGTTTGAGGGCCTGAGGGGGAGGGTGTAGGGGACGAGGGGCAGGGTGTTTAGGGGGCCTGAGGGCAGGGAGTGAGGGAAATGGGAAAGGGGAAGGCTGTGAGGGTACGAGGGGCAAGCTGTGAGGGTAAATGAGGGGCCCGCTGGAGGTAAAAGGGGGGAGGCTTTTGGGGTTGGTACTGAGGGAAGGCTGTGAGGGGAAATGAGGGGCAGGTTTTTGAAGGGTTTCGGGGGGGGGTTAGGGTATGGGGCGGGTTTTGAGGGACTGAGGGGGGCAGGGGGTGAGGACTGAGGGAGGTTTTGAGGGTACTGAGGGGCAGGGTTTTTTGGTTTTGGGGATTAGAACGGGTGGGGGGACTGGGGGCAAAGGGTGTGAGGGAATTTTAGGGCAGGCTGTGAGGGACTGAGGGGGAGGCTGTGAGGGTATTTAAAGGGGGAAAGGGGTGAGGGACTGAGGGGCGGCTGTAGGGGACTTTAGGGGGAAGCCCCTTTTGGGGGACTGGGTGGGGAGGCGTGAGGGTACTGAGGGCGGGGCAGTTAGGTTTTATGGGCGGGGTTGGCAAGGGGGAGGTGGGGAGGGTACGAGGGGGAGGGGTGAGGGGGACTTAGGGGCCCGGCTTGAGGGGATTGAGGGGGAGGGGTGAAAGGGGACTGAGGGGCAGGCGGAGGGTAAAAGGGGCAGGCTTTGAAGGAAATAGGGGGGCAGGCTGTGAGGGTAAAAGGGGCAGGCTGGAGGGTACTGAGGGGAGGCTGTAGGGGACTGAGGGGGTTTTGGGGGGAAGGGGGGAGGGGAGGCTGGGGGGGTACTGAGGGGGGGGGGTGTGAGGGTACTGGGGGGCGGCTTTTTGAGGGACTGAGGGGAAAGGGTGTGAGGGGCTGAGGGGCAGGGGTGGGTTTTAGGGGGTACTGAGGGCAGGGTGTGAGGGTACTGAAAGGGGGGCCGGAGGGAAAGAGGGGGAGGCTTTAGGGGACTAAAAGGGTGTTAAAGGGGACTGAAAGGGGCCCGGCTGTAGGGTACTGAGGGGCAGGCGGAGGGTACTGAGGGGCAGGCTGTTTAGGGTACGAGGGGCAAAGGGTGGGGAGGGGGACTTAGGGCAGGCTGGGGAGGGGACTGAGGGGGAGGCTTTGAGGGGCTGAGGGGCAGGCTGTGAGGGGAAATGAGGGCAAAGGGTGTGAGGGGTACTGAGGGGCAGGCTGTAAAGGGGACTGAGGGGCACTGGAGGGTACTGAGGCAAAGGGTGTGAAGGGGACTTGGGGGGGCAGGGTTTTTGAGGGGGACGAGGGCCGCTGTTAAGGGAACTTGGGGGGGCGGCTGTGAGGGTTTCTGAGGGGGAGGGTGTGACGAAAAGAAGGGGGAGGCTGTGAGGGGGGACTGGAGGGGGAGGGGTGGAGGGGGACTAAAGGGGAGGGTGGGGGAGGGTAAATGAGGGGGAGGTTTTGGGGGGGAACTGAGGGGCAGGGGTGGAGGGGAATAGGGGCCCGGCTGTGAGGTACTGAAAGGGGAGGGTGTGAGGGGGACTTTAGGGCAGGCTGTAGGTACTGAGGGGGAGGGTGTTTAGGGTACTGGGGGTGGGGCAGGGGGGGGGGGGGGGGGCAGGGTGGGGAGGGACTGAAGGGGGAGGCTGTAGGGTACTGAGGGGGAGGCCCGTGAGGGTACTGAGGGGCAGGGTGTGAAAGGGGTTTTTGGGCAGCTGGAGGGACTGAGGGGCAGGCTGGAGGGGCTGAGGGGGAAAAGGGTTTTGAAGGGGACTGAGGGGGAGGGGTGGAAAGGGACTTTAGGGGCAAGGGTGTGAGGGGTTTTAGGGGAGGCTGGTGAGGGGACTGAGGGCAAAGGGTGTGAGGGTACTAGGGGGCAGGGTTGAGGGTACTAGGGGGGAAAGGGTGTGAGGGTACGAGGGCAGGCTGTGGGGTACTGAGGGCAGGCGTGAGGGTACGGGGGCAGGCTGTGAGGGGGTGGGGCCGGGGTGTGAGGGGTACTAGGGGCCAAGGGTGTGAGGGTAAATGAGGGGCAGGCTGTGAGGGTACGGGGGGGCACTGGAGGGTACAGGGGCCGGGTTTGAAGGGGGTTTTAAGGGGGAGGCTGTGGGGTAAACCCAGGGGCAGGCTGTGAGGGGGAAATGAGGGGCAGGCTTTGAGGGGACGAGGGCAGGCTGTGAAAGGGGTTAACCTGGGGGGGCAGGTGTGAGGGTTTCTGGAAAGGGGGAAGGGTGTGAGGGACGAAGGGGGAGGCTTGAGGGGTTTTTGAGGGGCAGGCGTGAGGGTACTGAGGGGGAGGGTGTGAGGGTACTGAGGGGGGAGGGTTGAGGGTAAATGAGGGGAGGCCCGTGAGGGGGACTGAGGGCAGGCTTGGGGGAGGGGTACTTTAGGGGAGGCTGTGAGGGTACTGAGGGGCAGCTGTGAGGGGGCCCGAGGGCAGGCTGTGAGGGTACTGAGGGGCACGTGAGGGTATTTGGGGGGAGGCTGTGAGGGGGACTGAGGGGCAGGCTGTGGGGGTACTGAGGGGGAGGGGTGGGGAGGGACTGAGGGGGGGAGGGCTTGTGAGGGTACTGAGGGGCAGGCTGTGAGGGTACTGAGGGGCAGCTGGAGGGTACTGGGGGGCAGGCGTGAGGGTACTGAGGGGGGGCGGGGAGGGTAAATGAGGGGCAGGGGGTGAGGGTACGAGGGCAGGTTTTGAGGGTACGAGGGGCAGGCTGTGAGGGGACTAGGGATTTAGGGAACCCGAGGGGCAGGGTTTAGGGTACTGAGGGGCAGGCGGAGGGGGACTGAGGGGCAGGCTGTAAAGGGGAAATGAGGCCAGGCGTGAGGGTAAAGGGAGGGGGGCCCGTGAGGGACGGGGGGGCAGGTGGAAAGGGGGACTGAGGGCAAGGGGGTGTGAGGGGTACTGAAAGGGGAGGGTGTGAGGGGAACTGAGGCGGGTTTGAGGGTATGAAGGGGGGAGGCTTTTGAGGGTAAAAGAGGGGGAGGCGTAAAAGGGGACTGAGGGGCCCGGGGTTAGGGGGGCTTTAGGGGCAGGCTGGAAGGGACTGAGGGGCAGGGTGTGAGGGGTACTGAGGGGCAGGCTGGGGGGACTGAAAGGCCCGGCTGTGGGGTACTGGGGGAAAGGGTGGGAGGGTAAATGAGGGGGAGCTGTGAGGGGGACTGGGGGCAGCTTTGAGGGGGGCTGAGGGGCCCAGGGCAGGGGAGGGTAACTTAGGGCAGGCTGTAGGGAAAAGAGGGGGGAGGCTGTGAGGTAACCCGAGGGGCACCCGTGAGGGTTTGAGGGCCAAAGGGTGTTAGGGTAAAATGAGGGGCAGGCTGTGAGGGTACTGAGGGGAGGGTGTGAGGGTACTGAAGGGGGAAGGGTGTGAGGGGAAATGAGGGGCAGGCCCGTGGGGACTGAGGGGCCCGGGTGTGAGGGACTGGGGGGGCAGGCTGTGGGGGGAAAATGAGGGGGAGGCTGTGAGGGGACTGAGGGGGAGGGTGTGGGGTTTGAGGGGGAGGCGGGGAGGGTACTGAGGGGCAGGCTGGGAGGGTAACGAAGGGGGAGGCTGTGAGGGGACGAGGGCAGGCTTTGGGGTCTGAGGGGGAGGGTGTGAGGGTACTGAGGGCAGGCTGTGAGGGTACTGAGGGGCAGGCTGTGGGGGGTACTGAGGGGGAAAAGGCTTTTGAGGTACTGAGGGGGAAAGGGTGAGGGAACTGAGGGCAGGGTGTGAGGGGACTGAGGGGAGGGTGGGGAGGGAAAAGAGGGGCAGGCTTTAGGGGAATGAGGGGGCAGGGCTGGGGTTTTTGGGGACGGGGGGGCAGGCTGTTAGGGGTTTCTGAGGGGCAGGCGTGAGGGACGAAAGGGGGAGGGTGTGAAAGGGGACGAGGGGGAGGCGTTTGGGGGGCTGAGGGGCCCTGGGGGAAGTGGAGGGGATGAGGGGGGGCTGTGAGGGGACTGAGGAGGCTTTTGAGGGACCGGGGGGGCAAAGGGTGTGAGGGTACGGGGGGGCAGGGTGTGAGGGGAATGAGGGGGAGACTGTGAGGGTAAATGAGGGGCAAGGGGTGTGAGGGTACTGGGGCCAAGCGTGAGGGGGACTGAGGGGGAGGCTGTGAGGGTACTGAAGGGCAGGGTGTAAAAAATACTGAGGGCAGGCTGGAGGGTACGAGGGGCAGGCTTGGAGGGTATGAAAAGGGGGAGGCTTTGAGGGGACTGGGGGGCAAAGGGTGTGAGGGTACTGAGGGGCAACTGTGAGGGTACGAGGGGCAGGGTTGTTTAGGTTTCAGAGGGGGAAAACTTGAGGGTACGAGGGGAAGGGTGGGGAGGTACTTTAGGGGGAAGGGTGTGGGGGGGTTTCTGAGGGGCAGGCTGGGGAGGGTACTGAAGGGGGAAAAGGGTGGAGGGTAACCCGAGGGGAGGGTTTGTGAGGGTATGAGGGGCAGGCTGTGAGGGTACTAAAAGGGGGAGGCGTGAGGGTAAATGAGGGGGAGGGGTTGAGGGTACTGAGGGGAGGCTGTGAGGGGACTAGGGGGAAAGGCCCTTTTAGGGTACGAGGGCCCGGCTGTTTAGGGTACAGGGGGGGGAAAGGGGAAAAAGGGGGGTTGGGGTACTGGGGGCCCGGCTGTGAGGGTACTGGGGGGGCAGGTGTGAAGGGGGACTGAGGGGGAGGCTTTTAGGGTACTGAAAGGGGGAGGCTGTGAGGGTACTGAGGGGGAGGCCCGTGAGGGTATAAGGGGCAGGCCCGTGAGGGTACTGAGGGCAGGCTGTGAGGGTACTGAGGGGGAAGGGTTTGGGAAAAGGGACTCAGGGGCAGGGTGTTAGGGGACCGAGGGGAGGCTGTGAGGGTATTAGGGGGAGGGGTGAGGTACGAGGGGAGGCTGTGAGGGGACGAGGGGCAGGGGGTGAGGGTACGAGGGGCCCGGGGTTTAGGGTACTGAGGGGGAAAGGGTGGAGGGGACTGAGGGCAGGGTGGAGGGTACGAGGGGAGGTGTGAAGGGGGACTGAAAAGGGAGCTGTGAGGGTACTGAGGGGCAAGGGGGGTGAGGGTAATGAGGGCCCGCTGGAGGGTACTAATGGCGGGGCCCGTGAGGGTACCGAGGGCAGGCTGTGAGGGTAAGAGGGCAGGCCCGTGAAAGGGGACTGAGGCAAGGGTGTTAGGGTAAATGAGGGGCCCGGCTGTGAGGGGAAAAGGGGGGGGGGGCCAGGCAAACCTTAGGGTACGAGGGGGGAGGCTTAGGGAGAGGGAACTTTAGGGTCAAGGGGGAAGGTTAGGGGACCAGGGGGAGGGGTGAGGGGGACTGAGGGGGAGGCTGTGAAGGGGACTGGGGGGAGGCTGGAGGGTACTGAGGGGGGAGGCGTGAGGGGACAAGGGGCCCGGCTTTGAGGGGACCGAGGGGCAGCTGTGAGGGACTGAGGGGCAGCTGGGGGGGTACTGAGGGGGAGGCTGTGGGGTACTGAGGGGCAGAAATGGAAGGGGGACTGGGGGGCAGGCTGGGGGGTACTGGGGGGGCAGGGTGTGAGGGTACGAGGGGCAGGCTGTGAGGGTAATGGGGGGCAGGCTTTGAAGGGGACTGGGGGGAGGCCCGTGAGGGTACCGAGGGGGAGGGTGTGAGGTATAAAAGGGGGAGGCAGTTAGGGGGACTGAGGGCAGGGTGTGAGGGTACTGAGGGGCAAAGGGTTTAGGGTACGGAGGGGCAGGCTTGAGGGTACTGAGGGCAGGTGTGAGGGTACTGAGGGGGGAGGCGTGAGGGTACTGAGGGCAGGGTGTGGGGGGGTAAATGGGGGGCAACTGTAGGGACTGAAAAAGGGGGAAAGGGTTGTGAGGTTAAATGAGGGCAGGTGTGAGGGTACTGAGGGGCAGGCTGGGGGGGTCCCGAGGGGCGCGGTGGGGGTACTGAGGGGAGGCTGTGAGGGTACGAGGGGCCAAAAACTGTGAGGGTACTAAGGGGGGGCTGTTTTGGGTTTCGAGGGGAGGGGTGTGAGGGTAACTGAGGGGGAGGCTGTGAGGGTACGAGGGACTGTGGGGGGTACTGAGGGCAGGCTGTGAGGGTACTGGGGCAGGCTGTGAGGGTACTGAGGGGCAAAGGGGGGTGAGGGTAAATGAGGGGCAGGCTGGGGAGGGTACGAGGGGGAGGCTGTAGGGGGACTAGGGGGAACTGTGGGGTACTGAGGGGCCCGGCTGGAGGGTTTCTGAGGGGGGAGGGCCGTGAGGGAAAATGGGGGGGGCAAAGGGGTGAGGGTACTTTAGGGGGAGGGTGTGAGGGGAAATGGAAGGGGGAGGCTGTGAGGGGAAATGAGGGGGGAGGGTGTGAGGGTACTAAGGCAGGCCGTGGAAAGGGGACTGGGGGCAGGCTGGGAGGTTTCTAAGGGGCAGGTTGAGGGTACGAGGGGGGGGCCCGTGAGGGACTGAGGGGCAGGCTTTAGGAAAGAGGGGGGGGGCTGGAGGGTTTCTGAGGGGAGGGTGGAGGGTACTGAGGGGGGGCTGTGAGGGTAAATGGGGGGCAAAGGGGTGTGAGGGTACGAGGGGGAACTGTAGGGTACTGAAGGGGGAGGTTTTGGGGTACTGGGGGGCAGGCTGTGAGGGTACTGAGGGCAGCTGTGAGGGGACTAGGGCAGGCCCGTGAGGGTACTTAAGGGGAGGCGGTTTAGGGTTTCTGAGGGGGGGGCTGTGGGTACTAAGGGCAGGTGTGAGGGGACGGGGGGCAGGGTTGGGGAGGTAAATGAGGTCAGGCTTTAGGGTACTGGAAAAAGGGGGAGGGTGAGGGTACCAAGAGGGGAGGCTGTGAGGGACTGAGGGGCAGGCTGTGGGGGACTGAGGGCAGGCCCGTGAGGGGACTGAGGGCAGGCTGTGGGGTACTGAAGGGGCAGGGTGGGGAAATGAAAGGGGAGGCTGTGAAGGGAAATGGGGCAGGCTTTTGAGGGTACGAGGGCAGGGTGTTAGGGTACTGAGGGGCAGGCTGTAGGGTATCGAGGGGGGAGGCTGTGAGGGACTGAGGGGAGGCTGGAGGGTACTGAGGGGGAGGCTGTGAGGGTTTTCTGAGGGGGAGCCCGTGAGGGTACTAAGGGCAGGGTCAAAGGGGACCGAGGGCAGCTGTTTAGGTTAAAATGGGGGGAGGGTGTTTAAGGGACTGAGGCAAAAACTTTTGAGGGTTTCTGAGGTGCAGGCTGTGAGGGGACTTTTTAGGGGCCCGGCTGTGAAGGGTACTGGGGGGAAAGGGGTGTGAAAGGGAAATTTAGGGGGCAGACTGTGGGGTAAATGAGGGGAGGCTGTGAGGGGACTGAGGGGCAACTGTGAGGGTACTTAGGGGCAGCGTTAGGGGGACTGGGGCAAGGGGTGTGAGGGTCCCGAGGGCAGGCTGTAGGGACTGAGGGGCAGGGTGTGAGGGAAAAGAGGGGCCGGGTGGGGAGGGGACTTGGGGCAGGGTGGAGCGTACTAAAAAGGGGGAGGCTTTTAGGGTACCCGAGGGGAGGCTGTGAGGGGGACTGAGGGGGAGGGGTGGAGGGGAAATTTAGGGGCAGGGGCCCGTGAGGGTACTGGGGCAAAGGGGGTTAGGGTACGAGGGGGAGGCTGTGAGGGAAAATAGGGGCCGGCTGTGAGGGTACTGAGGGCAAAACTGTGAGGGGACTGAGGGGGGAAAGGGTTTTGAGGGTACTTAAAGGGGGAGGCTGTTGGGTATAACTTGGGGGAGGGGGCAGGCGTGAGGGTTTTCTGAAAGGGCAGGGTGTGAGGGGACTGAAAGGGAGGCTTGGAAAGGGACTTAGGGCAAAGGGTGGAGGGTACCGGGGGCAGGCTGTTAGGGTACGAAAGGGGAAAGGGTTGGAGGTAAAGAAGGGGGGGGGCTGTGAGGGGGAACTTGAGGGTTTAGGGGGAGGGTGGGGGGGTACTGAGGGCAGGCTGTGAGGGAAAAGAGGGCAGGCTGTAGGGTACTGAGGGGCAAGGCGTGAGGGGAAAAGGGGGGGCAGGGTGTGAGGGGTTTGAGGGGCAAGGGCCGTGAGGGGGCTAAAGGGGAAACTGTTAGGGGAACTGAGGGCAGGCTGTGAGGGGACTGGGGGGAAAGGGTTTTGAGGGTACTGAGGGGCAGGGGTGTGGTACCGAGGGGGAGGGTGTGAGGTAAATGGGGGGCAAAGGGGTTTTGGGTTATTTAGGGGAGGCTGTGAGGACTGAGGGGGAGGCTGGTTTAGGGAACTGAGGGGCAAGGGTGTGAGGTACTGAGGGGGGGCTGTGAGGTACTGAGGGGGCAGGGTGTGATGGGGACTGAGGGGCAGGCCCGGGGAGGGTTTCTGAGGGGGAGGCGTGGGGGAACTGAGGGGCAGGGTGTGAGGGTAAATGAAGGGGGAGGCTGAGGGTACTGAGGGGGGCCCTCTGTGAGGGTACTAAAAGGGGAGGCTGGGGGGACAAAAGGGGGGAGGCTTGGGGTACTGGGGGGCAGGCTTTTGAGGGTTAAATGGGGGGGGGGGGGGGGGGTAGGGGCAGGGTGTGAGGGTACGAGGGGGGAGGCGTGAGGGTAAATTTAGGGCAGGGTTTTAAAGGGGAATTTAGGGGAAAGGGTGGGGGGGGTACTGAGGGGCAAGGGTTTTTGAGGGTACTTTAGGGGGAGGGGTGTGAGGGTTTCGAGGGGGGGCTGTGAGGGTACTGGGGGGATGCTGTTAAAGGGTACTGAGGGGCCGGCTGTGAGGGGTACTGAGGGGCAGGCTTTTGAGGGGACCCAGGGCAAGGGGTGTGAAGGTTTCTATTGGGAGGGTGTGAGGGTACTGAGGGCAGGCTGTGAGGGTAATAAGGCCAGCTGTGAGGTACCGAGGGCGCTGTGAGGGGACTAGGGGCGGGGCGTGAGGGTACGAGGGGGATGCGTTTAGGGTACTTTAAAAAGGGAGGGTGGTAGGGGGACGAGGGCAGGCTGTGAGGGTACTGGGGGGCAGGGTGTGGAAAGGGGACTGAGGGGCAGGCTGGAGGGTAAATGAGGGGGCAGGGGGTGAGGGTACGGTTTGGCCCGGCTGGGGAGGGACTGAGGGGGAGGCTTTTGGGGGGGTAATGAGGGGAGGCGTGAAAGGGGAAATGAGGGGCAGGGTTTGAGGGTACTGAGGGGCAGGGGTGTGAGGGTACTGAGGGGCCCGGCCCGTGGGGAAACTGATACCCGGGTGTGAGGTACTAAGGGGGAGGCTGGTTTTTGGGAAATGGGGCCGGCTGTGAGGGGACCGAGGGGGAGGGGTTGTGAGGGGACTGAGGGGGAGGGTGGGGAGGGTAACTGGGGGGCAGGCCCGTGAGGGTACTGAGGGGCAGGCTGTGAGGGTACTGAGGGGCCCAAAAAAAAGGGTTGAGGGGACGAGGGGGGGGGAGGGGGTGGGGGGGGGGAGGGGCAAAAACTGTGAGGGGACTGAGGGGGAGGGTGTGAGGGGACTGAGGGGCAGCTTTGAGGGGACTGAGGGGCAGGGTGTGAGGGGAAAAGAGGGCAGGGTGTGAGGGAAATGAGGGGCAGGCTGTGAGGGTACTTGGGGCAGGCCCCCGGTTTTTTTTGGGGACTGAGGGGGGGGAAGGGTGGAGGGGGACGAACAAGCTGGAGGGACTAAGGGGGAGGCTGTTAGGGTACGAGGGGAGGCTGTGAGGTACGGGGGGCAGGCTGTGAGGTACTGAGGGGCCGGCTGTGGGGTACTGAAGGGGGATTTTGTGAGGGGGACTTGGGGGGGCAAGGTTGAGGGTACTGAGGGGGCCCGGCTGTGAGGTACTTAGGGGCCCGGCTGTGAGGGGACTGAGGGGGAGGCTTGAGGGTACTGAGGGGCAGGCTGTTTTTTTGGGACTGGGGGGGGGGGACTGTGAGGGTACTGAGGGGGGAGGGTGGTGGAACTGAGGGCAGGCTGTGGGGGGTACTGGGGGGGCAGGGTGTGAAAGGGGGGGGAACTAAGGGGGAGGTTTTAAAGGGACTTTAGGGGGAGCGTGAGGGTAAATGAGGGGGAGGTTTTTGAGGGTACCCAGGGGCAGGCTTGAGGGTTAAATGAGGGCAGGCTGTGAGGGGAAAATGAGGGGCAGGCTTTTGAGGGGACTGAAAGGGGAGTTGTGAGGGTACTGAGGGCAGGCCCGTGAGGGGGACTGAGGGGCAGGTTTTGAGGGTACTGAGGGGGAGGGTGTGAGGGTAAATGGGGGGGCAGGTTTTGAGGGTACTGAGGGGCAGGCTGTGAGGGGACTGAGGGGGGGGGGGGCTGTGAGGGTTCTGAGGGGGAGCTTGAGGGTTAAATGAGGGGGGAGGGGTGAGGTAAATGAGGGGCAAGGGTGTGAGGGTACTTTAGTGGGAGGCTGTGAGGTTTCTGGGGGCCAAATGTGAGGGTAATTTAGGGGGGAGGTTTTGAAAGGGGACGGGGGGCAGGCTGTAGGGTACTGAGGGGGAGGTTTTTGAGGGTACCGAGGGGCAGGGTGTGAGGGTACTGAGGGGGAGGGTGTGAGGGTACTGAGGGGGAACTGTGAGGGGGACTGAGGGGCAGGGTGAGGGTACTGAGGGGCCCGGCTGTGAGGGTACTGAGGGGCAGGTTTTGGAGGGGACTGGGGGGGCAAGGGTGTGAGGGTACTGGGGGGGCAGGTTTTTGGGGGGTACGAGGGGGAGGCCCGTGAGGGGACTGAGGGGGGGGCTGTGAGGGACGGGGGGGGCAGGCTGTGAGGGTAAATGAGGGCGGTTTGGGGGGTACTGAGGGGCAGGCGTGAGGTTTCTGAGGGGGAGGCTGTGAGGGTAACTGAGGGGGCCCGGCCTGTGAGGGTACTGAGGGGGAGGGTGTGAAAGGGACCCGAGGGGGAGGGCCGTGAGGGTACTGAGGGCGGGTTGAGGGAAAGGGGGGGGCAGGCTGTGAGGGTACTGAGGGGGAGGCTGTGAGGTACTGAGGGGCAGCTGTGGGGTTTCGAGGGGGAGGCCCCTTTAGGTACTGAGGGGGAGGGTGTGAGGGTACGGGGGGGCAGGTTGGGGAGGGGACTGAGGGGGAGGCTGTGAGGTACTGAGGGGGGAGGCCCGTGAAGGGGGGTGAGGGCAGGGTGTGAGGGGGCTGAGGGGCAGGTTTTTAGGGTACTGAGGGGCCGGGGGCTTTGAAAGGGGCTGAGGGGCAGGTGTGAGGGTACTGAGGGCAAGGGTGTGAGGTTACGAGGGCAGGCTGTGAGGGTACATGAGGGGCCCGGTTTTGAGGGTACTGAGGGGCAGTTTTTAGGGTATTTAGGGGGGGCGTGAAAGGGGGGGAGGGGCAGGGTGTGAGGGTACTGAGGGGCAACTGGAGGGTACGAGGGGCCCGGCTTTTGAGGTACTGAGGGGCAGGCTGTGGGTACTGAAAGGGGAGGCTGTGGAGGGGACTGAGGGGAGGTGTGAGGGTACTGAGGGGCAGGGTGTGGAGGGGGCCCTTTTAATTAAAAAAACACTTAATACTGGGCCCCTTAATTTCCTTTTTTCAAATTTGGAATTTCTGATGGGGGTTTTGAGGGGAAATTTTTTCCCCTTTTTATACTTTTTTCCACTTTTTAACTGAACATTTTTAATACTTTTTTTCATTGTTACACAGGTTATTAACTTTTTAACAAAAAAACTTGGGGATACAACATTTTTTTTAATACTAGGTTTTTAAAATTTAAGGGTTTCTTTTAAAACTGTTTTTTGGGGCTTTTCGGGTTTTTTTGGGGTACAAAAAAAGGGGGGCTGTGGGGGTTTGGGGGGGGTTTAGGGGCTTAGGGGGGTTTATTACTTTTTTAAATTTAACCAAATTTTTTTTCAAAATTTAATTTGCCTTTTAATTATTAAAATAAAGTTTTTAACATTCCCCCCTTTTATCAATACTCTTGGGGGTGGAAGTTTTACTTTAAAAAATTTTTAAAATTTTATAATTTTTAAAGGGGGACCCCTTTTTTTTCCGTTAATCCCCTTTAAATTTCAAAAGTTTCCCAAAATTAAAACAAATTGTTTTAAACCTTTAAAACCTTTTTTTAACCTTTTTTAACCCGTTTTTTCCCCCCCTTAGACCCCCTTTTTCCAACAAATTTTAATTTGGGGTTTTTTGCCATTTAATTAAAAATGGTTTTTTTCCTTTTTTCGTTTTTAATTTTCCGTGGAATCAAAAATTACGATTTTTGTTTTATTTGGCTTCGTTTATGTCTTAGAAGTGTTCATTCACTCTAATTTATGCTAAATTTTTCTTCCTTTTCTTAAGAGAGTAATACTTGTGTAGTATTATGTAAGTAATAGTACCATTTATAGTCATGGTCCCTGGATATATGCTGACGTCACGGGCTCCGGCGAGCCGACAGGCAACGCTCTCACTTCTAAAAATGGTTATAACTATAATCATAATTTTTAAAAGGGTGGACCCGTAAGTCAGCGGAAGGTCTCGGTCAGATTACCAAAAGCTCCAACAGCGGGTCATCATCTGACTAAAATCCGCGTTAGGAAACTCTTGTCCTGTTTCCTGACGGACCTTATCTAACCTAGCTCTCACTTCTCCCTGGGCCTTGAGACGGGCGAACACTGTCAAGGCTGGGCTCTCCAAGCATTCACGCTATAACGCCGTCCAGAGCAGTCATTGGTGTTCCCTTTGCTACATCTCCCGTCTAACAAACCCCACGGTACATTTTCCTTCCTTTTATTACTAATTACACTTTCACTGTGGCATCTTTGTTATCGTATTTACGTTTCTCATTTTAATGCGCATAGTACATTGCGTAGCAACACCTTCCAGAGTAACTATCACTAAGATTTATATGTTTCCCTTAGAAAATATACACAAGTCCCTTGAAGATTACTTTACCTACAGAATTATAACTATCCACGATATTACCTTCACTTCCTCAAAGCTGTATTACGAGACTATGCAGTGACAGTGCTCGACAAACACAGACTGTACATGTGTCCAAACACTGGGAAATAAAAGCTCCTTAGATGAACAGGCACAAACGAAGAGATAAATAGGTACAGTGCACAGGTACCTACTCCGTAGGGATTATACAGCGCTTGTAGGGAGGACGGAAGACATTCAGGCTCAGTTTAGGGAACTGGAACACAGATCCAATTCCCTAGATCAAGAGCCCCTCACCAGTGTCAAGGAACTTCCCTTGGGGGGGGTGAAAATAGATGAGCAAAGTTATATTGTTAGGTTTCAAGTCTATCGGCTGTTGGTGGGTCCTTAAAGTTGCCCTTCACCTGTACACTAACATCAGGAATACTTTAAATTATAAACAGTTATACAGTTATACACATGTATAAGTGCATATACTGATACTCTTACACACCCTTCCCGATGTATAAACGCAGATACACCTCTAGGTGTATATCTACACGCCCCCCCCCCCCCCCCACACACACACACCTCATTGTACTCTAAAATATATAGACGGACAGACACAGACAGCCACAGACACACAAATAAACACACACACACACCGGTGTATATACCGTGTGAGTTAGGCAAGTTTGATCTGAGGCAGTAACAGTCATGGGTGAACAAGTCTGGTTGTCGACATCTATCGATGTTTCTCGGGCACTGTAAATAGCCTCCTCCATTACCCTGAATGCTCGGCCCAAACGAGCGTTTAAATTACGTGAGAACTGAGGGTTATAGCGACGCTCTCCGGAGTGGACTGGGTAGATTGGGTGTGGAGAATTTCCCCCACCTTATTCAGTACTAGGTAATTCAGAGATACGGTACCTTGGGAGTGGAAAACCTTCCTTGAAAAAGGTTTCACTCACAGTGGGGATTTAACAATTACCTTAAAAGTAACTTTGAATTACCCACCAGAAGTAAGGTGAAACAAGGTGATGTAAAGACACGACAAATTACTATTTCTCGTTTCGAAAGAAAACACACATCGGTCTACACAATGAACGTCTGGAGTTACATTAATCCAGCAGCGTCAGTGGTTAATGTTGTTGATGTAGCTCGCAGGGTCGTCCATCATGCGGCCCGTGGGTCGAATGCGGCCCTCTTGACCGCAGTGTGGTCCTCCTGAAGTTTTTTCCCATTTTTTTCTTTAGTTAGCTAGCACACACGAAGAACTAGGCCAAGAGGACCTAATAACTACCCTGCCACCCTTCTCTGATTGACTCATACTAGTAATTTTTTTAGCCAAGACATTTGCACGATAGCTGGGCAGTTAGGAAAGAAAAAAATCTATATAATTAGGTGCTTTTACTCTCAATTAACTAAAATAAACTGATTTTAATGAATAAATTTAAATTTCACCCCCTCCCCTCCAAAAATTGAAAAACCTCAGAAAATAGACACTGAGTGTCTATGGAGACGACTGTTCTCTACGTAACACGATAACGCTGTCGCTGTGTGAAACGTCGTCCAGGCTGTTATGGCTATGCGGACCAACGGGGCATTAAACAGCAACAGTCTGGTTCACCGGGAAATCAACAGGAAAGCCTGGCTTCAGGTAAGAGAGAACCATCGAACCCGGTCACAGGTATGTAACAGGTATGTCACAGGTATGTAACAGGTCTGTCACAGGTATGTAACAGGTATGTCACAGGTATGTAACAGGTCTGTCACAGGTAACAGGTCTGTCACAGGTATGTAACAGGTCTGTCACTGGTATGTAACAGGTATGTCACAGGTATGTAACAGGCATGTCACATGTATGTCACAGATATGTAACAGGTAAGTCATAGGTATGTAACAGGTATGTAACAGGTATATCACAGGTATGTAACAGGTAAATCACAGGTATGTAACATATGTCACAGGTATGTAACAGGTAAGTCACATGTTTGTAACAGATATGTCACAGGTATGTCACAGGTATGTAACAGGTATACTCTGCCTGAATCTGACTGACACCAGTGTAAAGTGTCCCTCTCACCAGCTGTACTTTA
>NC_069449.1:7957417-7992474 GCF_026875155.1 Cherax quadricarinatus
TGCGGAATACGAAAAACTGGTCATTAGCAAAAACTCATTTAAAATTAAGTTCTTTCTGAAATTTTCTTATACTTTTTAAAAGTATTTTTTTTTTCATAGTTTTAAAAGTAAAAAAATTTATTTTGCACCAAAAAACTTAGAAAATTTAAACCAAACCTTATTAAAACAAGAAAATTTAATTTTAGCCAACCAACAAATATTTTTTAGTTTTTGTTTACAATAATTTAATCAAAAACAAACACAAAGAAATATATTTTTTTCGTTAGGTTCAGAATGTTTTGGGCGAAATTATTAATACAAAAATTTTCGTTGTCCTATATGGTAAAAGAGCGTTGCATTTAACCAAGTCGAAAGTTCTCCCTTTTCGGCACGACTATATTTATTATAAATATAAAAAAATATATTTAAAAATATATATTATATATATTTTAATATATATATATTATATATATAATATTATATATAAATTATATATATATGTATATATATGTATTATATAATATATATAATATATATTATAATATATAAATAAATATATATAATATAAAATTTTTAAATATTATAAATATAATATATAATATATTATATTATTTTAAAAATATTTATAATATAAATATATATATTTAATTTATATATTAACAATGGAGTGTTGTTCACCGTGTTAATTGTAATAGTCTTAGTTACATGCATAGTATGTGCAGGTATGCGCATGCGTGAAGTGTATAGGGGTGTGTCGTTGATGGGGGGCTGTCCAGAGCAAGTGGTGTATAGTAACATTGCACAGAGCATGGGTGATAGGACTTGTCCTGGGGGGGAGTGATGCCCTACTCCGCCTCAGAAAACCCATTTTTCCACCCTCCCTTTCTTCCACCGCCCACCACGGGGGAGGGACACCCTCTCCTCCCCCCCCACCACCACCATGAACAACATCGGAATGTGCCATGCGCCATTTTCCCTTCACTTTGGGCTTTCACACTTTTGGGGTTGTCAGAGATGAAGCCAGCCACCACAAAGCAGGGAAACAATGCCCCAACAATAAAGAAGAGGCACAGTCGGGTGTGTGGAGAGTTTCGAGCACGAAACCCGGACGGCCGTTTTTCGTGCACACAAGGGGTGGCGGGATCACAGGCAGATAACAATCCAATGGCAACCTCGCACTTGCGATAACCTTTGTTGGCATTCAAATCCATTTAGCAGTACACTACCCCAATCCTAAAGCGGCTCCCCCCATATGCCAGGGAAATTCACAGACTTTTTTAAAGCGGGTGAATGGAGGTTCCACAACTTAGAAGCCCGGGGCACCATCCAACAGGGCGAAACCCTTCTTTTGTTCGGCAATGTCGTCTTGCAGTTCCAAAAAGACGAGGCAAACTGCTAGCCCTCAGTTTCAAGGAGTGGCAACTACCAAAAACGGAAACTGTGCCCTCTGCCCCTCACGCAAAATCAAAGGGGCAGCCCAAAAAAATCCTACTGAAAACGAGAAAATTGCGCAAAAAGGGTTAGAAAAAAAATTGAAAAGGTAACCCAGGGGAGCAATAAGAAAAATTTACAAGTGTTTTCCTGAACCCCCAAGGATGAACACGGCCCAAGCACAAAGAGAAAAGAATCAACCGGGGACCCCATAGCCATCACTGAAAAAAATTTTTTTTGCCAGATTGGAAATCTATAAGGCGATCGTGTCATTTCCGCGGATCTGCAGGGGGTTACACTGGAATTCGACCTCACACCTCAAAGATGGTAAATCCAACTCGTGAAACTGCATCAATTCTTCTCACCGATTTAAAAACTTTCGTCAACAATTTCCTGGCTGGGGAATCCCAAAAAAATTAAAACCCTTTTTTTTTGGGCCTCCTATGTGCTTTTAAGAAGAGGGGTGGGGGAATCAGACCCCTTGCAGTTGGAAAACTCTTCGCCCCTCGTTGCCAAAACACAGGGAAAAAAATTCGCCCAGAACTGCCACTTTACTCCAGCCCCACCAAGGGGTTTGGGGTCTCTCAAGGCAGTGAAGCTGCAGCTCAGCGGGAAGGGCCCCCAAAAGGGACCTACCAAAGACAAGGCCAAGTCAAACTGATTTTAGAAAAGCCTTAATAGGTGAAGAAGATCTATTTTGCCCGCTTTTCGGTTTTGGTTCCCCCGCTCTTTCCCTTTATTTCAAACCGGGTACAGCAAAAACCCCCAAACTTTTGTTGGAAACATGAAATTAATCATCAGAGGGTGTTCAGCGGGGGACCCACTCGCTCCACTTCTCTTCCTTGAAGAAGAGAAATAATTCCACCACGCATGAGCTCATATCAGGGATCTGATGACGGGGACTCTGGCGGGACGAAGTCCCTCGTGGGGGGCCACAATGGGGAAAACAAGGGGCTCATCCCCAATCCCCCCAAGTGTAAATCATCACAGCGAACCAGGAAATAATCAAACTGTGCGAAGAATCCTCCCCGGGGTCTCAAATACAACTCCGTCCAACGTACCCCTTGGGGGGACCGCTGGGGTTTCCAGGCCCTCGATACTGTCCTCGGGACAAATTGAATGACCGATAGAAAGGAGGAGAAAAGCGATCTTGATGCCCCGAGCCTGTATCTCCTCTTTTTATGCCAAAACTCACTTCTTCTTGAGGGGTGCACCCTCTTTTGACAACCCAACACTCGATGAAATGACGCACACCTGAGATCAACTTTTAAAAAGGCATGAACCTTCACAGAGGGCAGCAATGGGATCAGGCAACCTCCCAGTGGGCTGGGAGTAAGGGGTGCATAAAGCAACGCAGTTGCTTTAAACCTTTTTCTTTTTTTGTCTTTGGTTTGGGTCCAGTGCATTAGCAAAAGATATGCCCGAAAGCTTAAGACTTGGTAGGGGGTCAGACCCCAGGGTTTACTGAAGCAGCGATTCGGTGGGACACCCTTACAGACTCCTCCAGTAGACCAGCTCCTCCCAAACAGCACAAACAGTCCCACTGGGACAAACCGATCATGGAAAAAATCGCCAACACAATGCTCTCCAATGCTTCAGGAAAGAACAAAGCTCGTCTCCTGGCAGTGAAGGCACCACACTCAGGAGATTTCCTGTTAGCTGTTCCCAATTCCTCCCTGGGCACCCGTCTCGACCCACAGGCCATTCGGATTGGTGTTGCTCTTCGCCTAGCCGCCCCCATCCTCACCGAACATAGGTGTATTTGCGGCAGGGCGACAGCTGATCAATTAGGACTTCATGGTCTCGTGTGCCACACAGCAGAAGGGAAGTATGCCAGACATGAGGAGATCAATGACATCATAAAGAGAAGCCTCGCCACAGCCCGTTGCCCAGCTCAACGGGAACTCCAAGTACAGAGGTCTGATGGAAGTCAAAAACGTCCTGATGGACCACTATGCTACCCTGTAAGGATGGAAAGCAGATTGCCTGAGACTACACCTGTGCTGCCACATTGGCAGACACCTACTTGCCATACTCCGTTAGTGGAAGGGGTGGAGCTGCCAGCCACAGGGAGACCCAGAAGATCCGAAAATATGAAGACCTTCCCCCTGCTATAACTTCATTCCAATAGGGGTCGGAGACCCTTGGAGCATGGGGCAAATGTGCTCTAAAGTTCCTCAAAGAGCTGGGTGAAAAGCTAATCATAGAAACCAAGGACCACAGGGCGACCAGCTTCCTCTTTCAGAGACTCAGTGTTGCGATCCAGAGAGGAAATGCCTGCAGCATTCTGGGCACGCGGCCCACCGCAGGGGAGCTGGACGAAGTATTCGAGATGTAGCTCTGAGTTACCTATGTTGTTTTACTTTCTGTTGTATTTTTGTGAATGTTTGGCCAATGTATTTTGTCTTTAAATAAAACATACTTGAAATATAGGGGCTGGTAGGAGAAAATTCTCAAACAGCTTCAGGGAGAACCTTGAGTTTTCCCTGAAGCAAGTTTATTATTTTCTCTGAGGATGAGGGTCCCTATGACAGTTCTAGAGGAGTTTTATAGTTTTTCCTCTTCAAATTTTTCTAATATATATATATATATATATATATATATATATATATATATATATATACATATATATATATATATATATATATATAATATTTTATATATATATATAAATATATATATATATATATATATATATATATATGGGATGCTTGAATGTGCGTGGATGTAGTGCGGATGACAAGAAAGAGATGATTGCTGATGTTATGAATGAAAAGAAGTTGGATATCCTGACCCTAAGTGAAACAAAGCTGAAGGGGGTAGGGGAGTTTCAGTGGGGAGAAATAATGGGATATAGTCAGGAGTAGCTGAGAGAGTTAAAGCTAAGGAAGAGGTAGCAATAATGTTGAAGGATCAATTATGGAAGGAGAAGAGAGAATATAAATGGGTAAATTCAAGGATTATGTGGATTAAAATAAAGGTTGGATGCGAAAATTGGGTCATAATAAGTGTGTATGCACCTGGAGAAGAGAGGAGTGTAGAGGAGAGAGAGAGATTTTGGGAGATGTTAAGTGAATGTATAGGAACCTTTGAACCAAGTGAGAGAGAAATTATGGTAGGGAATCTAAATGCTAAAGTAGGAGAAGCATTTAGAGAGGGTGTGGCAAGTAAGTTTGGGGTGCCAGGTGTAAATGATAATGGGAGCCGTTTGATTGAACTTTGTATAGAAAGGGGTTTAGTTATAGGTAATACATATTTTAAGAAAAAGAGGATAAATTAGTATACGAGATATGATGTAGGGCGTAATGACAGTAGTTTGTTGGATTATCTATTGGTAGATAAAAGACTATTGAGTAGACTTCAGGATGTACATGTTTATAGAGGGACCACAGATATATCAGATCAATTTTTAGTTGTAGCTACAGTGAGAGTAAAAGGTAGATGGGATACAAGGAAAAATAGAAGCATCAAGTAAGAGCGAGGTGAAGGTTTATAAACTAAAAGAGGAGGCAGTTAGGGTAAGATATAAACAACTATTGGAGGATAGATGGACTAGTGAGAGTATAGGCAATGGGGTCGAAGATGTATGAGGTAGGTTTAAAAATGTAGTGTTAGAGTGTTCAGCAGAAGTTTGTGGTTACAGGAAAGTGGGTGCGGGAGGGAAGAGGAGCGATTGGTGGAATGATAATGTAGAGAGAGTAGTAAGGGAGAAAAAGTTAGCATATGAGAAGTTTTTACAAAGTAGAAGTACTAGCAAGAATTCTTCTCAAGGCAATAAACTCTGCCATCACATAGCTGCTACCACTACCACCACTACTACTACTACTACTACTACTACTACTACTACTACTACTACTACTACTACTACTGCTACTACTACTACTACTGCTACTGCTGCTGCTGCTGCTGCTGCTGCTGCTGTACTATTGCTGCTGTGTTGAAGAGCAGGAACGTTGAAGCGTCTGGGAGTTACGAATGTCGTCAACGTAACAGAGCCAGGTCATTGAAGTGGGAATAATAGAGGAAAATCGATCGGCTTCTAGATGTTCCATGTATAGGTTCACAAGTGTTTTACATCTTTCATTTTGAAAATCATCTTTTTCAACAAACTTTTGAACTACCAATAGGTTTCCCACTTACTGCTGTACTGGTGAACTTATACATAGAACATCTAGAGGCCGAGTGATTTATCTCTATTATAACCCTATTATTACGTCTTCAGTCACCTGGCTCTGTTATGCTGACGTTTTTCTCATCATAACTCCTAGACACTTCAACGTTTCTACTCTCTATCATAAACTCAACCAGGTTGATCCCTCAGTCCAGTTTACACTTGAAGTAGAAGTCGACAACACTCTCCCTTTCCTTGATTTTCTTTTCTGCAAAGTTGACCATGAACTTCCCTTTCAAGTTTATCGAAAACCTATCAACCAACACGATCTTCTCCACTTCTACTCTCACCATGACACCAAAATTAAACTTGGTGTAATAATAGGTTTCTTGCTTAGTGCCTTCAGAATCTGAAATAATGAATTCCTTTTGGAAGAATATTAATCGAGCAACGATTTTCAAAACTTCAGTATTCTCATCACTTCATTATGGTATGGTACTAGAGACCAGAACAAGTCTGATACTAGGAACCAGAACAAGTCTGGTACTAGGAACCAGAACAAGTCAAGGTTACGAGGAACCAGAAACAAGGTCTGGTACTAAACTAGAACAAGTCTGGTCTGAGGAAGGGAACACAATTCTGTAGTGTCCATAGTAGGGCGGTCAGACTTCAAATACGTTTTAAAAATGTTGTAATTGAGTGAAAGCTACAGAAAGAAGGAGAGTGATTTTCTTGTACGGTAAGATTCCATGATTATCAATTATTTAAGCTGATCTTTTGATTCTAATGTAAATGAAGTCAGTTTACCTATTCTTAGTATGTTCTTTTATTGATACACTGTCCTTCCCACAGCTGACTTACTGTAATACATGCAGAGAAAGAAAGGCACAGCATATAGTAGTGTTAGTTGTACTAAGTTGTAGTAAGCAGTGGAAGAGGTAGTAAGTATAGTATTAGTAGTAGTAGTAGTAGTGGCCCAGCAGTAGTAGTTAGTGTTAGTGGGTACTATATAGTAGCAGTGGAATGAAGAATATAGTAGTATTAGTAGTAGTAGTAGTAGTATGCAGCAGTAGTAAGGAGTAGTACGTAGTATAGTATTATTAGTATAGTAGTAGTAGTAGAAGTGGTAGCAGTAGTAGTAGTAATAGAGTAGTAGTAGTTGTAGTATTAGTAGGGCAGTAGTATATTGATAGTAGTAGTAGAAGTAGTAGTAGTGTGCCATAGTAGTATAATAGTAGTAAGTAGTAAGTTGTAGTAAGAGAAGCAGTAGTAGTAATGGCAGCAGTAGTAAGTAGTAGTAAGTTTAATTAGTAGTGTAACAGTAGTATAGTAATAGAGTAGTAGTAGTAGTTGTAGTAGTGTAGCAGTATATAGTGAAATATTAGTAGTAGTAGTAGTAGGAGTAGTTAGTAGTAGTGTAGCATAGTAGTAGTAATAGTAGTAATAGTATAGTAGTAGTTAGCAGCAGAGTAGTAGTAAGTAGTAGTGAGTAGTATAGTAGTGTAGCAGTAGAGAGTAGTAGTAGTAGTGTAGCAGTATTAGTAGTAGTAGTGGTGTAGTAGTAGTGAGTAGGCAGTAGTAGTAGTAGTAGTAGTAGTAGTAGGTAGTAGTGGTAGGCAGTAGTAGTAGTAGTATGTTAGTAGTAGTAGTAGTATGTAGCAGTAGTAGTAGTAGTATTAGTGTAGCAGTAGGTTGGGGGGGGGGGATTGGGAGGTTGTGGTTGTAGAAGTAGTAGTAGTAGAGTAGTTGTAGTAGTTAGTGGTAGAAGTAGTAGTAGTAGTAGTAAGTGGAGAAGTTTAGTAGTAGTAAGTAGTATAGTAGTTTTGTAGTGAAGAATAGTAGAGTGTTAGTGGTACTATTGTATTAAGTGGTTAGAGGGAATAGATTAGTAGTATATAGTAGTAGTGGCAGAAGGAGTAAGTAGTAGTAGTAGTAGTATTTAGTAGTTATATAGTGTTGCTGTTTAGTAAGTAATAGTAGGAGTTTAGGTTGTTGTAGTGTAGCAGTAGTAGTATGATAGTAGTTTTTTGAGTAGTATAGTAGTAGTGTAGCAGTAGTAGTAGTAATAGTAGTAGTAGTAGTTTGTGTAGTAGACAGTAGTAGATAGTTGGCAGCCCCATAGTTCATAAGTATAGTAGTAGTAAGTGTAAGCAGTAGTAGTAGTAATATAGTAGTAGTAAGTAGTGTGTAGTAGTGTAGCAGTAGAAGTAGTGATATAGTAGTAGTAGTAGTATAAGTATAGTAGTAGTAGTAGAGTACAGTAGTAATAGTAAATAGTATAATAGTAGTAGTAGTATGTGAGCGTAGTATAGTAGTAGTAGTAGAGTAGTAGTAGTGTAGCAGTAGTATTAGTAGTATAGTAGTGTATCAGCTAGAAGCACAGTAGTAGTAGTGTAGCAGTAGTAGTAGTAGTGTAGCAGTATAGTATATTAGTAGTATATAGTAGTAGTGTAGCAGTGTAGTAGGTAGTATAGTAAGTAGTAGTGTAGCAGTAGTAGTAGTAGTAATGTAGCAGTAGTAGTAGTAGTGTAGCAGTAGTAGTAGTTAGTAGTAGTAGTAGTAGTAGTAGTGTAGCAGTAGTAGTTAGTATTAGTTTTTAGTAGTGTAGCAGTAAGTAGTAGTAGTAGTATAGAGTAGTAAGTATAGTAGTGAGAAGTAGTAGAAAGTGTACAGTAGGAGCCAGTAGAGTAGTATAGTATTAGTAGTAGTAGTAGTAGTGTAGTAGTAGTAGTAGTATATGTGTAAGCAGTAGTGTAGTCAGTAGAGTAGTAAGTTCTAGAAGTAGTAGTAGTATATTAGTGGTTGTAATGTATATAGAAGAAATTAACAGAAGAGAATTCCACAGAGAAGCTACTCACCCACATGGGAAGAGCTACTCACCCACAGGGAAGAGCTACTCACCCACAGGGGAGCGAGCTGACTCACCCACAGGGGGGAAGCTACACACCCCACAGGGGAAGAGCTACTCACCCATCTAGGGGAGATGACAACGTCACCCTACATGGGGAGGAGCTACTCACCCACAGGGGAAGCTACTCACCCACAGTTGAGAAGCTACTCACCCACTAGGGAAGAGCTACTCACCCCAGGGAATAGCTACTCACCCACAGGGGGAAGCTACTCACCCACAAGGGAAGCTACTCACTCCACAGGGGGAAAGCTACTCACAACCCACAGGGGAAGAGCTACTCTCACCCACAGGGGGAGACAACTCACCCACAGGAAAGAAGCTACTCACCTCAGGAAAGGCAACTCACCCACAAAGGAGAGCTAACTCCACCCACAGGGGAAGAGCTACTCAGCCCACATGGAAGAAGCTACTCACCCACAGGGAAGAGCTGCCTCACCTCCCACAGGGGGAGAGCATACTCCAAACTAGGGGAAGAGCTGCTCACCCACAGTGGAAGAACTACTCACCCACAGGGGGAGAGCTACTCACCCACGGGGGGAGAGCTACTCCCTATGAGGGAGAGCTACACACCCACAGGGGAGAGCTACGGGGAAAGAGCTACTACTCAGCACGGGGTAGAGCAACTACGCCACGGGGATATAGCGTACATCACACCCCGGGGGTGGCTATTCACCGACAGGTGGAGAGCTACTCACCAAGGGGGGAGAGCTACTCACCCACGGCAAGAGCTACTCACCCACGAGGGAGAGCTACTCACTCACGTGGAGAGTCTACTCACCCACGGGGGGAAAGCAACACACCCACGGGGAGAACTACTCACGGCCCACAGGGAGAGCGCTACTCACCCACGGGGGAGAGCTACTCACCCAACGGGGGGGAAGAGCTTACTCACCCACGGAGGGAGAGCTACTCATCCCACGGGGGGAGATCTACTTCAACCACGGAGGTAGAGCTACTCACCCACGAGGGAGAGCTACTCACCCACAGGGAAGCCTACTCACCCACGAGGGGAGAGCTACTCTCTCGACGGGGGAGAGTTACTCACGCCTCGGGGAAAGGCTACTCACCCACGGGGAGAACTACTCACCCCAGGGAGATAGCTACTCACCCCCCTGGGAGAGCTACTCACCACGGGGGGAGAGCACTCCACCCACGAGGGAGAGCTAACACAAACCCCACGGGGGAGATTCTACTCAACCACGAGGAGAGCTACTCACCCACGAGGGGAGAGCTACTCACCCACATGGGGAGAGCTACTCACCCACTGGTGGGAGTGCTAACTCACCCACTGGGGGAGATCTACTCACGCCACAGAGGAGAGCACTCACCCACGGGGAGATATACTCACCCACCGGGGGAGAGCTACACACGCTGACGGGGGCGAGCTACACACCACGGGCGACAGCTCCTCCACCCACTTGAGAGAATTACCATACACGGGAGGACAGCTACATACCCACGGGGGAAGAGCACTCACCCACTTGGGAGAACTACTCACCCACGGGAAAGAGCTACATCACCCACAGGGGGAGAGCTATTCAAACACGAGGGGAGTGAATGACACACATACGGGGGGAGAACTACTCACCCGGTGGAGAGCTACAAACCCACGGGAGAGTTGCCCACTGGGGAGAGCTTACTCACCCACTGGGGGAAGGCCTACTCACAACCACGGATGGAGAGCTACTCACCTAACTGGGGGAGAGCTACTCAACCCACGGGGGAGAGTTTACTCACCCACCTAGGAGAGCTACCACCAACGGGTGGGAGAGCTACTCATCTAATGGGGAAAGCTACCACCCACGGGGGAGATGTACTCAATCTCCACGAGGAAAGCACTCACCCACGTGGGGAGAGCTAGCTCCACCCACGGTGGAGAGCTATCACGGCTACCGGAGGAGAGCTACACACAACCACGGGGATAGACTTCTACACCCACCTGGGGAGAGAGCTACTCACCCACGAGGGAGAGGTATCACTCCCACGTGCAGAGAGCTACTCACCCACGGGGGAGAGCTTAATAACCCACGGGGGGAACTACTCTACCCACGGGGAGAGCTACTCACCCACGGGAGGAGAGCTACACACCCAAAGGGGAAGCTACTTTCACGTCGCCACGGGAGAGCTACCACCAACGGGGGAGAGAGAAACTCATCCACTGAGGGAGAATCTACTCACCCACGTAGGAGAGTACTCACCCACGGGGAGAGCTACACACCCACAGGGGTAGAGCTAACTCACCCACTGGGGAGAGCTACTCACTCCACGGTAGTTAGAGCTACTCACCAACGGGAGATCTATTCACCCACGGAGGAGAGGAGCTTAACTCACCGACGGCGGAGAGCTAACTCACTCCACTGGGGGAGAGCTTACTCACCCACGGGGGAGAGCTACTCACCCACGGGAGAGGCACTCACTCCAAGGAGGAGACTCTTATACCACGGAGGAGAGCTAGTCCACCACGGGGGGAGAGCTTACTCACCCACAAGAGGGAGAGCTACTCACCGCACGGGAAGAGATCTCTCACCCACGGAGGAGAGCTATCTCACCCACGGGGAGAAGCTACTCACCCGACGGAGGGAGGCTACTCACCCACTGGTGGAGAGCTACTCTCCCAGGGGGAGAGCTTACTCACCCACATAGGGAGAGCAATCTCACCCACGTTGAGATCTACCTCACCCCACGGAGGAAGCACTCACTCCGGAGGGAGAGCTGCACACACCACGGGGAGATCTACTCACCCACGGAGAAAGCTACTCACCCACGAAGGGCACAGTGAGAGCTACTCCACCCACGGGGGAGATCTACTCACGCCACGGACGAGAAGCCTACTCATCACCATCGAGGAGAGCTACTCACCCACGGGGGAGATCAACTCCACCCCCTGAGGGAGAGCTTACTCACCCACGGAGGGAGAATCAACTCAACCACGAGGAGAGCTACTCACCCCACGGAGGGACAGCTACTCACCCAAGGGGGCGATCTACTCACCCACGAGGGAGCAACTCACCCACGTGGGAGATCTACTCACCCACGGAGGAGAGCTAACTCACTACCCCACGGGGGATTCTACACACCCACGGAGAGAACTACTCACCCCACGGTGGACCGCTACTCACCCACGGGGGAGATCTACTCACCCACAGGAGGAAAGCCTACTCACCCACGGGGGAAGTATCTACTCACCCACGAGGAGAGAGCCACTCCCACCTACGGAGGGACCAGCTACTCACCCAGGGCGGGGAGATCTACTCACCCACGTGAGGGAAGCTACTCACCACCCACGGGGGAGATTCTACACTCACCCACGGATGAGAGCTACTCACCCACGGAGGGATAGCTACTCACCCACGGGGGAGAGCACACTCACCCACGGAGGAATCTATCTCACCCACGGGGAGATCTACTCACGCCACGTAGGAGCAACTCACCACATCGTAGGGAAGCTACTCACACCACGGGAGATCTACTCACCCACGTAGGAGAGCTACTCCCCACGGAGGAGGAGCTACTCACCCCCTGTGAGGAGAGCTACCTCACCCACGGAGAGATCTACACACTCCACGGAGAGAGCTACTGCAACCTCACGTGAGGGAGATGCTACTCTACTCAACCCACGGGGGAGATCACTCACCCACGAGGATATCTACTCACCCATAGGGAGATCTACTCACGACCCACGCGGAGAGCTACTCCACTACCACGGGGGAGATCTACTCACCCACGGAGGAGATCTACCACACCCACGAGGAGAGCTACCAGCCCCACGGAGGGGAAGGCTACTCTCCCCACGGGGGAGATCTACTCACCCACGGAGAGAGACTACTCCCATTCATTGAACAAAGAGTTGTGCTACAGTTAAACAACAAGGCAACAATTCATAGTGTTATTCCTTTTGCAATGTGTAGTAAGGAATGGATAAAAAGCCAGTTCGGCTGGTGTATTTGCAGGGCACAGGACGAGTGCCTCAGAATGCCTGCCTTATCGTCAAAAGAACATAGTGACCAGTGCAATCTTGACTCTTGTTCATTTGACAAACTCATGGAAACTAGGAAAGTTAGACAGTTCCTTTACAGAGTCAGAAAATTCGCGTAAACGACAAACAACGTAGTGGTTTATACCTCATAGCGTCTCTGTGTGACTTTCTTAGAGTGAACACCTTGGTATGTTAGAATAGCGCCCTCTGTGTGTCTTACTTGATTTGAACCACTGGGAGTGTTCTCCCAGGTTTAACCTTGAGTTTACCTGGAGAGAGTTCCAGGGGTTAACGCCCCCGCGGCCTGGGAGTCTGTGACCAGGCCTCCTGTTGATCAGAACCTATCAACCAGACTGTTTGCTGCTGGCTGCACGCAAACCAACGTAACTAGCCACAGCCCGCTTGGTCAGGAACCCGGACTTTATGTGCTTGTCCAGTGCAGCTTAGAAGAACTGCCAGGGTCTTTTGGTTAATCCCCCTTATTATTGCAGGGAGAGCCAGTGAACAGTCTCGTGCCCCTGAGACACTTATTGTAGGTCTCTTAACGTTGCTAGTGACAACCCCTGCTTTTCATTGGGGGGGGGGGATGTTGCATCGTCTGCCAAGTCTTTTTGCTTTCGTAAGATGAGTATTTTCATGTGCAAGTTCGGTACTAGTCCCCTCTAGGATTTTCCAGGTTTATATCATCATATCTCTCCCGCCTGCGTCCAGGGAAAAATACAGTTTTAGTTTTTGTGTGGATAATTCCACGAAACTATACATAATGATGGTATTGAATGACTAAGTACAACCGGCATTTTGCGTATTGATTGCAATGAACATCCCAACGTTGTGGCGAACAACATTTCGCCGAGACATTTTTGATCAGTCTTGCGATCCAGACACGACATCGGCCTGGTGTCAACACCTAACAATAACACCAACGAACACAGGACTCCAGCATGAGTACATAGCTGGTTTATTCCCCTTTCATTTGCCCCCAAGACACTGCCAATGTCAGTTAAATTGAAGTAGATATGCGCTTCTTAGAGACCGTTATTGGAAACCACTACAAAAACCCATGAGTACACACGCATTTCAAATATATTTGAGTGCCTAGGATATACTCTCCTTGTGGCAAACTGTCTGTCTAACTCACTTGCTAATCAACAGTCCTCAGTGAACACTGATACAACCAACTCGAAGGGATTTCCAGGGAGCGGCTGCTACAAATCATGCTGTTAAAAGATAAGTATAACGCTGTCTTATACTTGTTTCCTGAAGGAAGTGTAATTTATCTAACACTGCTTCCCCACAGATAAGCAAAATTTCCGGAAGTGCAATTACTTTGTGATACTGTACATTGACCATTTCTGTCAACATGTGTCAGAGGTATATTCTAAATAAACTGCAAACTGTTATTCTTCAGTACTGCTGACGTGAAGATCTCAGACAGTAATCGAAATATACGAAAACCTATATGAACTGTTTTCATTTTTCTGTCTCTATGACGGTTGGTTCAGCTCCAGTTACAAGCCAAACAAAAACCACCCCACCCCAACACACATACAATTAATGTACAATATAATATAAACTATATAAAAATATATTTATATAACAATAAATTAAACAATATATATATATATATATATATATAATACTCTATATAAATAAATATATATATCAGCAGTGTGAACCTCAAATATAGACTTTCATCGTTCGCAAGGCTGTTCCAAGTGTCTTACCGCACGAATTTAATCCCATCAAGAATAATGTAAATTAAATAGTCCATTTCATACCCTCAAAAATTACACTTATAAAAGCACTTACAAAAATACACTACATAATGGTTGGTTGGGATCAGTTCGATTTTTTGAGTTTACCACTGTATAAATATATATATATATAAAAATATAGATATATATATAATATATATATATATATATATATATATATATATGAATATATATTTATATATATATATTTATATAAGGATAAATATATATATATATATATATATATATAAATATATATATAATATCTATTATATATATATATATATATATATATATATCGTGCAGAATACGTAAAACTGTTCAGTTTACCAAGAACTCATTAAAATTAAGTCCTTTTTCCAAAATTTTCTCGTATACGTTTAAAGATATATATTTTTTCATTAATATTAATGTATTTTTTTTTTAATTTTGCACCAAAAGAAACTTAGAAAATCTTACCTAACCTTATTTTAACAAAGCAATTAATTTTAGCCTAACCAAACTAAATAATCTTAGATTTGTTTGAACATTAAAATGGTATAAAATACCGACAGGTTGTTAGGTAAGACACATATGCAACAGTTAGGTATCTTTATTTCGAAACGTTTCGCCTACACAGTAGGCTCTTCCAGTCGAATACAGAAAAGTTGAAAGAAGCCAGAAAGACTTGAAGAACGATGTAATCAGTCCAGCACACCCTTGAAGTTTTGAGGTGGTCAGTTCCCTCATCTGGAGAAGAGCATTGTACCATGGAGAATGAAACAATATTGTTTCAAATATGGACAATGCACTCTCCAGATCTGAGGGGACTGACCACTCAAAAACATTAAGGGTGATGGACTGATTACATCGTCTACAAAGTCTCTCTGCTTCTATTCAACTTTTCTCTACACGACGAAGAAGCCTACTGTGGTATGGCGAAACCGTTTCGAAATAAAGATAACTTAACAGTGCATAGTGTCTTACCTTAGAATTTTTACAATAATTTAATACTAAACACACACAGCGAAATATATTTTTTTCGAATAGTTTCAGATTGATTTTGGCGAAATATTGCATACTCAAATTTTCGCTGTCCTATATGGCAATAGGAGCGTGTGCTATTTAAGCTCGATCGAATTCTCTATTCGCACGATATAAAAATTATATATAAATATATATATATATAGATATATATATAATATATATAGTATATATATATAAATATGGATATATATATATATTTTTTCAAAACAAGTCGCCGTCTCCACCGAAGGCAGGTGACCACAAAAAAAAGAAAAAACACCCCAAAAAGAAAATACTTTCATCATCAACAACACTTTCACCACACTCACTACATTATCACTGCTTTTGCAGAGGTTGCTCAGAATACAACAGTTTATGAAGCATATACGTATAAAGATAACAACTATCCCTCCAAACGCCAAAATCCCAACCCCATCCTTAAAGTTGTCGCATTGTACTTCCCATTTCCAGGACTCAGTCCGACTATATGAAAATACCCGGTTTTCCCAGAATCCTATCCCTTCACTAAATATACCCTGCTCACACTCCAACAGATCGTGCAGGTCCCTCAATTCATTCGTCTCCATTCCACTTCCTATCTAACACGCCATCATGCACGCATGCTGGAGAGTCCAAGCCCCCTCGCCCACAAAACATTCCTTACGCCCTCTTTCCAACCCTTTCGAGACGACCCCCTACCCCTCTTTCCTACCCCTAAGATTTATATGCTTTCCATGTCATACTACTTGATCCATTTTCTCTAAATGACAAACCACCTCCAACAAACCCCTCTTCTTGCCCTCTGACTAATGACTTTATATTAACTCCACACCTTCTCCCTAATTTCCGACACTCCGAATTTTCTGCATAATATTTACATACCCACACATTCCCATAAACATGACATCTCCACTGCCACCAACCGTCCTCCTCGCTGCTGCATTTACCACCCAAGCTTCACATCCATATAAGAGTGTTGGTACTACTATACTTTCCATACATTCCTTCTGTTGCCTCCATAGAAACGATTTTTTATGACTCCACATATACACTCAACGCACCACTCCACACTTTTTTCCCTCATCAATTCTATGATTAACCTCAACTTTCAATAAATCCATCCGCCGACCACGTCAACTCCCAAGTTTCTGAAAACATTCACTTCTTCCATACTCCCTCCTACCCCATTTTGGGGGATACCAATTTTCTTTATCTAAATCATGTTTGATACCCTCATACTCCTATTACTCTTTTCCTATGTTCACTTTCAACTTTCTACCTTTACACACACTCCCAAACTCATCCACTAACCTAGTGCAATTTTTCTTTAGAATCTCCCAATAAGCACAGTATCACTCAAAAAGTATCTGTGTCAACTTCCATTTGTGAAATTGATTCCCCATAATTTAAATCCCGACTCCTCTCCCGAACACCCTAGCATTTACTTCTTTGACACATCACCCCATCTATAAATATATTAAACCACCATGGTGGCATACACTCCCTGTCCTAAGACCTACTTATACCGGGGAAGTAATTTCTCCCTCTCTTCTACTCACCCTAACCTAGCCTCACTAACCTCATAAAAGCTCTTTACAGCATTTAGTAATCATACCACCTATACCATAAACTTGCAACATCTGCACATTGAGCTCTTCTATCCACTCTTCATATGCCTTATCTAAATCCATAAATGAAATAAAAACTTCCCTACCTTAATCTAAATACTGTTCACATATATGCTTCAAATGTAAACACTATCTACACATCCCCTACCCACTCTGAAGCTCCTTGCTCATCCGCAATTCTAACATCTGTCTTACCTCTAATTCCTTTCAATTATAACACATAACCATATACTTTTTCCTGTATACTCAGTTAACTTAAATCATCCTCTAAAATATTTACAATCTCTTTTGTCCCCTTTCCGCTTTATATTAAAGGGACTATAGCATGCCTCTGCGCCATCCCAAGGTACTTCCCCTCTTTCATACATTTATTAAACAAAAGTACCAACCACTCCAACACCTATATCCCCCCCTGCTTTTAACATTTCTGTCATGATCCCATCATTCCAGCTGCTTTTACCAAACACCCCCTTATCATTCTACGTAATGGCCTCCACGTACACTCCACCACACTTACATTTCGCACTTACTTCACTCCTAAAAAGATGTAACCCCCTGGCAGTGCCAAGAAATTACCGCCTCCCTTTCTTCCTCAACATTTAAAAGTTCCCAAAATATCTCGACATCTACCCAAATACCTCCCTTCCACCCATCTAACTCACTCCCCTAACTCTGTTTTTTAATGGACAAGATCCATAATTTGTACTTACCCTAGGCTTTCTTACTTGTTAACTCACGCATATAATATAATATTATAAAATATATAATATATATATATATATATATATATAAATATATAATAATACACGTATATATATGAGTCAATGGAGGAGAAGAATATGCGATCGTGAATGCCCAGATGCACTGTATCTCCTCACAAGGGTGTCTTACTATGGGCCCAAAGACTCCCTTCCTGAGGTGTGGCACCCTCTTTTAGAACAACCCAACACATCTCGATGACATATGACGGCACAAACTGAGAACAATCTTTTAAGAAGGCACTGACTTTCCTAGAGGATATCAGCATTGGATCAGGCAACCCTCCCCAAGTGCGACTAGGAGGTATAGGGTGCGCAAAGCAAGGCATTTCTTACTCTTCTTTCTGGCGGCACGGGGGGGGGGGGCTTCCAGTGCATTAGTCAGAAGATAGTTCCCCGAACGCTTGAGAGAGAGTGGTAGAAGCTCAAGACCCCAGTTTATACTGAAGCAGCGATCGTGGGACACCCTTACAGACTCACAGTATACCAGCTCGCTCCCAAAACAGCACAAACAGTCCCCCCACTGGGGACATAACCGATTCAAAAAAAAAAAATCCGCCAACACAAATGCCTCCAATGCTTCAGGAAAGGACAAGCTCGTCGCCTGGCAGTGAAGGCACCACACACTTCACAGGAGATTTCCTGTAGCCTGTTCCCCAAATTTCCTCCCTGGTCACCCTCTCAACCCACAGGCCATTTCGATTGGTGTTGCTCTTCGCCATAGCCGCCCCCATCCTCACGCGAACATAGGTGTATTTGCGGCAGGGCGACAGCTGATCAATTCGACTTCATGGTCTCGTGTGACACACAGCAGAAGGGAATTATGGCAAGACAGGAGGTTGGTCAATGACATCATAAAGAGAGCCTCGCCACATCCTGTTGCCCAGCTCAACGGAACCCCAGTACGAGGGTCTGGATGGGAAGTCAAAAGCGTAATGATGGAGCCACTATGCGATACCCCTGTAAGATGAGAAAGCAGATGCCTGGACTACAACCTGTGCCAGCCACAATGGCAGACACCTACTGTGCCAAACTCGTAGTGGAAGGGGGTGGAGCTGCCAGCCACAGGAGACCCAGAAATCCGAAATATGAAGACCGTTCCCCCTTGCTATAACTTCATACACAATAGGTCGGAGACCCTTTTGGAGCAAGGGGCAAGTGAGCGCTAAAGTTCCTACAAAGAGCGGGTGAAAAGCTCATCAGAAACCAAGGACACAGGGCCGACCACTTCCTCTTTTCGAAGAGACTCAGTGTTGCATCCAGAGAGGAAACGCCTGCAGCATTCTGTCACGCGGCCCACCGCAGGGAGCTGGACGAAGGTATTCGAGATGTAGTTTCGAGTTACCTTGATTTTTACTTTGTTGTATTTTTGTGAATGTTTGGCCAAATGTAATTTTGTCTTTAAATAATATTATATATAATATATATTATAAATATATATATATATATATATATATATATAAAATATATATAGTATATATATATATAATATAATAATTTATATAAATGTCGTGCCGAATAAGGGCAGAATTTGCGATCATGGTCTAAAATAACCAACGCCTTCTTGCCATATAGGACATGTGAAAAATCGTGTATGCAAAATTTCGCCAAAATCATTCTGAACCTAACGAAAAAAATATATTGATTTGTTTGTTTTATACTAAATTATTGTAAACGTATGTTAAAAATAAATTTAGTTGGGTTAGGCAAAAATAAATTGCTCTTGTTATAATAAGGTGAGGTAAGTTGTTCTAAGATTCTTTTGGGTGCAAAATTAAAATTTTTACATCAACATTAATGAAAAAATCTATCTTTAAACGTATAAGAGAAAATTTCAGAAAGACTTAATTTTAAATGGAGTTCTTTCAATTGACCAGTTTACATATTCGGGCACTACATTATCATTATATATTATAATATTTATTATATATTATATAAATATATATATAAATAATATAAAATATTCTTATAACTATAATATTATATATAAATAATATATAATGCAATAAGATCACAGTAACAGGTGATTTGCATATATATATATATTAAAAGTATATATATTATATATATATATATATATATAAGATAGATATATATATATCTATATTTATATATATATATATATATATATATATAATATTATAATATATATATATAAATATAATATATACCACGCACAAAGATCACAGTAAACAGGTGATATCAAAATATAAAGAACACCACTGTGCAAAAAAATAGTAGAAATTCAAAGTGCTTCAGACTTCTCCCATTTATCATATATTTCCTTGATGAGGTTAAGAAGTCACGAGCAATTCTGGTCATCTTTAAACTTTAGTGCTGATTCATTTTCCTCAAACATAAACAATAACTTGATGTTAACTCTAACAAAATCCGGTAAGCAGCAGCAGGTCCCTCAGTCCAGATGTCCAAAAGCATCCCATGCGGCTGTCATCATATGACTAAGACACCTGTTTTTCTGACGGACCTACCAAAACTAACTTGGTTGATGCTAAGTTATCAAGTTATTACAGACTGTCAGCTATTAAATTACTCAAAAGTGGTTCTGTGAGATAATTGGAGAATGTCCTTTTTTTTTTATTAGAATAAAAAATAAGTGACAGTGGTCGAACGTTATTTTGTTTTCTCAGAGAAAATCAACGAGTAACGTTTAATATTATCTATATCTACTATGTACCTTTGAAGACCTTAGTTAAAAATCTATATGCTTGTACATTAAACTTTGACATAAAACGTATTACTAACTTACTGCTACTTACTTTAAAGGTTCAATCTTACTGAAGAAAATGTTTGAATAATTTTACCACCCCTTTTCAAATCAATTTTTTATTTTTTTGGTGGGGGAAATTTTAAAATTTAAATTCTTCTATTTTTTGAGTGTCGCATCTGGCTAAGCTTCCTCGTCCACCAATATTAATAATGCAACTTTTGTGCGGCTTCAAGCTAATTGGAATGAATATATTGTGGCAGTGTAATATCAAATTTAACGTTTTAGTGAAGAAATGGACCGTAGTTTTCCATGAAGTGACTCATCCATTCCACTCAAAACTGGCAACGTTAATATTTTAGACTGTATTGGATCACTTATGCCGCACTCTGCACTTTGTCCAGTCGTGTGGCACTGAAGGTACAGGGACTGGAAATTTTGAATACTGGGAAATCGTTCTCGGATCGGGCATCGGCCGAAATTGTAGATACTATTATTATTGTTGGGTACCATTAAATCCCAGAGGCAACGCAGTATTTTGACATTGGAAGAAATCAAGATCTGTTCAATGAAGGAAAGAGCAAGTTCAATTCGTGACCAACTGAAAGGTTAAAACAAAGTTTGACAAGTTGTTAGCAGAAAGATTTAGGCTTAGTATTTAAAGTATTCTTTTATCTCCTTAAAGTAACCAGGAAGACTTGCATTTTTTTAGAGATTTTCACGACCAGTATCTTTGAATGGTTTAGAATCCAACAAAGTGGCCTTCATGTACGAGCATGATGCAAGGGTTTGCGAAACTCAAAAATTCAATGATAGTGCGATGTAGAAGGGCAAATAAAGGCTAAATTGATTCTCTTAGATTATATCGACTGGACGAATATTACTCGCTAAAGCTCCCCGCTTCGCACACGGAGGGCCGGGTTCGATTCCCGGTGGTGAAACATTTGACACGGTTCCTTACACCTGTAGGTCCTGTCACCTAGCAGCAAATAGTTACCTTGGGTAGTAAGTCGACTGGTGTGGTCCGCATCTGTAGAGTACAAGATTAAAGGACCCCAGTGGAAATAAGTTAGACAGTCCTCGATGACGCTACTGACTTTCTTTGGGTTATCCTGGGTGGCTAACCGTTGGGGTTAAAAATCGAACGTAAATCTAACCTTATCTTATCTTATCTTATCTGGCAATAGCCACAAGTATCAAATAAAAAGTTGTTATGTAATATTCAAATACACTTTTGCCGGTCCTACCTTTTAGCAGTGTTGAATGTGTTGGCGTAGCAGTTCCGCTCCCTGGTGACTTATTATTTGTGGTCCTGGAGATGCAGATACAGGACAAGATGCGGCAGTCGTGTAGAGACACGTCGAGACTCGTCGGGTTACATACACGTCGGCCAAACTAGCTCTCACACTAACTTTCTTCTGCACTGTTTACATAGCAGAAGGTGACCAAGGCGGAGCTGAACGTGACCTTGCATTCTAAATACTGTGTCAGCAACGACACTGCCCATCTCAACCAGCAGCGAGGCTCAGAACATGGTCTCACCTCAACACAGCCACCTAGCCAGAATCCCTCGTATGTAGTTATTAGTTTAAACACTAGCGCTTGTTATCTGATCACCTAATCATAAGATGAACCGTTCTGCAGAGCTGGGACCGTTTCAAGGTAATGTGGAAGTGTCTAAGAATACAGGTTCTTGATGGTTGAGTAGTTATCGGCCCCATGAAGGGTCGCGGTAGCATTATTATTATTTTTGTTATGATTATCAGTAGTAGCAAGCGCTAAAATCACAAGGATCATATAGCACTGGGTAGCAGCAGCAGCAGCAGCTGGGGAACCAGAGAAGCTTTCACGCACTTCCGTAGCAAATATTGCTACGTTGTATGTCACTTCCAACTTGTCCGGGACCTTCGTCGCGATAACAACATTCATGACACAGAAAATTCTTGCTTCATCTTGCTTCCTTCTTCGGTAAAAGTAGTAGAATGTTCGGTGAACGATTTATTTTATTGCAATAATTTTGTTACATCACCAGTAGTCTGGTGACATTTTTCAAAAAAACTATATACATGGCATCTCTAATTACGAACTTAATTCGTTCCAGAAGGCCGAGACCCAACGAATTTGTTCCCATAAGGAATAATGTAAATTAGATTAGTCCATTTCAGACTCCCAAAAATACACTTATAAAAGCACTTACAAAAATACACTTACATAATTGTTGGAGTTGGGAACTGTTCCAACTCCAGTACCACTATACATGAAAAATTTATTTGGCACTTAAGGGTAGGATTCTGCTGTTGACTCTCGCCCTGGCAGGTCATAGCAGCTCTCCTTACTTGCACAGTATCCCTACGATCCCCGTTGGGGAGGGGAACTTCTACCATCTCCACGATGTCTCATCGTGTGAGAATTAAGCCCAAGTCTGCTGTCGTCGATGACGCCACGAAGCTTGAGCTTGCAGCTTCTCTCAACACTTGTCTGCACGCAAAGTTCTCCAAGATCACGTCACTGAAGGAAGCTTTCATCGTCACTTTTCTCGATGATACTGAAGCTGACAAGGTGCTTACACCTACTGCCATGAAGACCTTAGAAGACCGAGGCTTTACCATCTCTACGTCACCATACATGCTTGCAAAACGTTTAGTGTTTATGAAACGTCTTGACAAGCTGATCACGAACATGACCATCCAGGAAATTACTTCATCACTTGAAGACCTCAACACCTGGGCCAGATTGACACTGTAGTGAAGATTCCAACGCTTCCTCAATGCTCAAGGTCACATTCCTGGACGTTACCATGGCGACCAGAGCACTGTCGGATGACCTGGCCATCTCTTACTACTATATCAACCCTCGACAGATTGAACCTGAACGCTTCACGTACATAACACCTTGCTGGACATGTTACTCGTACTCAGTCACTCTACTGCCAACTGCCACGTGAAGAATAAGAAGATATGTTCCACCTGTGGGTCTGCAGGACACGATTTTCGTTCTTGCACTTCTACTGCTGCTCCCACTTGCATCAACTGTAAGAGTGATCACCATACTCTTGCAGCCAAGTGTCCAGTGCGAAAGGATATCCTTTCTAAGAAACTGAGGAAGAAACAAAGAGGTCATCTGGAACCTCTCCTACATACGCTGCAATTGCCAAGATTCAATCTACAACATCCAAGATTCTACAAGCTACTCAACAGTCGTTCTCCACCACCTCTCACTACCCAACCTCCACCTGATGATATTTCCACCAAATTCTATTACTGCATGATGTTTGCCCACATGCAAAATGCTGCAAAACCTGGTTCTTTCAACACGACTATCAATGAACTTCTTGCACTCAACAACATGCCATCATTTAACTTCCCTGCAAGTCCACCATCAGCTGAAATTTTGAAAATAATCCCGAAGATCGTCAGTTTTGAAGCGCCAGATGACTTGAAGGAATTATATAATTGACAATGACGACGCATCCTTTTTTGAATCCTCCAATCAACGTTTCACCTGCTAACATCCAAGTCAGCACTACGCCTCCTATTGGGCGATCGCCTCCTACTCGTCGATTGGCTCGTCGTGGCGGCGTACCTCTTTCACCTCCACTCACCACTACTCATATGGACCAATCAGAAGCCCGATTCCCACCCAGTCTTCTACACACACTGTAGCGGAGACACCAACATTGAATGAACTTAAATTTGCTGCAACCACCAACAAAAACCTCTCCAGCCATCACTCGGTATTAATACAGAAGACCAACACCGAGATCAATACCTGCACTGGAAAGATATAATTTTTTAAATACGACTCCTGACCAAGAACCCACCATGAATGTTGACACTTTGTACGAGAAAAATACACGACAGAACAGTCAAGTTTACAAATCGTAAAGGATCCCACTGCTCCTTCACAACTCAAGATGACCTTTGCCCAGTTACAAGCCGACCCAGCATTTCGACCCAAGTTTACCAGACTACTCATCGTTTCCTTCCAACAACTGCACAACAAAAGGAAATGCCTCCAACACTAAAGAACTGAAATAACTTCTGACTCACAATTTACCGACACCTGACCAAACAAGAAGCTTTGCCTCCCTTGACCACACCTCCAGCTTCTGCCAGCCGCCAATCAACATCAAGATGCAGCAATCTTCCGTCCAGCAAGTTGCAGTCAGCACCCGCAGAGTTCCTGTTGTCTTTTATGTCGTCTTCGTTATTGTTTATCTAGGCTTAGCAGTTGGGTCTAGTCCTGACTCTTCTCTCTTCGACTCAAGACATTCCTCTCACCGTCTATTTTTCGCACTGTCCCCACTTACCCCTCGCCCCTCGTGGGGCGAGGGGTAAGTGAGTCCTTGATTGATCTTAAGGGTAAAAGTGGGTGATCAGATTTCTGAACATAACTATATTGAATCGAAAAATAAGACAATCCGACGTTGAATTTTAAGATTTCCACCCTGAATATTGAGTAATAATACTCAAACCATAGATTATTAAATGTTATCGTTTTTCACTTTACTTTTCTGCTGCAAAAAAAATTGTAAGCCTACCTATGGCAAAATGAATAGGAGGTATAATTTAACAATTTATATGATAATTTATGTAGGCTAATTATATAAATCACAATAAATAATTGTAATAACATTTATGAATTACTATTTTCAGGCGTAATGTTTCGAAGCTAATTTTAATAAAATATAAAATTGACTCACTACATTATGTCCCATATTATCTTGAATTATTATTATAATTATTATTTCTATAATAATAATAATAATAATAACAATAATAATAATAATAATAATAATTATTATTATTATCATCACTATTATCTCTATTGTTATTATTTTATTATTACTATTTGTTTGTGTGAATTTGATCAACATTTCTTGGTGTGCAGACTAAGATGGATCCAGTGACAGCCTTCAGAAGGTAAGTAGCAGTAGTGTGGATTTACTGTATATTCTGGTAAACATCTCAAGCTAGTAAGTCCATACAGGAAGTAACTGATCAAGGACTGACATCAGTCAGGCGTGTTTGTAGCACAAAGAAAAAATGTAGAGATGCGAACAATATTGATGGCGTTGTTCGGCTTGAAAATGTTCTGGAATCTCCTAAATCAGCACAAACATTGTTATATTGTTACATACACTTCATGGACAAAACTTTACGGACTGCAGAAATCCTTCTTGGGGTCATGAATCTAGTGGCAGCAATACACACTTTAAAATGGAGTGGAACCAGTTGACTGGAACCTGTGCTTATTTTATCATACCTCAAAATCCAAGATTCACTTGAGCTCAGGCATGACCAAACAAATGACTGAACAAATAAATTAAACTGCACATTTCAATTTTAAAGCTGGCTTTGGGTCAGCTAGCACCATAGATTTCACTGCAGGTGTAGCAAGTATCAATTAACATGTTCAACACACGTGTAAGGTATATTAGACATTATTCACGGGTCCATTTACATGCGTGAGTCACCCTATACACAATACTACACATGTCATGCAGAAAGTGTGTTTCAATTTGATATATGGTGAAAGATTTCCCTATTCCCTATTTCCCTATTCAATATTCGTGTATACTACTTAGAAAGTTTGTATATTTAATGGAGTGTGTTGCTGCCATTTCCCATTTTTAATATCAAAATGGTTCAGAATTTTACCGTTTTGCATTATTTTTCCTTAATGCTAGCGAGGGCATCATGATACAATGAACTAGACTTTTCTTCCCTGGGCATGTAGTTAATCTGAATGCCTCCCATTCCACGAACGCAAGGATTTAGCGCTTTCCTCTGATAAAAATATAACAGTTGTGAAAGGCATCAATCTTCATTGCTGATACATTATATGATATATATGGAACACTTCATGCATTAACATTGTGTAGCCACAAATCTTGTTGTATTCTGTGCCATAACTGGTAAATACATCTTCTGTTCAACTTTAAACTTTTAGTGATGTGTTTTCCTCAAAGTAAACAATCTCTTAATGCAAGATTGTGTAAGTTTAGTGCCAGTTTTATTTTTTTATATTGATTGGTTTCTCTGAAATAATTGGAGATTGTGTCTTCTGATCAGAAATGTGTCACAATATTTGATTTTATTTATCTTAGGATAATTAACTGTATGTTCATTTATGTGCCCATAAATATGTTACTGAAGTTACATAAAAGCTGGTCACTCTAACTTAGAGAAATTTTGGGGTTATTTTTGTTATGTTTAGGTTCTAATTTGCTTCTTGATTTTTGGTACAACATCTAAAAAATTGAAATATGTACTTCTTTTCCTGTGATAGTTTCTGAGTGTGGCATCTGATTAGTACAATATCTGAACGGTTTTAAGCGCATCGTGTTTGATTATTTTAGGATATTGGCTTCTTTGGAATTATTGAAAGTTTTGAAATTTGGATATTATTTTCGAAATGATGATTCATGAAGCTTTCCTTGAGTTCTTCAACACGAATATTTAACTGCATTATCAGCATAGGCTGATAATGCACTCAAATATTGCAATCGCGTGCACTGAAGCTCGTGGGAATGGGGTTTAGTGATACGGAATACATTCCAGAAATTGCGCAGTGACAGAGAAAACTTTTTTTTAAAAACCCAGTCCAGCTTTTTTTTTTTAACACATCGGCCGTCTCCCACCGAGGCAGGGTAACCCGACAAAGAAGAAACACTTTCATCATCACTCTCTCCATCGCTGTCTTGCCAGTGTGCAAATATTATAGTTCCAAAACTGCAACCTATCTCCACCCCTTCTTCAGAGCGCACGCGCTGTACTTCACACCTCCAGGACTCAAATTCGGCTAACCGGTTTCCCTGAATCCCTTCATTAATGTCAAGTCAAGTCAAAAAAACATTTTTCTCCACTCGGTCCTACCTAACACGGTCACGCACACATGCTGAAAGTCTAAGCTCCTTGCACACAAAACCTCCTTTACCCCCTCCAACTTTTCTTAGGACGATCCCTAACTCGCCTTCCTGCAACCATAGATTTATTCGTTCTTCAAGTCGTTCTGTTTTGTACCATCTTCCCTAAATGCCCGAACCACCTCAACATCCCCTCTTCAACCCTCTGGATATTACTTCTAATCTCCAAGCTACGGTACAGTTCAAGGTGTAAGTTGCGGAACAGTTGAAGGTGTAAGCTGCGTTACAGTTGAAGTTGTAAGCAGCGGTAGAGTTGAAGTTGTAAGCTGCGGTACAGTTGAAGGTGTAAGCTGCGTTACAGATGAAGGTGTAATTTCCGTTACAGTTGAAGGTGTAAGCTGCGGTACAGTTGAAGGTGTAAGCTGCGTTACAGTTGAAGGTGAAAGCTGCGTTGCAGTTGAATTTGTAAGCTGCGGTACAGTTGAAAGTGTAAGCTGCGGTACAGTTGAAGGTGAAAGCTGCTGTACAGATGAAAGTGTAAGCTGCGGTACAGTTGAAGGTGTAAGCTGCGGTACAGTTGAAGAGTGTAACCTGCGGTACAGTTGAAGGTGTAAGCTGCGGTACAGTTGAAGGTGTAGGCTGCGGTACAGTTGAAGGTGTAAGCTGCGGTACAGTTGAAGATGTAAGCTGCGGTACAGTTGAATTTTTAGGCTGCAATACAGTTGAAGGTGTAAGTTGCGGTACAGTTGAAGGTGAAAGCTGCGGTACAGTTGAAGGTGTAAGCTGCGGTGCAGTTGAAAGTGTAAGCTACGGTACAGTTGAAGGTGAAAGCTGCGGTACAGATGAAGGTGTAAGCTGCGGTGCAGCTGAAGGTGTAAGCTGCGGTACAGTTGAAGGTGTAGGCTGCGGTACAGTTGAAGGTGTAAGCTGCGGTACAGTTGAAGATGTAAGCTGTGGTGCAGTTGAAGGTGCAAGCTGCGGTGCAGTTGAATGTGTAAGCTGCGGTACAGTTGAAGGTGAAAGCTGCGGTACAGATGAAGGTGTAAGATGCGGTGCAGTTGAAGGTGTAAGCTGCGGTGCAGTTGAAGGTGTAACCTGCGGTACAGTTGAAGGTGAAAGGTGCGGTACAGATGAAGGTGTAAGCTGCGGTACAATTGAAGGTGTAAGCTGCGTTACAGTTGAATTTGTAAGCTGCGGTACACTTGAAGTTGTAGGCTGCGGTACAGTTGAAGGTGTAAGCTGCGGTACAGTTGAAGATGTAAGCTACGTTACAGTTGAATTTGTAAGCTGCGGTACAGTTGAAGGTGTAAGCTGCGGTACAGATGAAGGTGTAAGCTGCGGTACAGTTGAAGGTGTAAGCTGCGGTACAGTTGAAGGTGTAAGCTGCTGTACAGTTGAAGGTGTAGGCTGCGGTACAGTTTAAGGTGTAAGCTGCGGTACAGTTGAAGATGTAAGCTGCGGTACAGTTGAATTTTTAAGCTGCAGTACAGTTGAAGGTGTAAGCTGCGGTACAGTTGAAGGTGAAAGCTGCGGTACAGTTGAAGGTGTAAGCTGCGGTGCAGTTGAAGGTGTAAGCTGCGGTACAGTTGAAAGTGTAGGCTGCGGTACATTTGAAGGTGTAAGCTGCGGAAAAGTTGAAGATGTAAGCTGTGGTGCAGTTGAAGGTGCAAGCTGCGGTGCAGTTGAATGTGAAAGCTGCGGTACAGATGAAGGTGTAAGATGCGTTGCAGTTGAAGGTGTAAGCTGCGGTGCAGTTGAAGGTGAAAGCTGCGGTACAGTTGAAGGTGTAAGATGCGTTGCAGTTGAAGGTGTAAGCTGCGGTGCAGTTGAAGGTGAAAGCTGCGGTACAGATGAAGGTGTAAGATGCGTTGCAGTTGAAGGTGTAAGATGCGTTGCAGTTGAAGGTGTAAGCTGTGGTGCAGTTGAAGGTGCAAGCTGCGGTACAGTTGAAGGTGAAAGCTGCGGTACAGATGAAGGTGTAAGATGCGTTGCAGTTGAAGGTGTAAGCTGCGGTGCAGTTCAAGGTGTAACCTGCGGTACAGTTGAAGGTGCAAGGTGCGGTGCAGTTGAAGGTGTAAGCTGCGGTGCATTTGAAGGTGTAAGCTACGGTACATGTTGAAGGTGTAAGCTGCTGTACATGTTGAAGGTGTAAGCTGCTGTACATGTTGAAGGTGTAAGCTGCGGTACATGTTGAAGGTGTAAGTTGCTGTACATGTTGAAGGTGTAAGCTGCGGTACATGTTGAAGGTGTAAGCTGCACGACATGTTGAAGGTGTAAGCTGCGGTACATATTGAAGGTGTAAGCTGCGGTACATGTTGAAGGTGTAAGCTGCGGTACATGTTGAAGGTGTAAGCTGCGGTACATTTTGAAGGCGTAAGCTGCGGTACATGTTGAAGGCGTAAGCTGCGGTACATGTTGAAGGCGTAAGCTGCGGTACATGTTGAAGATGTAAGCTGCGGTACATGTTGAAGGTGTAAGCTGCGGTACATGTTGAAGGTGTAAGCTGCGGTACATGTTGAAGGCGTAAGTTGTATAAGAAAAAAAAGAATATTACGGTATTTTTTTTTTTTTGTAAAAAAAAACACTTCAGAAAATACATAAAATGTATAGAAATATAATTATTTCAGAACGAATTTCGTATGGAGTAAGAAAATTGTGGGTATAACGTTCTTGTTCCAAGGACATGGAGCTAACATGATCTTCTGATCATGTGTTGAGAATCCATCAAAGATTTAAAACTTCCTCAGAAATTTAAGTTATAATGAAAAATGTGTTGAGATGTAATTATAATGATAATAGTCACTAAAATGATAATAATAAAAAACTTATAATTATTATATGAACATTAGTGACAATAATAATAATAATCGTAATGAGAATAATGTTAATAACAAGAATAATATGAAAGCAAATGTACTGATAAAAGGAAGAGAAACATTCAGGACTGAGTTTGATCTGAGGAAGGTGAGCTTCCTGACAGTCACTCTCACACTGTCAGGAAGGTGAGCTTCCTGACAGTCACTCTCACACTGTCAGGAAGGTGAGCTTCCTGACAGTCACTCTCACACTGTCAGGAAGGTGAGCTTCTGACAGTCACTCTCACACTGTCAGGAAGGTCAGCTTCCTGACAGTCACTCTCACACTGTCAGAAAGGTCAGCTTCCCGACAGTCACTCTCACACTGTCAGGAAGGTCAGCTTCCTGACAGTCACTCTCACACTGTCAGGAAGGTCAGCTTCCTGACAGTCACTCTCACACTGTCAGGAAGGTGAGCTTCCTGACAGTCACTCTCACACTGTCAGGAAGGTCAGCTTCCTGACAGTCACTCTCACACTGTCAGGAAGGTCAGCTTCCTGACAGTCACACTCACACTGTCAGGAAGGTCAGCTTCCTGACAGTCACTCTCACACTGTCAGGAAGGTCAGCTTCCTGACAGTCACTCTCACACTGTCAGGAAGTCAGCTTCCTGACAGTCACTCTCACACTGTCAGGAAGGTCAGCTTCCTGACAGTCACTCTCACACTGTCATGAAGGTGAGCTTCCTGACAGTCACTCTCACACTGTCAGGAATGTCAGCTTCCTGACAGTCACTCTCACACTGTCAGGAAGGTCAGCTTCCTGACAGTCACTCTCACACTGTCAGGAAGGTCAGCTTCCTGACAGTCACACTCACACTTTCAGGAAGGTCAGCTTCCTGACAGTCACTCTCACACTGTCAGGAAGGTCAGCTTCCTGACAGTCACTCTCACACTGTCAGAAAGGTCAGCTTCCTGACAGTCACTCTCACACTGTCAGGAAGGTCAGCTTCCTGACAGTCACTCTCACACTGTCAGGAAGGTCAGCTTCCTGACAGTCACTCTCACACTGTCAGGAAGGTGAGCTTCCTGACAGTCACTCTCACACTGTCAGGAAGGTCAGCTTCCTGACAGTCACTCTCACACTGTCAGGAAGGTCAGCTTCCTGACAGTCACTCTCACACTGTCAGGAAGGTGAGCTTCCTGACAGTCACTCTCACACTGTCAGGAAGGTCAGCTTCCTGACAGTCACTCTCACACTGTCAGAAAGGTCAGCTTCCTGACAGTCACTCTCACACTGTCAGGAAGGTCAGCTTCCTGACAGTCACTCTCACACTGTCAGAAAGGTCAGCTTCCTGACAGTCACTCTCACACTGTCAGGAAGGTCAGCTTCCTGACAGTCACTCTCACACTGTCAGGAAGGTCAGCTTCCTGACAGTCACTCTCCACTGTCAGGAAGGTCAGCTTCCTGACAGTCACTCTCACACTGTCAGAAAGGTCAGCTTCCTGACAGTCACTCTCACACTGTCAGGAAGGTCAGCTTCCTGACAGTCACTCTCACACTGTCAGGAAGGCCCAGCTTCCTGCAGTCACTCTCACACTGTCAGGAAGGTCAGCTTCCTGACAGTCACTCTCACACTGTCAGAAAGGTCAGCTTCCTGACAGTCACTCTCACACTGTCAGGAAGGTCAGCTTCCTGACAGTCACTCTCACACTGTCAGGAAGGTCAGCTTCCTGACAGTCACTCTCACACTGTCAGGAAGGTCAGCTTCCTGACAGTCACTCTCACACTGTCAGGAAGGTCAGCTTCCTGACAGTCACTCTCACACTGTCAGGAAGGTCAGCTTCCTGACAGTCACTCTCACACTGTCAGAAAGGTCAGCTTCCTGACAGTCACTCTCACACTGTCAGGAAGGTCAGCTTCCTGACAGTCACTCTCACACTGTCAGGAAGGTCAGCTTCCTGACAGTCACTCTCACACTGTCAGGAAGGTCAGCTTCCTGACAGTCACTCTCACACTGTCAGGAAGGTCAGCTTCCTGACAGTCACACTCACACTGTCAGGAAAGTCAGCTTCCTGACAGTCACTCTCACACTGTCAGGAAGGTCAGCTTCCTGACAGTCACTCTCACACTGTCAGGAAGGTCAGTTTCCTGACAGTCACTCTCACACTGTCAGGAAGATCAGCTTCCTGACAGTCACTCTCACACTGTCAGGAAGGTCAGCTTCCTGACAGTCACTCTCACACTGTCAGGAAGGTCAGCTTCCTGACAGTCACTCTCACACTGTCAGGAAGGTCAGCTTCCTGACAGTCACACTCACACTGTCAGGAAGGTCAGCTTCCTGACAGTCACTCTCACACTGTCAGGAAGGTCAGCTTCCTGACAGCCCACTCTCACACTGTCAGGAAGGTCAGCTTCCTGACAGTCACACTCACACTGTCAGGAAGGTCAGCTTCCTGACAGTCACTCTCACACTGTCAGGAAGGTCAGCTTCCTGACAGTCACTCTCACACTGTCAGGAAGGTGAGCTTCCTGACAGTCACACTCACACTGTCAGGAAGGTGAGCTTCCTGACAGTCACTCTCTACACTGTCAGGAAGGTCAGCTTCCTGACAGTCACTCTCACACTGTCAGGAAGGTCAGCTTCCTGACAGTCACTCTCACACTGTCAGGAAGGTCAGCTTCCTGACAGTCACTCTCACACTGTCAGGAAGGTGAGCTTCCTGACAGTCACACTCACACTGTCAGGAAGGTCAGCTTCCTGACAGTCACTCTCACACTGTCAGGAAGATGAGCTTCCTGACAGTCACTCTCACACTGTCAGGAAGGTCAGCTTCCTGACAGTCACTCTCACACTGTCAGGAAGGTCAGCTTCCTGACAGTCACTCTCACACTGTCAGGAAGGTCAGCTTCCTGACAGTCACTCTCACACTGTCAGGAAGGTGAGCTTCCCGACAGTCACTCTCACACTGTCAGGAAGGTCAGCTTCCTGACAGTCACTCTCACACTGTCAGGAAGGTGAGCTTCCTGACAGTCACTCTCACACTGTCAGGAAGGTCAGCTTCTGACAGTCACTCTCAAAACTGTCAGGAAGGTGAGCTTCCTGACAGTCACCTCTCACACTGTCAGGAAGGTGAGCTTCCTGACAGTCACTCTCACACTGTCAGGAAGGTCAGCTTCCTGACAGTCACTCTCACACTGCAGACAATACTCTTCCTAAAACATTATAAATTAATTTGCTAAATAAATGTTCTTAGAAAATACTGTTAATAACAGAGCCACGTAATAATAGCTGGTATTAACAATGTATTTTTTACGTATTAACAATTATGTGGAGAAATTTTCTCCAGGAGGGGGGTATCAGCCCCCTTCAGCCCCCTTCAGCCCCTTCAGCCCCTTTCAGCCCTGAGTGGCCAAGCCACTCAGAAGGGGCGAGCGTCTTGTTTACTGCTAGAGTGAGTAATTGATCACAGATGCTATGCCACGTAGTCAAATGACCTCTGCTCCTTGCAGCGGTGTTGCAACGTGTATTTTTATAAGAGACAGTACATCTCTTACTTAGCAGGACAATTAAGGAAAATCCTGCTCCCACTTTATTACCATAGTAAAGTTAGTGTACATTGTTGTCTATGATTAAGACAGCAAGAAACAAACAGTTTGCTTTGCTTCATCGAGGAGGTGACAAGGATGCAAGGTACTAGGTCAGCGTTTTTTTTTTTGTGCTGGGGGCAGTGACGGCATGGAGCGCTGTAGCGTCTGGCAGACTATCTTTGACTCTAGAGAGAGTGACACTGACGCCAGGATAACCAACGAAGAACACTGATCTGTGCGTTAGTGTGGACAAAGTGTCTCACAAAACACGATAAATGTGGAGAAATTTTCTCCAGGAGGGGGGTATCAGCCCCCTTCAGCCCCCTTCAGCCCCCTTCAGCCCTCTCAGCCCTGAGGGGCCACTAGAAGGGGCGAGCGTCTTGTTTACTGCTAGAGTGAGTAATTGATCACAGATGCCGTATGCGTGGTCAAATGACCTCTGCTCCTTGCAGCGGTGTTGCAAAGTGTATTTTTATAAGAGACAGTGCATCTCTTACTTTAGCAGGACAATTAAGGAAAATCCTACTCCCACTTTATTACCATAGTAAAGATTGTACATTGTTGTCTATGATTAAGACAGCAAGAAACAAACATTCTGCTTTGCTTCATCGAGGAGGTGACAAGGATGCAAGGTACTAGGTCAGCGTTTTTTTTTTTGTGCTGGGGGCAGTGACTGCATGGAGCGCTGTAGCGTCTGGCAGACTATCTTTGACTCTACTACGAGTGACACTGATGCCAGGATACTGATCTGTGCGTTAGTGTGAATAAAGTGTCTCACAAAACACAATAAACTCTTAAGAGAAGTGTGATCAGCTTCTCTTGTGATACATTGTGAACAATAAAACCAAATCTTGTGGAACATAGTGTACCAGTGTGCGTTTCCTAGACAATGGAAGACGTGGACATCCAAAGACACTTCAGCTTCTATCAAGTCACCGATATCTGTCGAAGGTGTTGAGAACACCATAGCTCACGTTACAAAGAGCAAGGTATGTTACGAATTTCTTGTAGATCGGGGGATTGCGCAATTCTTGAGTCACAAGGAGTTTGTAATCAACCTATAATCGGCAGTAAGGTGTGGACTTTTGAGTCCAAACAAGTAAGTATTCGTCAGCCATCATCGAATGAAATATGCTGACATAACACCCCCTAGGGGTAATTTATACTTACAAATTGTATCTCTTTACAGCCCACTGTTTTTGAGGGGTTTGAGTTCTAGACCCCGTTGCAGGGGGCGGCTGTGTTTGACGATTTGCTGTCATTTTCCTAAGTGTTCTTATATATATATATAAATAAACCGGCAGGTAAAGGCCAAAAATCTCAAAATAAACATAGGAGAAGGGATCACTTCTCTTGTGTACATTTGGAACAAAAAGACAAATCTTGTGGAACATAGTGACCAGTGGCGTTTCCTAGACAATGGGAAAACTGGGCATCCAAAACCTTCAGCTTTTATCAAGTCCCGATACTGTCGAAGGGGTTGAGAACACCATAGCTCACGTTACAAAGAGCAAGGATGTTCGAA
>NC_069449.1:7992974-8012973 GCF_026875155.1 Cherax quadricarinatus
TTTTTGCAGTCCAAAAGATGCAATCAACCCACCCCTCTCTCTCGTCTTACTTCGTTATTTTATCGTAAAACTCCAAAGGTTTGTGAAGGATTTCCCTTCCGTAAATCCGTGCTGGTTGGGCCCATTTATACCCCTGTTCCGTTCCAGGTGCCCACCACTCTCCTCCGATAATCTTCTCCATAATTTTGCATACTATACACTTTCCAATGACACAGGTCTATAGTTTAGTGCCTCTTTTCTGTCTCCTTTTTGAAATGGGAACTACATTTGCCGTCTTCCATCCCTCAGGTAGTTGCCCAGTTTCCAGGGATGTGTTGAAGATTGTGGTAAGTGGTACGCACAACATATCTGCTCCCTCTCTAAGGACCCATGGAGAGATGTTGTCCGGTCCCATTGCCTTTGAGGTATCGATGTCCCTTAGCAGTTTCTTCACCTCCTCCTCATCTGTATGTTTGTCGTCCAACACTTGTTGGTGTATTCCTTTTTGGTGTCCCCATCTGGTCTGTCCCCCCAGAGTCCTTCCTGCTCTACTGTAAATACTTCCTTAAATCTCGTGTTGAGCCCTCACTACCTCTTGATCGTTTCTTGTGAGTTCTCCACCCTTCTTTCCTCAGCCTTATAAACCTGGTCCTTGACGGGTTGTCTCCTCCTAATGTGGCTATACAGCAGTTTCGGGTCAGATTTGACTTTCGATGCTATGTCGTTTTCATACTGTCGCTGGGCCCCCCTCCTTTTTCTGCGCTTTACTCGTTTCTGGCTCTTCTACTAATCTCCTTGTTTTCCTGGGTCCTATGCCTCCTGTACCTTTTCCATTCTCTGTTGCACTTAGTTTTTGCCTCCCTACACCTTCGGGTAAACCAAGGACTCGTTTTGGTCTTCCTATTATTTCTGTTTCCCTTGGGAACAAAACTTTCCTCTGCCTCCTTGCACTTTGTTGCCAATATTCCATCATCTCGTTTATGATTTTCCTCCCATTTCTCTGTCCCACTGAACCCCCTGCGGGGAAGTTTCTCATACCTGTGTAGTCCCCCTTTTATAGTTTGGCCTGTCCCCTTCAGTTCCTGTTACCTTCTCCACTTGTAACTCTACTATATAGTCCAAAACTCAGAACCACATGATCGCTAGCTCCAAGGGGCCCCTCGTAAGTGATGTCCTCGATGTCTGAACTGCTCAGGGTGAACACAAGATCCAGTCTTGTGGCTCATCCTCCCCTCTCTCTCTGGTTGTGTCCCTGACATGTTGATGCATGAGGTTTTTCAAGTACCACAATTTCCTCATCTTGGCTTTTCCCCCCGTTCGGGACCCCCTGGGTTCCAAATAAAGTGGGGTAAGTGTGTGTTGGTTTATTGTGTGTGGTTTTTGTGTGGGCTTGTGTCGGTGTTCTTTTTTGTGTGGGGGTGTGTGTGTTTTGTGTGTGGGGTGGTTGTGTGTTTCTTGTGTGTTTTGCTTTTGTGTGTGTGCCTGGTGTGTGTTTTGTGTTTGCTTTGTGTGGTGTGTTTTGTGTGTGTTTTGGGGGGCTTGGGGTGGTGGGTGTGTGCGTGTGCTTGTGTGGTGTGCTTGTGTGTGGGGCTTGTGTGTGTGTGTCTTTTTGTGTGTGTGTGTTTTTTTTGTGTTTGTGTGTGTACTCCCTTAAATTTTAAATCACCTAAATTTTGGTTTGGGAGGGGTCGATAATCAACTCCCGGCCCCCCCTCTTCACTGATCGCTAAGGTCCCTCTCTCTCCCCTGCTTCCGAGCTTTGTCATACCCCTTTTTTAAAAAAATGGGATGGTTTCCCTGCCTCCACTACTTTCCCTTTCAGGGTATTCCACTTTGACAACTCTTGACTGAAGAAAAAAATTTCCCCAACGTCCCCCGTGACTCGTCTGAAAACTTCAGCTTTTCCCGTTTTTGACCCCTTTTTTCCCCGTGTGGGCGTTTTGAAAATATTGACCCAATTTCAAAGCAGTAAAAATAGGGAAAATTGGGGGCCATCAAATTTAAAACACCCTGTAAAAATGTGTGGAAATTTTGTGTGTTAAAAAGCCTATTTTGTGGTTTTCAGGGGTCGGGGTTTTTAGGTTTTTTTTGTGTGGTGTGTGGTGTACAAAACCCATTTGTGGTTGCAGGGGTCGTGTGTGTGTGTGTGGGGGTGTGTGGTGTGTGTGTGTTGTGTGTACTAACCTATTTTTGGTTGCAGGGGGCGTGTTTGGTGTGTGTGGGTGTGTGGTTTGTGTGGTATGTATGTACTTAACCCATTTTGGGGGTTTTTCAGGGGTCGTGGTGTGTTGGGGGGGGGTTTTTGTGTGTTTTACTAACCCATTTGTTGGGTTTCCCGGGTCGTGTTTTGTGTGTGTGTGTGTGGTTTTGGTTGTGTGTGTTGGGGTTTTGGTGTTTGTGTAAAGTATGTACTAACCCATTTGTGGGTTTCCGGGGGCGAGTGGGGTGTGTGTGTTGTGGGTGTGGGGTGTGTGTGTGTGGTACTAACCCATTTTGGTTGCCGGGGGTCGTGTTTGTGGGGTGTGTGTTGGGGGTTTTGTGTATGTATGTACTAACCTAATTTTTTTGGGTTTCAGGGTGTGTGTTTGTGTTGTGGGTGTGGGGTGTGGGGGTGTGTGGGGTGTGTTGGGGGTGTGTGTGTGTGTTGTACTAACCTATTTGTGGTTTTTCAAAGGGGGCGTTTTTGTGTGAGTGTGTGTGTGTGTTACAACCTATTTTTGGGGCAGGGGGGAAAAAAAGAAATACAAAGACCCAAATTTGAAATGGACAAACATTCTGGCTTGACTCTCGCCCAAGGGAGGTCATAGCGGGTCTCCTTATTTACTCTGTCCCCCCTACGATCCCCCTTGGGGGGGGAACCCTTTTCAAGCGTCGTCCTTTCCCTTTTAAATTACACGTGACTACGCCCAAAACGGTTTTAAAGGTCAAACCCAAAAAATGGTACCGGTTAGAATTTAACGGGAAAATTGCTCTTGCAACGCTGTTTACTTTGTCACTGAAAGAACATTCATTGTTGTGTGTCACGATGATGCCCGAAGCAGAGGGAAATTATCACTACAGAAGCCACCCCAACCCCTTAAATGTCAAAGGGGTTTAATGTTACATCATTCCTGTCCTCCGGCAAAGGGGGAAACAGTATTCCCTTAAAAAAATTTACAAATTCTGACTTCTCAAAAAAAACTGGGAGAAATCAAGTCATCCCTCGAGACCAAAATACTTTGGGTACTGTTTTTACAAAATTACAAAATCCCCAAAAGCAAAGTCCATGCTCAAGGTCACCCTTTACCGACGTGAAATGGCTGCCCCCTGCTCTTGAAAAGAAGGTTTTTGCCCCGTCTACTATACTACATCAGTCATACCTACATTGAAACAAAAAAGATACCCCCACATTCAAAAATTGGGTGGAACTGTTATTCATACCATCACACCACCAAGCCGGGCCTGTAAAAAGGCCCCAAAAATTTTTTCCTACCCGTGGAGTGAGGGGCAACCATTTATTCCGTACCCCTGCTGCTCCACCCAACCCGGTGCTTAAACTGCAAGAGTAATGGCCCCATACCCTGGCCCTAAAAAAGTCCTACAAAAAAGGATATTATGAAGAAAACACCCAAAATGCAGCAAAGAAAAAAACCACTGCAACACCCAAAAGTATGCAGCAAATTTCAAAGGGTACAAGCAAAACTACAAAATTACTTTTAAGCTTATTCAGCCCCTCCACCGCCACCACTACCATCACTCCCAACATGGACGTTTAAAGAAGATTCCTAATGTCTACTTTTACGCCAAATGCAAAAACTTGGCTGTACCCGGATCATTTAACCCCTACCATCAAAGATTTTTTTGCATTAAAAAAACATTTCCTTCATTTTCAAATTTTCCCGCATCTCCCTTTTGAAAAAATTTTTCAAATTCCCCCAAAAACTTATCGCCAAACCCTCTTCTCAGAAGGGTTCCCCAAACCCACCAAAATAGTTACGTCAATCCCAAAAACGCCAATGAGAACCTCCCCGCCCCCACCTCTCACTGAATCCCAAACCCAAACCGAACCTTTTTCAAACCCGAAACATCTTCTAATTGCTCCGAAGTTGAAAACCCAAGCAACAACCCCCCTTCCCCTAAATTCCCCCACCGCCTTCTTTTATTTGCCACGTCGATTTCCTGGAATACCATGGGGTTTAAAAAAAAAGGCCCATTTTCTAAAACCACGAGGGGTGTTTCCCCGAAGCATGCCTCGCCAGAAAAACCCCAACATTCCAAGAAAAACTGTATTTATACCAAAGCGAAGAAAGAAACCCCTTCCCTACCTACAACCCGATACCACCAACTCCAAAAACCCCAATAAAACTATACTCTCCATAAGGGGTGATACAAATCTCTCGAAAACCCCTTTTAAACCCCACTGGGTAAACGGTTTTAAAACCATAACCAACTCATCCGCTTGCTGCTTCTGACACTCCCCCCTACCGCTGCCTTGCCAAACCTTCCTAGTGAGCCAAACAATGACATTCCCGTCAAGCCCCTTTTATCTACGTCCCCATACTTTTTTACCCCATGTCCCAAAGGGTTGGGCCACTTTCCCTTTATTTCCCCCTCTTCCCCCCCCCATCCTTTTCCCGTTTTTTCCAACCCTTTTCCCTATCCTTCTTCCTTCCCCTCTTACGACAGGTCTCGTCGTCCTCGATTCGATTCGATTCGGTTGCAGGGGTCGTGTGTGTGTGTGTATGTGTGTGTGTGTGTGTGTGTGTGTGTGTGTGTGTGTGTGTGTGTGTGTGTGTGTGTGTATGTGTGTGTTTTGTCTGTATGTGTGTGTGTGTGCATGCATTACGTTCACTTATTAATGCATGAATATATTTATAATTTATTAGAGTCTTCAGACGGCCTTGCAGTGTTCCTTGTGCAAACATTAAGGTAGAGGGAGATGCACTTGAAATCCGTTCATATCTTCCTCAAACCACTCAACAAACGAATATGTAAAGTCAGGTTTAAAACATATGGATTACTCAAGGGTTTTTAAGTCTGGATGTTGTCTGTTTGCCAGGATTCAGGAGCAAGTTAATACATAAAATATGAAGTAAATAAAACTCTCTTAATATTTATATAGTGAGAGACATAAACTTATCTTTCTGTTGTCTGATATAATGATATTCATGTGATCTTTGGTGTTTCTGATACACTGTGTCGGGAGTTTACTCTTTTTAATTGCGAATCTTCAGTAACAACTTTGGAGTTGTGGATCTGTTCAGAACCAGTTTCGGAGTTCCAAATATTTTTCAGGAAGAGCTTCGCAGCCACGAATCTGTTCATGTATAGCTTCGAAGCTTTGAATCTGCTCATAAACATTTTCGAAGCTTTGAACTGTTCAGGTACAACTTCAAGGTTTTGAATCTCCTCATGAACAGTTAGGAGCTCTGAATCTTCAATAACAGCTTCGGAACTCCTAATCTGTTCAGGAACAATTTAGAGCTCCAAATTTACTCTGGCATATTGCTTTAATGTAAATACACAGCCGATGAGTAGATAAATAATACTCATTCACATGTGTATAAACCTGGATATCTTTATTGTGGAGACATTTACATAATAATGATACCCAAGTTTTGCAAAAGTATGTTATTCATTTATCCAGAAAGATCTTCGGAGCTCCGAATCGAAATATTTCAGACCAGCATTTGCTCAGCAAGTCCGAGGGACACTAGTCTGCATGACTGTCTTCATGCTCAGTGTGAGCGTGACTGTCAGGAAGCTGACCTTCCTGACAGTGTGAGAGTGACTGTCAGGAAGCTGACCTTCCTGACAGTGTGAGAGTGACTGTCAGGAAGCTGACCTTCCTGACAGTGTGAGAGTGACTGTCAGGAAGCTGACCTTCCTGACAGTGTGAGAGTGACTGTCAGGAAGCTGACCTTCCTGACAGTGTGAGAGTGACTGTCAGGAAGCTGACCTTCCTGACAGTGTGAGAGTGACTGTCAGGAAGTTGACCTTCCTGACAGTGTGAGAGTGACTGTCAGGAAGCTGACCTTCCTGGCAGTGTGGAGTGACTGTCAGGAAGCTGACCTTCCTGGCAGTTGTGAGAGTGACTTGTCAGGAAGCTGACCTTCCTGACAGTGTGAGAGTGACTGTCAGGAAGCTGACCTTCCTGGCAGTCTGAGAGTGACTGTCAGGAAGTTGACCTTCCTGACAGTGTGAGAGTGACTGTCAGGAAGCTGACCTTCCTGGCAGTGTGAGAGTGACTGTCAGGAAGTTGACCTTCCTGACAGTGTGAGAGTGACTGTCAGGAAGCTGGCCTTCCTGACAGTGTGAGAGTGACTGTCAGGAAGCTGACCTTCCTGACAGTGTGAGAGTGACTGTCAGGAAGCTGACCTTCCTGACAGTGTGAGAGTGACTGTCAGGAAGTTGACCTTCCTGTACCGCAGCTTACACCTTCAACTATACCGAAGCTTACACCTTCAACTGTACCGCAGCTTACACCTTCAACTGTACCGGAGCTTACACCTTCAACTGTAGAGCAGCTTACACCTTCAACTCTACCGCAGCTTACACAATTCACTGTACCGCAGCTTGCACCCTCAACTATATCGCAGCTTACACCTTCAACTGTACCGCAACTAAAACCTTCAACTGTACCGCAGCTTACACCTTCAACTGTACCTAAGCTTACACCTTCAACTGTATCGCAGCTTGCACCCTCAAATATATCGCAGCTTACACCTTCAACTGTACCGCAGCTTTCACCTTCAACTGTACCGCAGCTTACACCTTCAACTGTACCGCAGCTTACACCTTCAACTGTACCGCAGCTTACACCTTCAACTGTACCGCAGCTTACACCTTCAACTGTATGGCAGCTTACACCTTCAACTGTACCGCAGCTTACACTTTCAACTGTACCGCAGCTTACACTTTCAACTGTATCGCAACTTACGCCTTCAACTGTACCGCAGCTTACACCTTCAACATTACCGCAACTTACACCTTAAACTGTACTGCAGCTTACACCTTAAACTGTACTGCAGCTTACACCTTAAACTGTACTGCAGCTTACACCTTCAACTGTAACGGAAATTACGCCTTCAACTGTAACACAGCTTATACCTTCAGCTGCAGCGCAGCTTAAACCTTCAACTGTACCGCAGCTTACACATTCATCTGTACCGCAGCTTACACCTTTAGCTGTACTGTCGCTTACAACTTCAACTCTTAAGCAACTTACACCGTCAACTGTACCGCAGCTTACACCTTCAATTTTACAGCAACTTACACCATCAACTGTACCGCAGCTTACACCTTCAACTCTACAGCAACTTACACCTTAAACTGTACCGCAGCTTACACCTTCAACTGTACCGGAAATTACACCTTCAACTGTAACGCAGCTTACACTTTCAACTGTAACACAGCTTAAATCTTCAACTACACCGCAGCTTACACCCTCAACTGTACCGGAAATTACACCTTCAACTTTACCGCAGCTTACACCTTCAACTGTACCGCAACTTAGAACTTCAACTGTACCGCAACTTAGAACTTCAACTGTACCGCAGCATACACCTTCAACTGTAACACAGCTTAAACTTTCAACTGCACCGCAGCTTACACCATCAACTGTACCGGAAATTACACCTTCAACTTTACCGCAGCTTACACCTTTAACTGTAACGCAACTTACACATTCAACTGTAATGCAACTTACACCTTCAAATGCACCGCAACATACGCCTTCCACTGTACCACATCTTACATCTTCAGCTGTACCGCAGCTTACACCTTCAACTGTACCGTAGCTTACACCTTCAACTGCAACGCAGCTGACACTTTCAACTGCACCACAACTTACACCTTAAACTGTACCGCAGCTTACACCTTAAACTGTACCGCAGCTTACACCTTAAACTGTAACGCAACTTACACCTTCAACTGTAACGCATTTTACATCAACTGCACTGCAACTTACACCTTCAACTGCACCACAGCTTACACCTTCAACTGTACCGCAGCTTACAAGTTCAACTGTAACGCAGCTTACACCTTGAACTGCAGCGCAGCTTACACCTTGAACTGTAACGCACCTTACACCTTCAACTGTACCGCAGCTTACACCTTCAACTGCACCGCAGCTTACACCTTCAAATGTACCGCAGCTTGCATTTTCAACTGTAACGCAGCTTACACCTTCCACTGTAACGCAGCTTACACCTTCAACTGCACCGCAACTTACACCTTCAACTGTACCGCAGCTTACACCTTCAACTGTACCGCAGCTTACACCTTCAACTGCACCGCAGCTTTCACCTTCAACTTTAAAGCAGCTTACACCATCAACTGTACCGGAAATTACACCTTCAACTTTACCGCAGCTTACACTTTCAACTATAAAGCAGCTTACACCTTCAACTGTTACACAGCTTACACCTTCAACTGTTACACAGCTTACACCTTCAATTGTACCGCAGCATGCACCTTCAACTGAACCGCAGCTTACACCTTCAAATGTAACGCAGCTTACACCTTTATCTGTACCGCAACTTACACCTTTAACTGTACCGCAGCTTGGAGATTAGAAGGAGGTGCGGGATTACTAAAAGTAATATCCAGAGGACTGAAGTGGGCATGTTGAGGTGGTTCGGGCATTTAGAGACGGTACAAAACAGAATGACTTGAAGAACGTATAAATCTATGGTTGCAAGATGGCGAGTTAGGGATCGTCCTAAGAAAAATTGGAGGGGGTAAAGGAGGTTTTGTGTGCAAGGAGCTTAGACTTTCAGCATGTGTGCGTGACCGCGTTAGGTAGGAGCGAGTGGAAAAAAAATGTTTTTTTATTACTTGACTTGCTGTTGGAGTGCGAGCGAGATAACATTAATGAAGGGATTCAGGGAAACCGGTTACCCGAATTTGAGTCCTGGAGGTGGGAAGTAGAGCGCGTGCGCTCTGAAGAAGAGGTGGAGATATGTTACACTTTTGGAACTATAGTATTTGCACGTCTCTGGCAAGACAGCGATAGAGTGAGTGATGATGAAAGTGTTTCTTCTTTGATGGGTTACCCTGCGTCGGTGGGAGACTGCCGATGTGTTAAAAGAAAATTTCTGGAAGGTATTCCGTACCCCCAAACCCCATTCCCACGAGCTTCAGCGCACGCGATTGCAATATTTAACTGCATTAATCGCCTAAACTGATAAAGCAGTTAAATATTCGTCTTGAAGAACTCAAGGAATGCTTCATGAGTCATCATTTCGAAACTAATATCCAAATTTCAAAACTTTCAATAATTCCAAAGAAGCCAATATCCTAAAATAATCAAACACGATGCGCTTAAACCGTTCAGATATTGTACTAATCAGATGCGACACTCAGAAACTATCACAGGAAATGAAGTATTTAAATTTTTCAGATGTTCCAAAAAACAAGAAGCAAATTAGAACCTACACAACAAAAATAACCCAAAACTTTCTCTAAGTTAGAGTGACCAACTTTTATGTAACTTTAGTAACATCAGAAACATATTTATGGGCACATAAATGAACATACAGTTAATTTAACCTAAGATAAATAAAATCAAATATTATGACACATTTCTGATCAGAAGAGACAATCTCCAATTATTTCAGAGAAACCAATCAATATAAAAAATAAAACACCTTCAGGGGAAATATCGATAGAAATTTTTTCCTTGGGGCGTCATATTATGCTAAATATTTTTTTTTAAGGTGTACTTTTTATGTTTATATGCTATTATTATATTGCATTATGTCATAATAGATCAATTGTGATAGATAAATAAGCCTTATAATTGATATTAGCGTGGGTATGGAATATTTTGTTGGCTGGAGGTGTCGGCCATTTTATGCAATATACCCAGGGAACCTTGATTGGTTACTTGATCACATTAGCTCCACCCACTCTGGCATGATCTCAGATGGTGAATTTGTATTATATTAGACATAAAGATATAAGAAAACGATAAAAATAACACGGGGAGAAACGTAACAAAAACGTCAACAAAGCTGAGTCAGCGCATCTTGCGCACTATGTCGCGTCAGCGCTGTCACCATGCCTGTTATAAATGGCTGTAATTCCTTTTAGAAACATCGTACAAGGATAATAATTATACCAGAGTGTAGCCAGAAAGTTCAGCTATTTTTTGGTAACAATAACTCAATTTTTCATATTTTTTCGATTTTTTTTTGCATCCGCGCGCGTGAACCGGAATGCTTCCTTAAGAGATTGTTTACTTTGAGGAAAACACATCACTAAAAGTTTAAAGTTGAACAGAAGATGTATTTACCAGTTATGGCACAGAATACAACAAGATTTGTGGCTACACAATGTTAATGCATGAAGTGTTCCATGTATATCATATAATGTATCAGCAATGAAGATTGATGCCTTTCACAACTGTTATATTTTTATCAGAGGAAAGCGCTAAATCCTTGCGTTCGTGGAATGGGAGGCATTCAGATTAACTACTTGCCAAGGGAAGAAAAGTTCATTGTATCATGATGCCCTCACTAGCATTAAGAAAAAAAAATGCAAAAAATGGTAAAATTCTGAGCCATTTTGATATTAAAAATGGCAAATGGCAGCAACACACTCCATTAAATATACAAACTTTCTACTAAGTAGTATACACGAATATTGAAATTCTGAAGCTGCTGAGGGAAATCTTTCACCATATATCAAATTGAAACAAACTTTCTGCATGACATGTGTAGTATTGTGTATAGGGTGACTCACGCATGTAAAGGGACCCGTGAATATTGTCTAATATACCTTACACATGCGTTGAACATGTTAATTGATACTTGCTACACCTGCAGTGAAATCTATGGTGCTAGCTGACCCAAAGCCAGCTTTAAAATTGAAATGTGCAGTTTAATTTATTTGTTCAGTCATTTGTTTGGTCATACCTGAGCTCAAGTGAGTCTTGGATTTCGAGGTATGATAAAATAAGCACAGGTTCCAGTCAACTGGTTCCACTCCATTTTAAAAAGTCTGTATTGCTGCCACTAGATTCATGACCCAAGAAGAATTTCTGAGAGTCTTTCTGTAGTCCGCAAAGTTTTGTCCATGAAGTGTATATAACAATATTTATAACAATATTTGTGCTGATTCAGGAAATTCCAGAACATTTTCCAGCCGAACAACGGCATCAATATTGTTCGCATCTCTACGTTTTTTCTTTGTGTTATACGCACGCCTCACTGATGTCAGTCCTTGATCAGTTACTTCCTGTATGGACTTACTAGCTTGAGATGTTTACCAGAATATACTACAGTAAATCCACACTACTGCTACTTACCTTCTGAAGGTTGTCACTGGATCCATCTTAGTCTGCACAGGAAGACAATAGAGATAACAATAATAGTGATAATAATAATAATAATAATAATAATAATAATAATAATAATAATAATAATTCAAGATAATATGGGACATAATTATTTGTAGTGAGTCATTTTTATATTTTATTAAAATTAGCTTCGAAACATTACGCTTGAAAATAGTAATTCATACATGTTATTACAATTATTTATTATGATTTATATAATTAGCCTACATCAAATTATCATATAAATTGTTAAATTATGCGTCCTATTCATTTTGCCATGGATAGGCTTACAATTTTTTTTTGCAGCAGAAAAGTAAAGTGAAAAACGATAACATTTAATAATCTATGGTTTGAGTATTATTACTCAATATTCAGGGTGGAAATCTCAAAATTCAACGTCGGATTGTCTTATTTTTCGATTCAATATAGTTATGTTCAGAAATCTGATCAACGACGATACGGACTCACAGGTAGGTACCCACGAGGGGCGAGGGGCAAGTGGGGACAGTGCAAAGAATAGACGGTGAGAGGAATGTCTTGAGTCGAAGAGAGAAGAGTCAGGACTAGACCCAACTGCTAAGCCTGGATAAACAATAACGAAAGACGATGTAGAGACAACAGGAACTCGGCAGGTGCAGACTGCAACTTGCTGGATGGTAGATTGCTGCATCTTGATGTTGATTGGAGGCTGGCAGAAGCTGGAGGCGTGGTCAAGGGAGGCTAGCTTCTTGATTGGTCAGGTGTCGTTGTAGTGTGAGTCAGAAGTTACTTCATTTGTAGTGTTAGCTTGTATCTTTGCAATTGCTGCATACGTTGGTGTGTTGCTAGTAGGTTTTTTCTTTGCTGCATCTTGAGTTTTCTTCATAATATCCTTTCTTGTAGGACATTTTGCTGGTGGTCATTATTCTTGCAGTTTAAGCACGCTGGTTGTGTTGGAGCAGCAGTGTTGCAGGAACTGAAGGTGTGTCCCTCACTTCCACATGTAGTGCAGAACTTCTTGTCTTTTACTGGACATGCTTTGGTGGTGTGATGGTATGAATAACAGTTCCAGCAATGTTGAATGTAGTGGTATCTCTCTGCTTCAATGTAGGAAGGGCTGATGTAGTAGTAGTAGACAGCAAGACCTTCGTTCAGAGCAGTGGCAGCCATGTTCACGTCGGTGAAGGTGACCTTGAGCATGGACGTTGCATTTGGAATTTTTGTAATGCTGTCAACAGTAGCCCAAGTATTTTGCGTCTCGATGGATGACTTGAGTTCTGCAGTTGATTGAGAAGTAAGAATCTTGTCAAGTTTTTTAAGGAATACTGATTTCCTTGCCCTGAGGGCAGGAGATGACATAACAGTAAACCCTTGAGCAGTGAGAGTTGTGGTGGCTTCTGTAGTGAGTAACTTCTCTGCTTCAGCATCATCGTGACATACAACAATGAATGCTTCTATCAGTGACAAAGTGAACAGCAGTTGCAAGAGCAATCTTCGTTGAATCATCAACGATACCACTGTTTGGCTTGATCTTTACACGATTTGCGTAGCTCATCGTGCAAGTCAAGGCGAAGACGACGCTGGTAAAGGTTCCCCTCCCCAACGGGGATCGTAGGGAGACAGAGTAAGTAAGGAGAGCTGCTATGACCTGCCTGGGCGAGAGTCAAGAGCAGAATATCTGATCAACCTTTAAGTAAATTTTTCATATATAGTGGTACTCAAGTTGGAACAGTTCCCAGCTTGAACAATTATGTAAGTGTATTTTTGTAAGTGCTTTTATAAGTGTATATTTGGGGATTTCAAATGGACTAATTTAATTTACATAATTCCTTATGTGAACAAATTCGTTGGGTCTCGCCTTCTGAAACGAATTAAGTTCGTAATTCGAGATACCATGTATATAGTTTTTTTTTTTTTTTAATTTCACCAGATTACTGGAGGTGTAACAAAATTATTGTAATAAAATAAATCATTCACCGAACATTCCACTACTTTTACCGAAGAAGGAAGCAAGATGAAGCAAGAATTTTCTGTGTCATGAATGTTGTTATCGCGACGAAGGTCCCGGACAACTTGGAAGTGACATACAACGTAGCAATATTTGCTACGTTGCATGAAAGCTTCTCTGGTTCCCCAGCTGCTGCTGCTGCTGCTACCGAGTGCTATATGACCCTTGTGGTTTTAGCGCTTGCTACTACTGATACTCCTAACAATACCAATAATAATAATGCTACCGCGACCCTTCATGGGGCCGATAACTACTCAACCATCAAGAACCTGTATTCTTAGACACCTTTACATTACCTTGAAGCAGTCCCGGCTCCGCAGAACGGTTCATCTTATGATTAGGTGATCAGATGACAAGCGCTAGTGTTTAAACTAATAACTACATATGAGGGATTCTGGCTAGGTGGCTGTGTTGTGAGGTGAGACCATGTTCTGAGCCTCGCTGCTGGTTGAGATGGGCAGTGTCGTTGCTGACACAGTATTTAGAATGCAAGGGCACGTTCAGCTCCGCCTTGGCTACCTTCCGCTATGTAAACAGTGCAGAAGAAAGTTAATGTGAGAGCTAGTATGGCCGACGTGTAACCCGACGAGTCTCGACGTGTCTCTACACGACTGCCACATCTTGTCCTGTATCTGCATCTCCAGACCACAAAATTAAGTCACCAGGGTGTGGACTGCTCGCCCACACAATCAACACTGCTGAAAGGTAGGAACGGCAAAAGTGAATATGAATATTATAAACAACATTTTATTTGATACTTGTGGCTATTGTCTTGGATACCCATGTTATAATTATATAATATTAATGGAATTTAAAATTAAGCGAGTAATATTCTGTCATTCTATATATCTAGGAAGATCATTTAGGCCTCAATTTGCCCTCACATGACTATCATTGAATTTTTGCAGGCCGCAAACCTCTGCATCATGCCGTACATTGAATGCCACTTTATTGGATCTAAACATTCAACGATAGTGATCATGAAAATCTCTAAAAAGCAAGTCATCCTGGTTACTTTAAGGAGATAAAAGAATACTTTAAAATACAAGCCAAAACTTTCTACTAAGAACTGTCTACTTCTGTTTTAACCTTTCAGCTGGTCAAGGAATTGAAGTTGTTCTCTCCTTCATTGAACAGATCTTGATTTGTTCCAATTGTCAAACTACAGCGTTGCCTCTGCGGATTTAATGATCCCCAGTAATAATAATAGTAACTACATTTCGGCCGATGCGCGATCCGAGAAACGTATCCCAGTATTCCAAAATTCCAGTTCCCTGTACCTCAATGCACGCTACTTGAAAAGTGCAGAGTGCGGCATAAGATGATAATACAGTCAAATATTAACGTTACAGATTTGAGTGGAATTGGAAGAGTGGTGGTGGATGTTATTGGTGGATGGTGGTGGTGGTGGATGGTGGTGGTGGTGGATGGTGGTGGTGGATGGTGGTGGTGGTGATGGTGGTGGTGGATATTATTGGTGGATGGTGGTGGATGGTACTGAGTAATAGTGGTGGTGGATGTTATTGGTGGATGATGGTTGGTGGTGGTGGATGGCTTTGGTGGATGGTGGTGGAGGTATTGGTGGTGGATGGTATTGATGGATGGTGTGGTGGTGGTAGATGGTAGTGGAATGGTATTGGGGTGGATGGTATGGTGGATGACAGTGGTGGATGGTGGTGGTATGGTAGATGGTGGTGGATAGTTGGTGGTTGGAGTGGCTTTGGTGGATGTGGTGGATGGTATTGGTGGCGGATGGTATTGGTGGATGACAGTGGTGGATGGTGGTGGTAGATGGTGGTGGATAGTGGTGGTGGTGGATGGTGCCTTCTTCAGAGATCAAGGAGATTTGTGCAATGCTAAAATAGGAGTGCAGGCATTTGCTGAAAAATATCACCCTGAGCAAGCTGAAACAAGCCATCTCTGCAACAAGTTCAGTGACAGAACCCTGTCCCATTTTAGGAAAATCTTCGAGGCGCCAGAGACCGAGGAACTATGGACAGTTATTTTGTGAGACAAGGTCCAGTGACTCTCAAGCTGGTCCTAGTGGCATTAAAAGACAAAAGAAGAGAACTAACCCCAGATAAGGACTGTTTACCTAAAGTCTTTATGGAAGGGGATTCCCCTTCCAAACAATAAGTGCATCCCTCACTCCTCCTCACTATATTCCAAATTCCATCAACATCTTCAGTAAAGGTAAGTAAAAATGTTTATTTTATGTTTATTTAAATGTTTATCTATTACTAATTGTACTATGTAATTTGTTGTGTGTATGTAAAACATAAATAATCTCTATAAAATAATTTTTTTCTGAATATTTTTGAGTTTCTGGAATGATTAATTGTGTTTTACATAATTTTCTTATGGGAAAATTGCTAAAGAGTTTCAAATGTTTCAACTTTAGAACAGCTCTCGAAATGGATTATAGTTTTTAAACCCAGGGTAACACTGTATATTAGGATGAGGGAGCTCTCAGCTATTTTGGTATACCTTTATCCACTAAAAGTGACACAAAACACCCAGAACTCACCACGAGGAGGTGGCTGCTACTAGAGTTCCATTTTTTTTTTTTTTTTTTTTTTTTTTTTTTTTTTAATACGAATGAGTATGAACGTGTTGAAGATGTAGATGTTGGTTGTGTGTCTGAGTATGGTTATCATACTGGGCATAACATCAATCTGTTCACATCATTTTGAACTTTTCGTTTTTTGTTTTTTTGTCCTTACCTAGAAAAATAAAAAAAAGAAGTCATCCTTTTTTTATTTTCTAGGTTTACCCTCACGTCTAAACAAACCATAACCATCATAGAGGTCATCAAGTAGTCGATGACATGGTTGTTTGTCGAGGGATTCATGGTGGTCAGGGAGATGGCTCCTCTCGGGAATTTGTTGTTGCTTGGACATTGAGGGTCTCACCCAATTTCTTCTTCTTCTCTTCTTTTTTTGCAAACTAGTGCCACTCACCGAGTTCATCATTGTTGGTGGCAGGCACCTCTCTCCCTGTGGTATCTTCTTCTTCTTCTTCTCTTCTTCTTGAAGTGCATTCATAGTTGTTGGGTCATGGTTTTCACAGTAATTCTCAAAGTCGATGTGGGCAACTCTTCTGAACAATGTCATTTGTTGATACTAAGATGTGGAGGCTCAGAACAATTATTAGATTTAGCTGGAAATCCACAAATTTCAGATGATCATGTTAATGATAATTTATTGAAATTCAGATGTAATGTGATCCAAATAAAATATATGAGAAATATAGTGACCTTCGAATTCTGGTACTGCCCATGTGTATACAGTGGAATAGAATGTGGAAAATAGTGTAGGTAATATATATAGTGAATAATGATGAAGTGATGTATAGTGATGGGAAGGATGTGGTAAAAGTGAAGGTGATAAATGTAGAACATAATGATAAATGTGTATATAGTGACCGGTGATAGATGTGTATATGGTAGATTAAATTTTATGTTGTTGATGTTGGTATGTTGCTGATTAGTGATGTGTAAGTGATACTGATTTGTAGTGATGTTAATGTGTAGGTTATTATTGATGTTGAACCACTGTTCTTTGAGACCACCATTGCTTGAGACCAGCATTCATGAGACAATGTTCCTTGAGACCTCCATACCCTGAGATAACTTTTCCTTGAGACCAAAAGTGAAAGCGTTAGCCACCAGGCCACCAGGCCCCAGAGTGGTGACATTTGATAAGCCATGCGAGGGTGCAGTGATAAGATGAGTTAAGGGGTGATATTTGATGAGTGTTGTATCTCTGTCTCTGCTTATCTGTCTGTCTGCTGTCTCTCTTTTCTGTTTCCCCCTGCTTATCTCTCTCTCTGTCTCAAGAGAGCCACTGTGAACCAAAAGGTATTCTTTCGCATTATATTTACAAGCACAGTATAGCACTTTGGATTTTTTGGGATATCCTAGGTAATTTACACTATGTATAATTGTATCATGTGTACCTGTAGATTTGAAAAAGAACAGATAGATAGAGACAGATAGACAGACAAAGATAGACAGAGACAATAGAGACAGATATAGATAGAGACCGACAGAGACATATATACAGACAGAGACAGACATGCAGAGGTAGAGTGAGCCAGCCATTAGCGTACAGCCAGTTGGCAGCCAGCCAGCCTGCCCAAACACTTATTACACGTTTCAGAATTGTTTCTCTTTACTTAGAGCGTAGGTTATAAAACATTCTGAAAGGGTGTTGCCCAAATGTTGCACAAGGTTATTATCACGTTTTTTTATATTTTCTTGACCACTTGTGGCCACATTGACCTGAAAGCCCCCTAAACTTGGGCTAACATCACTTTCGTCTTTAAGAAAATTGTGAAACATCTGGTTATCTTTATTGTAGACGTTTCGCCGTCCAGTGGCTTTGTCAATGCAGATTCTTGGACATAATAAGAAAACAGAAGAACTATGTACAAAAGATGAGGTAATCAGTCCCTCAGCCTTGGAGGTGGTGTTTTCCTTATTATGTCCGGAATCTGTATTGATAGAGCCACTGGATGGCGAGGCGTCTACAATAAAGATAACCAGATGTTGCACAAGTGTCTTAACTTTCATGAGTGTTAAGACCTATTCATTGATCTTAGTCATATCCAGTCTCCTAACACCCAGGAACTGACCGACACCATTCTGCTAACATGCAGGATATGACCCACACCAGTCCACTGACACCCAGGATGTGTCTCACACCAGTCCACTAACAGCCAGGTTATGATCCACACCAGTACACTATCACCCAGGACACCACCCACACCAGTCCATTAATTCCGAGCATGCCATCCATACTAGTCCACTTACACCGAGGATGCCATCGGCACATGTCTATAAACACCCAGTATATGACACACACCAGTTCACTAACATCCAGCATTCCACCCTCACCAGTCCACTAATGCCTAGAATGCCACCCACACCAGTTCACTATCACCCAGGATGCCACCCACACCAGTTCACTGGCATCCAGGATAGGACCCACGCCAGTCCACTGACACCTAGGATATAACCCACACAAGTCCACTAACAACCAGGATGTGACCCACACCAGCCCACTAATTCCCAGGATGCCATGTACACCAGTCCATTAACTCCTAGAAATGCCTCCTACACCAATCCACCAACAACCAGGGTGTGAGCCACACCAGTCCACTAACACCCAGGATGCCACCCACATGAGTCTACTAACATCCAGGATGACACCCACACCAGTCCACTAACACCCAGGATGCAACACACACCAGTCCACTAATACCCAGGATGCCACCCATACGAGTTCACTAACATGCAGGATGCCATCTACACCAGTCAACTAACACCCAATATGCCACTCACACCAATACACTAACACACAGAGGATGCCACCCACACCAGTCCACTAATTCCCAGGATGCCACCTACACTAATCTTTCATTGGGCTGCAGAAAACAATATGAAGTTCAACTATGAGAAATTTCAATTACTCAGATATGGTAAATACGAGGAAATTAAATCTTCATCAGAGTACAAAACAAATTCTGGCCACAAAATAGAGCGAAACACCAACGTCAAAGACCTGGGAGTGATCATGTCGGAGGATCTCACCTTCAAGGACCATAACATTGTATCAATCGCATCTGCTAGAAAAATGACAGGATGGATAATGAGAACCTTCAAAACTAGGGAGGCCAAGCACATGATGACACTCTTCAGGTCACTTGTTCTATCTAGGCTGGAATATTGCTGCACACTAACAGCACCTTTTAAGGCAGGTGAAATTGCTGACCTAGAAAATGTACAGAGAACCTTCACGGCGCGCATAACGGAGATAAAACACCTCAACTACTGGGAGCGCTTGAGGTTCCTAAACCTGTATTTCCTAGAATGCAGGCAGGAGAGATACATGATTCTCCAGGTAATATTTCAATGTTCTGGACGGGTTTCCTTCTCATATTTCATTTTTCTGGACGGGTTTCTCTGTCATATTTCATTGATATGGACGGGTATCCTTGTCATATTTTATTTTCTGGTTTTTCCCTTATATTTCATTGTTTGGACTTGTTCCCTCTAATTATTTCATTGTTCTGTACGAGTTTCCCTCTCATATTTCATTGTTCTTGGGGTTCCCCTTCTATTCATGTTCTGGTAGGGTTTCCTTTAATATTTCATTGTTCTAAACGGGTTTCCCTGTCATATTTCATTGTTCTGGACGAGTTTCCTTCTCATATTTCGTTGTTGTGGACGGGTTTTAATGTCTTATTTCATTGTTCTGAACTGGATTTCCTGTCATATATTATAGTTCTGTACGGGTTTCCTTCTCATATTTCATTGTTCTGGACTGGTTTCCTTCTCATATTTCATTGTTCTGGACGGGTTTCCATGTAGTATTTCATTGTTCTGGACGGGTTTCCTGTCATATTCTTTTTCGGACGGGATTTCCGTGTCATATTTCATAGTTCTGGACGGTTTCCTTCTCTTATTTCATATGTTCTGGACGGTTTCCCTCTCAATACTTCATTGTTCTTGACGGGTTTTCCTTCTCATATTTCATTGTTCTGGACGGGAATTTTACATAATATTCATTGTTTGGACGGGTTTCCTTCTCTTATTTCATAGTTCTGACGGGTTTCCTGTCATATTCTTGTCTTGACGGTTTCCTTCTCATATTTCATTGTTTGGGCGGGTTTTATTCATATTTTTTTTTGGGGGGTTTTCCCTTTCATTT
>NC_069449.1:8013473-8036017 GCF_026875155.1 Cherax quadricarinatus
CCTGTCATTTTTTAATTGTTCCCTGAACGGGTTTCCTTCTCGTATTTCATTGTTTTGGACGGGTTTTCTTCTCGTATTTCATTGTTCTGGACGGGTTTACCTGTCATATTTCATTGTTCTGAACGGGTTTCCTTCTCGTATTTCGTTGTATTGGACTTGTTTTCTTCTCGTATTTCATTGTTCTGGACGGGTTTACCTGTCATATTTCATTGTTCTGAACGGGTTTCCTTCTCGTATTTCATTGTTTTGGACGGGTTTCTTTGTCATATTCCATTGTTGTGGACGGGTTTACCTGTCATATTTCATTGTTCTGGACGGGTTTCCCTGTCATATTTCATTGTTCTGAACATGTTTCCTTCTCGTATTTCATTGTTTTGGACGGGTTTCCCTGTCATATTCCATTGTTCTGGACTGGTTTCCCTGTCATATTTCATTGTTGTGGACGGGTTTCCCTGTCATATTTCATTGTTTTGGACGGGTTTCCCTGTTATTTCGTTGTTCTGGACGGGTTTCCTTGTCATATTTCATTGTTTTGGACGGGTTTCCCAGTCATATTTCATTGTTTTGGACGGGTTTCCCTGTCATATTTCATTGTTTTGGACGGGTTTCCCTGTCATATTTCGTTGTTCTGGACGGGTTTCCTTGTCATATTTCGTTGTTCTCGACGGGTTTCCCTGTCATATTTCATTGTTCTAGATGGGTTTGCTTCTGATATTTCATTGTTCTGAACGGGTTTTCTGTCATATTTCATTGTTCTGGACAGGTTTCCTTGCCAGACTTGGCTCAACAAAGTTAATATTATACAAATACACTAATATAAATCCTAGCCAGACTTTATCTTAGCAAAATTTTTATTATACAAATACACTAATGTAAATCCTAGCTTGACTTTGGCTTAGCAAATTTAATATTGTAATAATTATAATCCACTACACATTAAGTAAATTTGTGGACCTAACATCCGCCTCCTTCTGTCATTTCACATATAATTATTAAGTAATTAATTCACTAATTAATGACTTCACTAAGACTGGTTATAAATGACCATAATTTTTAAAGGGGTGGACCGGTAAGCCAGCGGAAGGCCTCGGTCAGATGACCAAAAGCTCCAAAGGCGGGTCATCATCTGACTAAGACCCGCGTCAGGAAACATTTGTCCTGTTTCCTGGATGTAATTCATAAGGTACATACCAGTAAATGGTAACAAAGATAATTATTCTTTATCAAGGTTACAGAGACAAGTAGGAATTTTAGGACACCTAGGTCGCAAACAATGTCCCCCTTCGATACCTACTTCTGTCAAATTCACAAGTCACTCTGGACCTATATTAATTTCAAATGAAATATACTTCACCAGAAATTCTGGTAAAACATTAATATAAATATGTGGACTGTATATTAAAATTAATAAATGATTACATATACATATTTATGTAACAGAAGGAGAATTTATGATCATAACACTCACCAATTTATCTGGAGATTACTTGGTGTATCATACACAAACCCCTGCCTAAATATGAAGAAAATACTGGCCAGAATTCCAACATAAATTGGCAGCTTAGCTGGGGTTCCAAAGCTGTCCTGTCCATCTGCTTAATGCTCATGTTATGCAGGACTGCAAATCCAACAATTTCGGCTCCTATTTGAGAGGTTTTAAACCCAATATAACACCTAGAGGGAGGAAAATTTATGCACATTTCACTAACGTGCTTGTACCACATTCAAAACAATGGCGTCTCCTGCTCGTCAGTGCAGGCGCAGAGCTTCCTTGTCACTTCTCTTCTTTTAAATACACTTTAGAGCAATAGTAATGTATTAATCAGGTATATTTACATTATAAAAGATATACAGCATAATTTTGGGAAATTATTTTCCACACTGCCCGTCTCATCCAACAGTGAGGCTCAGAACATGGTCTCAACTCACTACACAGCCACCTAGCGAGAATCCCTCATATGTAGTTATTAGTTTAAACACTAGCACTTGTCATCTGATCACCTAATCATAAGATGAACCGTTCTGCGGAGCCGGGACTGTTTCAAGGTAATGTGGAAGTGTCTAAGAATACACGTTCTTGATGGTTGAGTAGTTGTCGGCCCTATGAAGGGTAGCGGTAGCATTATTATTATAATTATTGTTATTGTTACGATTATCAGTAGTAGCAAGCGCTAAAACCACAAGGGTCATATAGCACTGGGTAGCGGTAGCAGCAGCAGCAGTAGCAGCAGCAGCTGGGGAACCAGAGAAGCTTTCACTTCCGTAGCAAATATTGCTACGTTGTATGTCAGTTCCAACTTGTCCGGGACCTTCGTCGCGATAACAACATTCATGGCACAGAAAATTCTTGCTTCATCTTGCTTCCTTCTTCGGTAAAAATAGTGGAATGTTCGGTGAACGATTTATTTTATTATAATAATTTTATTACACCACCAGTAGTCTGGTGTTTTTTTTTTTTTTTTTAATTATGTACATGGTACCTCGAATTACGAACTTAATTCGTTCCAGAAGGCCGAGACCCAACGAATTTGTTCCCATAAGGAATAATGTAAATTAGATTAGTCTATTTCAGACCCCCAAAAATACACTTATAAAAGCACTTACAAAAATACACTTACATAATTGTTCTAGTTGGGAGTTGTTCCAACTCCAGTACCTCTTTATATGAAAAATTTACTTGGCACTTAAGGGTAAAACTGGGTGATCAAAATTATAAGGCTACCCATGGCAAAATGAATAGGAGGTATAATTTAACAATTTATATGATAATTTATGTAGGCTAATTATATAAATCACAATAAATAATTGTAATATGTATGAGTTACTATTTTCAGGCGTAATGTTTCGAAGCTAATTTTAATAAAATATAAAAATGACTCACTACAAATAATTATATCCCATATTATTTTGAATTATTATTATTATAATAATAATAATAATTATTATTATTATTATTATTATCATCATCACTATTATTGTTATCTCTATTGTTATTATTTTATTATTACTAATTTTTTGTGTGAATTTGATCAACATTTCTTGGTGTGCAGACCAAGATGGATCCAGTGATAACCTTCAGAAGGTAAGTAGCAGTAGTGTGGATTTACTGTATATTCTGGTAAACATCTCAAGCTAGTAAGTCCATACAGGAAGTAACTGATCAAGTACTGACATCAGTCTGGCGTGCGTATAACACAAAGAAAAAACGTAGAGATGCGAACAATATTGATGCCGTTGTTCGGCTGGAAAATGTACTGGAATCTCCTAAATCAGCACAAATATTGTTATAAATATTGTTACATATACTTCATGGACAAAACTTTACGGACTGCAGAAAGACTCTCAGAAATTCTTCTTGGGTCATGAATCTAGTGGCAGCAATACAGACTTTTTAAAATGGAGTGGAACCAGTTGACTGGAACTTGTGCTTATTTTATCATGCCTCGAAATCCAAGACTCACTTGAGCTCAGGAACGACTGAACAAATAAGTTAAACTGCACATTTCAATTTTAAAGTTGGCTTTGGGTCAGCTAGCACCATAGATTTCACTGCAGGTGTAGCAAGTATCAATTAACATGTTCAACGCATGTGTAAGGTATATTAGACAATATTCATGGGTACATTTACATGCGTGAGTCACCCTATACACAATACTACACATGTCATGCAGAAAGTTTGTTTCAATTTGATATATGGTGAAAGATTTCCCTCGGCAGCTTCAGAATTTCAATATTCGTGTATAGTACTTAGTAGAAAGTTTGTATATTTAACGGAGTGTGTTGCTGCCATTTGCCATTTTTAATATCAAAATGGTTCAGAATTTTACCGTTTTGCATTATTTTTCCTTAATGCAAGTGATGGCATCATGATACAATGAACTTTTCTTCCCTTGGCATGTAGTTAATCTGAATGCCTCCCATTCCACGAACGCAAGGATTTAGCGCTTTCCTCTGATAAAAATATAACAGTTGTGAAAGGCATCAGTCTTCATTGTTGATACATTATATGATATACATGGAACACTTCATGTATTAACATTGTGTAGCCACAAATCTTGTTGTATTCTGTGCCATAACTGGTAAATACATCTTCCCTTCAACTTTAAACTTTTAGTGATGTGTTTTCCTCAAAGTAAACAATCTCTTAAAGCAAGATTGTGTAAGTTTAGTGCCAGTTTTATTTTTTATATTGATTGGTTTCTCTGAAATAATTGGAGATTGTCTCTTCTGATCAGAAATGTGCCACAATATTTGACTTTATTTATCTTAGGTTAAATCAACTGTTTGTTCATTTATGTGCCCATAAATATGTTTCTGATGTTACTGAAGACACATAAAAGCTGGTCACTCTAACTTAGAGAAAGTTTTGGGTTATTTTTGTTATGTTTAGGTTCTAATTTGCTTCTTGTTGTTTGGAACAACATCTGAAAAATTTAAATACTTCTTTTCCTGTGATAGTTTCTGAGTGTCGCATCTGATTAGTGCAATATCTGATGGGTTTTAAGCGCATCATGTTTGATTATTTTAGGGTATTGGCTTCTTTGGAATTATTGAAAGTTTTGAAAATTGGAGTTCGTTGAGTTCTTCAACACGAATATTTAACTGCATTATCAGCTTAGACTGATAATGCAGTCAAATATTACAATCGCGTGCACTGAAGCTCGTGGGAATGGGGTTTAGGGATACGGAATACCTTCCAGAAATTGCGCAGTGACAGAGAAAACTTTTTTTAAAAACCCAGTCAGCCCATTTCTTTTTTTTTTAACACATCAACCGTCTCTCACCGAGGCAGGGTAACCCGACAAAGAAGAAACACGTCATCATCACTCACTCCATCGCTGTCTTGCCAGAGACGTGCAAATACTATAGTTCCAGAACTGTAACATATCTCCACTCCTTCAGAGCGCACGCGCTCTACTTCCCACCTCCAGGACTCAAATTCGGCTAACCAGTTTCCCTGAATCCCTTCATTAATGTTATCTCGCTCGCACTCCAACAACAAGTCAAGTCATAAAAGTCATTTTTCTCAACTCCCTCCTACCTAACGCGGTCACTCACAACATGCAGAAAGTCTAAGCTCCTTGCACATAAAACCTCCTTTACCCCCTCCAACTAACCTTAGGACGATCCCTAACTCGCCTTCCTGCAACCATAGATTTATACGTTCTTCAAGTCATCTGTTTTGTACCATCTTCTCTAAATGCTCGAACCACCTCAACATTCATCTCTTCAGCCCTCTGGATATTACTTTTAGTAATCCCACACCTCCTTCTAATTTCCAGGCTGCGGTACAGTTAAAGGTGTTGGCTGCGGTGCAGTTGAAGCTGTAACCTGCGGTACAGATGAAGGTTTAAGCTGCGGTACAGTTGAAGGTGTAAGTTGTGGTGCAGTTGAAGGTGTAAGCTGCGTTACAGTTGAAGGTGTAAGTTGCGGTAAAGTTGAAGGTGCAATTTCCGGTACAGTTGGTGTAAGCTCCTTTACAGTTGAATGTGAAAGCTGCGGTGCAGTTGAAGGTGTAAGCTGCGGTACAGTTGAAGGTGTAAGCTGCAGTACAGTTGAAGGTGTAAGCTGCGGTACAGTTGAAGGTGTAAGCTGTGGTGCAGTTGAAGGTGTAAGTTGCGGTGCAGTTGAAGGTGTAAGCTGTGTTACAGTGGAAGGTGTAAGCTGCGGTACAGTTGAAGGTGTAAGCTGTGTTACAGTGGAAGGTTTAAGCTGCGGTACAGTTGAAGGTGTAAGCTGTAGTGAAGTTGAAGTTGTAAGTTGCGGTGCAGTTGAAGGTGTAAGCTGCGTTACAGTGGAAGGTGTAAGCTGCGGTACAGTTGAAAGTGTAAGCTGTGTTACAGCGGAAGGTTTAAGCTGCGGTACAGTTGAAGGTGTAAGCTGCGTTACAGTTGAAGGTGTACGCTGCGGTACAGTTGAAGGTGTAAGCTGCATTACAGTTGAAGGTGTATTCTGCATTACAGTTGAAGGTGTAAGCTGCGGTACAGTTGAAGGTGTAAGCTGCGTTACAATTGAAGATGTAAGCTGCGTTACAGTTGAAGGTGTAAGCTGCGGGAGAGTTGAAGGTGTAAGCTGCGTTACAGTTGAAGGTGTAAGCTGCGGGAGAGTTGAAGGTGTAAGTTTGCGGTACAGTTGAATGGTGTAGCTCCCTGTACAGTTGAAGGTTTTAAGCTGCTGGGAGTTGAAGGTGTAAGCTGCGTTACGTTGAAGGTGTAAGCGCGGACGTGAGGTGTTAGCTGCGGTACAGTTAAAGGTGCAAGCTGCTGTACAGTTGAAGGTGTAAGCTGCGGTACAGTTGAAGGTGTAAGCTGCGGTACAGTTGAAGGTGTACGCTGCGGTACAGTTCAAGGTGTAAGCTGCGGGACAGTTTAAGGTGTAAGCTGCGGTACAGTTGAAAGTGTAAGCTGCGGTAGTTTAAGGTGCAAGCTTCGGTACAGTTGAAGGTGTAAGCTGCGGTACAGTTGAAGGTGTAAGCTGCGATACAGTTGAAGGTATAAGTTGCGTTACAGCTGAAGTGTAAGCTGCGGTACAGTTGAAGGTGTAAGCTGCGGTACAGTTGAAGGTGTAAGCTGCGGTACAGTTGAAGGTGTAAGCTGCGGGACAGTTGAAGGTGTAAGCTGCGGTACAGTTGAAGGTGTAAGCTGTGGTGCAGTTGAAGGTATAAGTTGCGGTGCAGTTGAAGGTGTAAGCTGTGTTACAGTGGAAGGTGTAAGCTGCGGTACAGTTGAAGGTGTAAGCTGTGTTACAGTGGAAGGTTTAAGCTGCGGTACAGTTGAAAGTGTAAGCTGTAGTGCAGTTGAAGTTGTAAGTTGCGGTGCAGTTGAAGGTGTAAGCTGCGTTACAGTGGAAGGTGTAAGCTGCGGTACAGTTGAAAGTGTAAGCTGTGTTACAGCGGAAGGTTTAAGCTGCGGTACAGTTGAAGGTGTAAGCTGTAGTGCAGTTGAAGTTGTAAGCAGTGGTGCAGTTGAAGGTGTAAATTGTGATGCAGTTGAAGGTGTAAGCTGCGTTACAGTTGAAGGTGTAAGCTGTGTTACAGTGGAAGGTGTAAGCTGCTGTACAGATGAAGGTGTAAGCTGCGGTACAGTTGAAAGTGTAAGCTGCGGTACAGTTGAAGGTGTAAGCTGCGGCACAGTTGAAGGTGTAAGTTGCGGTAAAGTTGAAAGTGTAATTTCCGGTACAGTTGATGGTGTAAGCTGCTTTACAGTTGAAGGTGAAAGCTGCGGAACAGTTGAAGCTGCAAGCTGCAGTGCAGTTGAAGGTGCAAATTGCGGTGCAATTGTAGGTGTAAGCTGTGTTACAGTTGAAGGTGTACGCTGCGGCACAGTTGAAGATGTAAGATGCGTTACAGTTGAAGGTGTACGCTGCGGTACAGTTGAAGGTGTAAGCTGCGTTACAGTTGAAGGTGTATTCTGCATTACAGTTGAAGGTGTAAGCTGCTGTACAGTTGAAGGTGTAAGCTGCGTTACAATTGAAGATGTAAGCTGCGTTACAGTTGAAGGTGTAAGCTGCGGGAGAGTTGAAGGTGTAAGCTGCGTTACAGTTGAAGGTGTAAGCTGCGGGAGAGTTGAAGGTGTAAGCTGCGGTACAGTTGAAGGTGTAAGCTGCTGTACAGTTGAAGGTGTAAGCTGCTGGATAGTTGAAGGTGTAAGCTGCGGTACAGTTAAAGGTGTAAGCAGCGGTAGAGTTGAAGGTGTTAGCTGCGGTACAGTTAAAGGTGCAAGCTGCTGTACAGTTGAAGGTGTAAGCTGCGGTACAGTTGAAGGTGTAAGCTGCGGTACAGTTGAAGGTGTAAGCTGCGGTAGTTTAAGGTGCAAGCTGCGGTACAGTTGAAGGTGTAAGCTGCGGTACAGTTGAAGGTGTAAGCTGCGATACAGTTGAAGGTATAAGTTGCGTTACAGCTGAAGTGTAAGCTGCGGTACAGTTGAAGGTGTAAGCTGCGGTACAGTTGAAGGTGTAAGCTGCGGTACAGTTGAAGGTGTAAGCTGCGGGACAGTTGAAGGTGTAAGCTGCGGTACAGTTGAAGGTGCAAGCTGCGGTAGATTAAGGTGCAAGCTGCGGTACAGTTGAAGGTGTAAGCTGCTGTACAGTTGAAGGTGTAAGCTGCGGTACAGTTGAAGGTGCAAGCTGCGGTACAGTTGAAGGTGTAAGCTACTGTACAGTTGAAGGTGTAAGCTGCGGTACAGTTGAAGGTGCAAGCTGCGGTGCAGTTGAAGGTGCAAGCTGCGGTACAGTTGAAGGTGTAAGCTGCGGTACAGTTGAAGGCGCAAGCTGCTGGACAGTTGAAGGTGCAAGCTGCGGTACAGTTGAAGGTGTAAGCTGCGGTACAGTTGAAGGCGCAAGCTGCTTGACAGTTGAAGGTGCAGCTGCGGTACATTTTGAAGGGCAAGCTGCGGTACAGTTGAAGGTGTAAGCTGCGGTACAGTTGAAGGTGTAAGCTGTGGTACAGTTGAAGGTGTAAGCTGCGGTAGAGTTGAAGGTGTAAGCTGTGGTACAGTTGAAGGGGTAAGCTGCGGTACAGTTGAAGGTTAAGCTGGGGTTTTACAGTTTAAGGTTGTAAGCTGCGGTACAGTTGAAGGAGAAAGCTGCGGTACAGTTGAAGGAGTAAGCTGCGGTACAGTGAATGGTAAGCTGCGGTTACATTTGAAGATTTAAGCTGCGGTACAGTTGAAGGTGTAAGCTGCGGTACAGTTGAAGGTGTAAGCTGCGGTACTTGAAGGTGTAAGCTGCGGTACAGTGAAGGTTTTTAAGATGCGGTACAGTTAAAGGGTTTGTAAGCTGTGGTACAGTTGAAGGTGTAAGTTTGCGGTACAGTTAAAGGGGTTGTAAGCTGTGGTACATTTTGAAGGTGTAAGCTGCGGTACAGTTGAAGCTGAAAGCTGCTGTACAGTTAAAGGGTGTAAGCTGCGGTACATTGAAGGTGTAAGCTGCGGTACAGTTCAAGGTGTAAGCTGGGGTACAGTTGAAGGTGTAAGCTGCGGTACAGTTGAAGGTGTAAGCTGCGGTACAGTTGCAGGTGTAAGCTGCGGTACAGTTGAAGGTGTAAGCTGCGTTACAATTGAAGATGTAAGCTGCGTTACAGTTGAAGGTGTAAGCTGCGGGAGAGTTGAAGGTGTAAGCTGCGTTACAGTTGAAGGTGTAAGCTGCGGGAGAGTTGAAGGTGTAAGCTGCGGTACAGTTGAAGGTGTAAGCTGCTGTACAGTTGAAGGTGTAAGCTGCTGGAGAGTTGAAGGTGTAAGCTGCGTTACAGTTGAAGGTGTAAGCAGCGGTACAGTTGAAGGTGTTAGCTGCGGTACAGTTAAAGGTGCAAGCTGCTGTACAGTTGAAGGTGTAAGCTGCGGTACAGTTGAAGGTGTAAGCTGCGGTACAGTTGAAGGTGTACGCTGCGGTACAGTTCAAGGTGTAAGCTGCGGGACAGTTGAAGGTGTAAGCTGCGGTACAGTTGAAGGTGTAAGCTGCGGTAGTTTAAGGTGCAAGCTGCGGTACAGTTGAAGGTGTAAGCTGGGTACATTTAAAGGGTGTAAGTGCGATACAGTTAAAAGGTAATAGTTGCGTTACAGTGAAGTGTTAAAGCTGCGGTACAGTTGAAGGTGTAAGCTGCGGTACAGTTGAAGGTTGTAAGCTGCGGTAAAGTTTGAGGTGTAAGCTTCGGGACAGTTGAAGGTGCAAGCTGCGGTACAGTTGAAGGGTAAGGCTGCTGTACAGTTGAAGGTGTAACCCCTGCGGTACAGTTGAAGGTGCAAGCTGCGGTACAGTTGAAGGTGTAAGCTACTGTACAGTTGAAGGTGTAAGCTGCGGTACAGTTGAAGGTGCAAGCTGCGGTGCAGTTGAAAGTGCAAGCTGCGGTACAGTTGAAGGTGTAAGCTGCGGTACAGTTGAAGGCGCAAGCTGCTGGACAGTTCAAGGTGCAAGCTGCGGTACAGTTGAAGGTGTAAGCTGCGGTACAGTTGAAGGCGCAAGCTGCGGTACAGTTGAAGGTGCAAGCTGCGGTACAGTTGAAGGTGCAAGCTGCGGTACAGTTGAAGGTGTAAGCTGCGGTACAGTTGAAGGTGTAAGCTGTGGTACAGTTGTAGGTGTAAGCTGCGGTAGAGTTGAAGGTGTAAGCTGTGGTACAGTTGAAGGGGTAAGCTGCGGTACAGTTGAAGGTGTAAGCTGTGGTACAGTTGAAGGTGTAAGCTGCGGTACAGTTGAAGGAGTAAGCTGCGGTACAGTTGAAGGAGTAAGCTGGGGTACAGTTGAAGGTGTAAGCTGCGGTACAGTTGAAGGTGTAAGCTGCGGTACAGTTGAAGATTTAAGCTGCGGTACAGTTGAAGGTGTAAGCTGCGGTACAGTTGAAGGTGTAAGCTGCGGTACAGTTGAAGGTGTAAGCTGCGGTACAGTTGAAGGTGTAAGATGCGGTACAGTTGAAGGTGTAAGCTGTGGTACAGTTGAAGGCGTAAGCTGCGGTACAGTTGAAGGTGTAAGCTGTGGTACAGTTGAAGGTGTAAGCTGCTGTACAGTTGAAGCTGTAAGCTGCTGTACAGTTGAAGGTGTAAGCTGCGGTACAGTTCAAGGTGTAAGCTGCGGTACAGTTGAAGGTGTAAGCTGCGGTACAGTTGAAGGTGTAAGCTGCGGTACAGTTGAAGGTGTAAGCTGTATAAGAAAAAAATAAACACTTCAGAAAATACATAAAACATACTGAAATATTATTTCAGTAGGAATTTCGTATGGAGTAAGAAAATTGTGGGTATAATGTTCTTGTTCCAAGGACATGGAGCTAACATGATCTTCCAGTGATAACTTCAGTTTACCTCAAGCTTCTTAGGTGTTAAAAATCCCTCAAAGATTTAAAACTTCCTCAGAAATTTAAGTTATAATGAAAAATGTGTTGACATTAGTGACAGTCACTCTCTCACTGTCAGGAAGGTGAGCTTCCTGACAGTCACTCTCTCACTGTCAGGAAGGTGAGCTTCCTGACAGTCACTCTCTCACTGTCAGGGGAAGTGAGCTTCCTGACAGTCACTCTCTCACTGTCAGGAAGGTGAGCTTCCTGACAGTCACTCTCTCACTGTCAGGAAGGTGAGCTTCCTGACAGTCACTCTCTCACTGTCAGGAAGGTGAGTTTCCCTGACAGTCATCTCTCACTGTCGGGAAGGTGAGCTTCCTGACAGTCACTCTCTCACTGTCAGGAAGGTGAGCTTCCTGACAGTCACTCTCTCACTGTCAGGAAGGTGAGCTTCCTGACAGTCACTCTCTCACTGTCAGGAAGGTGAGCTTCCTGACAGTCACTCTCTCACTGTCAGGAAGGTAGCTTCCTGACAGTCACTCTCTCACTGTCAGGAAGGTGAGTTTCCTGACAGTCACTCTTTTCACTGTCAGGAAGGTGAGCTTCTGACAGTCACTCTCACACTGTCAGGAAGGTGAGCTTCTTGACAGTCACTCTCACACTGTCAGGAAGGTGAGCTTCCTGACAGTCACTCTCACACTGTCAGGAAGGTGAGCTTCCTGACAGTCACTCTCTCACTGTCAGGAAGGTGAGCTTCCTGACAGTCACTCTCTCACTGTCGGGAAGGGCGAGCTTCCTGACAGTCACTCTCTCACTGTCAGGAAGGTGAGCTTCCTGACAGTCACTCTCTCACTGTCAGGAAGGTGAGCTTCCTGCAGTCACTCTCTCACTGTCAGGAAGGTGAGCTTCCTGACAGTCACTCTCTCACTGTCAGGAAGGTGGCTTCCTGACAGTCATTTCTCTCACTGTCAGGAAGGTGAGCTTCCTGACAGTCACTCTCTCACTGTCAGGAAAGGGTGAGCTTCCTGACAGTCACTCTCTCACTGTCAGGAAGGTGAGTTTCCCTGACGGGTCACTCTCTCACTGTCAGGAAGGTGAGCTACCTGACAGTCACTCTCTCACTGTCAGGAAGGTGAGCTTCCTGACAGTCACTCTCCCCACTGTCAGGAAGGTGAGCTTCCTGACAGTCACTCTCTCACTGTCAGGAAGGTGAGCTTCCTGACAGTCATTTCTCTCATGTCGGAAGGTGAGCTTCCTGACAGTCCCCTCTCTCACTGTCGGGAAAGGGTGAGCTTCCTGACAGTCACTCTCACACTGTCAGGAAGGTGAGCTTCCTGACAGTCACTCTCACACTGTCAGGAAGGTGAGTTTCCTGACAGTCACTCTCACACTGTCAGGAAGGTGAGCTTCCTGACAGTCACTCTCACACTGTCAGGAAGGTGAGCTTCCTGACAGTCACTCTCTCACTGTCAGGAAGGTGAGCTTCCTGACAGTCACTCTCTCACTGTCAGGAAGGTGAGCTTCCTGACAGTCACTCTCTCACTGTCAGGAAGGTGAGCTTTTTGACAGTCACTCTCTCACTGTCAGGAAGGTGAGCTTCCTGACAGTCACTCTCTCACTGTCAGGAAGGTGAGCTTCCTGACAGTCACTCTCTCACTGTCAGGAAGGTGAGCTTCCTGACAGTCACTCTCTCACTGTCAGGAAGGTGAGCTTCCTGACAGTCACTCTCTCACTGTCAGGAAGGTGAGCTTCCTGACAGTCACTCTCTCACTGTCAGGAAGGTGAGCTTCCTGACAGTCACTCTCACTGTCAGGAAGGTGAGCTTCCTGACAGTCACTCTCTCACCGTCAGGAAGGTGAGCTTCCTGACAGTCACAATCACACTGTCAGGAAGGTGAGCTTCCTGACAGTCACTCTCACACTGTCAGGAAGGTGAGCTTCCTGACAGTCACACTCACACTGTCAGGAGGTGAGCTTCCTGACAGTCACACTCACACTGTCAGGAAGGTGAGCTTCCTGACAGTCACACCCCAAAACTGTCAGGAGATGAGTTTCCCTGACAGTCACTCTCACACTGTCAGGAGTGAGCTTCCTGACAGTCACACTCACACTGCTGAGGTGAGCTTCCTGACAGTCACACTCACACTGTCAGGAAGGTGAGCTTCCTGACAGTCATTCTCACACTGTCAGGAAGGTGAGCTTCCTGACAGTCACTCTCACACTGTCAGGAAGGTGAGTTTCCCGACAGCCCACTCTCACACGGTCAGGAAGGTGAGTTTCCTGACAGTCACACTCACACTGTCAGGAAGGTGAGCTTCCTGACAGTCACTCTCACACCTGTCAGGAGGTGAGCTTCCTGACAGTCACACTCCCACTGTCAGGAGGTGAGCTTTCTGACAGTGACACTCACACTGTCAGGAAGGTGAGCTACCTGACAGTCACTCTCACACTGTCAGGAAGGTGAGCTTCCTGACAGTCACACTCACACTGTCAGGAAGGTGAGCTTCTGACAGTCACACTCACACTGTCGGGAAAGGGTGAGCTTCCGACTGTCACTCTCACACTGTCAGGAGGTGAGTTTCCCTGACAGTCACTCTCACACTGTCGGGAAGGTGAGCTTCCTGGCAGTCACTCCCCACACTGTCGGAAGGTGAGCTTCCTGACAGTTACACTCACACTGTCAGGAAGGTGAGCTTCCTTTGACAGTCACTCTCACACTGCGGGAAGGTGAGCTTCCTGACAGTCACTCTCACACTGTCAGGAGGTGAGCTTCCTGACAGTCACTCTCACACTGTCAGGAAGGTGAGCTTCCTGGCAGTCACTCTCTCACTGTCAGGAAGGTGAGCTTCCTGACAGTCACTCTCTCACTGTCAGAAGGTGAGCTTCCTGACAGTTCCTCTCTCACTGTCAGGAAGGTGAGCTTCCTGACAGTCACTCTCTCACTGTCAGGAAGGTGAGCTTCCTGACAGTCACTCTCTCACTGTCAGGAAGGTGAGTTTTTGACAGTCACTCTCTCACTGTCGGAAGGTGAGCTTCCTGACAGTCACTCTCTCACTGTCAGGAAGGTGAGCTTCCTGACAGTCACTCTCTCACTGTCGGGAAGGTGAGCTTCCTGACAGTCACTCTCTCACTTCAGGAAAGGTGAGCTTCCTGACAGTCACTCTCTCACTGTCAGGAAGGTGAGCTTCCTGACAGCACTCTCTCACTGTCAGGAAGGTGAGCTTCCTGACAGTCACTCTCACTGTCGGGAAGGTGAGCTTCCTGACAGTCACTCTCTCACCGTCAGGAAGGTGAGCTTCCTGACAGTCACAATCACACTGTCAGGAAGGTGAGCTTCCTGACAGTCACTCTCACACTGTCAGGAAGGTGAGCTTCCTGACAGTCACACTCACACTGTCAGGAGGTGAGCTTCCTGACAGTCACACTCACACTGTCAGGAAGGTGAGCTTCCTGACAGTCACACTCACACTGTCAGGAGATGACTTCCTGACAGAAATCTCAAAACTGTCAGGAGGTGAGCTTCCTGACAGTCACACTCACACTGTCAGGAGGTGAGCTTCCTGACAGTCACACTCACACTGTCAGGAAGGTGAGCTTCCTGACAGTCATTCTCACACTGTCAGGAAGGTGAGCTTCCTGACAGTCACTCTCACACTGTCAGGAAGGTGAGCTTCCTGACAGTCACTCTCACACTGTCAGGAAGGTGAGCTTCCTGACAGTCACACTCACACTGTCAGGAAGGTGAGCTTCCTGACAGTCACTCTCACACTGTCAGGAGGTGAGCTTCCTGACAGTCACACTCACACTGTCAGGAGGTGAGCTTTCTGACAGTGACACTCACACTGTCAGGAAGGTGAGCTACCTGACAGTCACTCTCACACTGTCAGGAAGGTGAGCTTCCTGACAGTCACACTCACACTGTCAGGAAGGTGAGCTTCTGACAGTCACACTCACACTGTCAGGAAGGTGAGCTTCCTGACTGTCACTCTCACACTGTCAGGAGGTGAGCTTCCTGACAGTCACTCTCACACTGTCAGGAAGGTGAGCTTCCTGGCAGTCACTCTCACACTGTCAGGTATGTGAGCTTCCTGACAGTTACACTCACACTGTCAGGAAGGTGAGCTTCCTGACAGTCACTCTCACACTGTCAGGAAGGTGAGCTTCCTGACAGTCACTCTCACACTGCCATGAAGATGAGCTTCCTGACAGTCACTCTCACACTGTCAGGAAGGTCAGCTTCCTGACAGTCACTCTCACACTGTGAGGAAGGTGAGCTTCCTGACAGTCACTCTCACACTGCCATGAAGACGAGCTTCCTGACAGTCACTCTCACACTGTCAGGAAGGTGAGCTTCCTGACAGTCACTCTCACACTGTCAGGAAGGTGAGCTTCCTGACAGTCACTCTCACACTGTCAGGAGGTGAGCTTCCTGACAGTCACTCTCACACTGTCAGGAGGTGAGCTTCCTGACAGTCACTCTCACACTGTCAGGAAGGTGAGTTCCTGACAGTAAACTCTCACACTGTCAGGAAGGTGAGCTTCCTGACAGTCACTCCCCACACTGCCATGAAGATGAGCTTCCTGACAGTCACTCTCACACTGTCAGGAAGGTCAGTTTCCCTGACAGTCACTATCACACTGTCAGGAAGGTGAGCTTCCTGACAGTCACTCTACACTGTTCAGGAGGGTGACTTCCTGACAGTCCTCTCACACTCCCAGGAAGGTTGAGCTTCCTGACAGTCACTCTCACACTGTCAGGAAGTTTGAGCTTCATGACAGTCACTCTCACACTGCCATGAAGATGAGTTTCCCTGACAGTCACTATCAACTGTCAGGAAGGTGACCTTTCTGACAGTCACATCACACTGTCAGGAAGGTGAGCTTCCTGACAGTCACTCTCACACTGTCAGGAAGGTGAGCTTCCTGACAGTCACTATCACACTGTCAGGAAGGTGAGCTTCCTGAACAGTCACTATTACACCTGTCAGGAAGGTGAGCTTCCTGACAGTCACTCTCACACTGTCAGGAAAGTGAGCTTCCTGACAGTCACTCTCACACTGTCAGGAAGGTGAGCTTCCTGACAGTCACTCTCACACTGTCGGGAAGGTTTGACCTTCCGGGACAGTCACTATCACACTGTCGGGGAAAGGGTGAGCTTCCTGACAGTCACTCTCACACTGTCAGGAAGGTGAGCTTCCTGACAGTCACTCTCACACTGTCAGGAAGGTGAGCTTCCTGACAGTCACTATCACACTGTCAGGAAGGTGAGCTTCCTGACAGTCACTATCACACTGTCAGGAAGGTGACCTTTCTGACAGACACTATCACACTGTCAGGAAGGTGAGCTTCCTGACAGTCACTCTCACACTGTCAGGAAGGTCAGCTTCCTGACAGTCCCCACTCACACTGTCAGGAAGGTGAGCTTCCTGACAGTCACTATAAACACTGTCAGGAAGGTGAGCTTCCTGACAGTCACTCTCACACTGTCAGGAAGGTGAGCTTCCTGACAGTCACTCTCACACTGTCAGGAAGGTGAGCTTCCTGACAGTCACTATCACACTGACAGGAAGGTGAGCTTCCTGACAGTCACTATCACACTGTCAGGAAGGTGAGCTTCCTGACAGTCACTCTCACACTGTCAGGAAGGTGAGCTTCCTGACAGTCACTATCACACTGTCAGGAAGGTGAGCTTCCGACAGTCACTATCACACTGTCAGGAAAGGTGAGCTTCCTGACAGCCCACTATCACACTGTCAGGAAGGTGAGCTTCCTGACAGTCACTATCACACTGTCAGGAAGGTGAGCTTCCTGACAGTCACTATCACACTGTCAGGAAGGTGAGCTTCCTGACAGTCACTCTCACACTGTCAGGAAGGTGAGCTTCCTGACAGTCACTCTCACACTGTCAGGAAGGTGAGCTTCCTGACAGTCACTATCACACTGTCAGGAAGGTGAGCTTCCTGACAGTCACTCTCACACTGTCAGGAAGGTGAGCTTCCTGACAGTCACTCTCACACTGTCAGGAAGGTGAGCTTCCTGACAGTCACTATCACACTGTCAGGAAGGTGAGCTTCCTGACAGTCACTCTCACACTGTCAGGAAGGTGAGCTTCCTGACAGTCACTATCACACTGTCAGGAAGGTGAGCTTCCTGACAGTCACTCTCACACTGCCCAGGAAGGTGAGTTTCTGACAGTCACTATCACACTGTCAGGAAGGTGAGCTTCCTGACAGTCACTCTCACACTGTCAGGAAGGTGAGCTTCCTGCCCAGTCACTATCACACTGTCAGGAAGGTGAGCTTCCTGACAGTCACTCTCACACTGTCAGGAAGGTGAGCTTCCTGAGAGTCACTCTCACACTGTCAGGAAGGTGAGCTTCCTGACAGTCACTCTCACACTGTCAGGAAGGTGAGCTTCCTGACAGTCACTCTCACACTGTCAGGAAGGTGAGCTTCCTGACAGTCACTCTCCACTGTCAGGAAGGTGAGCTTCCTGACAGTCACTCTCACACTGTCAGGAAGGTGAGCTTCTGACAGTCACTCTCACACTGTCAGGAAGGTGAGCTTCCTGACAGTCACTCTCACACTGTATTAACAATGTATTTTTTTACGTATTAGCAATTAATCTTATAATTGACGAGGTTTTTTAATAGTTTTTGATAGTGATTATTTATTGTTGTTACAGTATGGAAGGTTTAACAATGTTTCTGGATATATTGTTGTTACAGTATGGAGGTTTAACAATGTTTCTGGATATATTGTTGTTACAGTATGGAGGTTAACAATGTTTCTGGATATTTTGTTGTTACAGTATGGATGGTTTAAACAATGTTTCTGGATATTTTGTTTTTACAGAAATGGAGGTTTAACAATGTTTCTGGATATATTGTTGTTACAGTATGGATGGTTTAACAATGTTTCTGGATATATTGTTGTTACAGTATGGAGGTTTAACAATGTTTCTGGATATATTGTTGTTACAGTATGGAAGGTTTAACAATGTTTCTGGATATATTGTTGTTACAGTATGGATGGTTTAACAATGTTTCTGGATATATTGTTGTTACAGTATGGAAGGTTTAACAATGTTTCTGGATATATTGTTGTTACAGTATGGAAGGTTTAACAATATTTCTGGATATATGGTTGTTACAGTATGGAAGGTTTAACAATATTTCTGGATATATTGTTGTTACAGTATGGGAGGTTTAACAATGTTTCTGGATATATTCGATTTCCTTGAGAACGATAATTCTGCTTGAAAACTTAACTTGCTTTATTTTAGTTATATATAATTATTATAACCGAGAATAAATTATTTTGTGCATGACATTGCTCACTATAGTTCTTAATGACACATCGACACCATGCCTAACCCTTCTAGGGTAGGGTAGGTGCCTGAGCCCGAGCCTTTAGCTCATAAGACTGTCATTCCCATTAGCCCCCTTTGGGCGGGGATGGCAGACCAGAGAGGCCTAGCTTGTGGCTAGGCCTGGGGACAGTTGGTCCCAAAGATGAGGAGGTACTTGTGCCTCCTCCCATGGGAGACTTAGGTCTCAGACACTCCCTAAAGAGGGAGCCAAGGCCGGGCCACCACTTGGACAAGGCCCGGGCCGGGAGAATACCGGCGAATATTTAATAATAATAATAATAATAATAATGACACAGTGTTTCTCCTCTCTTTTGATCTTTGTCGTTCTTGATCTTGAACTTTGTCGTTCTTAATTTGATAAAACCTTAGAATGATCAGTCATGTGTGCAACAAAGTTTTTCAAAGCTTTATTAGTCATGTTTTGATACAGTTTTATTAGGCTTTATGACGTGTTGGGTGAACTACAGGTGATGTAGGGTGAACACAGGTGATGTTGGGTCAACACAGGTGATGTTGGGTGAACACAGGTGATGTTGGGTGAACACAGGTGAACATGTTCCTTGAACTGCAGGTGAAAATGTAAGGTGAATTATAGGTGAAGGTATGTATTTTGCATGTTGTTATCATGTCTCCCCTAACCTTCCTGTCCTCCAGTGTCGTCAGGCAGATTTCCCTTAACCTTTCTTCGTAGGACATTCCCCTTAGCTCTGGAGCTAACCTTGTTGCAAACCTTTGCACTTTCTCTTATTTCTTGACGTGCTTGATCAAGTGTGGGTTCCAAACAGGTGCTGCATACTCCAGTATGGGCCTGACGTACACGGTGTACAGTGTACTGAACAATTCCTTACTAAAGTAACGGAACGCTGTTCTTAGATTTGCCAGGCGCCTATATGCTGCAGCAGTTATCTGGTTGATGTGTGTTTCAGGAGACGTGCTCGGTATTATACTCACCCCGATCTTTCTCCTTGAATGAGGTTTGCATTCTTTGGTGTGTGTGTGTGTGTGTGTGTGTGTGTGTGTGTGTGTGTGTGTTGTGTGTGTGTGTGTGTGTGTGTGTGTGTGTGTGTATTCGCCTAGTAGAGGTGTGCGTATGTGTGTGTTTGTGTGTTTGGCGGAAATTGGCACTAGGGTCTAAAGCTTCTATAAGTGTCTACCCTTGTGTGTGTGTATGTGTGTGAGGGAGAGATGGTTAGGGGGGATAGGGGAGGGGTTGTTGTGGTTGAAAGATCTGTTATACCTTTCTGTCGTGTAGGCTCATATTTAGTCCCAGTTGTCTTTCCTAGTAATGCTACTCTCTCCACTTATTGCCCTTTCTGGATTTAAGTATCAGTTACTGCTGGTTATTATCCTATTCCTTGCTCACATTGAGAGAGGACTTCCTAGCTTCCTAAGTATTCATACTGCTAATAACTACCGGTAGTAATACTACGTTACCCCTTGCTAGTCTGCTCTACACCTCACACTCTCGTCAACACTATCTTTACCTTATCTGTGCTATTTCTACCCTAATTCTGGTAATAGCTTGCAGGAGTGAGTGACCAGTATTTAACAGTGATGCAGAGACCAGAATCTGACAACTTGCAACCACAATAGGTGAGCAATACTTGCGCTGGCAGCGGTGCGGTGACAAGTTGCCAGATACTGATGACGTAGTCGTCGTACATAGGCCTTCTATCACTATTTTGGAGATCCTTCACCCGTGATGTTTATAACCATATGTGTGTGTGTGTACTCACCTATTTGTGGTTGCAGGGGTCGAGTCGAGGGGTCGAGTGTGTGTGTGTGTGTGTGTGTGTGTGTGTGTGTGTGTGTGTGTGTGTGTGTGTGTGTGTGTGTGTGTGTGTGTGTGTGTGTGTGTGTGTGTGTGTATGCACTAAATTCATGTTTACAGAGATTGAGTAATAGTTTCAGCTCTGGCATCTTCAATATAATTAACCAGTTCAACCGATTTACGGTCTTGAGGGAGTGATGACAACAAGTTTTGAATCAGAGTATATAATACTGTGTTACTCCACCACCACTTCATCAAGACACTCCACTGATACTCCATAAAACTGGAAATGTTCTTATATGTATTATGTTATTAACGTTTATGTTAAGCTGTCTTATGTAAAGCTGTGTTATTTACCATTATGTTAATTTTATTAAGATGTCATAGGAAAACACACTCTCTCAGGTCCCACCAAAAAAAGAAAATGTTGACCAGGCTGGTTGATGGGTGGCCAGGCTGGCTGATGGGTGGCCAGGCTGGCTGATGGGTGGCCAGGCTGGCTGATGGGTGGCCAGGCTGGCTGATGGGTGGCCACAACAAGACAGGTCAACAGGACAAGACTTACTTCCTTACTCAGTATTTATGTTATTTTTTACTATTTTTATTATTCAGGTTGATGTCATCTGTGTTGAAGTAATTATTATTATTATTATTATTATTACTGCTACTACCATACAATCATTTTGGCTAAGAAGGAGATATAGTTTACTACACAACTATTAATGGTCTAACAGAAAACTTTGGTATAAGGTATAATGTTGATGGGTAGAGAGTTATCATCAGTTGTCTGTCGCTGTCTCTTGGCAGATGGCATTACTTGTGAACAATGAGTCACTGCATTATAGATGATGCAGTTTCATTATAGATGATGCAGTTTCATTATAGATGATGCAGTTTCATTATAGATGATGCAGTTTCATTATAGATGATGCAGATCTGATTATCTTCAAGTCTTCCATACTCATAACATGGTAATGCAACTTGTCAGCGGCTTCAAGATTAATGTCCTTGTGTATCTAAGATATTGGTTTTCTTGGTCTCATTGAAATGTTTTAATTAGTTCTAATTTACAATTTTTTGGGGAAGAAATTTTGAAATAAGTTTCCTGATGAGTTATAAAGGTCTCTACTGATACCCTTCAAATTTTTAATAATATATAACTGCATTATCAACTTATGTGGCACTTTGCACAATGAGTCACAAAGCATCCATTGAGACAAAGATAACTGGAATACCAGGATAATTTCCTGGCATTGGACACCACCAGAAATACATCTTCTTAATGTTTTTATTGGCTATAATGACCATAGAAGCAGCGACTGATTACAGATTAAAAATAAGTATCGAACCCTTTTGTGAAGGTTGTCCAGTGCAGAGTAATCTTCATACAGATATTAATCATCCATATGTGATATATCCCGATCGTCTTTAAATTGATTGAGAAAAGTAAGACTTTATTGTTGGGGTCACATGTGTTACAATGAAAGAAAAGTGAAGAAATGGAGGTGATTAAGATGCACCTTCCTTTATATTTATAATTATTTTCAAAACATTGTTTTTATTTTCATCAGTAATTAGGTGTCCCCGCAGGATACCTTCAAGAGATTGCCTAATTTTTTCTTTATTTTTCATTTTTTTCATCAAATTTTCCCATTTCATTTCGCTCATAACTCGAGAACGTCTCAATCACTCGGCTTCTAATTTTTTTAACAAGTGTTTAAAATAACGAGGACAAAATTCATGGAACAATTAGTATGTTGACTTAGCCTATGACAGAAGTTGGTGAGTCCATTTCCAGCATCCTGGAATGTCTGGAATAAGACACAGAACCTTCAGTACCGAAGCTTCAATGTGTAGATTCTGTGTTGACGATGTTGATTGTGAGGTCGTGGGAATTTTTATTGTTGTTAAACTATAATACGGTAAATAATATCCAATTTACCTCTTCTAAACGGCTTCAGTATTTAATGGTTGATGCATCTCTGGCCCAGGACACCACATCTCTGGCCCAGGACACCACATCTCTGGCCCAGGACACCACATCTCTGGCCCAGGACACCACATCTCTGGCCCAGGACACCACATCTCTGGCCCAGGACACCACATCTCTGGCCCAGGACACATCTCTGGCCCAGGACACCACATCTCTGGCCCAGGACACCACATCTCTGGCCCAGGACACCACATCTCTGGCCCAGGACACCACATCTCTGGCCCAGGACACATCTCTGGCCCAGGACACCACATCTCTGGCCCAGGACACCACATCTCTGGCCCAGGACACCACATCTCTGGCCCAGGACACCACATCTCTGGCCCAGGACACATCTCTGGCCCAGGACACATCTCTGGCCCAGGACACCAATTATTACGTTTCGTTTCCGTCCAGTATAATCTATTGATTTAGTAAAATAGTAAAAAACTTGTAATTGCTGGAACGACTCCTCGCCATAACTTGAGAATGACTCATCGGATCGGCTTCACATTTTCACCACTGGTGTTGTTTCCTGAGCACAAAACTCTCCCTCCGTGTGGATCAATTTGCTAATTTTATTGAATAAATAAGGTTATTTATTTATTTTTATTATATAATTAAAGAATGGTTAATCTGACTTCCTTCAAAATGTTATTGACAATGTTT
>NC_069449.1:8036517-8051731 GCF_026875155.1 Cherax quadricarinatus
ATGGGTACCGGGGTGTTAGTGACGGGTGGGGTCGCTCCCACACGACCTAATTTGCCCAAATGCAGAGAAACAAGGGATTTTATAAGTAGTATTCATGTTGTCAGCTAGGACTGTATACCTTGTACATGTACTTGTAGAAATAAAGATATTATTATTATTATAAATTGAAATTTTAAATAGAACCAACGGGGTTCCCTTTTGCACCGCGTGGATGTGCGGGGGGGGGGTGGGGGACGACTCAGGGCATGGAGGCGGTGGGAGGTGTTTTCAAAATTCCAAATTCAATTCAAAGTTTATTCAAAAATAAGTATTACAAGCTGAGTTTACAGAAATTTGGTTATTGTGTGTTTTACATTGTAAAATTGTTGATTACAGAGTGTACCACTAGAACGCCTAGCATGGCTGGGTATTACAGAGTGTACCACTAAAAACGCCTAGCATGGCTAGGCATTTTTTCGGGCAGACTTAGTTTTATTTTTTAATTGTAAAATATTACAAATTATGGGGTAAGTTGGTATAATGGCTAAGTGATTTAAATACTATTTGTGATTTAAAGCAATGTGAATGCTTTTGCTTTGGCACAGTACATAGTTTCAGTATTGGAGTATCACAGATTCATTATTTTAAAATTGAATTAAAAATTTTTCTGTTTATGGTAAAAATGAGTGATGATGTAAGTGTGAACCACCAGGTGTATTTGTGTAGTTAGTTGACGGGGTGCATCAGGAGATAAGATGTTTTCTAATGGTAGTTTTTGAAGGTGATGAATGGTCTGCAGTTCTAGAGTTCTCAGGTGGGGTTTTTTTCCCCAGATTTTAAGGCCTTTGACATACATTGAATTTTTGTAAAGGTTTAGTGGGACATGGGGAATGTCGTAAGATGTTTGTGTCTGGTGTAAATGCCTGTGGGTTCTGTCACAACTATCAAGAAAGCGTTTTAGGTCAAGGTTTGATTTTAAGATTTAAAGGCCCTGTAGATGTAGATTGCACAGTAGTAATGTGGATGTAACTGAACTGGGAGTAATTTTTAGGTCTATGAAGAGTGGGGGGGTGGTTTCCCAGGGATGGGATTTAGTGATTATTCTTACTGCAGCTTTTGTTGGGTTATTATTGGCTTTAGGTGTGTTGCTGCAGTTTTATCCCCAACACAAACAGCATAGGTGAGGTATGGATAAATAAGTGAGTGGTATAGTGTGAGAAGGGATTTTTCGGCACGTAGTAACGTATCTTGGAGAGGATCCCAACCGTTTTGGATACTTTTTTGTTATATGCTGGATATGGGTGCTGAAATTCAGGTTGTTGTCAAGGTATAAGCCTAAGAATTTGCCCCCATTATTTCTGTGTAGTGATACTGGTCCTGTGGGGAGCAGCAGCAGGATAATACTGCACCACCTCTAGGGGCCCTTAACAACAACAACAGTTTGGTGTGTGTCATGGGCACCAACACATGGTGTGTGATTCTCTCCTACTTTATCCATTTATCAGCGATGCAGATTACATGGTGAGTTTAAATATGTGGCCTGTAGTTATAACTTTTCTCTTGACATATGCAAGACATCACCATCCCTGTAGAAGCCATTATTAGATGTACTAGTCATTATATTTTGTTGTTGCAGAAGTACTATGAAGATTCTATGTTCAATAAAGCCTAGAGATAAGGCCTGTGTTTCTATCACAACATTCTGGTAATTAGAGTGTTGTCAATCTTAATTTTAATTTGTGCATCTCCTGCTCTGCTACCAAACATAATATAGTAGGTTTTGTCAGTGTTAAGCATAAGTTTATTGGCTGTCATCCAAGTCGATATTTTAATCAGCTCCTCATTCACAATGGTGTTGAGGGTGGCAAGATTTGGGTGAGAGATGACATAAGTCGTGTCATCAGCAAAGAGAATGGGTTTCAGGTGTTGGGATACGTTTGGAAGGTCATTGATGTATATGAGGAAGAGCAGGGGACCAAGGACACTTCCCTGTGGAACTCCAGTACAAGTGGCCGTGTTGCTGATGCTGTGTTTTTAAGGGTGACGACTAAACCCTATTAGAAATGTAAGATTTAAAATAACAAGCGCATGGCCTCTTATACCGAAAGATCAAGTTTGTGGAGTAGGATGTCGTGGTCTACTGTGTCAAAAGCTTTTCTTAGGTCAAAAAAAATTCCTAGTATTTTCCTTATTTTCCAATGCTTTAAAGCAGACCAGCTTTTTAATTGCATCTTTATTTTTTTTTTATTTTTCCTAATCCAAATGGCGGGGGTTTGAGTATTTTTGAGCCGTTAAAAAATAAAATACGTCTCCTGTCACAGTTCCTCAAAATTTTTGGTAAAAAATGGTAATTAGATATTGGCCTAAGTTGTTTTAATCTGTGGGGTCACCCCTTTATGTATTGGGTAACCCTTTCCCAACTTGAGAGTTTGGGGAAGGTGCTATCTCTAGTGACTTTTAAAAAAGTAATGAAATAGCATGCGAAAGGAAGGGGCCACCGCTTGTACATAAGGTGGGCATAACAGTTTCCCCGATTTTTTTTAAAGTGATTTTATAATCCAGTGACTTCCGTGGGCTCAGTTGGGCAAGATGAAGGATTAGGGAAAATTTCCCATCTGGGTGCCCCCCGGCATGGGCTTTGGGTATTGAGTTTTAAACTGGCAGTTTAGACCTATTTGAGAAAAGTCGTTTATTTGTTACTGGGGCAGTGGGATGTAGTGGGTTTTTTCTTTGGGTTTAGTTGGGACAAATTCTTGGCTTTTCTCATTTGGGGGGTCCCTAAACGAGAGTTTTTTCCAGGTCTTTTTATATCTCCTGTATGTAGTGAAAGGGGCTAGGAAACAGGGACCGGGAAATTGGCATTCACGGCGGCCTAAGGGTTTAATATAGGCCTCCTTCAAAAGGGAATGTCGTAACTGTCATTGGGAAGAGTGAGAAGGGGGTAATTATTAGGGAATTTGGGGGTTTAGAGTACCAAGAGGTTGCAGTGGCGGCTCTAAGTAGTTCAAATACTGCTCACAAGGCTTTTAAAAGTCCGAAAGGACACTCAAAGGAATTACCCCATCCACTTGCAACAAAGTCATCATGCAAACATGGGAACTTTAAAAACTTTCCGTTTGAATACCCACCAGAAGGATAGAACCCAATACTAGTGGGGTTAGCCTAGGGAAATGAAAAACCCTTTAAAAATCTGTTAAAAGGAAGACTCTCAGCGGCAGAATAATGTTGAAGCCCAGGACAGAAAAGAATGCCTCCATAATATGTTTGGTTCAAGGTCCCTAAAATTTGGGAATTATCATACGTTTAAGAGTGAAAACATGATTGCCATTACATTACCAAACCCCTGAGTTTCCAATGTTTTTGGTTTTTTTCTTGTAATCGCCAATAAAAAGAGTAGCTCAAAATAGCACAATTTGGGGAGCTCCAAGTAATTTAAACTTATCAGCAGGAGCGTAAAATTAAATATGTTGAGGGGCAGAGTTCCCAAAATTTAAATCCAACCCGTGATATTGACCCCCTCTTTTTCTTATGTGCAAGAATTTATGGGGAAGTGATTTTTTAATATATAGAACCAAGATTATAGATTTGAGTTAAGCAACAAATTGGAAATTTTAGGGGTTGGGTTTTTTTCAGGACTCTGCACTCTTGTAACACACAACATAAATGGTTCGGTGGTTATTTTTATGATAAGGTCGGGAATTCTTTTTCAAATGATGCAATATTCCATTTTTAAAAATAGAAAGTTTATACGAGTTTTGATCCATTAAGTAGTCCGGGGATCATCTTAGTTTCCCCCAGCAAATAAAAAAATTTGTTCAAAAAATACAGACCTTATCAATTCAACATTGCAACCATTGCCATGATTTTGAAGTGCACCCAGTTTTAGGCCTCTGGATCTTTGAAACCAACATGACGCTGTTTATTTGAAAGTGTATAGGTGACACCCCCCCACATTCCCTCCTCCACTAACATTACACGCAAAACTACACTGTCATCACCAAACCCCCTACCACATTGTGTTTTTATTACATTTTTCAAAGTATTGTATTCAACATTAAGTCCATGTGGTTAACCCCCACACACTCTTCACCACCACTTAATTACGCCATCACTATTACTAACATTATAGACACCACCCCTCTATCACACTCTCAACCCCCACAAAATTACCTCATCACATTACTAAAATTAAGACCCACCGCCTCATCACACTCTTTACCACCACTTATATTACAGTCACACTATTACAACATCATAGACACCATTGCCTTTATTGTGATGCTCACTATAGTTTTTTCAACACAAATATTAATTCGTCTTACTGTAATTAAGAACACCACCCAAACCCCCTTTTTCACAGCCTTTACACTTGCTTTTACAAATTTTGACAATCTTGTTATTTGGGACACTCTACACTCTTTTCCTTGGTTGTTTTTAAAAAGGGTTTTTCAGGAGAAATTGTTTGGGTTTTCCAGTAATTTTTTTGCGCGACATCAGATTTTATCCACAACAAGCTTGGAACATCTGGAACGTGAAATCCCGGGCAGCTGAGGGTCGTTGGCTGACTGTCAGCTGACTCAGCTGCTGGTATTGACACCGACGTGATGGGGTCTGTTTACGGCTCCCCAGTTTAGGTGCTCAAACCCCCTTGTCTAGGACAGGCAGACCATATTCATCCCCGGGTACCCTGGTTCCTGGGGGGGCATAATGAGGGGGACAGGTGAAGGGCGGTTGGCTTGATGCGATCAGCCCTCACACTGCAGTAGCATGAGCTGCTGTGACTCCTGGGTCTTACAATTTATACATTTTTTAGCAACTCTGTTGCGTTTAAACATAACATAAACCGTTTAGAAAGGGTACATTTGGGACACACGCACCCAGGTGACTTAGATGGGCATTTTTCCTGGCAATGTGGCCCCCGCTTGACACTTTTCGAAATTTTAGAGGTCGTACAATGCAATGAAAGCGCTGTTGAGGGCTGCGCGGAGTGAATAAAGCGTGGCAAGTCCCCTGGGGCCCGTCCCCCGCTAAATCAGACCGTTGGAAAAATCGACGAGGGCTTGCAACGCTCTACCCAGAAAAAGGTTCAAGTGCTTTTACGTTGTAGATGACAATAAGCACTTTTGGTCCCTTGGGGGGGCGCTTGGTTTGATGTTGGCATATTTCCAAGTGGAAAATTTTTTCTATAAAAAGCTGAATCATTAGGGGACAAAGACTAGTTATCCTCATAGGGACAAACTTGATCGTTTTTCTCAGATTGTTTACCTACTTCGAAAAAAAATTAAACTTGGTCTCTTGATCAGGTTTTTAGGGGAAAACTAACCTGACAGCTTTTGGGGGGGTGGCACCCCTATTGCTTTCAGCAAGCTTTTTCTGGGAAACCTCGTTTTTTTTCCGAGCCTGTTTACTAAAAAAATGTTTCAAATCTGCCTTAAAACCCTCGTCTACGTCAACCCATCACTATACCATACTGACAGGGGTTTCCCACTTTCGATTGCTAAGGGAAAAAGGTAATAAAGGGCAAGGGAAAGGGATTTCACTTCGCTAGACACAGGGAAAATGGGGGTAGGGCCTCGGGTCGCAGTGCGATTTTTCAAGGTCATTCTGGCCCACTCGCTCGAGAGTTTCCAACACTGTACTACTTGTAATTTCTCACAACAAACCCAAGGTACGGCCGGAAACGTAGAACGTTCACAAAAGGGGGTTTGGAGCGCTGTTTAGCCTGGACACTAAACTCGCCTTTTTCCCAATGTAGATAAAGGCCGAGTTAAGGGATACCGGGAATTTGAAAGTCGAGGAAGGGACATTCACCTCACTGACACACGCAGTATGGGTTAATGGCATGGGGGGTCTTATATGCCATTTTCCAAAGGGCACCCCCCAGGCCCAACATTCCCCCTCATTTTAAAATACGTAGGTACTGAAGGTAGCAAAAAAATGTCCTAAGCAGTGAAAAACCCCTCGTGCAAAAAGTTACAAAAACTGCAGCATTAAAAACTTTTAGCCAAACTTTTTTATTTTATTTGGTAACCCTGGCATTCCCACTTAAAAAATCATACTGCAATGCTCTTAATTGTTTTTTAAATAAGCCACTACAGGAAAAAAGGTATGCCAGCAGCACTGGAACGTAACAAACATCTGGGGGTCAGGGGCTGTAAAGCAGCTCCCTTTTGCTTTCCCGGCACATGGAATGCTGCTTTCCCCCCTTGCTTGAATTCTTTCTAACCCGTGTCAACCACTTGGATATTTGCTTTTTAGCAGGGAGGTAGGCAACAGGGGACATATTCGTAAAATGGTGGGGTGCGGCACAGAGGACTACATGGGGGACTCAAGCATTTATTGGGCTGGCAAAAAAACCCCTCAGACCCTAAATAAATAGAGGGAAGGCTGAGTTCCAAAAACGAGGAAGGAGGGGAGAGAGGCGAGGTGGAGTGAAGATGTAGCCTCCTACAGCCACTTCACATTAACATATTTGTGTTTCACTAGGTATATCACTAACCATACTTATTACAATGATTCTAAACTTCGTACACTGAAACGTACTGCTCGCAGCCTAGGCCTAGCCTATAGAAAACATCGTACCCCTGGAATGCTGAGGCTCTTCCAAACTGCCCTTGCTGCTGCCAGAGAGCGTATGACAGAGCTGCGGCAAACAGACTGGGAAAAATTTGTCAACGGTCTTAATGCTCACACCCCACTTAGCCGGGCATGGAGGGACATAAATAGAATTAAGGGTAACAGAACTGGGCTGATCGCGCACCCTCATCCCTTGCATAGGGCGAATGAGTTAGTCAGTACTTGGGCTGCTACATCTAGCTATGACAATCTTCCCAGTACCACACAGGCAAAATTAAATGACAAATATGATGCAAGGGAGAGACTTGTTTGCTTTATGCTCGGCAAGGCAGATGACTGCAACATTCCTTTCACTAATTATGAACTTGATGCAGCACTAACTAAGGGCAACTCCACGTCGCCTGGTGAGGATGGTATTACTTACAACATACTCAGATTGCTGTGGTCGAGGTACCAGGTAATCCATTACTTGAATTATATAACATGAGCTATGTAACTGGGAGCTCCCTCAATCTTGGACCAACAGCCTCATCATTCCAATTCCTAAGCCCAATCAACAAAATGCATTTCGCCCAATATCTCTTACTAGCTGCTTGTGTAAAACATTTGAGAGAATGATTCTTAATCGTCTCATGTACAGAATCAAACAATTTTTGTCTCCCCGGTTACATGGTTTCATGCATGGAAGGAGCGTGCATCATTGCATAGCCACCTTTCTCACCCTGCACACTGACAGCTCATACACTACCTTCCTTGACCTTAAATCCGCTTTCGATGTAGCCAACCGACATGTAATCATTAGTGAACTTGCCAGAATGGATGTTGGAGGATGGCTTCTCTGCTGGATTAAAGGTTACCTATCCAACAGAAAATCGTCTGTGTTGTTCCAGGGACATAGAAGTGTAACTAAAAACTTTGAATTAGGAACCCCACAGGGAGGTGTGCTCAGTCCCACACTGTTCAATATTCTAATTAATGCATTACTTAATGCTATGCCTAGTCAGCCCCATCATTATGTGATTAGTTTTGCTGATGACATAATGATTCACACCACCGGATTCTCCAACACCCAAAACATTCTTAATCATGTACTAGCCTCGTGTCAGGACCTGGGGTTGATAATCTCTACTGATAAAACAAAGATACTCAATAGGTGTCCTCCTCGACAGAGAGGCACAGTTCGTCAGATCCAATTGCATGATGGGTCTCTTCTAGAATATGTAAGCAGATACAGGTATCTAGGCTTTGAGGTTCCACTACTTGGACCTGTTGTAACAAGACTTTGTCGCCAATACAAAGAAAGACTAAGAGCACTTAGAGTTGTGGCAGGGCATCACCCCAGGTATGGTGCTAATGTTAAAATTGTGAAAATGATGTATCTTGCTTATATTAGATCATTGGTTGATTATGCTGCGCCACTACTTGCTCTTGTGTCTGACTGGAAGCTTGGAGGGCTGGAAAAACTGCAGAACGAAGCAATGAGGATCATTTTAGGATGCCCTCGTACTGCCAAAATTTTAAATATGCAAAAAGAACTTAATATTCCAAGCATCAGAGATCGTGTTACTGAAAGAAATATCCTAATTGGGGTTAATATGCTTAGGCAAGCTCATTCAAACACCTGAACAGAAGCCCTCCAAACTTTCCTCAGCACTGGTGAACACTCCTCCAGATGGATCGAAAAAACTGGAACCGACCTCCGCATGAATCAGATACATGATCTATGTCAAGTAAGGCAACAGCGGCACTTCTCCGCTCCATGGAATATTACCCTATTCCCAAATACCATTCCTCCATTTCCCCCCAAACTACTTCTTAAATCACAACAAAAACTTCGCCTTGAAGCCAAACATGAGGCCTTAAGCTGTATTGATAACTTAGTCACACAGCACACACTCTCGCAAATTATTACGCTGATGGTTCTGTTCACCAATCCACTGGTGCAGCTGGTAGTGCTGCTGTTGTCGTACAGAGTGATGCTCTCTTAAAGAAATTGGAGCACGCATCAATAATTGGGCCTCTACCCTTCGACAAAACTGTTTGCCATACCCTTGCATGAAATGCATCTATGTATCAAAAAAATTGGACGTTTAATTGAATGTTTTCTCTGTCATCAAAATGCTCTCAATTTTTTAAGCAAAATTGGGGCATGCTTGTGCAAACCCCGAAAAGGGTATGGTGGAATGTGAACAGTGGAGCCCAGAGTGCACATGTGTGGTTTCCCATCTCACATTGGTCTTCGATGCAGATAGAACTGATTAAATTGGCTAAGCTATATGCTTTCAAAGAGGGAGTAGATTACAATTTTGGGTTTGTCGGGTGTAGTTTGAGAAAAATAATACAAAAAGAACTTCAACTGAATTTTTGGACTTAGGCTCGGGGAGATTGCACCTGAGTCCATCTATCATCCTCATCTGCGGAGGGCCACATGCAAAGGTGCATCCAACAAAAAAACATTTTGGGATGTCACTACTGCCCGGCTCCGGCTGGGTTACAAGTATCTTTGGCGGTTAAATCCCACCACCAGTGTAGCCAAACAAAAGGGAACTTTGCCAGATGGACTATTGTCCCCCTCTCATTATGTAGGAGTGTGATCAAATTAATAAATTTAGAAAAAAAACTCACTCGAAGTGTTCAAAAATGGAAGATTTTATCCAAAGTGGTATTTACAGACCATTCGGAGAAATCCCCTGACTTTGCTAGCTGTAAAAATAAAGCTTACCCTATGTGCAGTGTGTGTGTGTGTGTGTGTGTGGGGTTTGTGTGTGTTGTGTACCACCTAGTTGTACTCCCCGTTGGGTTTGGGGGTTTGGGAGCCCGAGCCCCTGGCCCCACCTCTTCACTGATCGTACTGGGGTACCCCCCTCCCCGTGAGCTTTATATCCCTCTGCTTAAAGCTATGTATGGTCCTGCCCCATACACGCTTCCCAACTATTCCACTCATGACTACTCTGTGGCTAAAGAAATATTCCAAACATCCTGGATTCATCTGGTTTTTCAGCTTCCAACTGTGTCCCCTGTTACTGGTCCAATCTCGGAACATCCGTTTTTGTACCTTGTAAATTTCCTCTCAGTTTTTTTTGATGTCGTTACTTTCCCCCCCCTATCCTCCTGTCCCCCAGTGTGTAGGTTGATTTCCCCATTAACCCTCCTCTAGGACTCCCTCTTAGCTTGGGAAGTCTTGTTGCAAACCTTTGCTTTTCTCTATTTCTTCACGTGTTTGGTAGGGGGGGGTTCCCAAAAAGGGTCCGCATCTCCAATATGGGCCAACTAACGGTGTCGGGGGTCCTAAAATGTTTCCCTTTTTTAAGATGGTTCGCTACAATGGTCTGTATTTTTTAAAATGCTTCATGTCTGTTCCTTTTTTTAAAAAATTGGGACACATTTGCGTCTTCCATCCTAGGGAAAACTCCCTGTTTCGATAGATGTATTTAATTTGTTGTTAGGGGTACACATAGTGCCTCTGCTCCCTCTCTCAAATACCCCTGGGAATGTTATTGGCCCCATTGCCTTTGAGGTATCTAGCTCACTCAAAGCCCTTCATTCTTCCTCGGTTTTTGTGCACTGTGTCCCGCACTTGGTGGTGTGCCCCCCCCTCTCCGTCTTTCTGGAGTCCCCCTTTTTGTCTCCTCGTGAACACTTCTTTGAATCTCTTGTTGAGTTCTTCACATACTTCACGGTCATTTCTTGTTGTTTCTCCCCCTTCCCTTCCTTTTCCCGTTACCGGCCTTGACTGTGTTTTCCCCCTGATTTGGGTGTACAACGTTTGGGCAGATTTGCTTTCGCTGCATTCTTTTTTATTGTCTTTGGGGGGTCCTTCTTATCTGTGCATATTCGTTTTTGGCTCTCGACTTGTGTGTGGGTTGGGGGTGTGTGTGTGTTTTGTGGGTGTGTGTTTGTGTGTTGTGTGTGTGTGTGGTGTGGTGTGTGTGTTGTGTGTGTTTGTGTGTTTGTGTTGTGTGTTGTGTTGGGGGGTGTGTGTTGTGTGTTGTGTGTGTGTGCCTCACCTAGTTGAGATTGCAGGGGTCGAGTCCAAACCTGGTGTGTGTGTGCGTGTGTGTTTGTGTGTGTGTTTGTGGTGCGTGGGTTTTGTGTATGGTGTGGTGTGGTACTCACCCTTTTTACTCACCTAGTTGAGGTTGCGGGGGGGCGATCCGAGCTCCCGGCCCCGCCTTTTTATGATGCTATAGGTCACTCTCCCTGGCCGTGAGCTTTATCTACCTTGCTTAAAAAATAGTATGGATCCCGCCCCACTAATCCTTCCCAAATATTCCCCTTACTGACTCTCTTGGCTGAAGAAAAAATTCCTAAATCCCCGTGAATCATCTGGCTTCAGCTTTCCCCTGGTCCCCTTGTTACTGGTCCCAAACTCGGAACATCCTGTCTTTGTCCCCCCCCTTTTCAAATTCCCTCATATTTTGTATGTCGTTTAAACAGTCCCCCTATCTCCCTTTCCAGTGCGTCAGGTTTATTTCCCTTAACCTTCCCCGTAGGAAATCCTCTTAGCCTGGGGCTGTCTTGTTGCAAACTTTTTCACTTTCTCTTTGTTTCTTCACGTGCTGGGTTTGGTGGGTTCCAAACTGGTGCCGCATTTCTCCAATAGGGCCTAAGCACGGGGGTAGGCCTGAAAAGATTCCTTTTTAAGTTCGGAATGCTTTTTCTGAGGTTTGCTAGGCGCCCCTATGCTGCAGCAGTTTTTTGGTTGATGTGCGCTTTTAGGGGATGGGCCTGGTGTTATACTCACCCCAAGATCTTTTTCCTTGAGTGAGGGTTTTTATTCCGACCCCCCCAGAAGTATCCGTCCCGGGCCTTTTTTGCCCCTTTCCCCCAAACTTCAGACTTTGCACTTGGTGGGATTAACTCCAGGAGCCAATTTCTGGCCAGGTCTGCAGCCTGCCCAAACCCCTTTGTGTTCTGTCTGGTTTTTCGATCGAGTGAATTTTTCTCATCAACTTCCGTCATCTAAAACAGGGAACCTCAGAGTCTATTCCTTCCGATGTCGTTCACAAATACAAAAAACGCATTGCCTTGGATGACCCCTGCAGGACCCCGTGGTAAGGTCCCCACTCTGAAAAACCCCTCGCCACGTCCCAGACTCGCTGCTGTCTTCCTAAAAATTTTTCCTGACCTTTGTAGTCCTCCCTGTTTTCCCCGCTTGGTCCCCAGTTTTTGCACCAATCTTTGTGTGGAAATGTGCAAACCCTTCTTGCGTCCAAGAAAATGCAATTTTTTGGGGTGTTGTGTGTGGTTTTGAGTGTGTGTGTGTGGTAGAGTTTTTTGTAGTGTTTTGTGTGTGTGTGTGTGTGTGTGTGTTGTGTTTATGTACTCACCCATTTCACCTTTTGTGGTTGCGGGGTCGAGCCTAGCTCCCGGCCCCGCCCTTCTTACCGGTTGTCTAGGCCCTCTCTCTCCCCCTCCTGGGTTTATTTTTAAACCCCGTCTTAAAACGTTATGGTTCCCCGCCTCCACTACGTCATTTTCTAGGCTTTTCCCGCCTTACAAATTATGACTGAAAAATTTCCTACTATCTCTTCTCATTTGGTCTTAAAATTCCCCAATTTTGGCCTCTTTTTTCTGTTCCCCCCCTGGGGAAAATCCTTTTTTTGTCCCCTTGTCTATTCAGCGATTTTAAAAAACTTATCTGTCCCCCTGCCCCTCCTGTCCTCCAGTGCGTCAGGCCGTTTTTCCCTTAATTTTTTCTTCATAGGACATTCCCCTTAGCTTAAAACTAACCTTGTCGCAAACCTTTGTACTTTCCTAGTTTCTTGCGTGCTTTATCAAGTGGGGGTTTCCAAACGGTGCTCTACTCCAGAGGGGGCCTGACATACGCGGTGTACAGTGTCTTGAATGTTTCCCTTACTAAGGTATGGGAAATTGTTCTAGGTTTCCCAGGCCCCCCATATGTGCAGCAGTTATTGATTGATGTGTCTTCCCCGGAGACATCCCGGGTGTTAATACTCCCCCCAAGATCTTTCTCCTTGAGTGGGTTTAGCGTCTTTGGTCACCTAGCTATATCTGTCTGTGGTCTTCGTCCCCTTTTTCCCCCTTCATGACTTGCATTTGGCAGGTTTAAAATTTCGAGAAAGCCTTTTGTGGACCAGGGTCCGTCTGTCCGGTCTCTTTGATGTCCTGCCGGGGGCCCTCACAGTTTAATTCCCCTCTAACTTCAATCATCTGCAAACAGGGAATTTTGGGTCAAAACCCTTCCGTCGTCTTTCACTTACAAAAAATAGCATGGCCCTGGGCCCCGACCCTGTGGGCCCCCCGTCGTCACAGGTGCCCACTGTGATAATATTACTACCGACGGTTGCCCCCTTTGTCGGGTATTTTGATCCTTTTGCGTCCCCTTTCCGTTATAGCGCCGATGCTCTAGCTTCTGCACTAATCTCTTGTGGGGAATGTGTAAAAAGGCCCTTTTTGCAGCCAAGAAGATGAATAAAACCCCCCCCTTTTCTCGTGTCTTACTTCTGTTATTTTATCATAAAACCCCCAGAAGGTTTGTGACACGGGATTTGCCTTCTAAATCCGTGCGGGTTTGGGCATTTATATCCTGTTTTTTTTCCGGGGGCTCCCCACTCCCTCCTGATAATTTTCACCAAAAATTTTGCATACTTACACGTCAATGACAAGGTCTATAGTTTGTCTCTTTTCTGTCTCCTTTTTTTTTAAAAAAGGGGGAAAACATTTGCCGTCTTCCCCTACCTCTGGTAGTTGCCCAGTTTCCCGGGATGTGTTGAAGTTGTGGTAAGTGTGTGTGTGTGGGGGTGTGTGTGTGTGTGTGTGTGTGTGTTGGTGTGTGGTGTGTGTGTGTGTGTGGTGTGTGTGTTTTGTGTGTGACTCAACAATCAATATTTTACCAATAAACCCCAAAAGTTGTGACCCGGAATGGAAGTGTGAATTGTCATTACTCAAAAAATTTTTTTCATGATTGTAACCATGATAAAGCAAGTAAACCATTCTTTCAGTTTATTTCCTTTTAACTTTGAGTTCAACCTTGTACCTGTTCGCCCCCAAAACTTTTTGGGGCCCCCGCCCTGGACCCATTGTTACCTCTATAAATTTTTAATACCTTTGTACTTGTCTGATTGTGATAACCTCCTGGATTCATTACCTTTGAAATTGTGAATTCATTACCCTGTAACTTTCTCAGGGCCTCAAAACTTTGGGCCCAGTCCCGGACCCCTTATGTACCCCTGTAACTTTTGACACCGAAAAAGGAGGGGATGGGGGGTCATAATAAAAAAAAAAAACTAACTAACTAAAACTGAAAAGTGAGAGAACGTGATTGACGGCACCGCCGTAATAAGTAGTAAAATTAGTGAATAATGGTAGGACCTGGGGGACGGGTGCGCCGCCATGGAATTGTCCCCGGGGAAAAATTTCCCATTTTACAATCCTCCCCTCATCGGTGTCAGGGGTTTTGAGTGGTCTCCAAAATGTAAAAATTGGGGAATTAAATCGTCTTTTGAATTTAATGTAATTAAGATATAAACTAATTAAGAGAATGGTGAAGTGAAATAAGTCACCTTGCCCGAGGAAACTTTGGGCCCGCTTGTTCCCCCCCAGGGATAGTGAATTTTTTATGGAGTACGACTTCAAAACCGGACAAACCAAACGGATCCTGTCCTGCTGGAATAAGAACCGTTCGGTGTGCGGGAAATCGAGATGAGATGGTGAATGGGGGAATAAGGGGAGTTCAATCCCCCAAAGTTAAGTAACCCTTCAGTTATACAGTTTGATTTGCCATTAGGTTGTTGTAATTGGAAGGTTAGGGATCCAGCTACATCAAGTGCACCAGAGAATATTGGTAATTTGGGGGGATATTACAATTTTTTCTTTGATGGACATTTTGGGAAAATTTTCTAGGGTGATTACCTGTACGACCCCAACATTACATGCTACAAGTAATTCTTAGGGACAAAAACTACTTGTTTACCCCATCACCCCGTGTAGACATGTAGAAAATTAACCCTCTCTGGTGACTGCAGATGGCCCCCTCGACCCCCACACTTTTCCCTATCTTCCGAAACAGTATAATTTGGATAGCACCCCCAAGTACAGTGTACTAATTAAATTTTGGACTGTATAATTAATTTTTAAGAATGAAGGAGGGGGGGTAGGTTTTAAAATGGATTATCCATCGAGGAAAAACACTTGTACTAAACCCACCATCCAGATATTCTCTGGTAGTCATTGGGGAGCTGGATCACCCAAACCTATCCAATTCAACATACCTAATGGCCAGTATCAGTCTGCAAAATAAGAGGGGTTTATTAACTGGGGGGATTTATGCTCCCTTTTTTCCCCAATCACCATACATTTCGATGTCCTGTACACCGATGTTTTTATAGAAACACAGGCCTTTCTCTAGGCTTTATTGAACATAGAATCTTCAATACTTCTGCAAAAACAAAAAAAAAATACTAGTACATCAATAAAGGCTTCACAGGGATGGTATGTCTTGCATATGTCAAGAGAAAAGTTATAAAAACAGGCCACATATTTAAACCACCGTAATTGATCGTGTAAATGGAAAAAGAGGAGAGAATTTACACACCATGTGTTGGTGCCCATAAAACCCCCAAATGTTTTTGTTGTTAAGGGCCCTAGAGGTGGTGCAGTATTATCCTGCTGTGTCCCCCCAGGACCGTATCACTAC
>NC_069449.1:8052231-8081484 GCF_026875155.1 Cherax quadricarinatus
GGTAGATTTAAAAAAGCAAGGCAGGCCCTTAACCGTAAAGGGTCAAGTTGGGGAGTAGGATTCGTGGTCTAACTGTGTCAAAAGCTTTTCTTAGGTCAATAAAAATTCCTAGTGGATATTCCTTATTTTCCAATGCTGTGTAAAGCAGATCAAGCATTTTTATGATTGCATCATTAGTGCTTTTATTTTTCCTGAATCCAAATTGGCAGGGGTTGAGTATGTTTTGTGTTGTTATAAATGAATATAGTCTACTGTGCACGAGTTTCTCAAAGATTTTGGATAGCAATGGTAAGTTTGATATTGGCCTATAGTTGTTTAAGTCTGTAGGGTCACCACCTTTATGTATTGGTGTAACCCTTGCCATCTTGAGTAGTTTCGGGAAGGTGCTAGTTTCTAGTGACTTATTAAAAAGTAATGAAATAGCATGCGAAAGGATATGGGCCGTTCGCTTGTACAGTAATGGTGGGACATTAGACAGATTCCCTGAGTTGTTTTTAAGTGACTTTACAATCTCGGTGACTTCCGAGGGCTCAATTGGTGCAAGATAGAAGGAATTTGGGAAATTCCCATCTAGGTAGTCCCCGGCATGGGCATTGGTATGTGGGATTTTATTGGCGAGATTAGATCCTATGGTTGAGAAGAAGTCGTTTATCTTGTTAGCTGTGTCAGTGGGATGTAGTGGTGTTTCATTAGGTTTAGTTAGGACAATATTCTTGGTTTTTTTTCAGTTTGTGGGTCCCTAGAATCTGAGAGAGTGTTTTCCAGGTCTTTTTTATATCTCCTCTAGTGTCTGTGAATCTACTGGAGTAGTATAGTTGTTTGGCTTTCTTTATTACTTTGGTGAGAACTGATGAATAGTGTTTAAGAATATCTTTGTGTATTAAGCCCTGTCTATATTGCTTTTCATATTGGTGTTTCTTGTCAATGGATTTCAGAATGGTACTGGTTAGCCATGGGCAACCAAGCTGTTTGTTTGTGATCTGTTTCGTTTTTATAGGACGATGTTTGTTGTATAGTCTAAGTATAGTCGGTAATTAGGTTTACTGCAAATTCAAAACAACAACTAATCTAACACTATAAACAAGAGTATTTATTTCACAAATGAAAATTAACATGGTAAACCAATTTATTTAGCAATGTGAAAGATACACAAATAACCCGCACATAGGATTTAGATTTTGCCACCGAAGTGGCTAGTTTATTGTGCACCCCATATCCATCCTGTGGACGGTAGAGCAAGAGCATATGGATACACAAAAGGCTTAGGAACTAGGCTCCAAAGGGTTAACAGGAGTACATATGGATTTATATCTACATATCTATAGTTCACTTATCTGTTACAAGCAAATTTAGGAAATTTGCTTAATATATCTGGTATCTTATTTTCATTAATAAGATATCTTGACATGTCACATAGGTTATTATGCTGTCTATCTCTGTATTCCACAATAAGTGGACAATTAAGCACATAGTGTTCAAGACAGTGACCATATGCTGATTACATAATTTGCATTTAGTTCGATCATCATCTGTGTGTCTCCCAAACTGCCAGAAGCACTTGTAACCAAGCCTAAGCCTGGCCACTACATCAGTCAGTCTGTTCACAATGCAAGTTGCTCCATAAACATACTTATCTATGTTCATGTTATCACAGTGGTTTATAGATCTACTCAGGCTTCAAACTGTATTCTTATAACAATCATTTTCATTATTTACTTCTCTCCTAATATTATTCCTAATGCTAGACACAGATATACCAAAGTTATATTCTACATTCTCCTTCTGGGTACTCTTCTTGGCTAACATATCAACTTTATCATGAAGGAGTAATCCAATGTGTGATGGGAGAGAGGAGCTTACTACGACATTTCGGTCGGTATTGTGCCTTTTTGTTATTTATGAACCCCGCAGGTAAGCGTCTTATTCTTTCCAACTTTTTTAATGTTCTTCCTTCTTTTAAATCCCTCTTTCGTTCTTATGAGGCTGCTCCTCTTGCTTCCAGGCGTCGTAAGAATCAGTTTCGCTTTCTACCTGTCTTGCTGAACAAGTTTTGCCCCCTTCCTTCTCTCATTTCCTTAAACCCAAGCCACTAGGCATTACCGTTCCTGATCATGCTTTTCCCCTACTTAAACGCTCATTCCTCTACCAAATTTCTAGGTTAAAGATGCCTTCTTTACCCCCCTCGGGCATCAACGTGCTCTTTTGCTTCTTTTCCACAAATCTCTGTAACCTTTCATCCCATGTTTTTTGACACTGACGCCTAACTATAATTCATTCTTCTAAACTAAGAATAATTCAACGTCTCATCTCTAAACCCCTTGGTCAAATTTCTCCTACCGATCGGCTATAATCTGTTTGTCCATTTTCCCCCAACATGAGCTTGAAACTGTTTGGTTTTGGTCTTTCCTTGAACACTTCCCCGGGCCCTCGCGTGGTCACTTGTTTAGCCTTGATTCTTTTCGTCTTTGTCTCGTAATTTTCCTGATTTGTACATTTTACGGAATTTCCTTCCTGCTTTTGATATCTGTTGTCTAAGAATCACCACCTGCCCGCCTTTATCAACTTGACTTTTTTCTTTTAAAATAAAAACTCAAACTTTCATCCTTTCTTCTACAAAGGTAATTCGGTATTGCCCTTGATCGCGAGGATTACCTCCGCAAAGGATCTTGCTCTTGACTCACGAAACCAACACCCCTCTCTTTTTCCCCCTTTGATTCATCAAGAGAACTTTCAACAAAAAACTAAGGATTCCTCCGACCTTGTCCTCCTGACTTTGCCCTTGTTAAACATTTTCGTGTCATCTGACCCTCTCGACTTATTTCTTGGGCTTCCTAAAATCAAAAAATTATTCCTCTACGTCCCATCACACCCTTTTGAGGTTCTTTTCCTTTATTTTTTGCTTTTGGGGGCCCCAAAACCTTCCCCCCCTTTCGGGTATTTTTTTTCTCCTGCCCCTTCGTCACTCTAAAGACTTCTCGAAAGTTTTCGCCTCTCCCGACCGGGTAAGATGCTAAGTTTGACCTGATCCCTTTTTCACTAATGTTCCTTTAGAGGAAGGCCCAAATGAAGGTTTATTATCTCCCTGTACCTACGATGTCTTTCTTGGTTTTTATTCGCCTTTATGTGTTTTCAAATTCATTTCCTTTCCAAGGGAAAATATTCTCAACCTTGGGGTGTCGCTAGGGTCTCCTCTTTTCCCCTTTTTCCGCTAATTCTAATGGAATACTTCAAAAAAGGGTTTTCCCTCTTTTGATGTGCCCCCTTCACCGGGCTTCGCTATGTAAGGGCATCTTTGCTCTTTGGCCCTATAAATCTAGTCCTTTCAACTATTTTTGTACCCTTAAAATCTTGCCCCCATTAAGTTTAAAGCTGAATGGAATCTAATTCCTTGCTGCCTTTCTTTGATGTTCATGTTACGTTCAGATACTTTTTGCTTTTTCCGTGTACGCAAGCCTTGCAAGGGCATGTACTTTCACCACTTTTTTATATTTTTTCTTTGTTAAAAAAAGGTCTTCTCCCCTTTCTCCGTGTTCTCCGCATTTGTGATCCTCATTTCTTGAATCAAAAATTTGCATGTTCGTATTCTTTGTCCCGTTTGGCTACCTTTCCCTTTTCAAGACTCTGCCTTCTCACGTCTAAACGGATTTCTTCTCTCCCAAATCTCTACTCCTGGGATCCCCTTTCCCTCGCTTTCCCTATTTTTCCATCTTTCGACTCAAACTCTCTCCGTTCCTTGGGACAAAAAATTACTTTTCGCCAACAACACTTTCGCACCAATCTGTTCATCCCTCTCCTCCCTCTATAGATTCTTTTTGGTGTTTATTTTCTTGTTCATTTGTCCTCTTAAATACTTTGGAAAAAAACTGGCCGTTCTCTTTTGACAGATCGGGGAGCACAAAGTAGTGTTGGGCTTGCCGCCCCAAAACAATGCCTTTTCTGTCATGTCAGAGATCACAATTAGTTTATTTTAAATATCTTTATTTGCCCCCCATCCCCTCCTGTGGGCGTAGCAAGAGTTTTAAAAGGGTAAAATGGGCCCAGGGACTGGACCCAAATTTTATTAGCTAAATATTACAAAGGATTGAACTTAGGTAGATCTGGTAAACAATCATGGAAGTTACAAAGGAATGAATCATCCCCCCCCTATAATGGTTACCAATAAAACAAAATTAAAAAAAGTAATGACACTAACACCCCATACCTCACATTTAAAATGATTTTAAAAAAAATTACAAAAATTATGATTACAGTCACCCTATTAAGTGGTCTTCCTAAAACTGTTCCCCCAGTTAACTTTCACAGTCCCCGTCGGTTTGAATCCCCCCTTAAACAATTTCCTTGTTGAATCTTATCTTGGTTTTGTCTTGTAGATGCTTCTTTTCCCACTATCAGAACACCCGTGACTTAACCTGATTTTTGTTTTCCCCCTCTCCCCCTTTCCCCCCCTTTTTCTTTCCCCTTTTCCTTTGGTTGTCTTTCTTCTCCCCTTTGGGATTGGTCCATTATCATTTTATTACTATTTCGGTTTTGTTCCCACCCTTTGTGTGCCCCCGCTCCCGCAGTTTCCTCTTAGCTTTTAAAGACTCCCTACTACTACTTTACCTTACCACTATTTTCACTTCCTCTACTCCCCTCTTGTCCTCCCTTCTTCTGTTATTGGGCTTTGTAAATGGGCCCCAAATCGGCCGAAACGTCGTCAAAGCTCCTCCTCCTATGTGAGGGTTTAAATAAGTAAGAAGTTTATTCAGGAAAACAAATACAGTTACATAGAAATATTTAAAAAAACAGATATGTTAGAGAAACCCAGATAACCCAAAAAGTCAGACAGTTTTTATTTAATATGTTTTATTATCACCCCCTACCCTCCTTGGGGGTAGTCAAAAAATTTCAAGGTACTAAAAGTCAGACAGAGTGACTTATTTCATTGGGTCCTTTTAAACCTTTTATTAAAATATGAGGTTTTAATTTTTCTTATTATTCTATAAGAAGATAACATCTTATTTTCATACTAAAAAACTATCTACCAAAGGGTTCATTAAGACTATCTACAATCGAGGGTCATTACTAGGGAATAAGGAAAATTTACCGTATGTTAGCTAAAAAAAAAAGAAAAATCATTCCCCCCCTTTCTGTATACATTCATAGAACCTTTTTGGCCCCGTCTTTTGAACTGGTTCAGCTATGACTGGCCTTGACATGTGCGGGTAGTTGTTTCCATTCTTTATTGCTGTACAAAAAAGGGGTTTGAAGCCCGGCCAATGACTTGGGTAAACCCAAAATTGTGCTTCCCCCCTAGTACTATGATTGCTTTGGTTCCCAACCCTTTACAGAATTTAAGCAGATATTCGGACACTGTTTGTGAGCAATTTTATAAACATGATTTACTTCAGTTGTTTTACTTTCTTCAAATTTAGCATATCCCTGCTGTAAAATTCATCCGGCCTACAGTTCTCTTGGGCCAGCCCCCGGATGAATCTTTTCGATTTTTAAACGGGGTTTGCAGTCTATCTTTCAGTTTTTTTTGTCAAGGCAGAGTCCAGAAGAGCAAGCGTAAACCATTGGGATTGTTAAGGGCTAGACAAGGGGCCCCGCGAGCCCAGTAGGTAGACACGTGTTGCTATACAGGGAAAATCGTCTGGCATTCGCTTTCTTTTACAATGTTCCCTATCAATTTCCCGACATGCATGGGTCAAAGGGGGGTTCCCCCGTATTTTACTGTGAAACCAAAATGATGGGTCCCCCTTACATGGACATTAAAAAATTTTTTACCCTTCTCAGTTTTTTTCGTGCCAAAGGTCCAGGCGGACTCAACCAAACTTTCAGTGGGCTGAGAAAACAATTGAAGTTAATGAGAAAATTTTCAATTTCAGATATGGAAAAAACGAAGAAATTAAATCTTCATCAGAATACAAAACAAATTCTGGCCACAAAAAGAGTGAAACACCAAACGTCAAAGACCCGGGGTGATTGTCGGAGGTCTCACCTTCAAGGGCCATAACATTGTATTTTTGCATCTGTAGAAAAAAGACAGGATGGTAATGAAACCCTTCAAAACTAGGGGGGGCCCAACCCCATGATGACACTCTTCGGTCACTTTTTCTATTAGGCGGGAATATTGCTGCACACTAACACACTTTAAAGGGCAGGTAAAATTTGCTGCCCCGAAAAGAGAGAAACCTTCAGGGCGGCATAACAAAGATAAAACACCTAAATTTACGGGGAGCGCTTGGGGTTCCTAAACCTGTATTCCCTGGAACCGGGCGGGAGAGATACAGGGGTTATATACCCCGGGAAAATCCTAGGGACTAGTACCAACTTGCACACAAAACCTCACTACAAAAAGCAAAAACTTGGCAGACGATGCAACACCCCCCCCCAATGAAAAGCAGGGGTTTTCACTAGCCTTTTAAGAGACCATAAAATAAGTGTCGGGGGCCCCGAGACTGTTAAACTGCCTCCCACATACAAAGGGGGGTTTTACCAACAGACCCCTGGCAGTCTTCAAGCTGGCACTGGACAAGCACCTGAATCAGTTCCTGACCACCCGGGGCTGTGGCTCGTACGTTGGTTTGCGGCGGGCCACCATAACGCCGGGTTGATCAGGCTCTGATCCCCAGGGGGCCTAGTCACAGAGGGCCGGGGGGCGCGCCCCGGAACTCTCTCCGGGTAAACCCATGTAGAAATGGCTTAGTTTTCCCGGGTGTAATGAATTTTTTGTCTACTAACCATTTCTGCAGGACCCATTTCCCAGTGAAAAACTTTAGCTAATCTTGGGGGTCTTTACCTGACACTAACGGGGCATGTATCTGCACAGTAGGAGTTTCACTTGACACTGATAGGCTTCGAACGAACGAACGAACGAAGTTCGGTAAGATCCCAAATGGGAAGGGGGGAAGACGGGACAGACGAAAAAGTGCGGGAGGATGTTCTTGTCGTAAAAAAAAGGCCGGGGCTTAACCCAGCAGCGAAGGGATCGTGGAACAGATATTGAAAGAGAAATTCGGCTCTTCGTTGGACTCCAGTGGGGGAGCAGGGGGAAGGGCATGCGACGTTTAGAGCTAAGAGGGGGGGAAGGGGCCATGTTTTAAACCCCAAAAAAATGCAAAGGAAAACTGGGTCAGAAAATGGTACCTGTCATAGAAGACCTGCAGCGGACCCAAAGGTTATTTGTAAGTAGGTTAGGAGCAGGATCATGCAAGGAGTATAAAAGATTGGTTTTTGTGGGTCTCGAATGTCTACGTCAAGGAGGAGGCCCCAGTGTTTCGTGTTCAAGTTTTCTATCTGTTGTACTGACCTCTTCCGTACAGTTTCATGCAGGGATGTCTAACTGGGCATGGAGAACTGCTTGGGGCAACCCCCCCATCTGACATCAAGCCCCAAGCGCAGCGCCTTTCGGACCGTGCAGTTTAATAAGTTTTTTTTTTTGCTGCAAGAGAGAGGGCTAGAGGAGAGTAAGTTATAAAGGGGACGTATTAGGGTTTTGTAGAGGTGTAGTTTGGTGCGTGAGGGGATGTTTCAGTTTGTAGGGGCCCCCGAAAGGGGCCTTACAGCATTCATGCCTTGAGTGAATGTGCCCGGGTTTAAACGAAGAAGGTAGTCAAGTTTTAAACGCCAAGGACAGTGACAGATTGTGGATAGGGAAGTAAGTGCGGGTGTCGCTTTTCTGAGTTCGACAGGTAAGGAGGACACGTTTCCTGTATTTTAAAAAGTAATGCGGATTTAGCGCTTTGGTTTTGATCCTCCTTTTTTGTTCCCAGATGGCTATCCTGTCGACCTCATTTTGTGTTTTGGTGGGGGTGTATCATATTGGCATGATGATAAGTTGTGAAATGTCGTCTGCATACTAGTGTGAGGGATTTGGGGTATACAGGTTTTTGGAATGCATTAGTGTATAAAATGAAAGGGGGTGGGGGAGAGGCAGATCCCGGGGGTACCCCATTTAGTGTGAAGTAGTCAGAGTAACAGCCTTGGAATTTGATTCTCATTACGGCCCGCCCTAGGAAGTTGCAGGGGTTTTACGAGTAGTGGGGGCAGGTTGAAGTTAGTGGGGTTTTGTACTTGAGCCCTTGTGCCAGACAGTTCAAAGGCCTTTTCAACGTTTTTGAAAACCAGGGCTTCCTTTTCTTTGTTTTGTGTTGATGTGGATTAGTTGAGAATGATTTAATGGCATCCTTGTGGGGTTTTGTGTTCTGAAGCCCAAATGGCCTCAAAAGTAGAGAATTGGTTCCCTATCTGCGAAAGGGGATGATTGATGAGTTTTTTTAAAGAGTTTTCCTAAAGTTTCGAGAGGGATAGGGCGATATTTTTTAGGGTCAGAGTGGTCTTTATTGGGTTTTAGGGGAAGGAGGATGCAGTAGCAGCTTTGAAGAGGAAGGGAAGACCCCGAGGCAAGGGGGGGCATTGAGGGGGGTTTGTGAGGCAGTAATGAAGGTCGGGAAGGTTTTCAGGATAATATGGTTTTGGCCAGAAGCACCAGGCCTTGGAGGAAGGTTTCGAGGGGAGTTTTTTAATGTCTGGTTTGGTAAAGGGGTGCGAGTTTTGGGAGGGGTAAGAGATCAGATGTATGTGCTGTCGGTGTTGTTTTTTTGTGTGTGGCAGTGTTCCCGTGTTTTATGTTCGAATGTTTGAATAACGTTAGGGTGAGGTGGAGGGGGAGTTTTTCCCAGATGTTTTGAAGATATGGCACACCTGCGGGTCTGAATGTGTGGTTGTTGTGGGTGATGGTTTGAATTTTTGGGGGGAGTTGTGCCCTGATTTTTTTTTAAATTTTAGAAGGGGTTTAGTGTTTTTAATACGCTCTTGTCTGCTTGTTTTATAGTTGTACCATTTATTTTTGTGGCTTGTCTGGCTGCGTAAAATATCGTTTTTTTAAGGTAAGTGAGATCTAAACGGGCGATTAAATTATGTTGTTGTAGAGGAAGCGGTTGGTGCAGATAAAATTTTTTCTTGTTCGAGTGACGGTTTGAAGGAATAAGATGTGGGTTTTCTTTGGTATTGCGAGTTGGGTGCTTTTTAATGGTGTCCTGATGAGATCAAGTTGAGTTCGATTAGAGATGGGTTTTTTGTTGTAGTCATGGTGAGGTTAATATTGTCTATGTGTTTTTTTTGAAAGCTCCCCGTCAGCGTTCTTGTAGAGAAGGAAGGGGTTTGGTTGGAATGAGGATGGGGTTGGAGATGTGCAAAATGACGGGATTTATCAACTGTAAAGGGGCCGTGAGATGTGTGTTTAAATAGAGAAACGCGACCTGGGGACAGGGGAAAATAGGGGGACATGATAACGACATACAAAATACTGAGAGGAATTGACAAGGGGGACAAAAACAGGGTTTTCCCGAGTTGGACACGTAACAAAGGGGGCACGTTGGGAAAGGGAAAACACGATGAATACAGGGGTGTTAGGAAATATTTCTTCAGCCCAGAGTATCAGTAAGTGGAATAGTTTTGGAAGCGATGTAGTGAGGGAGGGCCTCAAAGCTTTAAGCAGAGGGATGAAAAGCTCACGCTCAGGGAAGTACCCAGTGCGATCATGAAGAGGCGGGGCCCGGATCGGACTCGACCCCCGCAACCCCAACTAGGGGGTACAACTAGGTGAGTCACACAAGGGCTTGGACTCGACCCCCCGCAATCTCAACTAGGTGAGTGCCACACAAAAAACAAACACACAACAAACACACACACACCAAAAAAACCCCACACACACACACACAAACACACACCACACACACACACACACACCACACACACACACACACACAACCCCCCACACACACACACACACCAAATGCACCACACACACACCTACACACAACTAACACCCACAACACACACACACACCACACACACACACACAACACCACACACAACACACCACACACACACCCACACACACACACCAGGCCCAGTGCTAATCGAATGGCCTAGGGCAAAAAGGAACTAACATGTGGTTTAAAGTTTATTTACAGCTAGCAAAATCTATTTCTCCCAAAAGGTCTTTAATATACCACTGTTTTTCCTGGAGTTTTCCTGGGGGAAAGTTCCGGGGTAACGGCCCCCCCGGCCCGGTCTGTGCCCCCCCTGGTGGGCGAGCCTGATCAACCCGGCTGTTTGCTGCTGGCTGCCGCAAAACCCAAAGTAGAGCCACAGCCCGGTGGGCAGACCGACTTTTGGGGTTTTCCTGCCAGCTTGAAAACTGCCAGGGGTCTGTTGGTAATCCCCCTTTTGTATGCTGGGGGGCATTTTTAAAAAGTCTCGGGGCCCCCGCACTTTTTGTATGGTCTCTTAACGTGCGTGAACCCCCCGGTAAAAAACTTTGCCCTTTCTTGAACACTTCTGAGTGGTTTTTTTCTAAATTCATTATTTTTTCGCACTCCAGTACATAATACGCAGGGTGTTCAATAGTCCATCGGCCCCAAAGTTTACATTTCGTTTGGTCTACATCTGGGGGTGGTGATTTAACCTCCCAAAATACTGAAAACCAGCCGGACCCGGGGCGGAGTGAACCCAAGAGTCTCTTATTTGCTTTTTTTTTTTGATTTCTTCTCCTATGCCAAATCAAAATCGAGAACAACGCCAGTATTGGGGGGCCCCACTTTTAAAAAGAGGGCTACACAGATGACAGCAAAGGAATGGTGAGCTATAAGTCCCAAATGACCATTTTTAGGGAAACCCCTAACCGACTGGAGTCGAAGACCAAAATGAATTTTTTTTGAGAGAGCCCAAATTTTTTACTAACACAAAACCTTCCCATGTTATCCTGACGCCAAATGACTTCGAACAGGGATAAAGAAAGCCATGCACTCTGCCCCAGGGGCCAAATCTGGAACTCGTGTTCATCAAGAACTGAAAAAGCCCCTACACGAGCCTTTTCCATCCTTTTTAGAGGGGGGGCTGACACGGGTCGTCCCCCAGTTACTAAAAAAAACGACATAGCCCCACTCCCCAAAGGGGGGAGTAAAGCAACAGCAAAGAACTACAGACCAATAGCACTAACATCCCATATCAAAAAAATTTTTAAAAGGGTCCTAAAAAGCAAGATCCCCACCCCAAAAACCCATCAGTTACACAACCAGGGCAACAGGGGTTTAGAAGGGGTCGCTCCTGCTGTCTCAACTACTGGATCCTACACAAGGTCCTAAATGCCTAGAAGACAAAAAAATGCAGATGTAAATATACAGACTTTGAAAAAGCCTTCGACAAGTGTGACCAGGCGTAATACGCACAAAAGCGCGCTAAAGGAATAACGGGAAAAGCGGTCAGGATCTATAATTTCCTCAAAAACAGAACACAGAGAGTAGTCGTCAACAGAGTAAAGTCCGGGGCACTACGGTAAAAGCCTGTCCCACAAGGCACGTACTAGCCCCCATCTTTTTCCTCATCCTCATACCACAAGACAAGGATGTCCCCACAGCCCCCGTGTCTTCCTTTGCAGATGACACCCAATCTGCTGACAGTGTCTTCCATTGCAGACACTGCAAGGCTCCAGGCGGACATAACCCAAAATCTTTAGTGGCTGAAAAACAAAATAAGTTCAACGATGAAAATTTTAAAATTTCCAAAATTTAAAAAAAAGGGAAAATTAAATCTTCATCGGTACAAAACAAATTCTGGCCCCAAAAAAGAGCGAAAAAAAACCAACGTCAAAGACTAGAGTGATTAGTCGGGGATTCACCTTCAAGACCAAACATTATCAATGCATCTGCTAGAAAAAAGACAGGATGGATAATGGAAAACCCTTAAAAAGGGGGGCCAAAACCCATGATGACACCTTCAGGTCACTTTCTATCAGGGTGGAAATTCTGCACTCTAACACACCTTTCAAGGCAGGTGAAAAATTTCCGACCTAGAAAATGTAAGAGAACTTTCACGGGGCGCAAACGGAATAAAACACCTCAATTACTGGAGCGCTTGAGGGTTTCTAAACCTGTATTCCCCGGAAAAGCAGGAGGGAGAGTACATGTTTTATACACCTGGAAAACTGAGGGGGTATACCAAATTACACACGAAAATCACTCACTACGAAGCAAAAACTTGGCAGACGATGCCCTCCCCCCCCAAAAAAAGCAGGGGTGTCACTAGCAGTTAAGAGACCATACAATAAATGTCGGGGCCCGAGACTGTTCAACTGCCTCCCACACACATAAGGGGATTACCAACAGACCCCTGCTCTTCAAGCTGGCACGGACAAGCACCCAAAGACAGTTCCTGATCAGCCGGGCTGTGGGGTCGTACGTTGGTTTTTTGTGCACCCCAGCAACAGCCTGGTTGATCAGGCGCGACCACCAGGGGGCCGGTCACAGGGGCCCGGGCCCCCGGGGCGTTACCCCCCAAACTCTCTCCAGGTAACTCCAGGGAGACATGTTTGGGTCCCCTGATGATGAATGATGATAGATGGCTCCCGGTGTCAATCTCCCTGAGCCCTTTAAATCCATAAAATTCAGTTGAAGTTCTTTTTTTATTATTGTTCTCAACTACTACCGTGACATGAGGCAGAATGTACTCTACTCCCTCTTGAAAGCATACAGCTTAGCCAATTTATCAGTTCTAACATCATCTGAAGACCAATGTGAGATGAATCCACACATGTGGACTCTGACTCCACGTCCACAATCCTAACCATACCTGTGACTGGCTCTGACACAAGCATGCCACAATTTATGCTTAATGAGTTGAGAGCATTTATGGATGACAGAGAATCAGTTACAATTAAACAGTCAATCTTTGATACCTAGATGCAATTTCAGTGCAAGGAGTATGGCAAACAGTTCTGTCTGAGGTAGGCCCAATATTGATGCGTGCTCAATTTCTTTAAGAGAGCCATCACTCTGTACGACAACAGCCGCACGACCAGCAGCACCAGTGGATATGTTGAACAGAGCCCATCACGTAGAATATTTGCGAGAGTGTGTGGCTGTGTGACTAAGTATCAATACAGCTTTAGCCTCATGTTAGGCTTCAAGGCGAAGTTTTGGTTTGTGATTTAAGCAAGTAGTTTGGGGGGAAATGGAGGGAATGGTAGTTTTAACCTGGAGAGAGAGAGTTTCGGGGTCAACGCCCCCGCGCCCGTCTTTGACCAGCCTCCCTGGTGGATCACGCCTGAACAACCAGGCGTGTTTGCTCTGGCAGCACGCAAACCAACGTACGAGCCACAGCCCGGCTGATCAGAACTGACTTTAGTGCCTTGTCCAGTGCCAGCTTGAAGACTGCCAGGGGACTGTTGGTAATCCCCCCCTTATTCTGTGCTGGGAGCAGTTGAACATCTCGGGCCCCTGCCACTTATTGTATGGTCTCTTAACGTGCCTAGTACACCTGCATTTGGCATGGGGGGGGATGGTGCATCGACTGCCAAGTCTTTTGCTTTCGTAGTGAGTGAATTTCGTGTGCAAGTTCGGTACTAGTCCCTCTAGGATATTCCAGTGTATATAACCATGTATCTCTCCTCTCCTGCGTTCCAGGGAATACAGGTTTAGAACCTCAAGCGCTCCCAGTAATAGAGGTGTTTTAATCTCCGTTATGCCGCCGTAAAGTTCTACTGAACATTTTCTAGGTCGCAATTTCACCTGCCTTCGAAAGGTTGCTGTAGAGGTGCTGCAATGGGGTCATATTCCATGGAGCGGAGAAGTGCCGTTGTTGCCTTACGTGACATTAGATCATGTATCGATTCATGCAGAGGTCGGTTTCAGTCTTTTCGATCCATCTGGAGGAGTGTTTCACCAGTGCTGAGAAAGTTTGGAGGGCTTTCGGTGCAGGGGTTTTGAATGAGCTTGCCTGAGCATCTTAACCCCAACTTAGGATATTGTCTTTCAGTAACACGATCTCGATGCTGGAATATCAAGTTCTTTTTGCATATTTAAAATTTTGGCAGTACGAGGCATCCTAGGATGATCCTCATTGCCTTCGTTCTCAGTTTTTCCAGCCCTCCAAGCTTCAGTCAGACACAAGAAGCAGTAGTGCGCGCATCGTCAACAATGATCCTAATAAAAGCAAATACATCATTTTCCACAATTTTTTAACATTAGCACCGTTACCAGGGGTGAAGCCCTGCCACAACTCAAGTGCTCTTAGTCGTTCTTTGTATTGGCGACAAGTCTTGTTACAACAGGTCCAAGTAGTGGAACCTCAAAGCCTAGATACCTTATCCTGCTTACATATCAAGAAGAGACCCTTCATGCAATGGATCTGACGACTGTGCCTCTCTGTCGAGGACAGGACACTATTGAGTATCATTGTTTATCAGTAGAGATTATCAACCCCAGGTCCTGACACGAGGCTAGTACATGATTAAGAATGTTTTGGGTGTTGGAGAATTCCGGTGGTTGACATCAGTATATCATCAGCAAAACCATCACATAATTATGGGGCGACTAGCATAGCATTAAGTAATGCATTAATTAGAATATTGAACAGTGTGGGACTGAGCACACCTCCCCTGTGGGGTTTCCTAATTCAAAGTCTTTAGTTACATTTGTATGTCCCTGGAACAACACAGACGATTTTCTGTTGGACAGGTAGCCTTTAATCCAGCGGAGAAGCCATCCTCCAACATCCATTCTGGCAAGTTCACTAATTATTACATGTCGGTTGGCTACATCGAAAGCAGATTTAAGGTCAAGGAAGGTAGTGTAGGAGCTGTCAGTGTGCAGGGTGAGAAATGTGGCTATGCAATGATGCACGTTCCTTCCATGCATGAAACCATGTAACCGGGGAGACAAAAATTGTTTAATTCTGTACATGAGACGATTAAGAATCATTCTCTCAAATGTTTTACACAAGCAGCTAGTAAGAGTTAGTTTTGTTAGTTCCCCAAGCAAGATGAAGATCACAGTGTTATCGTAGGTCCACCTGTGGTTGACAAGATAACTTAGAGAAAGAATTTTAGCCCACTTCGCCATGTACAGTGAATTTTGAAAGTTTCTAAGATTTAATTGTAATGTTAAATGCACACTGGGGCAGAAAGAAGAAACAAATAATTCATGAATTATCCATCAAAACTTGGCGCGACAGCTCCTTCAGAGTGGCTAAACATAAAGAATCACAGCCAGATTGTGGGGACGATCACCGGTGTTCTCACTCTCACCAGGTCGAGTCTATACTCTGTTTCGTTCTTTTTGCTGTTATTTAAACCAGCAAAAAGAACTGTTATTTATCTAAATGTCACTAGCACCATACAATTCCTGCTGAGTCAAAATAAAAAAAATGAAATAATCTGGAGCCCATACTAAGTGGTTTGTGAGCTTAGTGACTTACAATTAGAAATGCTCCCTATGCAAGGAATATCTCAATCAGAAATAAATATATCCTTTAACCGAACACACAGATACCATGCCCATGCATGACAGATGTAAGGTGAGGACTGATGAGTGAGATCCTTCAGGATTTCAAACTTTCTAGGCTGAAGTAGCTGAAAAGTTATACTTCATCTGTTTAATTCGAAGAACACTCGCAAAACATCTGTAGGCTTTACCGGGGGGCTGTAACCCCTCCCAGCTCCCAACCTACCCCAACACCCCCCCCCCCTCCCCCCACCCCCCGCCCCACCCACACCTGGAGTTACGGAGAGAGTTCCGGGGGTCAACGCGCCCCGCGCCCGGTCTGAGACCAGCCTCCTTGGATCACGCCTGAATCAACCAGAGCTGTTGCTCGCTGGACCGCACGCAACCAACGTACGAGCCACAGCCGGCTGAATCCGCAATTTGAGGCGTTCTTTGTTGTGCGGTTTGGTGGGTTGGCTGGACTTTACAGTGCTGTCCAGTGCCAGCTTGAAGACTGCCAGGGGTCTGTTGGTACAATCCCATTATGTGTGCTGGGAGCATCTGTAACAGTCTACGCGCCCCCTGACACCTTATTGTACTGAGGTCTCTTAACGTCTAGTCCTGACAACCCCTGCGTTTCATGGGGGATGGTTGCATCGCACTGCCAAGTCCTTTTGCTTTCGTAAGTGGGTTGATTTTCGTGTGGCAAGTTCGGTACTAAGTCCTCTAGGATTTTCCAGGATGTATATAATCATGTATCTCTCCCTCCGCGTTCCAGGGAATACAGTTGAGAACCCAAGCGCTCCCAATAATACGAGTGTTTTATCTCCGTTATGCGCGCCGGTAGTTCCTCTTGTACATTTTCTAGGTCGAGCAAATTACACCTGCCTTGAAAGGTGCTGATAGTGCAGCAGCAATATTCCAGCCTAGATAAACACAGTGACCTGAAGAGTGTCATCATGGGCTTGGCCTCCCAGTTTTGACAAGTTCTCATTATCCACCTGTCATTTTTCGTGGCAATGCGATTGAAACAATGTTATGGTCCTTGTAAGGTGAGATTCCTCCGACCGCCCACCAACAATGCGAACCATGATCACCTCCCAGGTCTTTGACGTTGGTGTTTTCACCTCTATTTTGCGGGCCAGAAATTTGTTTTTGTACTCTGATTCAATCAATTTAATTTCCTCATGTTTACCATATCTGAACGTAATTGAAATTTCTCTTCGTTGAACTTCATATAGTTTTCAGCAGCCACTGAAAGATTTGGTTTGATGTCTGCCTGAGCTTTGCAGTGTCTGTCAATGGAAGACACGTCATGCAAGATTCGGTGTCATCTGCAAGGAAACACGGTGCCTGTGGCTGACATCCTTGTTCTATGTCGATATAAGGATGAGAACAAGCTGGGACGAGTACTGTGCCTGTGTGAAAAGAGCTTTCAACCGTAGCTGCCTCGGACTTTACTACTTGACGACTACTCATCTGTGTTCTGTTAGTGAGGAAAATAATAGATCATCGATCGACTCATTTCCTTGTTATTCCTATTAGCACGCATTTGTGCGCTAATACGCCATGAGGTCACACTCATCCGAAGGCTTTTGCAAAGTCTCTATATATTTACATCTGGCATTCTTTTGTCTTCTAAGTGCATTTAGGGACCTTGTCCGTGTGGTCCAATAGTTGAGACAGACAGGAAGCGACCTGTTCTAAACCCTGTGCCTGGTTTGTGTAACTGATGGTTTCTAATGCGCTTGGCGTGATCATTGCTTCTTAGACCCGTTCAAAGATTTTTATGATATGGGATCTGTTAGTGCTATTGGTCCTGTAGTTCTTTGCTGTTGCTTACTGCCCCCTTTGTGGAGTGGGAGGCTATGTCTGTTGTTTTTAGTAAACTGTGGGCGACCCCCTGTCCATCGCTCCCTCTCCATAGTCTGGAAAAGGCTCGGATAGGCCTCCTGTCAGGGTTTCCTGAGCGAACACAGAGTTCCATGAGTCTGGCCCTGGGGCAGACAGTGCATGGGCATTTCATTTATCGCCTGTTAGAAGTCATATGGCGTCAGGATAACATCGGAGAGGCTTGGTGGGGTAATCTATTTTGTGCTCTCTCATAAAAAAATTCATTTTTGATCTTCGACCTCAGTCTTGTTAGCGCTGCTAAACAGCTGAGTCATATGGGACTTGAGTAGCTCACTCATTTCCTTGTTGTCATCTGTGTAGGACCCATCTGTTTAAGTAGGGGCCCCAATACGGACGTTGTTCTCGATTTTGATTTGGGCATAGGAGAAGAAATAATTTGGTTGCGTCGGCGGGGGGGGGTGGGGGAGGTCATGTGTATGCGTTGGTCTTCGCGATATCACGGACTGCCAAAGATTCTTTGAACTTAAGTTTCGATGCTTGCCTATTTCTCTGGACCAGTGCCTCCCTAACGCATATTCAGATAAATATTGAACTCCTTTTAGCGCTCTGTTATCTTCTTTTCCGTCGCCGGTAAAGGAGCACCTGGCTCTTTCTGTTACATCTACTCCCTCCGTTTCTCAGAGGAATAAGCTGTGCAATACAGAAGGGGAGTCCACGTTTGCGGGGTATTGCATAATTGGGGCTGTGTGCTATAGTATATCTTCCCAGCTTATATCGGTTATGACTTGGTATTACTTGGTCCACTTTTAATGTTTTCACTGTTATTGAAGTTGAATTTGTGAAGGCTCCCCTCGTGACTACAACTCGCAGTATGTCCGGTCCTGGAGGGCACCCGCGCATACATGACTGAACCTCAATATAATGTTGAACTGAGCTATAGTTGTTTTTGTATAGGAGAGCGATATTTCTTATTCAGATCACATTGTTAGTGAAGATGAGGATCGAGTGTATCTCCATCCTAGTAGATCTATTAGGTTGCTGGTTTAAATTGAAATTTGTGCCAAGAAATAAAAGCTCGCGTGAGTGTGAGAGTTATCATCAGAGCTGCCTCCTGGGGTTATTACTGCAACAACTACTTATTCGCTATATTCCTCATCTTTAAGGTGCCTTAAAGGGGAAATCCCCCAGAAGCAAGATGTTTTGGGTGCACGAGCTGAAGGTCTTTCAGACAGTGGTCAATTTTTAACATCGCTGTTCCTTGAATTGACTGGATGATTTGCATCCGAGGCTTGTATACTATCACAATGACAGGTTTTGAGGTTTCTCGACCTTTACTGCTAAAACTGTCCAACTACCATGCTCATTTGAGGGCATTTACAGTTCTGTGCAAACAAGTGAAACTCATGCTAATGTACAGCCCAACCCCGCCCCTTTTTGCCTGTTCCACTCTGTCACATCATGTTTAAGCGGTGTAACATGGATCATATTTCATTGTCCCCAAGGTCGATCCTTTATGTCTGGTCTCAGTCTTGAAAAACCCACGCCGCGAACTGTGCCCTTTGCCTCTGCAAGCATCCACGATGAAAGGTATTTTGTTGTTTTGTTTGCTGCTAGACCCTGTATATTTGCAATGAAGAAATTGTCTTATTCGGACTGGTGGTATTGTTGGTAGCTGGGGGAGGGGGATATTTTTTCGGCATCGTATCTGATCTCTTGGTTTTGGAGTGCGAAGGCCATCGGACAGGTGGGTTGCCACTCCAGGAATGACTGGATTTGGTGTACGATTTTCTGCCTTTTCCTGCAGTTTTTTTCTTCTCCTGCGTCACTAAACAACCATCCCTCTGAGTGGCTGTGGCTACCCAGGGTTTTCCCATGGCCTGGATGCTCTTTTGTATCTTTTTTTGCGTCCCCCATTAGATGGTAAGCCTGGCAATTAAATTATAGCACAGCCTTTCCTGTAACTGAAAGACAGGTACACAGTTCCCAGGGTGAAAAACGCCTACACAGGAGGGCAGTTCTGCATTTTCCTGTTGTCATATGGGCATGGCACATTTCCTAGGGTGGTCATACAGTTGCAACTGTCTCCCATCGTTTTTTCCAGATTTCACCCATGGCCTGCAGATAACCGGAGGGCATAGTATGGCTCAGGCTTGGTTTTCGCTTTTTGCTTGGATCTGTGACTGTAATCCCCGTTGGTGCTGTCCACTGTCTTACTCTATCATTCCCTAGCACCAACAATGGAGCCCCACAATTTGTTTTTGGTAATAGTATCCTCATATTGCAGTGCAGTCCTCTGTTTCCCTATTTCCTGCGGTATCTCTTCTAGTTTGCTAGAGGGAGGTTTTATCTATATTTGACTACACTTGTTTCCCTCACTATGGCTGCCTGTCCCCTATGCGGTCAAGAAGCTAAGTATTCCGTGCCTGCGTATAATTCCCCCGACTGATTCAGAGGTGATACGAGGTTCGGAGACAAATGATAAACGGTTTCATATGTAAGAAAAAAAATGCGTCAAAATATTTTTTATATATTTTTATACTAAATATATTTTATTTGATTCTTTCATAAATAATTTTTAATGTAAATCTAGTCGCATAATTTTTGGGGCATCATATGTGAGCTTGGTGAGATCTGCTTTTCCTAAATGCTGAATCATCACATATCATTTCAATCTTTCTATAAGAAACTGAAACATTGGTCATTATTAATCTAACCTTATGGCGACCACTTTCAGCCTCCAGAGTTATCTCTAATTACCTATACCTTGCCACGTGGAGGTCAGTGGTTCGTCTTTAAGGTCCACCCATCGACTTTTTGTGTTTTTGATTCAACCAGTATCCTCCTTTTTCCCAGGTCCATGTGTCCAGGAGTCCATCTGTGTCCCTCATACATCGCCCCTTCCCCTCCACTCCCCAAGGTACTACCTCAACAGCCAGCATCCTCCTTTTTCCCAGGTTCCTTGGGTCCGGAGTCCGTCTGGTCCCCTCAAGGTGATCCTCCCTTCTCCACTTCCCCCAGGTCACATCCACAGCCATTATCCTCCTTTTCCAGGTCCATGTGTCCAGGAGTCCGTCTTTGTCCCCTCGATATTCTCCTTCTCCACTTCCCCAGGTCTACCTCAACAAACAGTATCCTCCTTTTCCCAGGTCTATGTGTCCATGAGCCCGTCCTGTCCGCCTTCAGGTATTCCCCTTTCTCCACTTCCCCAAGGTCTACCGTCAACAACATTATCCTCCTTTTTCCCAGGTCTCCATGTGTCCAGTGACCGTCTGTCCGCCTTCAGGTATTCCCCTTTACCTCCACTAGCCCCCAAGATCTACCTCACAAACCAGTATCCTCTTTTTCCCAGTCCATGTGGGATCCCCAGAGCCCGGCTGTCCGCCTTCAGGTATTCACCTTTCTCCCACTTACCCAAGATCTACCTCGAACAACCATATCCTCCTCTTCCCCAGTCCTCGTGTCCAAGCCCGTCAGCTCCGCACTTCCGCGTAATTCCCCCTTCTCCACTTTCCCAAGGTCTAACTCAACAACCAGTATCCCTCCCATTTTCCCCAGGTCCATGTGTCCCAGAGCCCGTCTGTCCCATTCAGGTAATCCCCTTCTCACTACCCAAGGTCTACCTCAACACCTGTAGTCGACCTAGCTGCAAATTTACGAACAGCTGATAACCGCGTTCTGGCAGACAAATCCTGAGCCACCTATCAAAGAACCTGGCCCATAGCAGTATCAAGTGAACCAAGCATACATACATTTTCAGTGGAACACCATTTGCGTACTGTAAAATTATTGGACCCACTATAGTCTACACCTGTTTTACATATCCACATGGTTACACTAATTGGACACGCTCCTTTGGGCAATGATGGAGGACCTGGGTACATAATAGATCTGGCATACATACAGCGACTTATACACAAGATTAATCACATTTTTAACACTTTACCTCCTTGTGGAAATCCAAAAAGGTTTCCTAATACAATTAAAGGTATCTTGTACCCCCCATGCAATTGCATTTTATGGGTCATTTAAAACCATCTAAATTTGTGAGATGATGAAGTTTTTGTCAGTAAGAAAGGGTGTTTAGCATCATCACCCATTCAGCATTTGAACCTACCTCGGGCACCTATTACATTGTTCCTAAATACAGCCCCAAATTTCTTTATTATGGAACCTTTCACAATTTTTCTTCCATCATCAATTTAATTTCAATTTCCATAGACTTACTCCCTGTACCCTCTTTATCCAATATTCAAGATAATGTGTGAAAACTTATATGAAATATTCATCTTGTTTAGAATTTAAACACCAAACTTAGTTACATTGATTATTTTGGGTACAGAAAATTCCTATTTATATCAAATGGCTATATGAAGGACAAACTATTGGAGCGGGGTCCCCAGTAATTTCAACAGGAGTCTTAGACGCCTATGTACAGGCCCAATTAGCTTTATTTTACACTAATGTGTGTGGTAAAACCAGTTCGGTCCTTTAAACCGTGATACAGCATTATTATACAAATTTAGCATAAGGTAAACTCGAGAACAAGAAATCATCTGTCTCCGCACAGTATATGATTAAAATGATTTAACATATGCTGACCCAAACTATTATACTCTCTTGCGATCGATTAATTTCAGCGACTCCTATCTTGTACGTACACATTTTTACTGTTTCTATTACGAATCCATTGTAAGAATACCTCATTATCAGACCAAATTACAGTGTTGCTAAATTTATCTCCTTCACAACTTATTTCTTATATAATTAGCTACTTTGACACCTACATAAATGGCTGTTAATTCAACTGAGGTAAGGTACGGATTAATTGGAGACACTTAGCCTTAGACATAACAAGAGCAAATAACACTATTACATTGAAGATAACCTACTGCTCCATATATCCAATTTTGCAGCATCACAAAAAACATGTGGAGTACATTTTTTCCATTTGGAATTGGCCCACCTGGCTTGGGAACTCCAACATTGGCGAATTTTCTCATAACACCACTTAATTCATCCACCTTTTAAAGAATTCCTCAGTAGAATTCATCCAAGCACATTAAATTTTCCATAAGCCTTCTTCGTATTAATAATTCTCCCTCTTATAGTAAGGGTGAAACTAAACCTGCGGATCAAAACATTTGAGAGAAAGCTTTAGCAAGCAAAACTCTCTTAGTTAATTTAAGCGGGCATACTGTAATTATTAGGGTTTACATGAACAAATCTCTCTCAGTATCCCAAAGTTAATCCAATACACACTCACTACTTTTGCAGGCACTTCACATCCGGTAATCTTTACGTATTTTGTTCTTTAATTTGCGTACGAATTACTATTCCATTCCCTCAGAGCATATTTGCACTTTGCATTATTTTATTGAGCCTCTGCCGTAAGTCATTAAACAGTTCCTCCTTCAGTTTGACATCACACCCAGAAATTGTCCACATAAAACTGTTTGCTCATTACTTTGCCTCAATGGCACGTTCCCATATGTTTAAGGTGTGCATTTCGTCGCTTCAAGTTATGGAACGGACCGTGGATGTCGACACCAAATAATACGCTCCTAAAGTCAAAAGGTTTTCAGGAGGCTAAGAGGGTCAATAGGAATTCTCAGGCCATAAGAATGGGTACACAAGTCCCCCAGTCCAGCCCCTCTTGTAAACCCACTCTTAGCCAAGCGTTTACTTATGTTCACCTAAAGGGCATAATGCTTCACTTTGAAACATGTTATATGATTATCTCCTAATTTTTTCCCGTTCAACGACGAATGTCATCAACACATCATTTAAACTAGTGTACTTTATTGTTACTCCTGGCACTACTCATTAAACACAATCCTCAAGGATTGTCCTTAGAAGCTTCTTCAATCCGGGATGCCGCGCAAATAGTGACCATCAAATTTGGGGCTTGCTCAGGATGTACCCTTCTAACATTACCTTAAGAGGTAATTGTTCAGCATTTATCATCATTATACGTAGTTTAAATTCCTGGTGTCCTTACACTCAGTCTTCGCAGAACTGGAGTCCATTAACCTGTCCATGATGCCATTCTGTAATTAGTGGGCAATTCTGGATGGTTCAGAATTCTCCACGGAAGTCGCATCCCAGTATTGTCCAGATTCAAATTTTACATCTCTCAGTGTTGTTCTTCTGAGTAAAAGAAATCGTCTGGACTTTCTCTTCATTTCACATTTATTCAAATGACTGTCTAATTTCCCTCAGTTTATGCACGGCTTCACCCATCCCTCTATGGAAGCAATCTATACTGGGGCACGATTCATGAGTAAGACACACATTAAGTATTTAGTACAGTTTCCTCTAGTCATGAATTATGATTATGAGAAATCCTACCATCACTTCCAGGCCTCCTGCATCTTCAAAAGGGAGACACCACAATTTCTTACACATACCCCTTTACAAAGGGAGCAAAATAGTCACTACCACAAAAAATATTTACTATGCCCTAACAGAAACATCACTTACCCCAAAGTGTCTAAATTTGCCATTATGGGAATGTCTTTCTGAGCTATTACTAAGCCCTTCTGATAGATATTTCTCTGGAATCTATCTACAATTACTGCACTTAACACTAGTTTTTTCCTCATTTGACCCAACCTGACATGTACATAAACAGTGTGCATAACAATTGAGACCTTTATCCGAGAGAAAAACCATATAATTTTGAAGTTGTGGGATCTCCCATCTGTACATTCATACCATCAAGACATTTACGTTTAATGAAAGTACGTTGGGATCCTGGGTCCAATTTGCAGTACATCTTAGTATTTCATGCCTTTTATCATCAAGTTTTACCTGTAACACAGGTAAAGGCAACTTCACATAACCATCATAGTAAACATTAGCATCAATTTTTACCATTAGCTATTGTTGTGTCAGGAACTTTGCTCCACAGTAACACAATTAATCCACATTATCATACTAGCACCTTTACACATGACTAGCATGGTGTCTTCCCTTTGCGTGACAGAAGAAACAGTTGTTATTTGCATGACGAATCCTTTACATTGTGATTACCTAAACACCTGATACATCTGGTAAAGTTCCCAATCATTCAACTGTTATCTCATTCCAGAATTGTATGCATTGTCGATCTTAGAAAAAATGAGTAATCCTATGCAGAAAAGCCAATCTCTCTTTTCTTTGACTGGTTGCCTTCTATTACCTGGGCTACTCTTAGGAGGTACTATTCTCTTACCTTGTGGAGAATCAATATTTCTGATTCCTGTTACTTGATATGCACCTATGCAACTCTGTATTAGGAAATGAAATTTTGATTATTAACATTCTGGGATAAACTTTTTTCCCTTTGTAAAACTTGACCAGAATACCTCAGAGTTAATTATGTGTTTGTATCTTTAAATTAGTTTCGTTGGCTGGTCTGCACTGAACAATTAATTCTGATAAGACCTAGTCTTATTTCCTCCATCCCCAAAATTATCCCGTCGGATATTTGTTCTCGAGAGTCATTCAATGTTTATAGCTTAATTTTAATTCTGTACCATGGCACTCAATAACACAGCCTGATTCCTTCAGATTATAATTTACTTACCTAAAGTTTTTGAGAGTGCCCCCAGTTTTAACTCTAAACTGCTGTAACCTTTCTGTAAAGTGTGATCTAGAGATTTTACAATTACAACCCCATATTCACTAGATCCGAACCGACTTTGTTCTATATTACCAAAAGTGACCTTCAACAAGTCAACTGCTTCCTTGTAAAGAGTCACTACATTGGGAAAGCTGTACGAGATGTGAGCATCTCCTCTTACCTGTCCTTTGAGGTAAAATAATTTAGTTACACAGGCTATGTCACTCCTGTCGGCACAGCTGCTTTAAAAATTGACCAAAACTCCTCCCCGTTTTTCTCCAGGATTAAATACAGGTAAACAAATCTGGAGTTTGGTAAAGTGACATCTATTTGTTTGGAGCAGACTGATTAACTTGCTGGTTTCACAATTTTAATTTATCAAGCCGACTTTTACAGAAAGAATACTTTTTCCTCTAATTCATGATACCGATTAATCATCAGAATCTACTTCATCTATCTACACAGTTTACTAATAAATCCCATCAGAGTTGTTGTAATATAAATTGTATGAGTCAAATCTATCCCTAAAGCATCTAAAACCAATTTTAAATCAACAGTACTCACAGTTTCTTGATTCATTATTCCAACATTTTATTATATGCTTGTTACATGATATTTTCTAGCTTGCAGTGAGCTTTCTTTGCTCTATATTCCATATGTTTGTCTTCTATATTAATTTCCTCATTTTCAGCCATGATGTAATGTATTAAATTCAACTCCAAATTAATAACCACTGATTACAACCTCCACAACACTGATACACTTACCTTGAATAAAATCCTAGCTACTTGAAGCTTAGCAATTACATGCAAAAAATATAATATAAATTTAAATGTACATTATACAAACATTTAGCCAAGAAATATGGCTCATCAAAATTAATGAATATGCAAATAATAAATCCTTGCCAGAATTGGCATAGCAAAATTAATATTATACACAATAAAATCTTTAGCACACTTGGCTTATCAATGTACACATACACTGATATAAATCTTGGCAAGAATTGGTCTTATCAAATAATATTATAACAAATATAAATCCATGCCCAAATTGGCATAGCAAAATTATATTATACCAATATAATCTTTAACACACTTTGCTTATCCAAATTAATATTGAGTAATAATTATAATACAGCTAACACCTTAAATAAACTTGGTTAACTAACATCCCCACCTCCTCTGTCTTTCACATATAATTTATTTTAGTAATTAACTAATTGATATGACTTCACTAAATTACTCTGTTCAAGAAGGACAACGGGCAAAATTAAATATGGCAAATTACATTACCGATGTTATCATTATGTAACATAACCAGTAAATAAGGCAAACAGATAATTATTTTATCATTAGACAAAATAGGAAATTTGGAAGGGGGGGGGGGGGGGGGGTGGGGGGGGGGGGGGACACTAGGTCACAAAATAATGTCCCCCTTCGATACCTACCAAAACTTGTCATATCCACAAGTTGCTCTGGACTATTAATGACAAATGAAATATGTAACACCAGGAAGTGCTGTTAAATAATAAATTTGTTGACGTATATTAAAAAAAATAAAAGATTTAATTGTAATGTTAAATGCACACTGGGGCAGAAAGAAGAAACAAATAATTCATGAATTATCCATCAAAACTTGGCGCGACAGCTCCTTCAGAGTGGCTAAACATAAAGAATCACAGCCAGATTGTGGGGACGATCACCGGTGTTCTCACTCTCACCAGGTCGAGTCTATACTCTGTTCGTTTCTTTTTGCTGGTTATTTTAACCAGCAAAAAGATCTGTTATTTATCTAAAAGTCACTGAGACCATACAACTTCCTGCTGAGCAAAATAAAAAAAATGAAATAATCTGGAGCCATACTAAGTGGTTTGTGAGCTTAGTGACTTACAATTAGAAATGCTCCCTATGCAGGAATATCTCAATCAGAAATAATATATCCTTTAACCGAATACACAGATACCATGCCCATGCATGACAGATGTAGGGTGAGGGACTGATGAGTGAGATCCTTCTGGATTTCAAACTTTCTAGGCTGAAGTAGCTGGAATTAAGTTATACTTCATCTGTTTAATTGAAGAACACTCGCAAACATCTGAGGTTTACCTGGAGTTTACCTGGAGAGAGTTCCGGGGGTCAACGCCCCCGCGGCCCGGTCTGAGACCAGGCCTCCTGGTGGATCAGAGCCTGATCAACCAGGCTGTTGCTGCTGGCTGGACGCAAACCAACATACGAGCCACAGCCCGGCTGATCCGGAACTGACTTTAGGTGCTTGTCCAGTGCCAGCTTGAAGACTGCCAGGGGTCTGTTGGTAATCCCCCTTATGTGTGCTGGGAGGCAGTTGAACAGTCTCGGGCCCCTGACACTTATTGTATGGTCTCTTAACGTGCTAGTGACACCCCTGCTTTTCATTGGGGGGATGGTGCATCGTCTGCCAAGTCTTTTGCTTTCGTAGTGGGTGATTTTCGTGTGCAAGTTCGGTACTAGTCCCTCTAGGATTTTCCAGGTGTATATAATCATGTATCTCTCCCTCCTGCGTTCCAGGGAATACAGGTTTAGGAACCTCAAGCGCTCCCAATAATTGAGGTGTTTTATCTCCGTTATGCGCGCCGTGAAAGTTCTCTGTACATTTTCTAGGTCGGCAATTTCACCTGCCTTGAAAGGTGCTGTTAGTGTGCAGCAATATTCCAGCCTAGATAGAAACAAGTGACCTGAAGAGTGTCATCATGGGCTTGGCCTCCCTAGTTTTGAAGGTTCTCATTATCCATCCTGTCATTTTTCTAGCAGATGCGATTGATACAATGTTATGGTCCTTGAAGGTGAGATCCTCCGACATGATCACTCCCAGGTCTTTGACGTTGGTGTTTCGCTCTATTTTGTGGCCAGAATTTGTTTTGTACTCTGATGAAGATTTAATTTCCTCATGTTTACCATATCTGAGTAATTGAAATTTCTCATCGTTGAACTTCATATTGTTTTCTGCAGCCCACTGAAAGATTTGGTTTGATGTCTGCCTGGAGCTTTGCAGTGTCTGCAATGGAAGACACTGTCAATGCAGATTCGGGTGTCATCTGCAAAGGAAGACACGGTGCTGTGGCTGACATCCTTGTCTATGTCGATATAAGGATGAGGAACAAGATGGGCGAGTACTGTGCCTTGTGGAACAGAGCTTTTCACCGTAGCTGCCTCGGACTTTACTCTGTTGACGACTACTCTCTGTGTTCTGTTAGTGAGGAAAATTATAGATCCATCGACCGACTTTTCCTGTTATTCCTTTAGCACGCATTTTGTGCGCTATTACGCCATGGTCACACTTGTCGAAGGCTTTTGCAAAGTCTGTATATATTTACATCTGCATTCTTTTTGTCTTCTAGTGCATTTAGGACCTTGTCGTGTGGTCCAATAGTTGAGACAGACAGGAGCGACCTGTTCTAAACCCATTTTTGCCCTGGTTGTGTAACTGATGGGTTTCTAGATGCGTGGTGATCTTGCTTCTTAGGACCCTTTCAAAGATTTTTATGATATGGGATGTTAGTGCTATTGGTCTGTAGTTCTTTGCTGTTGCTTTTCTGCCCCCTTTGTGGAGTGGGCTATGTCTGTTGTTTTTATGTAACTGTGGGACGACCCCCGTGTCCATGCTCCCTCTCCATAGGATGGAAAAGGCTCGTGATAGGGCTTCTTGCAGTTCTTGATGAACACAGAGTTCCATGAGTCTGGCCCTGGGCAGAGTGCATGGGCATGTCATTTATCGCCTGTTCGAAGTCATTTGGCGTCAGGATAACATCGGATAGGCTTGTGTTAATCAAATTTTGTGGCTCTCTCAAAAAAATTCATTTTGATCTTCGACTCTCAGTCTGGTTAGCGGCTTGCTAAAAACTGAGTCATATTGGGACTTGAGTAGCTCACTCATTTCCTTGTTGTCATCTGTGTAGGGACCCATCTTGGTTTAAGTAGGGGCCCAATACTGGACGTTGTTCTCGATTTTGATTTGGCATAGGAGAAGAAATACTTTGGGTTTCTTCGATTTCATTTATGGCTTTTAGTTCTTCCCGCGATTCCTGACTCCTAAAGGATTCTTTTAGCTTAAGTTCGATGCTTGCTATTTCTCTGACCAGTGTCTCCCTACGCATTTCAGATATATTGACCTCTTTTAGCCGCTCTGTTATTCTTTTCCGTCGCCTGTAAAGGGAGCGCCTGTCTCTTTCTGTTTTACATCTACTCCTCCTTTTTCTTAGAGGAATAAGCCTTGTGCATACATCGAGTGCTACCGAGTTAATCTGTTCTAGGCATAAGTTGGGGTCTGTGTTGCTTAGTATATCTTCCCAGCTTATATCGGTTAGGACTTGGTTTACTTGGTCCCACTTTATGTTTTTGTTATTGAAGTTGAATTTGGTGAATGCTCCCTCGTGACTAATCTCATAAAGTCGGTCTGGGCTCCGCGCATACATGACTGAACCTCAATTATGTTGTGATCTGAGTATATTTTTTTTGATATGGTGATATTTCTTATCAGATCATCATTGTTAGTGAAGGGAAGTAGGTTTTT
>NC_069449.1:8086984-8113191 GCF_026875155.1 Cherax quadricarinatus
TACCATCATCAGCTGCACGAGTCCATTTGTACCATCATCAGCTGCACTAGTAAAAGTTTGTACCATCATGAGCTGCAACGAGTCCTCAGTTTGACATCATCAGCTGCACGAGTCCAGTTTTTGTACCATCATCAGCTGCTATAAGTCCATTTGTACCATCATCAGCTGCACTTAGTCCATTTGTACCATCATCAGCTGCACGAGTCCAGTTTGTAACCATCATCAGCTGCACGAGTCCAGTTTGTCCACCATCAGCTGCACGATCCAGTTTGTATCATCATCAGCTGCACGAGTCCAGTTTTTGTACACCATCATCGCTGCACGAGTCCAGTTTGTACCACCCATCACTCACGAGTCCAGTTTGTACCATCATGCTGCACGAGTCCAGTTTTGTACCATCATCAGCTCACGAGTCCAGTTTGTATCATCATCAGCTGCACGAGTCCAGTTTGTTACCATCATCAGCTGCACGAGTCGAGCTGTATTGTGGTGTCTACACTAGCAATCATAGCAGCTGCACGAGACCAGTTTTTGTACCATCATCAGCTGCATCTAGTAAGTTTGGTACCATCATCACTGGCACGAGTCCAGTTAGTACCATCATCATCTGCACGATTCCAATTTGTACCATCATCATCTGCCAACTAGTCGCCAGTTTGTATCCATCATCAGCTGCACGAGGCAGTTTGTACCAGATCAAGCTGACGAGTCCCAGTTTGCAACCATCCATCAGCTGCAGCGAGTCCAGTTTTGGCACCATCATTCAGCTGCAGCGAGTCCAGTTTGTACCATCCATCACTGCACGAAAAAGTCCCAGTTTGCACATACCATCATCATCTGCTCGAGTCCAATTTGTACCACATCAGCTGCACTAGTCCAGTTTGGACATCATCACTCACGAGTCCAGTTTTGTACCCATCATCCACCTGCACGAGTCCAGTTCAACCATCATCAGCTGCACGAGTCCAGTTTGCACCATCATCAGCTGCACGAGTCCAGTTTGCACCATCATCAGCTGCACGAGTCCAGTTTGTACCATCATCAGCTGCACGAGTCCAGTTTGTACCATCATCAGCTGCACGAGTCCAGTTTGTACCATCATCAGCCTGCACGAGTCCAAGTTTGTACCATCATCAGCTGCACGAGTCCAGTTTGTACCACCACACTGAGCGAGTCCCAGTTTGTACCACCATCACTGCACGAGTCCCAGTTTGTATCATCGTCAGCTGCACGAGTCCAGTTTGGTAACCACCATCAGCTGCACGAGTCCAGTTTTTACCATCATCAGCTGCACGATCCAGTTGTTGTATTCATCATCAGCTGCACGAGTCCAGTTTTACCATCATCAGCTGCACGAGTCAGTTTGCTACCAACATCACTGCACGAAGTCCAGTTTGCAACCATCATCAGCTGCACGAAGTCCAGTTTGAATCATCATCAGCTGCAGCGAGTCCAGTTTGTATCGATCAATCAGCTTGCCACGAGTCCAGTTTGTACCCAATCATCACTGCACGAGTCCAGTTTTGCACCATCATCAGCTGACGATCCAGTTTTGCACCATCATCAGCTGCACGAGTCCAGTTTGTATCATCAATCAGCTGCACGAGGCCATTTGTACCACCATCAGCTTCACGAGTCCAGTTTTGTACCATCATCAGCTGCAGAGTCCCCAGTTTTGTATCATCATCAGCTGCACGAGTGGCAATTTGTACCATTCATCAGCTGACTAGTTCCATTTGTACCATCATCAGCTGCACGAGTCCAGTTTTGTACCATCCTCAGCTGCACGAAGTCCAGTTTGGTACCATCATCAGCTTGCACGAGTCCAGTTTGTAACCATCATCAGCTGCACGAGTCCAAGTTTGTACCATCATATCAGCTGCACGAGGTCCAGTTTTGTATCATCATCAGTGCACGAGTCCAGTTTGTACCATCATCAGCTGCACGAGTCCACCATTTTGTACCATCGATCAGCTGCACGAGTCCAGTTTGGGTACCATCACACTGCACTAGTCCAGTTTGTAACCATCATCAGCTGCACTAGTCCAGTTTGTACCATCATCCAGCTGCACGAGTTCCAGTTTTGTACCATCATCAGCTGCACGAGTCCAGTTTGTACCATCATCAGCTGCACTATTAGGTCCCCAGTTTGGTAACCATCATCAGTCTGCACGAGTCCAATTGCCACAAGATCAACCCAACCTCTGCCACAGGCATTAATTTTTCACTAAAAAAGCACTTTTTTATTTACATTTTTGTTTTATATGTCGTGGTAATATCTTCAGTTTAACTTTTATTATGTATATTTATCTGTTCATGTTTATGTATCTCTCAAGTGGTTTGTAATGAGTCCATGAGTGTCGTGTTTTAATCTGATCAAATGTTTGTCTTTTCCTGTTTGTGTGTGAGTAGGGAGTTAAGTGATTGTGATTTTAAACTAGCTATATAAATGCCACCGAAGCGAAGATAACAGTTATATGAGGTTGGTCTTGTATTTAATCACTAAGGTGAAGATGACAGCTTTGAGGTTAGTTAGTCTTGTATATGTCACTGTAGTGAATATAATTGTTCGTGAAGTTAGTTTTGTAAATATCACTGTAGTGAAGGTGATGTTCGTGAAGGTACTGTCTTGAAATATCACTGTATGAAGGTGATGTTCGTGAAGGTAGCATAGTTTTGTAAATTATCACTGTATGAAGGTGATTGTTCGTGAAGGGTAGCTAGTCTTGTAATATCACTGTATTGAAGGAGATGTTCAGAAGGTAGCTAGTTTTGTAAATATCACTGTAGTGAAGGTGATGTTCGTGAAGGTATCTAGTCTTGTAAATATCACTGTAGTGAGGTGATGTTTTCGTGAAAGGTAGCTAGTCTGTAATCACTGTAGTGAAGGTGATGTTTGTGGAGGTAGCTATCTTGTAAATGTCTCTGGAAGTGAAGTGATGTTCGTGAAGTTAGCTAGTCTTGTAAATATCACTTGTAGTGAAGGGTGATGTTGTGAAGGTACTAGTCTTGTAAATGTCTCTGAAGTGAAGGTGATTTCGTGAATTAGCTAGTCCCTTGTAAAGTGATTCCTGTTAGTGAAGGTGAATGTTTGTGAAGGAGCTAGTCTTGTAAATGTCCTGAAGTGAAGGTGATGTTCGTGAAGTTAGCTATACTTGTAAATATCACTGTAGGAATGAGTGATGTTCGTGAAGGTAGCTAGTCTTGTAAATGTGTCTGAAGTGAAGGTGATGTTCGTGAAGGTAGCTAGCTTGTAAAATGTGTCTAAGTGAAGGTGATGTTCGTGAAGGTACCTAGTCTTTGTAAATGTGTCTGAAGTGAAGGGTGACAGTTTGTGAGAGTGTGTCACTCCTGGGTGGGTTTGTAAAGACTCTGTTGATGGTTTACTGAGGTTTGTGTAGTTCATGATCACTGTTTCGCTCTCATCAATAACTTTTTTTAATGCCAGTTATTTTGTTTAATGTTTTCAGTTTTTTGGTAGAGATGTTGCCCAGAGAAATTACTGAATTTTCGTTGTATAATTATAAGGTATATAATAAGTTACTCTGATACTGCTCAAACATATGAAACACTGTGGAATCCTTAGTTTTCTTTTCTTTTTATTGATTACAGCAACCCAAGGATTCATGCATTAACATGTACGTACACATACACACACACACACACACATACAGACACACACAACACCCACACTCACACACATCACACACACACACACACACACACACACACACACAAACACAAACACAAACACACACACACACACACACACCCACACACACACAAACAAAACACAAACACACACACACACACACACACACACACACACACACACACATCACACACAGACACACACGTGCACCTGTGACCAGCGGGGTCCCGCAGGGGTCATCCCCTAAGACAAGTGCGTTTCTGGTATTTGTGAACGACATGACTGAAGGAATAGAACTCTGATGTGTCCCTGTTTGCAGATGACGTGAAGTTGATGAGAAGAATTCACTCGATCGAAGACCAGGCAGAACTACAAAGGGATCTGGACAGGCTGCAGACTACTGGTCCATCAATTGCTTCCCTCCTGGAGTTCAAACCCACTAAGAGCAAAGTCATGAAGATTGGGGAAGGGCAAAGAAGACGCAGACGGATACAGTCTAGGGGGCCAGAGACTACAAACCTCACTCAAGGAAAAAGATCTTGGGGTGATATAACACCAGGCACATCTCCTGAAGCGCCTATCAACCAGAAATAACTGCTGCAGCATATGGGCGCCTAGCAAACCTCAGAACAGCATTCCGACATCTCATAAGGAATCATTCAAGGAACCCTGTACACCGTGTACGTTAGGCCCATATTGGAGTAGCGGCACCAGTTTGGAACCCACACCTAGCCAAGCACGTGAAGAAACTAGAAAAAGTGCAAAGGTTTTGCAACAAGACTAGTCCCAAGCTAAGAGGTATGTCCTACGAGGAGAGGTTAAGGGAAACCAACCTGACGACAACTGAGGACAGGAGGAGATAGGGGGGACATGAAAACGACATACAAAATACTGAGAGGAATTGACAAGGTGGACAAAGACAGGATGTTCCAGAGATTGGACACAGTAACAAGGGGACACAGTTGGAAGTTGAAGACACAGATGAATCACAGGGATGTTAAGAAGTATTTCTTCAGCCACAGAGTGTCAGTAAGTGGAAAGTTTGGAAGCGAGGTAGTGGAGGCAGGATCCATACTTACTTTAAGCAGAGGTATGATAAAGCTCACGGCCTCGGGGAGAGTGACCTAGTAGCGATCAGTGAAGAGGCTGTGCCAGGAGCTCGGACTCGACCCCCGCAACCTCAACTAGGTGAGTACAACTAGGTGAGTACACACACAGAGTATCGTTATTATTGAACGTGTTGACTCTTAATATTGAACATAAATGTTGTTATTCTACGCCTTCATTCACCATATTGAACAACAACAGTGTTCCTTGCTTGCTTTCGCTCACCATAATGGAACACTGTTGTTGTTCAACCAAGTCGCTTTGTTCAACTCATCCAGTGAACATTAATCGTTGGTTATTCTTCACTGTTCTCTCATCCTAGTGAACATCATTGTTCACTCACCATTGTTCACTCATCCTAGTGAACATTATCGCTGTTTTTCGCTCACCATTGTTTACCCCCACATCCCAGTGAACATTATCGTGATTACTCACCATTGTTCACTCATCCATTGGAACATTACGTTGGATTTACTCACCATTGTTCATCACTCATCCTAGTGAACAATATCGTTGATCACTTACTATTGTTCACGCTCACATATGAAACATTATCGTTGATCATTTACTATTGTTCACTCATCCTTGTGAACATTATCGCTGTTTTCACTCACCATTGTTTCACGTCATCATAATGAACATTATCGTTGATCACTTACTAGTTGTTTGACACTCATCCTTGTGAACATATCGCTGTTTCACTCACCATGTTCACTTATCATAGTGAACATTATCGTTGATTATAACTCACATTGTTCACTCATCCTAGTGAACATTATCGCGTGATCACTTTACTATTTGTTCACGTCATCATAATGATCATTATCGTTGACACTTAAGCTATTGTTCACTTCAATCCTTTGTGAACATTATCACTGAGTTTCACCTCACAAACTGTTCGGCTCATCCTACGAACATTGTCGTTGATCAACTTTACCATTGTTCACATCATCCAGTGAACATTATCGTTTGTTCTCTTTCCATTGTGAATAATAACATCGGTCGTTCATTATATTGAACAATTTTTGTTACTCACACGATAAACATAATTGAGTGAACATAAATTTATTATCAATGTTCATAGTGATACTCACTGTTGTTTACTCGCTAAACTGAAAAATTTATTCACTACAGACTGAACACAAGTGTTTGTTTACTTAACACTAGTGAACACTAGTGTTGTTCGCTCACCAGAGTGAACAACCAGTATTGTTCACATTATCATAGTGGACAATAGTGTTGTTTACTCACCATAGTGAAACCAATGTTGTTTTACTTATCATAGTGACTCAATGTTGTTTATGACCAGAGTGAACCACTCGTGGCTGCTTATCTCACCAGAGTGAACACTAGTATTGTTCGCTCAACCATAGTGAAACACTAGTATTGTTCTCTTCACCAGAGTGAACACTAGTATTCACTCAGCAGAGGAACACTAGTAATGTTCTCTCACCAGAGTGAACACTAGTATTTTTCGCTCACCAGAGTGAACACTAGTATTGTCTCTCACCAGAGTTGAACATAGTATTGTTTCGACTCACCAGAGTGAACACTATATTGTTCTCTCACCAGAGTGAACACTAGTATTCACTCACCAGAGTGAACACTATATTGTTCTCTCACCAAGAGTGACACTAGTATTGTTTCGCTCAACCAAGTGAACACTAGTATTGTTTTCTCCACAAGAGTGAACGCTAGTATTGTTCGCTCACCAGAGTGAACACTAGTATTGTTCTCTCACCAGTGAACACTAGTATTGTTCGCTCAACCAGAGTGAACACTATTATTGTTCTCTCACCAGAGTGAACACAAGTATTCACACACCAGAGGAAACACTATATTGTTCGCTCACCAGTGAACACTAGTGTTGTCATTCCCAGAGTGAACACTAGTATTGTTCTCCTTCACCAGAGTGAACACTTAGTATTGTTCGCTCACCAGAGTGACACTAGTATTGTTCGCTCACCAGAAGTGAACACTATATTGTTAGCTCATCGCAGAGTGAACACTATGTTGTTCACTCACCATCGTGAACACTAGTATTGTTCGCTCACCAGAGTGAACACTGAGTATTGTTTCGCTCACCAGAGTGAAACACAGTGATGTTCACTCTCCAAGTGAAACACTAGTATTGTTCTCTTCCTCACCAGAGTGAACACATATTGGTCGCTCGACAGATGTGAACACAGTATTTTTTCGCTCACCAGAGTGAACAACTAGTGTTGTTTACTCATAGCAGCACTAGTGCTCTTTACTCACCATGGTAAACAGTGTTTGATTGCTCACCATAGTGAACACCAGTGTTGTTCACCTCACCAATAGCGAACACCTGGGTTGTTTTACTCACTATAGTGAACACCTTGGTTGTTTACTAACCATAGTGAACACCAGTGTTGTTTACTCCCATAGCAACACCTGGGTGATTACTCACCTATAGTGAACACCTGTGGGTATTTTACCACCATAGGAACAACACTAGTGTTGTTTACTCACCATAGTGAACAACCAGTGGTTGTTTCTCACCACAGTGAACACCGGGGTTGTTTAACGCACCATAGAGAACTCACGAGTGATGTTTACTCACCATATGAACACGAGTGTTGTGTAACTCACACAGTGAACACCTGGGTTGTTTATGCACCTTAGTGAACCCCTGGTTTTGTTTACCACTACAGTGAACACGAGTGGTTTTTTTTTTACTCACCATAGTGGAACACGAGTGTTGTTTACTCACCACAGTGAAGACCAGTGTTTGTTACTCACCATAGTGAGCACCCTGGGTTGTTTACCACGCACCATTAGTGAACACGTTCAGGGAGAGTGACCTAGTAGCAATCAGTGAAGGAGGCGGGGCCAGAGGCTAGGGACTTACCCCTGCAAAACCTCAACTAATGAGTAACAACTAAGGTGAGTACATCCATTACACCACCCACACACACACAAACACACACACAACACACAGTATTGATGCCTCATCCCCGCACTACTTTTGTTGTCAAGAATGGTATACAAATAAATACCGACAAGATGAATTAAGACACATGTGGCAACATCTGGATAATCTTAATTGTAGACGTTTCGCCATCCAGCTGGCTTTATCAATACAAATTCCAGACATAAGCTTGAAGACAGTAGGACTATATACAGAAGATGAGGTAAATCAGTCCCTCAACCTTGGAGTAGGTGCGAAGAGCACCGTAGTCGGGAGATTCCTGAAGCAGAAGCAAGGAGCCTGGCGCTTATATAGTAACGTTAGGTGTAATGCAGACGAGGGCATAGATCCACCTGGTAGGCGGAATTCCCAGTAGAAGTAGGCCTTCTTTCCCAAAGAGATGGGTAGTTGTAGTAGAAGTTGTCGTAGTCGTGAAAGTTATGTACCTGTCCTCAGAAATCAGGATATCCTATGATGTTGCAACTAAAAGTAATGCCAGAGCCACTGATGAACTCTCAGGGTCACTTGCTCTCCTAGGCCTGGAATATTGCGTGTGGTACGGCCCACTTCAAGGCAGGTGAAGCTGCAGAACTGAAAAAAAATATGTATACAGACATCCTTTACTGCTCGTAAAACTCATCAAGCATCATAGATTACAGGGAAAGCCACTGAAATCCACTTGAACTCTGGTACTCCTAAAAATGAGACGAGAAAGATACATGATAATCTACACCATGGAAGATTCTGGAGTGATTGGTCCTACATCTGCACACCGAAATCACTATCATATAATAAGAGGGCCTGACAGACGTTTCACAAGCCTCTTGGTGAAAACAGAATAGCGATGAGTACAGCGAGAGAACTCAGTAAGTGCAAAGGGACCACGATTCTTCAATACCATCCCTTCATGCATAAGGGGATTACCAGCAAATCCCCCTGGTGTCCTTTTTTTTTTGTTTTTTTTTTTTTTTTTTTTTTTTTTTTTTTTTTTTTTTTTTTTATTATAAAATAATATTAGGAGAACTCGGCAAAGTCCTCAAGTCTGTTTCTGATTCTGCTGTGGTGCATATGTTGGGCCTCAAGCACCTAGCACCAACAGCCTGGTCCGATCAGGACTAAAATATCCCAGCACTCATTCAAAGCCAAACACGTCTACTTTCCTACCACAAGGACTAAGTTTCAACTAACCAACTGAGTGCTGGAGGTGGAAAAGTAGAGTGCCAGCACTCTGAGGGGACAGTAGAGTGCCACACTCTGAGGGACCAGTAGAGTGCCAGCCACTCTGAGGGCATAGATGCCAGCACTATAGGGACAGGTGGGATATTGCAGTTCTAAGATCATTTTAACTGTGGTGTCTGTGTTTTACATTTCATTCCAGTTGTTGGCACCAGTTTTCTCCTTAATTGGTGTATTTACTAACCATTACTTTTACTTCGTTAAAACGTTGTACAAAATTAATTGCCCTAACGGGTACTAGAGCTTCCGCTTAACTTTCGTACTGTTAACTTTCCTACTCTAACTTTCCTAAGTTTACTTTCCTACTGTAAACTTTCGGCTACTGTTAATCTGCTGACTCAATTCACCTCACTTCCTTTATACTCTTTTTTTTATTTATTTACTTTATATTCACTTTATTTTATTCTCCCAATTTCTCACCAATTTCGTATTTTTTTATTTAAATTTCTCCAAAATCCCTTACTGCAAGCCTCCTTTCCTTCATATTCCTTCTTCCCACTTCCTATCATAATTACCTTCCATTCACACTTCCTTCATATTACCTTCATTCCGCCCACTTCCTTCAATATTACCTTCATTCCCACTTCCTTCATATTGCCTTCATTCCCACTTCCTTCATATTACCTTCATTCCCACTTCCTTCATATTACCTTCATTCCCACTTCCTTCATATTGCCTTCATTCCCACTTCCTTCATATTACCTTCATTCCCACTTCTTCATATTACCTTCATTCCCACTTCCTTCATATTTCCTTCATTCCTACTTCCCTTCATATTGCCTCATTTTCCCCACTTCCTTCACATTGCCTTCATTCCCAGTTCCTTCAATATTGCCTTCATTCCACTTCCTTCATATTACGTTCATTTCCAACTTCCTTCATATTGCCTTTCATTCCCACTTCCTTCATACTTTATTACTTTCAATCATTCAATACTCATTCATACATACTCTCCAGTTTATTCTTCCTTTATTCTCCCCCTCGTTCTATTCTTTCCAATATTCCCCGCCTCTTACTATCCTTCAGAATCTCTATATGAACTTTATTTTCAACGTCACTATCAGAGCTTCACTGTCAGTATTGGTTTTGTATATGGTGATATGTAGTGCTGAGGATTCCATAATATACATACATGCATAGTCATAGCAGATTGCAAGATTGCATATGAATACACATGCACAAGACCGCATGTGAATACCCATACACAACTATGCATGAAAATACTTATGCATAAAAATATTTCGTTCATATATACTTACATAGTGTTGCGCACAATTATGCCATTATAAATACATACAAAATATCATACATATCAGCACTGGGGCCCTGATGGTCACTGGGGCCCTGATGGTCACTGGGGCCCTGATGGTCACTGGGGCCCTGATGGTCACTGGTGCCCTGATGGTCACTGGGGCCCTGAAGTTGACTTGCCCTGATGGTCACTGGGGCCCTGATGGTCACTGGGGCCCTGATGGTCACTGGGGCCCTGATGGTCACTGGGGCCCTGATGGTCACTGGGGCCCTGATGGTCACTGGGGCCCTGATGGTCACTGGGGCCCTGATGTGTCTACCTTCTTGCTGTATCCTCGTGCTCAATTGAGATTATTTTATTATACATGTATTTGATGCCTTTTCACAACTATGTTATGAATAAGCTTGTATGAATAATCTAATAATTGTGTATAATTAGTGTTATTTATAGTTTATTACCTTTTTTTATTCATTTTAATGTAATGGTTTACGAAGGGAGTCATTCTTCTATATTATCTTGTAAATATGTGAGGAAAATATGTGCTGCCACACATTTTACATTAAATTTTCTTCATTAGTGTCTAGCAAGTCTTGATAAAGTGAAAAGTCAGGCTACACCAATCAGCACAAAATATTTTCCTGTTTATCTCTCTCACAAACTGCTTTAAAAACAGTTTAGAATTACCTTCGGGAAGACCCACAACTCCATATTTCCTGTGAAACATTTTAGACAATTTGAGAGAAAAAAAATTTAAAAAAAAATTTTTTTTAAAAGAAGCCACGCTTTTGATTACAATTTTGTGTAGTGAAATATTGACAGTTTTGCCTCATTGATGATTCTAATGATTGCTTTAAAACGTTTGTTATTGTTCATAGTGCACCTTAGATCAACTTCCCATGTTCATGAAATTACAACCAAATTTCATTGTGTGTCTTCAGTTTCAGCCTTTATGTAGTAGATTAGTAATTCTTCCATCCCGCAGTAACATAACCCACTTTCTAATTGAGTCTATCAGTAAGCAATAGTTAATACACATGACATGTTCTAAACCTGTTCCAGACATTTTTAAAGGCTTTTCAGAAATGTTCTATAAATACATTTCCCTATATCTATAAATCTAGTCATTTATAGCAGTAAAATGTGTTAGCAACTTGTTCTTATTAAACTTTATCAATGTCATTATTAAATTATTATACATTACTCTGGAAATGTTACAAGCAAATATTGTCTTTTATTACTGTTGAGAACATTAAACATCCATACGGTAAACGGTCAACAATTTGTCATTATTTCAGAAAACTTACAATGAAAATCGAGAATGCAAAACTGTGTTGCTGATATCTAGCAAAATTCTCAAATATCACTAAAAGTCATTGTTATATATTTTGTACAATAAGATGACAGCAGCAAATAAAAAACAGTAAGAAAAAAAAAAAGGTCAAAAAGGCGTCATGGCCAGGTTGAGACATGGACCATCACTGACCGTTGGGTCAGCTGGCCAGGTCTTCATGGCCTCAGCCTTAATTTTTAATATCTATTTTCTTCTGTGTACTTATATTATTCTAACTCTTATTAATTACATTTGTATTTCTACGTCTCTATAAAAAAATTATTCAACAGCAGAAACACTGTATACAAATTTTGGAGAAGCGCCGAGCATGACTTAGTAGTTTGTACCATCATCAGCTGCACGAGTCCAGTTTGTACCATCATCAGCTGCACGAGTCCAGTTTGTATCATCATCAGCTGCACGAGTACAGTTTGTACCATCATCAGCTGCACGAGTCCAGTTTGTACCATCATCAGCTGCACGAGTCCAGTTTGTACCATCATCAGCTGCACGAGTCCAGTTTGTACCATCATCAGCTGCACGAGTCCAGTTTGTACCATCATCAGCTGCACGAGTCCAGTTTGTACCATCATCAGCTGCACGAGTCCAGTTTGTATCATCATCAGCTGCACGAGTCCAGTTTGTATCATCATCAGCTGCAACAACGATCCAGTTTGTACCATCAATCAGTCTGCAACGAGTCCATTTTGTACGCATCATCAGCTGCACACGAGTCCATTTTCTACCATAATTTCAGCTGCACGAGTCCCAGTTTTGTACCACATCAGCTGGCACGAGGTCCCAGTTTGTACCATCATCACCTGCACGATTCAGTTTTGTACCATCATCAGCTGCACGAGTCCATTTAACCATCATCAGCTGCACAGTCCAGTTTGTACCATCATGCAGCTTCACGAGTCTCAGTTGTACCATCATCAGCTGCACGAGTCCCAGTGTTGTACCATCATCCAGCTGCACGAGTCCAGTTTGTACATCATCACTGCACGAGTCCAGTTTGTACATCATCAGCTGCACGAGTCCAGTTTGTATCATCACTGCACGAGTCCAGTTTGTTACCATCATCCGCTGCATCGAGTCCAGTTTGTACCTCACAGCTGCACTAAGTCCAGTTTGTACCATCAAATCGCTGCACGAGTCCAGTTTTGTATCATCATCACAGCTGCACGAGTCCAGTTTGTACCATCATCAGCTGCACGAGTCCAGTTTGTACCATCATCAGCTGCACAGTCCAGTTTTGTACCATCATCAGCTGCACGAGTCTCAGTTTGTATCCATCACAGCTGCACGAGTCCAAGTTTGTACCATCATCAGTGCATAGTCCCAGTTTGTACCATCATCAGCTGCACGAATCCAGTTGTACCATCATCAGCTGCACGAGTCCAGTTTGTACCAATCATCAGCTTGCACGAGTCCCATTTTGGTACATCATCACTGCACGACCAGTTTGTATCATCATCATCTGCACGAGTCCAGTTTTTACCATCACATCAGCTGCAACGAGTCCAGTTTGAAACCATCAACAGCTGCACGAGTCCAGTTTGTACCCATCATCAGCTGCACGAATCCCAGTTTGTACCATCATCACACGTGCACGAGTCCAGTTGTACCATCATCAGCTGCACGAGTTCCAGTTATTAACCATCATCAGCTGCACGAGTCCAGTTTGTACCTCCATCAGCTGCACTAGTCCAGTTTGGATCATCATCAGCTGCACAGTCCCAGTTTGTGCATCATCAGCTGCACACGGAGTCGAGTTTGTACCATCATCGCTGCACAGTCCAGTTTGTAAACCAATCATCAGCTGCACGAGTCCAGTTTGTAAACCAATCATAAGTTCACGAGTCCATTGTGTACCACATCAGCTGCACGAGTCCAGTTTGTATCATCATCAGCTGCACGAGTCCAGTTTGTACCATCATCAGCTGCACGAGTCCAGTTTGTACCATCATCAGCAGCAGCGATTCCAGTTTTTACCATCCAGCTGCACGAGTCCAGTTTGTATCACATCCAGCTGCACGAGTCCAGTTTGTAACCATCATCAGCTGCACGAGTCCAGTTTTGTACCATCATCAGCTGCACAGTCTCCAGTTGTATCATCATCAGCTGCAACTAGTCCAGTTTGTACCATCATCCGCTGCACATTTCAGCTTGTACATCATCAGCTGCACTAGTCCAGTTTGTACCGTCATCCAGCTGCACGAGTCCAGTTTGTACCATCATCAGCTGCACGAGTCCAGTTTGTACCATCATCAGCTGCACGAGTCCAGTTTGTACCATCATCAGCTGCACGAGTCCAGTTTGTATCATCATCAGCTGCAACGAGTTCAGTTTGTGCCATCATCAGCTTGCACGAGTCCAGTTTGTACACATCAGCTGCACGAGTCCAGTTTGTACATCATCAGCTGGCACGAGTCCAGTTTGTACCATCATCAGCTGCACGAGTCCAGTTTGTACCATCATCAGCTGCACGAGTCCAGTTTGTATCATCATCAGCTGCACGAGTCCAGTTTTGGAACCATACACAGCTGCACGAGTCCAGTTTTGTAACCATCATCAGCTGCACGAGTCCAGTTTGTACAATCATCAGCTGCACGAGTCCAGTCTGTACCATCACACTGCACGAGTCCAGTTGTGTACCATCATCACTGTACGAGGTCCAGTTTGTACCACCATCAGTCTGCACGAGTCCAGTTTGTACCATCATCAGCTGCACATCGAGTCCATTTGGTTCCATCATCAGCTGCAGCGAGTTCAGTTTGTGCCATCATCAGCTGCACGAGTCAAGTTTGTACCATTGCCAGCTGCACGAGTCCAGTTTGACCATCAATCAGCTGCACGAGTCCAGTTGTTCATCATCATCTGCACGAGTCCAGTTTTGTACCATCATCAGCTTGCAGCGAGGTCCAGTTTGTACCATCATCAGCTGCACGAGTCCAGTTTGTACCATCATAGCTGCACGAGTCCAGTTTGTACCACCATCAGCTCACGAGGTCCAGTTTGTACCATCATCACTGCACGAGTCCAGTTTTAAACCATACATCAGCTGCAACGAGTCAGTTTGACCACCATCAGCTGCAGACGAGTCCCAGTTTGTACCATCATCAGCTGCAACAGTCCAGTTTGTACCATCATCAGCTGCACGAGTCCAGTTTTTCCATATCCAAGCTGCACGAGTCCAGTTTTGTACCATCAGCTGCACGAGACAGTTTGAACCATCATCACTGCAGCGAGTCCAGTTTTGTACCATCATCACTGCACGAGTCCAGTTTGTACCGAATCAATCAGGCTGCACGAGTCCATTTGTATCATCATCAGCTTTACGAGTCCAGTTGTACCATCATCAGCTGGCACGAGTCCCAGTTTGTACCATCACAGCTGCACGAGTCCAGTTGTATAATCATCAGCTGCACAGTCCAGTTTTGTTACCATCATCAGCTGCACGAGTCCAGTTTGTAAAAAAAAACCATCATTCAGCTGCACTAGTCCAGTTTGTAACCATCATCAGCTGCACGAGTCCAGTTTGTACCATCATCAGCTGCACGAGTCCGGTTTGTAACCATCATCACTGCACGAGTCCAGTTTGTATCATCATCCAGCTGCACGTAGTCCAGTTTTGTACCATCATCAGCTCACGAGTCCAGTTTTGTACCATCCCAGCTGCACGAGTCCCAGTTGGTACCATCATCAGCTTGAACGAGTCCAGTTTGTGTACATCAACCAGCTGCACTAGTCCAGTTTTCTACCACCATCAGCTGCACTAGTCCAGTTTTGTACCATCACGAGCTGCACGAGTCCCATTTGTACATCCACACTCACGAGTCCGTTTTTGTACCATCATCAGCTGCACGAAGTCCAGTTTTGTACCATCATCAGCTGCACGAGTCCATTTGTACCATCATAGCTGCATGAGTCCAGTTTGTATCATCAGCTGCATGCAGAGTCCAGTTTGTACAATCATCAGCTGCAACGAGTACAGTTTTTGTACCATCATCAGCTGCACTAGTCCAGTTTGTACCATCATCAGCTGCACGAGTCCAGTTTGAACATCATCATCTGCACGAGGCCAGTTTGTAACCATCATCAGCTGCACGAGTCATGGGTACCATCATCAGCTGCACGAGTCCAGTTTGTACGCATCATCAGCTGCACTAGTAAAGTTTTGTACCATCAATGAGGCACGAGTCCATTTTGTAACCATCATCATCTGCACGGCCAGTTTGTACCATCATCAGCTGCACTATTCCAGTTTGTACATCATCAGCTGCCCTAGTCCAGGTTGTACCATCATAGCTGCACGAGTCCAGTTTGTAACCATCATCAGCTGCAACGAGTCCATTTGTACCACCATCAGCTGCAACGAGTCCAGTATTGTATCATCATCAGCTCACGAGTCCAGTTTTGTACCATCATCAGCTGCACGATTCCATTTGTACCACCATCAGCTGCAGAGTCCAGTTTGTACCATCATCTAGCTGCAACAGTCCAGTTTGTACCATCATCAGCTGCACGAGTCCAGTTTGCACCATCATCCAGCTCCACGAGTCCAGTTTGTACCATGATCAGCATCACGAGTCCAGTTTGGTACCAATCATCAGCTGCAAGAGTCGAGTTTGTATTCCATCAGCTGCAACGATCCAGTTTGTACCATCACCCATCAAGCTGCACGAGTACAGTTTGTACCATCATCAGCGCACAGTCCAGTTTGTAACATCATCAGCTGCACGAGTCCAGTTGTTACCAGCATCAGCTGCACGAGCCAGTTTTGTACCATCATCAGCTGCAACGAGTGCCAGTGTGTTACCATCATCAGCTGCACGAGTCCATTTGTACCATCATCAGCTGCACTAGTAAAAGTTTGTACCATCATGAGCTGCAACGAGTCCTCAGTTTGACATCATCAGCTGCACGAGTCCAGTTTTTGTACCATCATCAGCTGCTATAAGTCCATTTGTACCATCATCAGCTGCACTTAGTCCATTTGTACCATCATCAGCTGCACGAGTCCAGTTTGTAACCATCATCAGCTGCACGAGTCCAGTTTGTCCACCATCAGCTGCACGATCCAGTTTGTATCATCATCAGCTGCACGAGTCCAGTTTTTGTACACCATCATCGCTGCACGAGTCCAGTTTGTACCACCCATCACTCACGAGTCCAGTTTGTACCATCATGCTGCACGAGTCCAGTTTTGTACCATCATCAGCTCACGAGTCCAGTTTGTATCATCATCAGCTGCACGAGTCCAGTTTGTTACCATCATCAGCTGCACGAGTCGAGCTGTATTGTGGTGTCTACACTAGCAATCATAGCAGCTGCACGAGACCAGTTTTTGTACCATCATCAGCTGCATCTAGTAAGTTTGGTACCATCATCACTGGCACGAGTCCAGTTAGTACCATCATCATCTGCACGATTCCAATTTGTACCATCATCATCTGCCAACTAGTCGCCAGTTTGTATCCATCATCAGCTGCACGAGGCAGTTTGTACCAGATCAAGCTGACGAGTCCCAGTTTGCAACCATCCATCAGCTGCAGCGAGTCCAGTTTTGGCACCATCATTCAGCTGCAGCGAGTCCAGTTTGTACCATCCATCACTGCACGAAAAAGTCCCAGTTTGCACATACCATCATCATCTGCTCGAGTCCAATTTGTACCACATCAGCTGCACTAGTCCAGTTTGGACATCATCACTCACGAGTCCAGTTTTGTACCCATCATCCACCTGCACGAGTCCAGTTCAACCATCATCAGCTGCACGAGTCCAGTTTGCACCATCATCAGGCTGCACGAGTCCAGTTTGCACCATATCAGCTGCACGAGTCCGGTTTTACCATCATCAGCTGCACGAGTCCAGTTTGTATACCATCATCAGCTGCACGAGTCCAGTTTGTACCATCATCAGCTGCACGAGTCCAGTTTGTACCATCATCAGCTGCACGAGTCCAGTTTGTACCACCACACTGAGCGAGTCCCAGTTTGTACCACCATCACTGCACGAGTCCCAGTTTGTATCATCGTCAGCTGCACGAGTCCAGTTTGGTAACCACCATCAGCTGCACGAGTCCAGTTTTTACCATCATCAGCTGCACGATCCAGTTGTTGTATTCATCATCAGCTGCACGAGTCCAGTTTTACCATCATCAGCTGCACGAGTCAGTTTGCTACCAACATCACTGCACGAAGTCCAGTTTGCAACCATCATCAGCTGCACGAAGTCCAGTTTGAATCATCATCAGCTGCAGCGAGTCCAGTTTGTATCGATCAATCAGCTTGCCACGAGTCCAGTTTGTACCCAATCATCACTGCACGAGTCCAGTTTTGCACCATCATCAGCTGACGATCCAGTTTTGCACCATCATCAGCTGCACGAGTCCAGTTTGTATCATCAATCAGCTGCACGAGGCCATTTGTACCACCATCAGCTTCACGAGTCCAGTTTTGTACCATCATCAGCTGCAGAGTCCCCAGTTTTGTATCATCATCAGCTGCACGAGTGGCAATTTGTACCATTCATCAGCTGACTAGTTCCATTTGTACCATCATCAGCTGCACGAGTCCAGTTTTGTACCATCCTCAGCTGCACGAAGTCCAGTTTGGTACCATCATCAGCTTGCACGAGTCCAGTTTGTAACCATCATCAGCTGCACGAGTCCAAGTTTGTACCATCATATCAGCTGCACGAGGTCCAGTTTTGTATCATCATCAGTGCACGAGTCCAGTTTGTACCATCATCAGCTGCACGAGTCCACCATTTTGTACCATCGATCAGCTGCACGAGTCCAGTTTGGGTACCATCACACTGCACTAGTCCAGTTTGTAACCATCATCAGCTGCACTAGTCCAGTTTGTACCATCATCCAGCTGCACGAGTTCCAGTTTTGTACCATCATCAGCTGCACGAGTCCAGTTTGTACCATCATCAGCTGCACTATTAGGTCCCCAGTTTGGTAACCATCATCAGTCTGCACGAGTCCAATTGCCACAAGATCAACCCAACCTCTGCCACAGGCATTAATTTTTCACTAAAAAAGCACTTTTTTATTTACATTTTTGTTTTATATGTCGTGGTAATATCTTCAGTTTAACTTTTATTATGTATATTTATCTGTTCATGTTTATGTATCTCTCAAGTGGTTTGTAATGAGTCCATGAGTGTCGTGTTTTAATCTGATCAAATGTTTGTCTTTTCCTGTTTGTGTGTGAGTAGGGAGTTAAGTGATTGTGATTTTAAACTAGCTATATAAATGCCACCGAAGCGAAGATAACAGTTATATGAGGTTGGTCTTGTATTTAATCACTAAGGTGAAGATGACAGCTGTGAGGTTAGTTAGTCTTGTATATGTCACTGTAGTGAAGATAATGTTCGTGAAGTTAGTTTTGTAAATATCACTGTAGTGAAGGTGATGTTCGTGAAGGTAGCTGTCTTGAAATATCACTGTATGAAGGTGATGTTCGTGAAGGTAGCATAGTTTTGTAAATTATCACTGTATGAAGGTGATTGTTCGTGAAGGGTAGCTAGTCTTGTAATATCACTGTATTGAAGGTGATGTTCATGAAGGTAGCTAGTTTTGTAAATATCACTGTAGTGAAGGTGATGTTCGTGAAGGTAGCTAGTCTTGTAAATATCACTGTAGTGAAGGTGATGTTCGTGAAGGTAGCTAGTCTGTAATCACTGTAGTGAAGGTGATGTTTGTGGAGGTAGCTATCTTGTAAATGTCTCTGGAAGTGAAGTGATGTTCGTGAAGTTAGCTAGTCTTGTAAATATCACTTGTAGTGAAGGGTGATGTTGTGAAGGTACTAGTCTTGTAAATGTCTCTGAAGTGAAGGTGATTTCGTGAATTAGCTAGTCCCTTGTAAAGTGATTCCTGTTAGTGAAGGTGAATGTTTGTGAAGGAGCTAGTCTTGTAAATGTCCTGAAGTGAAGGTGATGTTCGTGAAGTTAGCTATACTTGTAAATATCACTGTAGGAATGAGTGATGTTCGTGAAGGTAGCTAGTCTTGTAAATGTGTCTGAAGTGAAGGTGATGTTCGTGAAGGTAGCTAGCTTGTAAAATGTGTCTAAGTGAAGGTGATGTTCGTGAAGGTACCTAGTCTTTGTAAATGTGTCTGAAGTGAAGGGTGACAGTTTGTGAGAGTGTGTCACTCCTGGGTGGGTTTGTAAAGACTCTGTTGATGGTTTACTGAGGTTTGTGTAGTTCATGATCACTGTTTCGCTCTCATCAATAACTTTTTTTAATGCCAGTTATTTTGTTTAATGTTTTCAGTTTTTTGGTAGAGATGTTGCCCAGAGAAATTACTGAATTTTCGTTGTATAATTATAAGGTATATAATAAGTTACTCTGATACTGCTCAAACATATGAAACACTGTGGAATCCTTAGTTTTCTTTTCTTTTTATTGATTACAGCAACCCAAGGATTCATGCATTAACATGTACGTACACATACACACACACACACACACATACAGACACACACAACACCCACACTCACACACATCACACACACACACACACACACACACACACACACAAACACAAACACAAACACACACACACACACACACACCCACACACACACAAACAAAACACAAACACACACACACACACACACACACACACACACACACACACATCACACACAGACACACACGTGCACCTGTGACCAGCGGGGTCCCGCAGGGGTCATCCCCTAAGACAAGTGCGTTTCTGGTATTTGTGAACGACATGACTGAAGGAATAGAACTCTGATGTGTCCCTGTTTGCAGATGACGTGAAGTTGATGAGAAGAATTCACTCGATCGAAGACCAGGCAGAACTACAAAGGGATCTGGACAGGCTGCAGACTACTGGTCCATCAATTGCTTCCCTCCTGGAGTTCAAACCCACTAAGAGCAAAGTCATGAAGATTGGGGAAGGGCAAAGAAGACGCAGACGGATACAGTCTAGGGGGCCAGAGACTACAAACCTCACTCAAGGAAAAAGATCTTGGGGTGATATAACACCAGGCACATCTCCTGAAGCGCCTATCAACCAGAAATAACTGCTGCAGCATATGGGCGCCTAGCAAACCTCAGAACAGCATTCCGACATCTCATAAGGAATCATTCAAGGAACCCTGTACACCGTGTACGTTAGGCCCATATTGGAGTAGCGGCACCAGTTTGGAACCCACACCTAGCCAAGCACGTGAAGAAACTAGAAAAAGTGCAAAGGTTTTGCAACAAGACTAGTCCCAAGCTAAGAGGTATGTCCTACGAGGAGAGGTTAAGGGAAACCAACCTGACGACAACTGAGGACAGGAGGAGATAGGGGGGACATGAAAACGACATACAAAATACTGAGAGGAATTGACAAGGTGGACAAATACAAGGATGTTCCAGAGATTGGACACAGTAACAAGGGACACAGTTGGAGAGTTAAGACACAGATGAATCACAGGGATGTTAAGAAGTATTTCTTCAGCCACAGAGTAGTCAGTAAGTGGAATAGTTTGGGAAGCGATGTAGTGGAGGCAGGATCCATACTTACTTTAAGCAGAGGTATGATAAAGCTCACGGCCTCGGGGAGAGTGACCTAGTAGCGATCAGTGAAGAGGCTGTGCCAGGAGCTCCTGGACTCGACCCCCGCAACCTCATCTAGGTGAGTACAACTAGGTGAGTACACACACAGAGTATCGTTATTATTGAACGTGTTGACTCTTAATATTGAACATAAATGTTGTTATTCTACGCCTTCATTCACCATATTGAACAACAACAGTGTTCCTTGCTTGCTTTCGCTCACCATAATGGAACACTGTTGTTGTTCAACCAAGTCGCTTTGTTCAACTCATCCAGTGAACATTAATCGTTGGTTATTCTTCACTGTTCTCTCATCCCTAGTGAACATCACATTGTTCACTCCACCATTGTTTCACTCATCCTAGTGAACATTATCGCTGTTTTTCGCTCACCATTGTTTACCCCCACATCCCAGTGAACATTATCGTGATTACTCACCATTGTTCACTCATCCATTGGAACATTACGTTGGATTTACTCACCATTGTTCATCACTCATCCTAGTGAACAATATCGTTGATCACTTACTATTGTTCACGCTCACATATGAAACATTATCGTTGATCATTTACTATTGTTCACTCATCCTTGTGAACATTATCGCTGTTTTCACTCACCATTGTTTCACGTCATCATAATGAACATTATCGTTGATCACTTACTAGTTGTTTGACACTCATCCTTGTGAACATATCGCTGTTTCACTCACCATGTTCACTTATCATAGTGAACATTATCGTTGATTATAACTCACATTGTTCACTCATCCTAGTGAACATTATCGCGTGATCACTTTACTATTTGTTCACGTCATCATAATGATCATTATCGTTGACACTTAAGCTATTGTTCACTTCAATCCTTTGTGAACATTATCACTGAGTTTCACCTCACAAACTGTTCGGCTCATCCTACGAACATTGTCGTTGATCAACTTTACCATTGTTCACATCATCCAGTGAACATTATCGTTTGTTCTCTTTCCATTGTGAATAATAACATCGGTCGTTCATTATATTGAACAATTTTTGTTACTCACACGATAAACATAATTGAGTGAACATAAATTTATTATCAATGTTCATAGTGATACTCACTGTTGTTTACTCGCTAAACTGAAAAATTTATTCACTACAGACTGAACACAAGTGTTTGTTTACTTAACACTAGTGAACACTAGTGTTGTTCGCTCACCAGAGTGAACAACCAGTATTGTTCACATTATCATAGTGGACAATAGTGTTGTTTACTCACCATAGTGAAACCAATGTTGTTTTACTTATCATAGTGACTCAATGTTGTTTATGACCAGAGTGAACCACTCGTGGCTGCTTATCTCACCAGAGTGAACACTAGTATTGTTCGCTCAACCATAGTGAAACACTAGTATTGTTCTCTTCACCAGAGTGAACACTAGTATTCACTCAGCAGAGGAACACTAGTAATGTTCTCTCACCAGAGTGAACACTAGTATTTTTCGCTCACCAGAGTGAACACTAGTATTGTCTCTCACCAGAGTTGAACATAGTATTGTTTCGACTCACCAGAGTGAACACTATATTGTTCTCTCACCAGAGTGAACACTAGTATTCACTCACCAGAGTGAACACTATATTGTTCTCTCACCAAGAGTGACACTAGTATTGTTTCGCTCAACCAAGTGAACACTAGTATTGTTTTCTCCACAAGAGTGAACACTAGTATTGTTCGCTCACCAGAGTGAACACTAGTATTGTTCTCTCACCAGAGTGAACACTAGTATTGTTCGCTCACCAGAGTGAACACTAGTATTGTTCTCTCACCAGAGTGAACACAAGTATTCACACACCAGAGGAAACACTATATTGTTCGCTCACCAGTGAACACTAGTGTTGTCATTCCCAGAGTGAACACTAGTATTGTTCTCCTTCACCAGAGTGAACACTTAGTATTGTTCGCTCACCAGAGTGACACTAGTATTGTTCGCTCACCAGAAGTGAACACTATATTGTTAGCTCATCGCAGAGTGAACACTATGTTGTTCACTCACCATCGTGAACACTAGTATTGTTCGCTCACCAGAGTGAACACTGAGTATTGTTTCGCTCACCAGAGTGAAACACAGTGATGTTCACTCTCCAAGTGAAACACTAGTATTGTTCTCTTCCTCACCAGAGTGAACACATATTGGTCGCTCGACAGATGTGAACACAGTATTTTTTCGCTCACCAGAGTGAACAACTAGTGTTGTTTACTCATAGCAGCACTAGTGCTCTTTACTCACCATGGTAAACAGTGTTTGATTGCTCACCATAGTGAACACCAGTGTTGTTCACCTCACCAATAGCGAACACCTGGGTTGTTTTACTCACTATAGTGAACACCTTGGTTGTTTACTAACCATAGTGAACACCAGTGTTGTTTACTCCCATAGCAACACCTGGGTGATTACTCACCTATAGTGAACACCTGTGGGTATTTTACCACCATAGGAACAACACTAGTGTTGTTTACTCACCATAGTGAACAACCAGTGGTTGTTTCTCACCACAGTGAACACCGGGGTTGTTTAACGCACCATAGAGAACTCACGAGTGATGTTTACTCACCATATGAACACGAGTGTTGTGTAACTCACACAGTGAACACCTGGGTTGTTTATGCACCTTAGTGAACCCCTGGTTTTGTTTACCACTACAGTGAACACGAGTGGTTTTTTTTTTACTCACCATAGTGGAACACGAGTGTTGTTTACTCACCACAGTGAAGACCAGTGTTTGTTACTCACCATAGTGAGCACCCTGGGTTGTTTACCACGCACCATTAGTGAACACGTTCAGGGAGAGTGACCTAGTAGCAATCAGTGAAGGAGGCGGGGCCAGAGGCTAGGGACTTACCCCTGCAAAACCTCAACTAATGAGTAACAACTAAGGTGAGTACATCCATTACACCACCCACACACACACAAACACACACACAACACACAGTATTGATGCCTCATCCCCGCACTACTTTTGTTGTCAAGAATGGTATACAAATAAATACCGACAAGATGAATTAAGACACATGTGGCAACATCTGGATAATCTTAATTGTAGACGTTTCGCCATCCAGCTGGCTTTATCAATACAAATTCCAGACATAAGCTTGAAGACAGTAGGACTATATACAGAAGATGAGGTAAATCAGTCCCTCAACCTTGGAGTAGGTGCGAAGAGCACCGTAGTCGGGAGATTCCTGAAGCAGAAGCAAGGAGCCTGGCGCTTATATAGTAACGTTAGGTGTAATGCAGACGAGGGCATAGATCCACCTGGTAGGCGGAATTCCCAGTAGAAGTAGGCCTTCTTTCCCAAAGAGATGGGTAGTTGTAGTAGAAGTTGTCGTAGTCGTGAAAGTTATGTACCTGTCCTCAGAAATCAGGATATCCTATGATGTTGCAACTAAAAGTAATGCCAGAGCCACTGATGAACTCTCAGGGTCACTTGCTCTCCTAGGCCTGGAATATTGCGTGTGGTACGGCCCACTTCAAGGCAGGTGAAGCTGCAGAACTGAAAAAAAATATGTATACAGACATCCTTTACTGCTCGTAAAACTCATCAAGCATCATAGATTACAGGGAAAGCCACTGAAATCCACTTGAACTCTGGTACTCCTAAAAATGAGACGAGAAAGATACATGATAATCTACACCATGGAAGATTCTGGAGTGATTGGTCCTACATCTGCACACCGAAATCACTATCATATAATAAGAGGGCCTGACAGACGTTTCACAAGCCTCTTGTGAAAACAGAAGAGCGATGAGTACAGCGAGAGAACTCAGTAAGTGCAAAGGGACCACGATTCTTCAATACCATCCCTTCATGCATAAGGGGGATTACCAGCAAATCCCTGGGTGTCTTTAGGAGAGACTCGGCAAAGTCCTCAAAGCTGTTTCTGATCTGCTGTGGTGCATATGTTGGGCCTCAAGCACCTAGCACCAACAGCCTGGTCGATCAGGACTAAAATATCCCAGCACTCATTCAAAGCTCAAACACTCTACTTTCTACCACAAGGACTAAGTTCAACTAACCAGACTTGAGTGCTGGAGGTGGAAAGTAGAGTGCCAGCACTCTGAGGGACAGTAGAGTGCCAGCACTCTGAGGGACAGTAGAGTGCCAGCACTCTGAGGGACAGTAGAGTGCCAGCACTATGAGGGACAGGTGGGGATATTGCAGTTCTGAAGATCATTTTAACTGTGGTGTCTGTGTTTACATTTCATTCCAGTTTTGGCACCAGTTTCTCCTAATTGTGTATTACTAACCATTACTTTTACTTCGTTAAAACGTTGTACAAATTATATTGCCTAACGGTACTAGAGCTTCCGCTGATGTAGAATTATTATTTTCCAGTATTTTTGTTTACTGAGTCAATAATCTATGTTCAAATTTAGTGTTCCAAAACTATTAAAACGTAGATCTGAACAAGTATCAGTTTGACATACTGATGTTATTAGGAGTAAATAATGTTTTTATTTATCTTAGTTCGGAAGTCAGTACACACACCTAACATCAGTTTTTCCTACCCTTCAAGAAATTACAAACTGATTTTATGCCAATTCCTTCGTCCTCTAAATCCCTTCTTTATTATTTAGTTAATGTTTTCATTCTGTTGTTTCTGTCAGCACAGACTATTTTGAAGCATACATGTGGCATGTATCGGACATGTCTGAGTTCTTTAAATTAAACCATGCCTTGATTTGTGTGGTAAATTAAACCATGCCTTGATTTGTGTGATAAATTAAACCATGCCTTGATTTGTGTGATAAATTAAACCATGCCTTGATTTGTGTGATAAATTAAACCATGCCTTGATTTGTGTGATAAATTAAACCATGCCTTGATTTGTGTGATAAATTAAACCATGCCTTGATTTGTGTGATAAATTAAACCATGCCTTGATTTGTGTGATAAATTAAACCAGCCTTGATTTGTGTGATAAATTAAACCATGCCTTGATTTGTGTGATAAATTAAACCATGCCTTGATTTGTGTGATAAATTAAACCATGCCTTATTTTGGATAAATTAAACCATGCCTTGATTTTGGATAAATTAAACCATCCTTTATTTGTGTATAAATTAAACCATGCCTTGAT
>NC_069449.1:8113691-8165196 GCF_026875155.1 Cherax quadricarinatus
GGGGGGGCAAAGAAGGCCGCAGAGGGAGTACAGTCGGGGGTTCAGAGACAACAAACCTCACCAAGGAAAAAGATCTTGGGTGAGTATAACACCGGGGCACATCTCCTGAGCGCACATCAACCAAATAACTCTGCAGCATATGGCGCCTACAAACCTCAGAACAGCATCCGAATCTTAATAAGGCGTTCGGACCCTTACACCGTAACGTTAGGCCCATATTGGAGTATGCGGCCCCATTTTGGAACACACCCCCTAGCCAAGCACGTAAAGAAACTAGAGAAAGTGCAAAGGTTTGCAACAAGACAAAGTCCCAGAGCTAAGAGGTATGTCCACGAGGAGAGGTTAAGGGAAATCACCACACACGGGGACAGGAGAGATAGGGGGCATGAAAACGACATACAAAATACTGAGAGAATTGAAAAGGGTTTTGGGGAAACAAAGACAGGATTTTCCCAGAGATTGGACACAGAAACAAGGGGACCAGTTGGAACTGAAGACACAGAGAATCACAGGATGTTAGGAAGTATTTCTTCACCCACAGATATCGTAATGGAAAGTTTGGGAAGCGTGAAGGGGAGGCGGGATCCATACATAGCTTTAAGCAGGGATGATAAAGCTCACGGCCGGGGAAGTGACCTAGTAGCGATCATTGAAAGGCGGGGCCGGGACCCGGGACCGCCCCCCCGAAAACCTCAACTAGGTGGACACCTACACACACAACCACACAACACCTAAAACACACACACACACACCTACACCACCACCCACACACACACACACACACACACACACACACACCACACACACCTACACACCCCCACACACACACACACACCACACCCCACACACACACACACACACACAACACACACACACCACACAAGCATCACCCGGACACATGCTCCACAAAACCCCAAGCTTACGGGGTTGATAACAGAGCCATCTTTTCCAAGGGATACCAACCGGGAAAGACGGGGGAACAGGGAGGGTGGAGGAGTGGCATTGGATCAAAAACGCGGAATTTTGATAGCTGGAGAGAGGGGAAGCGGAGAAGAAAGGATTACATAGCGGGAAAGCTTCACTCTGGAGTCCCAAGGTGGTAATAGCATGATGTAAACCCCCCACAGAACACAGAGGCCAAGGGAAGAGTACGCGAAGCAATAGAGGATGGTTTACATACTAGCTAAGTGGCCAGAAAGCTCATGCATGCAGGGCAAAGCCCTGATCATGGTGACTTTTTAAACCCCAAGGAGATCGATTGGGGGAACTTGGGCCCACATGGGGCCAAGATACATGGAGGGGTAAAGATGAATGGAGGTGGTACTGGAAAACTACATGTGCCAACCACGTAAGGGACCACTACAAGAGAGAGAGAGAGGATGACCCAGCAAGGCTGGACAAAGTAATTCGACCTTGAGTAGTGCAGATATCCGATGACATCAACGGTACATAAGGAAAGACCCCTTGGGGCCATTGACCATGTGGTTTTTAAGGTTCGAATACACCGAAAGCTACAATGGAGGGAGAAGCAGGAAGGCCAGACGAATGAATGCCAAACTAACAAGAAGGGGACTACACAGGTAATGAGGAACTACCTGAACGGGGTATCAGTGGACAGAGAACTTGCAGGGAAGCAGTTAATAATGATGGAATATGTAGGCAACAAAATGCAAGATGCGAGGAGAGGTTGTACCCAAGGGAAACCAGTAATAATGAAACAGCCATGATGAGTCCGAACCAAGGTTTACCAAAAGGTGCAGGAGCAAAAAACCAAGTGTGCAGGGAAAAGGAGACAAATATAAGGCAACAGAACCCAGGAGAATAAGGATAGCAGTCGTAAGAGAGCCAGAAACGAATATGCACAGTAAGAAGGGATGCCAAAGACAATATGAAAAACGACATAGCAGCGAAAGCCAAATCTGACCCGAACTGTTGTATAAGCCACATCAGGAGGAAAACACCAGTCCAAGGACCAGGTAATCAGGCTATGGAAGGAAAGGAGGAGAGACACAAGAATGACCGTGAAGTATGTGGAGAACTCAACAAGAGATTCAATGAAGTGTTTTCACAGAGGGAGACAGAAGGGGCACCAGAAAGACGGAGAGTGGGGCAGATGTTATCTGGCCACCATTGCCTTTGAGGTATCTAGCTCACTCAAAGCCGTCTTCACTTCTTCCTCGTTTGTTGGCACTGTGTCCAGCACATGGTTGCAGTGCACAGCAACCGAGGAATAAGATGAATGAGGCATTCTGAGTGAGCTAGATACCTCAAGGCAATGGTGCCAGAAAACATCTCCCCATGGGTATTGAGAGATGGGATCAGAGGCTATGTTGTACCCCTCAACACAACAAATATTCAAATGCATCTCTCGAAACAGGGAGATTGCCTGAGGCAAGGACGTACAAACAAATGTAGTCCAATCCTTAAAAAAGGAGACAAACATGAAGCATTAAACTACAGACGCCGTGTCACTGACATGTATAGAATGCAAAATCATGGAGAAGATTAATCAGATTAAGAGTGGTGGAACACCTAGAAAGAACGATCTCATCAACAGCAGCCAACATAGTTTTTCAGGGACGGTAAATCCTGTGTCACAAAACCTACAGGGAGTTTTCTATGACATGGTACAGCAGTAAGACAAGAGAGAGATGGGGTGGTGGATTGCATTTTCATGACTGGCAAGAAGGCGTTGACACAGTTCACCACAAGAGATTGGTGCAAAAACTGGAGGACCAAGCATGGAAAACATGGAAGGCACTACAAAATGGATCAGGGAATACTTGTCAGGAAGACATCAGCGAGTCATGGGTACGAGCGAGGTGTCAGAGTGGGGCACCTGATGACTCAGCGGGGTCCCACAGGGGTCCAGTCCTAGGACCAGTGCTGTTTCTGGTATTTGTACACATGACGGAAAGGAATAGACTCTGAGGTGACCCCCTGTTTTTGCAGATGACGTAAAGTTGATGAGAAGGAATTTCAACGTCGGAGTGTAGACCAGGCAGGAACTACAAAGGATCTGGACAGGCTGCAGAACTGTCAACAGCAATGGCATCCTGGAGTTCAATCCCACCAAGTGCAAAGTCATGAGAGATTGGGGAAGGTCCAAAGAAGACCGCAATGGATACAGTCTACGGGCAAGACTAACAAACCTCCCTCAAGAAAAAAGTATCTTGGGTGAGTATAACACCAAGGCACTCCTCCTGAAACATATCAACAAATAACTGCTGCAGCATATGGGCGCCTAGCAAACCCAGAACAGCATTCCGACCCCCATCTTAATAAGGAATCATTCAGGACCACTGTTACACCGTGTACGTTTAGGCCCATATTTGGAGTAATGCGGCACCACCGTTTGGAAACCCACACCTAGCCAAGCACGTAAAAAACTAGAGAAATGCAAAATTTTTGCAACAAGACTAGTCCCAGATCTAGAGGTATGTTCCTAACGATGAGAGGTTAAAGGAATCAACCTACGACACTGATGACAGGATAGATAGGGGGACATGATAACAACATATAAAATACTGATAGGATTGACAATGTGGACATAGGTAGGATGTTTCCAGAGATTTGGACACAGTAACAAGGGGACACAATTGGAAGCTGAAGACACAGATGAATCACAGGGATGTTAGGAAGTATTTCTTCCAGCCACATAGTAGATCAGTAAGTTGAATAGTTTTTTGGGAAGCGATGTAGTGGAGGCACGATCCATACATAGCTTAAAGCAGAGGTATGATAAAGCTCACGGCTCAGGGAGAGTGACCTAGTAGCGATCAGAGAAAGGCGGGGCCAGGAGCTCGGACTCGACTCCCGCAACCAACCTCAACTAGTAGACACACACACCTACACACACACACACACAACACGACACACACACACACACACACACACAGCACACCACACCTACACACACCTACAACACACACACACCCACCCACACATCACACACACACACACACAACACACACACACACACACACACACACACACACACACACACTAATAAACGTTATGGGATGAAAATAAAACCTAAATTAAGGTGTGATCTTGCACACTGGACAGTACGACTCTGTCTAAAACTGTGTTATGTTGTAAAGTTCTGTGATGTGAGAATGTCAAGCAAAATGCAAAAATAATGTGTGTTTGTAATGGATGAGATGTATAAATGTTAGCAGTATTATACCATGATGTTGTGCAACACAATGGTATTTCTTCAGTTCTAATGTTTATGTTATAAATAAAACTTAACGTTAATGTTAGGTGATGTTTAACTCGTAGCTGAATATTATTCTGTTTCATAGTATTTAAAAGTATTAACTGCCAATAATGAAATAACTGTAACTTGATTTTTTTCTGTTGTCAAATTTTCTAAAAGTTGTATGATTCATAATTTAAATTCTGGTTCACACATGATACCTAATAAATTATACACACTGATTTCACATTGAAAAAAACTTACTTATACTCCACATGTAAACATTATTATGCATTAATTTTTTTTTTACAATTTAACGGTTTTAATATTTTACGAATCCGTATCAGCTCAGATGTTTGTAAAACATCATTGATGTCCTACAATAGCATAAGAGAATTTAAGCTGAGGTTAACTTCATCAGGCTACCATTACTTCAGTCTTTGAGATCTGAGGCTGTCCACTCCATCTGTCGCCCACGCTGCATCTGTCCAGGTATGAGCATCCTATCTATGTACTTGCTTACGGATATCTTATTTCAAATGTGATATCCTGTTAGGAACAATTCTTAACTGTAAATAGTCGAATCGTCCACCAAACTCACAAACATCTTGTTATAACACCACATTATTTCTGTTTTTTTTTTTTTTGTTTTTTTTTTTATCACAGGAAGTAGAAGATCTCCGTACTTTCAGATTAAATAACATAACAAAAATATTTCTTAGTTAAAAAAAAAACAGCAAAAGGAATGATAGAGTGAAGTGAGGAGCTGTTGAAGTGAAGGTGTGGAGCCTGGTGAGAGTGAAGTGTGGGAGCTGGTGAGAGTGAAGTCTGAACCTGGTGAGTAGTAGAACACCGGAGATGTCCCCACAATCTGGCTACAGTCTTCATGTTTACTTACTTTAAGGAGGAGTCTCGCCCCAGTTTTTGAATTGAATATTAATGAATTTTCTTGTTCTTCTTTCTGTTCTGGGTTTGCTAATAAGATAACGGGTTAAATACTTACAAACTTTCCAATTCAGTGTTTACAATCATTGTAATTTTTCAATGTTTGTTCTTTAAATTTCACATGGCAAGTTGTTTTAAAATTCTGTCTCTGTAAGACATGTCTTAGAAAACAAGTAGAAGAGACTCTATGTTGACGCTAAGATAAACCTGTGAACATAAGGATAACACAAAGGGTCCTAAGACAACACAATGGACCTAGACAACACTAGACCTAAGATAACACTATGGACTAAGAAAACACTAATGAACTTAAGATAACACTAAAAACATATGATAGACACATTGGACCTAAATGACACTATTGACCTTAGATAACATTACGGAACCAAAGATACACTAATGTCCTAAGATGACAACTGTGGACCTAAAATACACACTAATGGCCGTAAGATAACACTATGGACCTAAGATACCACAATGACCTATGAATAACACAATGACCTAAGATTGATTCAAGATAATACTTGGACCTAAGATAAAACAAAGGACCAAGATTGACACATGACCTTATATTAACATTATGAACCTAGGTTAACACTATGGACCTTAATAACACTATGACCTAAATAACACTATGGACCTTAGATAACACTATTGACCTAAGATAACACTATGGACCTTATATAACATTATGAACTAGGATAACACAATGGACCTTAATAACACTATGACCCTAAGATAACACTATGGACCTTATATAACATATGAACCAAAGAAACACTATTGGGACCTTATATAACATTATGAACCAAAGAAACACTATGGACCTTAGAAGCACTATGGAGCTAAGATAACACTATGGACCTTATATAACATTATCTACGAGTAAGCCATCAATGAAGTTGCGAGGGAACCTTTGAGCAACCATTTAGGAAGCTGTGAAGGACCTATGAGTAACCATATTTATGCTCTAAGCTATTGCGCTATTCCATATGTCCTTCCGTTTTCTTCTTCATCGTCTCTTAATCACACCACACACACACACAAACACACACAGACACACACACACACACACACAACACAGCACACACACATCACAACACACAACACACACACACACATACACACACATATAGCCAAGCAAACACCACACACAACACAGACGAAGACACCACACACACACACATAAACACACACATCAACACACACAAAACACACCAGACACACACACAGACACACACACAGACACACACACAGACAACACACAACAAACACACACCACACACACACACACACATCACACACACAGCACACACACACAACACACACACCACACACACACACACACACCACGCACAGGGAAATCTACTGACGCACTGGAGGACAGAAGGGTCCAGGGGAGACATGATAACGACATACAAGATACTGAGGGGAAATAGACAAGGTGGACAGAGATTAGAATGTTCCAGAGAGGGACACAGGGACAAGGTTCACAACTGGAAGCTGAAGATCAGACGAGTCATCAGTGACGTTATGGAAGTATATCTTCAGTCATAGAGGTTGGCCAGCAAGTGGAATAGCCTACAAGTGGAGTAGTTGGAGGCAGGAACCATACATAGTTTTTAAGATGAGGTATGACAAAGCTCAGAAGCAGTGAGAGAAGAGGACCCATTAAGCGATCATTAAGAGTCGGGGCCAGGAGCTGAAGGTTCGACCCCTGCAAACCACATTAGGTTAGTACACACAACACAAACACACATGCACACACACGCACACACACACACACACACACACACACACACACAACACACACACACACACACACACACACACACATCCACACACACACCCCAAGCACATCACACACACACACACAAGAGAAAAAATTCTTGATTACGCAATATAAATTTTCTCAAGAAAATAGAATGAGAGATTACATTATTTAAATGACATCTAATAAGTAAAGATGTAAATATGTGAATAAGTGATTAACAATGTCTCAGACTTCCTACATTCCAACATCACTAACAATGTCTCAACTTCCTACATTCTTACAATCACTAACAATGTCTCAAACTTCCTACATTCCTCTACATCACTAACAATGTCTCAGACTTCCTACATTCTTACATCACTAACAATGTCCTCAGACATCCTACATGTCCAACATCACTAACAATGTCTCAGACATCCTGACATTCATACATCACAACAATGTACTCAGAACTTCCTACATTCCTACATCACAACAATGTCTCAGACTTCCTACATTCCTACATCACAACATTGTCCAGACTTCCTACAAATTCCTACATCACTAACAAAGTCTCGACTTCCTACATTCTACATCACAAACAATGTCTCAGACTTCACTACATTTCTTAACACTCTATCACTTACAATGTCTCAGACTTCCTACATTCCTAATCACTAACAATGTCTCAGACTTCCTACAATTCTTACATCACAAACATGTTCTCAGACTTCCTACATTCTTACATCACGTAACAATTGGGGTGGTCTCCAGACTCCTACATTCCTATCATCACTAACAATGTCTCAGACTTCCCACATTCCTACATCACTAACAATGTCTCAGACTTCCCACATTCTTACATCACTAACAATGTCTCAGACTTCCCACATTCTTACATCACTAACAATGTATCAGACTTCCCACATTCTTACATCACTAACAATGTCTCAGACTTCCCACATTCTTACATCACTAACAATGTCTCAGACTTCCCACCATTCTTACATCACTAACAATGTCTCAGACTTCCCACATTCTTACATCACTAACAATGTATCAGACACTTTCTTCCCTACATTTCCATACATCACTAAACATGTCTCAGACTTCTTCCACATTCCTACATCCAAACAATGTCTCAGACTTCCTACATACCTACATCACTAACAATGTCTCAGACTTCCTACAATCCTACAACACTAACAATGTCTCAGACTTCCCCACATTCTACATTCACTAACATTGTATCAGACTTCCACATCTTACATCAATAACAATGTCACTCAGACTTCCCACATTCATACATCACTAACAAGTATTCAGGACTTCCCACAGATCTTACGTCACTAACAATTGTCTCAGAATTCCACATTCTTACTCACAACAATGACTCAGACATCCCACATTCTTACAATCACTAACAATGTCACACTTCCCACATTCTTACATAACTAAATGTCTCCGACATCCCAACATCTATACATCACTAACAGTTCTCACTCCCAACATTCTTAACATCACTAACAATGACTGAGACTTCCCACATTCTTACATCACTAACAATGTCTCACTTCCCACATTCTTACGTCACAAACATGGTCCACTTCCCACATTCTTACATCGCTAACAATTCCCTCATTCCCACATCTTACAACACAAACAATGTCCTCACCTCCCACATTCTAACATCACTAACAATATCTTAGACTTTTCCACATCATGTCGTCACTAAAATGTCTCAGACTTCCCACATTCTTACATCACTAACAATGTCTCATTTCTTCCCACATTCCTTACGAAAACTAAATGTCTCAGACTTCTCCACATTCTTACATCACTAACAATGTCTCACTTCCCACATTCTTACAAACACTAAACAATTCTGAGACTTCCACATTCTTTACATCACGTAACAATGTCTCACATTCCCACATTCTTACAATCACTAACAACGCTCACTTTCACTTCCCATATTCTTACGTCACAAACAATGTCTCGCTTCCCACATTCTTACATCGCTAACAATGCCTCATTTCCAACATTCTTACATCACTAACAATGTCTCACTTCCCACATTCTTACATCACTAAACAATGTCTCAGACTTCCCACATTCTTACATCACTAACAATGTCTCACTTCACACATTCTTACATTACAAACAATGTCTCACCTCCCACATTCTAACATCACTAACAATATCTTAGACTTCCCCCATATATAAAGTCGTCACAAACAATGTCTCAGACTGCCTCATTCTTCATTCTAACACTGGGTCTCAACTTCCACATTCTTACATCAACCGACAAATGTTCTCATCCTATATTTCTAACATCACAACCATTTCGCACTTCGCACATTCTTACATCATTAACTATGTCTCACTTCGCACATTCTTACATCATTAACAATGTCTCACTTCCCATATCCTTACATCACTAACAATGTCTCAGACTCCCCACATTCTTACATCACTAACAATGTCTCAGACTTCCGACATTCTTACACCATTGACAATGTCTCACTTCCCATATTCTTACATTACTAACACTGTCTCGCTTCCCACATTCTTACTTCACTAACAATGTCTCACTTCCCACATTCTTACATCATTAACAATGTCTCACTTCGCACATTCTTACATCATTAACAATGTCTCACTTCGCACATTCTTACATCATTAACAATGTCTCCACTTCCCCCACATTCGTTACATCATTAACAATGTCTCACTTCGCACATTCTTACATCATTAACAATGTCTCACTTCCCACATTCTTACATCATTAACAATGTCTCACTTCGCACATTTTTACATCATTAACGAATGTCTCGCCTTTCCCACATTCTTACTTCACTGAACAATTGTCTCACTTCCCATATTCTCGGCATGTCTAACACTGTCTCACTTCCCGACATTCTTACATCACAAACAATGTCTCAATGAGGTTTTGTGTGTGTGTACAAGTATTAACAAAGTATGTACAAAAGCTGTGTACATCTGGTCTACGTGATGGCTTACTATGTATATATTGTGTTTTGACCAAAGTTTAGTGGCATCACACGACTTTAAGACCAACAGGTGGACATCACACATCTTTAAGACCACAGGTGACATCACCATCTTTAAGACCACAGGTGGACATCACACGTCTATTAAGATCAAAGTAACATCACACGTCTTTAAGACCACATGTGACAACACACGTCTTTACGATCAAAGGTGACAACACACGTCCTTTAAGACCACAGGTGACATCACACATCTTTAAGAACCACAGGTGACAACACAACGTCTTTAAGACCACAGGTGACATCACACGTCCTTATACCACAGGTGACATACACATCTTTAAGACCAACGGTGACATCACACGTCCTATTAAGACCACCAAGTGACATCACACGTCTTTAAGATTGAAAGGTGAAATCACACGTCTTTAGACCACAGTGCCATCACACTTCCTTTAAGATAAAAGGTGACATCACAACTCTTTAAAGACCACAGAGACATCACACATCTTTAAGACCACAGGTGACCATCACACCTCTCTTTAAAGATCACAGGTGACATCACACGTCTTTAAGATCAAAGGTGCCATCACCACTCTTTAAACCACAAGGTGACAATCACACGTCTTTAAGATCACAGTGACATCACACTCCTTTAAGATCACAGTGACATCACACATCATTAAGACCACAGGAGACAACACACGTCTTTAAGACCAAGTGACATCACACTCTTTAAGACCACAGGTGACATCAAAACGTCTTTAAGATCAAAGGTGACATCAAAACGTCTTTAAGACCACAGGTGACATCACACAACATTGTCTAAGACATTTTTTGGGAAATCTTTACCGCCTTTCTTGCATATTATTACATTCTTTAACATTTTTTTACCCTCTTCTTCTTCTATAAAGATTATGATCAAAATCAATGACTATTCCAGAACTTTATTATAACTGCCTCACAAACTTCAATCTTAATACATTCTAAATTTCCCAGTTTTAACCTTCTTGTGGCTTCTTTACTTTTATAGTGACTAACTCTGTTGACAGCAGAGTTAGTTAGGCTGACAGAGTCAGCCAGGATGACGGCTGAGTAAGGCTGACAGCAGAGACAGCCAGGCTGACAGCAGAGACAGCCAGGCTGACAGCAGAGTCAGCCAGGCTGACAGCAGAGACAGCTGTACCACGGAACTGTGCTCTTCTTCATTGTAAAATTATAATGTAGTTCTTATAAGTTTTGTTCTGAAGTTTACTTTTTACTTTCATCTACACATACACATCACTACAAACCACAAAATACACACACACACACACACACCACACACACACCCCACACAAAACACACACACACACACACAAATTATATATATATATATATATTATATATATATATATATATTTATATATATATATTATTATATATATACTCTTCCACACCATTTTTTTAAATTAATAAATACTATATAAAATAGTGTAAGAAAATTAAGAAAATTCTTTATCATATAATTTTAAATATTTTGATGAAATATTTTGGAAAAAGAAGTTAATATGTGAAGAAGTGACTAACTTGAGAGACTTGTATTTAAAAACAAAGAAGATATTCTTATAAATCATCTTAATAAACATTTAGTTTAATTAGAATAATTTATTAAATAATTCTCTCAGTTTTCACATAACACTTCTCTAACCACTGTATTAAAAAAAATAAAAAATTTTTCAACACAGTAGATGGAGAAAACTCGGTGATAAAAATTTAAAAACTGTCAACTTGGTGGTGGCTGCCACGACCTGGCCAGTACGACTGTGTTGCCACAACCTGGCCAGTACGACTGTGTGTTGCCACAACCTGGCCAGTACGACTGTGTTGCCACGACCTGGCCAGTATGACTGTGTTGCCACGATCTGGCCAGTACGACTGTGTGCTGCCGCAACCTGGCCAGTACGACTGTGTGCTGCCACGACCTGGCCAGTAGACTGTGTGCTGCCACAACCTTGGCCAGTTCGATGTGTTGCCACGATCTGGCCAGTACGACTGTGTGCTGCCGCAACCTGGCCAGTACGACTGTGTGCTGCCACGACCTGGCCAGTACGACTGTGTGCTGCCACAACCTGGCCAGTATGACTGTGTTGCCACGATCTGGCCAGTACAAACTGTGTGCGCCAGGGACCTGGCCATTTACGACTGTGTGTTGCCACAATCTGGCCAGTACGACTGTGTGCTACCACAACCTGGCCAGTACGACTGTGTGCTGCCACAACCTGGCCAGTACGACTGTGTGCTACCACAACCTGGCCAGTACGACTGTGTGTTGCCATAATCTGGCCAGTACGACTGTGTGCTGCCACGACCTGGCCAGTACGACTGTGTGTTGCCATAACCTGGCCAGTACGACTGTGTGTTGCCATAATCTGGCCAGTACGACTGTGTGTTGCCACAACCTGGCCAGTACGACTGTGTGCTACCACAACCTGGCCAGTACGACTGTGTGCTGCAACAACCTGGCCAGTACGACTGTGTGTTGCCACAACCTGGCCAGTACTACTGTGTGTTGCCATAATCTGGCCAGTACGACTGTGTGCTACCACAACCTGGCCAGTACGACTGTGTGCTGCCACAACCTGGCCAGTACGACTGTGTGTTGCCACAACCTGGCCAGTACTACTGTGTGTTGCCATAATCTGGCCAGTACGACTGTGTGTTGCCACAACCTGGCCAGTACGACTGTGTGTTGCCACAACCTGGCCAGTACGACTGTGTGCTACCACAACCTGGCCAGTACGACTGTGTGTTGCCACAACCTGGCCAGTACTACTGTGTGTTGCCTTTAATCTGGCCAGTCCCGGACTGTGTTTTGCACAACCTGGCCAGTACGACTGTGTGCTACCACAACCTGGCCAGTACGACTGTGTGCTGCCACAACCTGGCCAGTACGACTGTGTGTTTCCATAACCTGGCCAGTACGACTTTTGTGTTGCCATAATTGGCCAGTACGACGTGTGTTGCCACAAACCTGGTCAGTACGACTGTGTGCTACCACAACCTGGCCATTTACGACGTGTGCTGCCAAAAACCTGGCCAGTACGACTGTGTGTTGCCACAACCTGGCCAGTACTACTGTGTGTTGCCATAATCTGGCCAGTACGACCGTGTGTTGCCACAACCTGGCCAGTACGACTGTGTGTTGCCACAACCTGGCCAGTACGACTGTGTGTTGCCACAACCTGGCCAGTACGACTGTGTTGCCACAACCTGGCCAGTACGACCCCACAACCTGGCCAGTACGACTGTTGCCACAACCTGGCCAGTACGACTGTGTGTTGCCACAACCTGGCCAGTACGACTGTGTGTTGCCACAACCTGGCCGGTACGACTGTATGTTGCCACAACCTGGCCAGAACGAGTGTGTGTTGCCACAACCTGGCCAGTACGACTGTGTGTTGCCACAACCTGGCCAGTACGAATCCGTGTTGCCACAACCTGGCCAGCACGACTATGTGTTGCCAGAACCTGGCCATCTACGACTGTGTGTTGCTACAGTCTGGCCAGTACTACTGTGTGTTGCCACAACCTGGCCAGAACGAGTGTGTGTTGCCTCAACCTGGCCAGTATGACTGTGTGTTGCCACAACGTGACCCGTACGACTGTGTGTTGCCACAACTGGCCAGTACGACTATGTGTTGCCCCAACCTGGCCAGTACTACTCTGTGTTGCCACAACCTTGCCAGTACGATTGTGTGTTGCCACAACCTGGCCAGAACGACTGTGTGTTGCCACAACCTGGCCAGTACGACTGTGCGTTGCCACAACCTGGCCAGTACGACTGAGTGTTGCCACAACCTGGCCAGTACGACTGTGTGTTGCCACAACCTGGCCAGTACGACTGTGTGTTGCCACAACCTGGCCAGTAAGACTGTGTGTTGCCACAACCTGGCCAGTACGACTGAGTGTTGCCACAACCTGGCCAGTACGACTGTGTTTTTCCACAACCTGGCCAGTACGACTGTGTGCTACCACAACCTGGCCAGTACGACTGTGTGCTGCCACAACCTGGCCAGTACGACTGTGTGTTGCCACAACCTGGCCAGTACTACTGTGTGTTGCCATAATCTGGCCAGTACGACCGTGTGTTGCCACAACCTGGCCAGTACGACTGTGTGTTGCCACAACCTGGCCAGTACGACTGTGTGTTGCCACAACCTGGCCAGTACGACTGTGTTGCCACAACCTGGCCAGTACGACCCCACAACCTGGCCAGTACGACTGTTGCCACAACCTGGCCAGTACGACTGTGTGTTGCCACAACCTGGCCAGTACGACTGTGTGTTGCCACAACCTGGCCGGTAGGGACTTTTATGTTGCCACAACCTGGCCAGAACGAGTGTGTGTTGCCACAACCTGGCCAGTACGACTGGTGTGTGCCACAAACCTGGCCAGTACGAATCCGTTTTGCCACAACCTGGCCAGCTCGACTATGTGTTGCCAGAACTGGCCATCTACGACTTTTGTGTTGCTACAGTCTGGCCAGTTACTACTGTGTTTGCCAAAACCTGGCCAGAACGATTTTGTGTTTGCCTAAACCTGGCCAGTTGACTGTGTGTTCCACAACGTGACCGTACGACTGTGTGTTTGCCAAAACCCGGGCCCAGTACGACTATGTTTTTGCCCCAACCTGGCCAGTACTACTCTGTGTTGCCACAACCTTGCCAGTACGATTGTGGTTGTTGCCACAACCTGGCCAAAAACGACTGTGTGTTGCCACAACCTGGCCGTACGACTGTGCGTTTGCCACAAACCTGGCCAGTACGACTGAGTGTTGCCACAACCTGGCCAGTACGACTGTGTGTTCCCACAACCTGGCCATTACGACTGTGTGTTGCCACAACCTGGCCAGTACGACTGTGTGTTGCCACAACCTGGCCAGTACGACTGAGTGTTGCCACAACCTGGCCAGTACGACTGTGTTTTTCCACAACCTGGCCAGTACGACTGTGTTTTGGCCAAAACCTGGCCAGTACAACTGTGTGAAAAATGTTCCCATACTGTTGTTATGTACTGTGATGCATCAGTGTTAATATATATATATCAGTGTGTTTTTCACCACCACCACCACCTTCACCACCACCGCCACCACCACCACCACCACCACCACCACCACCACCACCACCTTCACGACCACCAACCAACACCGCCACCATCACCACCATAACCACGCCACCAAACCACACCCCCACCACCACCCCCCACTTCCACCACCCCCCGCCACCACCACACCAACCACCAGTACCACCCAAATTCAACCACCACCACCACCGCCACCAACCACCACCAACTACCACCAACCACTACCACCACCACCACGACCACCACCACCACCACGACCACCACCACTACCACCCCCCAAACCCCAAATTCCTTGTGTTTGATGTATATAAAAGACTGTCAACTACACCAGAGTTAGTAACACCGTATGTAACCTGTTTGGTAAATACCTGATAGATCACTTACTAGTAAGATTCTTTAGTTAGGATTCTGTTGGAAGGATTCAAGTGTGTAAGACTGGACACTCCTGGAAGACTACTACTGGAAGGATTGTTACCAGAAGATTATTGGTAGAAGACCTCTGGTAGGTTTCTGCTGGAAATAGAGTGCTGGCAGAACTCTGCTGGTAAAAATTTTAGACAGCGGTTTATTTGTTAATTCTAAACTGTATAAAGTCATCTGGTATTAGAGTAACACATTAAACATTTATAGTAACAAACAATACAATAAAGGGAAAATCTTAAAACAGTATAATAAATATAAAACAGTTAAGTGACACATAAAACACTGAAGAAACACATAAAACAGTAAACTGAGACACAAAACAGTATAGTGACACATAAATAAGTACAATAATACATAAAACAGCATACTGGCACATAAAATAGCACAGTAGCACACAAAGCAAATTAATAACAAATAAAACAGCATATAAACATATAAAAAATTATATAATGTAAAACAGTATAATAACCAAGAAGCAACATACAAGACCAGTACAGTACAATAACACAGAACACCTGTACAGAATAATAACACAGAAAACCAGTACAGAACAATAACACAGAAGACCAGTACAGAACAATAACACAGAAAACCAGTACAGAACAATAACACAGAAAACCAGTACAGAATAACAACACAGAAAACCAGTACAGACCAATAACACAGAAAACCAGTACAGTACAATAACACAGAAAACCAGTTTCAGTACAATAACACAGAAGAACCAGTACAGTCATAACACAGAAGAACCAGTACCGAACAAAAACACAGAAGACCAGTACAGAACAATAACACAGAAGACCAGTACAGTACAATAACACAGAAGACCAGTACAGAACAATAACACAGAAGACCAGTACAGAACAATAACACAGAAGGACCGTACAGTACAAAAAACACAGAAGACCGTACGAAACAATAACACAGAAGACCAGTACAGTACAATAAAACAGAAGACCTAATACGAACAATAACACGAAGACCAGTACAGTACAATAACACACAAGACCAGTACAGTACAATAACACAGAAGACCAGTACAGTACAATAACACAGAAGACCAGTACAGTACAATAACACAGAAGACCAGTACCGAACAATAACACAGAAGACCAGTACAGTACAATAACACAGAAGACCAGTACAGTACAATAACACAGAAGACCAGTACAGAAAAATAACACAGAAGACCAGTACAGTACAATAACACAGAAGACCAGTACAGTACAATAACACAGAAGACCAGTACAGTACACTAACACTGAAGACCAGTACAGTACAATAACACAGAAGACCAGTACAGTACAATAACACAGAAGACCAGTACAGAACAATAACACAAGACCAGTACAGTACAATAACACAGAAGACCAGTACAGAAAAATAACACAGAAGACCAGTACAGTACAATAACACAGAAGACCAGTACAGTACAATAACACAGAAGACCAGTACCGAACAATAACACAAATATTATTAAAGAAATAATGATATTTAAGAAACAATGAATTTTTAAAGTATCATTGTTTCACTGATTTTTTTTACAACTTCATCTTTTAGTGTTAATACGACTGACGAGTTCGAATATATATCAATGTAAAAAGTCTCAGGCTCTCTACTTTAACTGCTGTATACGTTAAATGATATTCATTAATGTTAGTTTGTGTGAAATATTAATGAGATGTGTTGGCCAGGCTGCTGCAGCATCCTCTGAAAAGTACAGTAACATACAGCAGAACAATACAGCAGTACACAAGTACAGTATACCCGCAGAAAATACAGCAGTACCAAGTTTCAGTATCAGCAACAATACAGCAGTACACAAGTACCAGACAAGAGCAATACAATGAAATAAGGGAAGAATAGAGCAAGATGACAACAATACAATAAACAGCAGTATTGAAGACATAAGACAGAGTTGTACTGGTCAGGTTGTAACATCAACACCAACATTAAGATAGAGTTGTACTGGCCAGGTTGTAACATCAAAACCAACATTAAGATAGGTTGTACTGGCCAGGTTGTAACATCCACACCAAAAATTTTAAAATAGAGTTGTACTGGCCAGGTTGTAACATCAACACCAACATTAAGATAGAGTTGTACTGGTCAGGTTGTAACATCCACACCAACATTAAGATAGAGTTGTACTGGCCAGGTTGTAACATCAACACCAACATTAAGAAAAGAGGGTTTTACTGGCCAGGTTGTAACATCAACACCAACATTAAGATAGAGTTGTACTGGCCAGGTTGTAACATCAACACCAACATTAAGATAGAGTTGTACTGGCCAGGTTGTAACATCAACACCAACATTAAGACAGAGTTGTACTGGTCAGGTTGTAACATCCACACCAACATTAAGACAGAGTTGTACTGGCCAGGTTGTAACATCAACACCAACAATAACTTTTGAAAGAGGCTGAATCTACCAGTTTGTAAATCTTATTTTCTTTTCCTGTATTTTTCTTGTTGTGTTTATGAATATTTTTCTCAGTATAATGAAGGTGAGAGAAGTGAAGACATGAAAAATTAAAAAGTGAGAGACTGATTGTTTTATAATTCATAACAGAACTTTTTTGCTATATCTACAAAATACTATGTAACAACTTTCTCTATTACGATTATTCAGAATTATATTAAAATATATAATATAATTTAAATATAATTTCAGCAGATGTGTGAGAAATTGCATATATGTGCATATATGTGCATATATGTGCATATATGTGCATATATGTGCATATATGTCAGTGACATAATGGTTGGATAATATATATTAAACGTGTGCTGCCTTTGTCCCTGACTTTTTTTCTGGTTTCAGTTCACAACTGTCTTTGTCCCTGACTTTGTTTCTGGTACAGTTCACAACTGTCTTTGTCCCTGACTTTGTTTTGGTACAGTTCCAACCCGTCTTTGTCCCTGACTTTGTTTCTGGTACAGTTCACAACTGTCTTTGTCCCTGACTTTGTTTCTGGTACAGTTCACAACTGTCTTTGTCCCTGACTTTGTTTTGGTACAAATTCACAACTGTCTTTGTCCCTGACTTTGTTTCTGGTACACTTCACAACTGTCTTTGTCCCTGACTTTGTTTCTGGTTTCAGTTCACAACTGACTTTGTCCCTGACTTTGTTTCTGTACAGTTCACAACTGTCTTTGTCCCTGACTTTGTTTCTGGTACAGTTCACAACTGTCTTTGTCCCTGACTTTGTTTCTGGTACAGTTCACAACTGTCTTTGTCCCTGACTTTGTTTCTGGTACAGTTCACAACTGTCTTTGTCCTGACTTTGTTTCTGGTACAGTTCACAACTGTCTTTGTCCCTGGACTTTGTTTCTGGTACAGTTCACAACTGTCTTTTTCCCTGACTTTGTTTTGGTACAGTTCACAACTGTCTTTGTCCCTGACTTTGTTTCTTGTACAGTTCCCCAACTGCCTTTGTCCCTGACTTTTGTTTTGGTACAGTTTTACAACTTTCTTTGTCCCTGACTTTGTTTCTGGTACAGTTCACAACTGTCTTTGTCCCCGACTTTGTTTCTGGTGCAGTTCACAACTGTCTTTGTCCTGACTTTTTTTCTGGTACAGTTCCCCAACTGTTTTTTGTCCCTGACTTTGTTTCTGGTACATTCACAACTGTCTTTGTCCCCGACTTTGTTTCTGGTACATTCACAACTGTCTTTGTCCCTGACTTTGTTTCTGGTACAGTTCACAATGTCTTTGTCCCTGACTTTGTTTCTTTTACAGTTCACAAAAGCTTTGTCCCTGACTTTGTTTCTGGTACAGTTCACAACGTCTTTGTCCCCGACTTTGTTCTGGTACAGTTCACAACTGTCCTTTTTTCCCTGACTTTGTTTCTGGTCATTCACAACTGTCTTTGTCCCCGACTTTGTTTCTGGTACAGTTTTACAATGTCTTTGTCCCTGACTTTGTTTCTGGTACATTTCACAACTGTCTTTGTCCCTGACTTTGTTTCTGGTACATTCACAAATGTCTTTGTCCCTGACTTTGTTTTGGTACAGTTCACAAACTGTCTTTTTCCCTGAACTTTGTTTCTGGTACAGTTCACAACTGTCTTTGTCCCTGACTTTGTTTCTGGTACAGTTCACAACTGTCTTTGTCCTGACTTTGTTTCTGGTACAGTTCACAATGTCTTGTCCCTGACTTTGTTTCTGGGACATTCCAAAATGCTTTGTCCCTGACTTTGTTTCTGGTACAGTTCACAACTGTCTTTGTCCCTGACTTTTTTTTCTGGTACAGTTCACAACTGTCTTTGTCCTGACTTTGTTTTTGGTCAGTTCACAACTGTCTTTGTCCCCGACTTTGTTTCTGGTACAGTTCACAACTGTCTTTGTCCCTGATTTGTTTCTGTACAATTCACAACTGCCTTTGTCCCTGACTTTGTTTCTGGTTACATTCACAACTGTTTTTTGTCCCTGACTTTGTTTCTGGTACAGTTCACAACTGTCTTTTTCCCTGACTTTGTTTCTGGTACAGTTCACAACTGTCTTTGTCCTTACTTTGTTTCTGGTACAGTTCACAAACTGTCTTTGTCCTGACTTTGTTTCTGGTACAGTTCACAACTGTCTTTGTCCCTGACTTTGTTTCTGGTACAGTTCACAACTGTCTTTGTCCCTGACTTTGTTTCTGGTACAGTTCACAACTGTCTTTGTCCCTGACTTTGTTTCTGGTACAGTTCACAACTGTCTTTGTCCCTGAATTTGTTTCTGGTACAGTTCACAACTGTCTTTGTCCCTGACTTTGTTTCTGGTACAGTTCACAACTGTCTTTGTCCCTGACTTTGTTACTGGTACAGTTCACAACTGTCTTTGTCCCTGACTTTGTTTCTGGTGCAGTTCACAACTGTCTTTGTCCCTTTACTTTGTTCTGGTACAGTTCACAACTGTCTTTTTCCCTGCTTTGTTTCTGGTACAGTTCACAATCTTTGTCCCTTATTTGTTTTGGTACAGTTCACAACTGCCCTTTTCCTTGATTTTTTTCTGGTACAGTTCACAACTGTTTTTTGTCCCTGGCTTTGTTTCTGGTACAGTTCCAACTGCCCTTTTTCCCTGCTTTGGGTTTTTGGTCAGTTCACAACTGTCTTTCTCCTGACTTTGTTTCTGGTACAGTTCAAAACTGTCTTTGCCCTGTCTTTGTTTCTGGTAAGTTCACAAAATGTCTTTGTCCCTGACTTTGTTTCTGGTACATTTCACAACTGGGCTTTGTCCCTGACTTTGTTACTGGTACAGTTCACAACTGCTTTGTCCCCGACTTTGTTTTGGTCAGTTCACAACTGCCTTTTGTCCCTGCTTTGTTCTGGTACAGTTCACAACTGTCTTTGGGCCCTGCTTTGTTTCTGGTACAGTTCACAAACTTTTGTCCCCTGATTTGTTTCTGGTACAGTTCACAACTGCTTTTCCCTGACTTTGTTCTGGTTTCAGTTCACAACTGTCTTTGTCCCTGGCTTTGTTTCTGGTACAGTTCCAACTGCTTTGTCCTGACTTTGTTTAGGTACAGTTCACAACTGTCTTTGTCCTGACTTTGTTATGGTACAGTTCAAACTGTCTTTTTCCCTTGACTTTGTTTCTGGTACAGTTCACAACTGTCTTTGTCCCTGACTTTGTTTGGTACATTTTACAACTGTCTTTTTCCCTGACTTTGTTCTGGTACAGTTCAAACTGTCTTTGTCCCGACTTTGTTTCTGGTACAGTTCACAACTGCCTTTTTCCCTGTCTTTGTTTCTGGTACAGTTCACAACTGCCTTTGTCCCCCGACTTTGTTTGGTACAGTTCACAACTGCTTTGTCCCCGCTTTGTTTCTGGTACAGTTCACAAATGTCTTTGTCCCGACTTTGTTTTCTGGTACAGTTCACAACTGCCCTTTTTCCCTGACTTTGTTTCTGGTACAGTTCACAACTCCTTTTCCCTGCTTTGTTCTGGTACAGTTCACAACTGCTTTTTTGGGCTTTTTTAGGTAATTCAAAATGTTTTTTAAAAAATTTTGTTTTGGTAACCCCGTTACCCAAAAAATGATTCTTTTTACTGATTTTGTTTATGGTTACAGGTTTTAAAGGGTTTGTTGATTTTTTCTTTCGTGAAAAAGTTCAAAACTGGCTTTTGTCCGACTTTTTCGGACAATTACAAGTTTTTGCGATTTTCTTACAGCCACAACTCTTTTCCAGGCTTTCTTTCGCAGACAATTACAAAGTTTGTTGCCAGACTTTCTAACTTACAGCAGAGCAACTTACAAGTGAATAAAAATAGCAGTATCAGAGACACTGCTGAAATAATTTTTTGTCGTGAAGGTCGACTTTAACAACAAGATTTTTTTTTATTGTGAATGAGAGAGTGATGGTTCCTGTGAAATGTTAAGTGAAACTTTTGGGAATTTTGAGTCAACATAATTGTTTTGGGAAACATAAATACCATTGTGGGAGACATTGTGGGAGACATTGTGGGAGACATTGTGGGAGACATTGTGGGAAGACATTGTGGGAGACACTTTGGGGAAAGATGTAGGAAACAACAGAATTCAATTAACCCAAATTTACGCTCAAGATTTCTTTTTCTCCGTTTTATTTCCTGTGCCTAAAAATTTCACATGTAGTTATCGTGTTTTGGGGTGTGTTGTGTGGTGTGTGTGTGTGTGTGTGTTGTGTGGTGTGGGGTGTGTGTGTGTGTGTGTGTGTGTGTGTTTGTGTGTGTATTGTTGTTGTGTGTGTGTGTGTGTGTGTGTTTTGAGTGTGGTGTGTGTGTGTGTGTGTGTGTGTGTGATGTGTGAGTGTGTGTGTGATGTGTGTGTTGTGGTGTGATGGTGTGTGTGTGTGTGTGTGTGTGTGGTGTGTGTGTGAGTTTGTGTGTGTGTGTTTTGTGTGTGTGTGTGGGGTGTGTGTGTGGGTGTGTTGTGTGTGTGTGTGTGTGTGTGTGTTGTGATGTGTGTGTGTGTTGTGTGTGTGGTGTGTGTGTGAGTGTGTGTGTGTGTGGGGTGTGTGTGTGTGGTGTGTGGTGTGTGATGTGTTGTGTGTGTGTGTGTGTGTGTGTGTGTGTGGTGTGTGTGTGTGTGTGTGTGTGTGTGTGTGTGTGTGGTGTGTGTGTGTGTGGTGTGTGTGTGTTGTGTGTGTGTGTGTTTGGTGTGTGTGTGATGGTACAAATGGACTCGTGCAGCTGATAATTTGGTACAAACTGAACTCGTGCAGCTGATGATGGTACAAACGGGGACTCGTGCAGCTGATGATGGACAAACTGGACTCGTGCAGCTGATGATGATACAAACTGGACTCGTGCAGCTGATGATGGTACAAACGGGACTCGTGCAGCGATGATGGAACAAAATGGACTCGTGCAGCTATAATGGTACAAACTGAACTCGTGCAGCGATGATGGTACAAACTGGACTCGTGCAGCTGATGATGGTAAAAACTGGAACTCTTTGCAGCTGATAATGGTACAAACTGAACTCGTGCAGCTGATGATGGTACAAACTGGACTCGTGCAGCTGATGATGGTACAAACTGGACTCGTGCAGCTAATGATGGTACAAACTGGACTCGTGCAGCTAATGATGGTACAAACTGGACTCGTGCAGCTAATGATGGTACAAACTGGACTCGTGCAGCTAATGATGGTACAAATTGGACTCGTGCAGCTAATGATGGTACAAACTGGACTGGGTGCAGCAATGATGGTACAAACTGGACCTGCAGCTAATGATAGTATAAACGGGACTCGTGCAGCTGATGATGAACAAACTGGATCGTGCAGCTGATGATGATACAAACTGGACTCTTTGCACCCTGATGATGATACAAACTGGACTCGCCCCAGTGATGATGTACAAACGGACTCGTGCAGCAAATTTATGGTACAAACTGGATCGTGCAGTATGAGGGTACAAACTGGAGTGCAGCAAATGATGGTACAAACTGGACTCGTGCAGCTGATGATGATACAAACTGGACTCGTGCAGCTGATGATGATACAAACTGGACTCGTGCAGCTTATGATACAAACTGGACTCGCGCAGCTGATGATGATACAAACTGGACTCGTGCAGCTGATGATGATACAAACTGGACTCGTGCAGCTGATGATGGTACAAACTGGACTCGTGCAGCTGATGATGGTACAAACTGGACTCGTGCAGCTGATGATGATACAAACTGGACTCCTGCAGCTGATGATGGTACAAACTGGACTCGTGCAGCTGATGATGGTACAAACTGGACTCGTGCAGCTGATGGTGATACAAACTGGACTCGTGCAGCTGATGATGGTATAAATTTGACTCGTGCAGCTGATGATGATACAATCTGGACTCGTGCAGCTGATGGTGATACAAACTGGACTCGTGCAGCTGATGATGGTACAAATTTGACTCGTGCAGCTGATGATGGTACAAACTGGACTCGTGCAGCTGATGATGATACAAACTGGACTCGTGCAGCTGATGATGGTACAAACGGGAAACTCGTGCAGCTGATGATGGTACAAACGGACTCGTGCAGCTGATGTGGTACAAACTGGACTCGTGCAGCGATGACGGTACAAACGGATTTCGTGCACTGATGATGGTACAAACTGGACTCGTGCAGCTGATGATGGTACAAACTGGACTCGTGCAGCTGATGATGGTACAAACTGGACTCGTGCAGCTGATGATGGTACAAACTGGACTCGTGCAGCTGATGATGGTACAAACTGGACTCGTGCAGCTGATGATGGTACAAACTGGACTCGTGCAGCTGATGATGGTACAAACTGGATCGTGCAGCTGATGATGGTAAAAAACTGGACTCGTGCAGCTGATGATGATACAAACTGAACTCGTGCAGCTGATGATGGTACAAACTACTAAGTCATGCTCGGCGCTTCTCCAAAATTTGTATACAGTGTTTCTGCTGTTGAATAATTTTTTTTATAGAAACGTAGAAATACAAATGTTATCAATAAGAGTTAGAATAATATAAGTACACAGAAGAAAATAGATATTAAAAATTGAGACTGAGGCCATGAAGACCTGACCAGCTGACCCAACGGTCAGTGATGGTCCATGTCTCAACCTGACCAGCTGACCCAACGGTCAGTGATGGTCCATGTCTCAACCTGACCAGCTGACCCAACGGTCAGTGATGGTCCATGTCTCAACCTGACCAGCTGACCCAACGGTCAGTGATGGTCCATGTCTCAACCTGACCAGCTGACCCAACGGTCAGTGATGGTCCATGTCTCATCCTGGCCATGACGCCTTTTTGACCTTTTTTTTCTTACTGTTTTTTTATTTGCTGCTGTCATCCTATTTTACAAATTATATAACAATGACTTTTAGTGACATTTGAGAATTTTGCTAGATATCAGCAACACAGTTTTGCATTCTCGATTTTCATTGTAAGTTTTCTGAAATAATGACAAATCGTTGATCGTTTACCGTATGGATGTTTAATGTTCTCAACAGTAATAAAAGACAATATTTGCTTGCAACATTTCCAGAGTAATGTATAATAATTTAATAATGACATTGATAAGGTTTAATAAGAGGATGTTGCTAACACATTTTACTGCTATAAATGACTAGATTTATAGATTTAGGGAAATGTATTTATAGAACATATCTCAAAAGTCTTGAAAATGTCTGGAACATGTTCATAACATGTCATGTATATTAACTATTACTGATAGAATCAATTAGAAAGTGGGTTATGTTACATGCCGGAGGAAGCTTAAAGACGAACCACTGGCAGTGGTCGCATATAGTTAGATAATAATGACAATTTCAGTTTCTTATAAAGAGCACAAGTGATATGTGATGATTTAGCATTTAGGAAAAGCAGATCTCACCAAGCTCACATATGATGCCTCAAAAATTATGCGACATAGATTTACATTTAAAAACTTATTTATAAAAAATAAAATAAAATATATAAATATAAAATATATAAAATATTTTGACTTTTTTTTCTTTACTTATGAACGATTATCATTTTACGAAATCTGTATCACCTCAGATGTTTGCGAGTGTTCTTCAATTAAACAGACGAAGTATAACTTAATTCTAGCTACTTCAGCCAAGACAGTTTGAAATCCAGAAGGATCTCACTCATCAGTCCCTCACCCTACATCTGTCATGCATGGGCATGGTATCTGTGTACATGGTTAAAGGATATATTATTTCAAATTGAGATATTCCTGCAGAGGGAGCATTTCTAATTGTAAGTCACCTAGTTCACAAACCGCTTATTATAGCTCCAGATTATTTCATTTTTTTTATTTTACTCAGCAGGAAGTTGTATGGTCTCAGTGACTTTTAGATAAATAACAGATCTTTTTGCTGGTTAAAATAACCAGCAAAAAGAAATGAACAGGGATGTGGCCTGGGAGTCAAGAGGGAGAGAGGGGCGCTAGGGATGTGGCCTGGGAGTCAAGGGGGAGGGAGGGGCGCTAGGGATGTGGCCTGGGAGTCAAGAGGGAGAGAGGGGCGCTAGGGATGTGGCCTGGGAGTCAAGGGGGAGGGAGGGGCGCTAGGGATGTGGCCTGGGAGTCAAGGGGGAGGGAGGGGGGGCTGGATGTGACCTGGGAAGCAAGGGGGGGAGGGGCGCTAGGGATGTGGCCTGGGAGGGCAAGGGGGAGGGGAGGGGGCGCTAGGGAATGTGGCCTGGGAGTCAAGGGGGAGGGAGGGGCGCTTAGGGATGTGGCCTGGGAAGCAAGGGGGAGGGGGGCGCTAGGGATGTTGCCTGGGAAACAAGGGGGAGGGAGGGCGCTAGGGATGTGGCTGGGAAGCAAGGGGGGGGAGGGGCGCTTTGGGATGTGGCCTGGGAAGCAAGGGGAGATGGAGTTTTGGGGGGAACGCTTTTGGGATTCCGAAAGAAAGGGAGGGAGGGGCTTTCATCCATAGCAAAAAAGGGATGCCATTTCCCGAAACCAAAAAACTTAGGAGGGGGCCAAATTTCCCGAACAATTAAAGGGGGCCAATTTGGGCCTTAACAAGGAGCCAATTTGGTCCTAACAAGGGTGGCCACACTCTGTAAATTTGGGGACCAAAACCCTCTTTTGAAATTAAAGGAGACAAGTTAGACATTCAAGGTTTTCCACACATCTTACTGTCACCATTAAAAAGATGCCAATCTTACTGTAAAATTAACAAGGATGCCACACATCTTTCTGTACATTAAACAAGGATGCCACACATCTTAAATGTAAAATTAACAAAGGGTGCCACACATCTTACTGTAAACATTAACAAGGATGCCCACAACTTACTGTACATTAAAAAGGATGCCACACATCTTACTGTCACATTAACAAGGATGCCACACATCTTACTGTCACATTAACAAGGATGCCACACATCTTACTGTCACATTAACAAGGATGCCACACATCTTACTGTAACATTAACAAGGATGCCACACATCTCACTGTAACATTAACAAGGATGCCACACATCTCACTGTAACATTAACAAGGATGCCACACATCTTACTGTAACATTAACAAGGATGCCACACATCTTACTGTCACATTAACAAGGATGCCACACATCTTACTGTCACATTAACAAGGATGCCACACATCTTACTGTCACATTAACAAGGATGCCACACATCTAGACAAAAGGAAAGATTTATTCAATTAACAAGGATGCCAAATTACTGTCAATTAACAAGATTCAAACATTTATGTTCACATTAACAAGTGCCCCACATTTACTAATTTTAACTGATCCACACATTATGTACTTTAAAAAGACACATCTTACTTAATTTTAAAAATAGCAAAGATGATATAAAAGTTTAACTCCCAAAATTCCAACATTCAAATTAGCTTGAAATTTAATATTCATTACATTTTACTACCATTATCATTAATACTATTATTACTAATTACTAACATATTTTATTATTATTTAAAAATATATACTACTACATTATACTTTTCTACATTTCAATCTATTAACATATAATAATTCATTACTATTATTATTAATTACCTATTATTATTACAAAAGTTATCATTATTACTAGTACAAGTTATCATTATACTACTATTATCATTATATACTATTATATTTCTACTACCATTATTATCATTACTATACCATTATTATCATTACTACTACTATACATTTATTTTATATTTTACTGTATACTAATATTACTACTAAAAATATTATCATTATGCTACTTTCAATTAAATATTATCAATAACTACTACCCTTAACATTACTACTATTATTATCAATACTACTACTATTATCATTACTATTACTTTATTAAATTGGGTACTAATATATTACTACTAATTTTTTTATTATTAATACTATATCACTATTATTTAATTCTACTATATTATCATTACATTATTAACTTTACTATTATTATTATTACTAATTTTTATTTACTATTACAATATTATTTTTCTATTACTAAAATTATTCTATTACTATCATTAGAGCATATTAATTTAAATATTGACTGCCTGCACATCACAGTACATAAAAACATAGTATTCAGTAAGCAAAGACATACTGACCATGTGCTGGAACCACCCCAATAATCATCTTTAAGGAAGGGATGAATATTCCCCAGTGCTAGTTTTATTTTCATCCAGTAACGTTTATGTTGTGTGTGGTGTGTGTGGGTTTTGTGTGTGTTGTGTGTGTGTGTGTTGTGTGTGGTGTGTGTGTGTATTTGTGATACGTGCATTAGTAATGTAAATGGCGATGAGTATCTTTTATGTAGGAAATGTTTGAGTAGGGTTGAATCCGCATGCTGGTTGGCGGGAAAAGCACAAATGAGTGTTAAAAATAGTTTGCGTTGAAATAAGTCATTTATTAGGTACAGGAACACGTAATTACAGTTTTCACAATTAAACAAGATTGTAAATAGTGTAAATTACCAGTAACCCCAAAAAAAGGCACACAGAGTGGGGTTTTTTTCCACGAACGCTCGGCTTGTAACCTACTGCGAGTCTAGCAAATCATAAGACAAATAACTAATTAATAGATATAAACTTCAACAATTATTACAGTTCCGTGGAGATCTGAATAACCACCACGCAACAGAACATTTCCCAAAAATCAACTGTATTGAGTCTAAAAAAAAAATATATTTATGTAGGGAATTGTAAACTAAATAGAACTTCCAAAATTTCATGATGTGAGCCAGGCCTTGGGGGCGAACTGGACGGTAGCTTGGCTGCCGTTGGTGACTTACGGTCTACAAATGTCTTGGTGGATGTAAAATTTAAAGGGAACAGTTCTTTCGTGTCCCAAATGAATTCACCACCCGACAGTCTCTAACCCTAGACCAGTAAACAAGGGCCTTGTTTAATCTTGGCTAGATCAGGAGGGTGCTGAGCTGACTTCGGGATACATAACCTGGGGAAGGCTGAGACTGGAAGATATCCTAAGTGAAGTGAGGAAGGGGAGACATCCGGGGGCCCACGGATGGATTCCTGGACACATGGACCTGGGAAAAAGGCGAAGGAAGGAAAGTGGGGAAGGGAGACTATCTGAGGCGGACAGATGGACTCCTGGACACATGGACTTGGGAAAAAGGAATATATTGGTTGTTGAGGTGGACCTTGGGGAAGTGGGGAAGGGAGAATATCTGAAGCAGACAGATGGACACATTGACTGGGGAAAGGAGGATATGGTTTTGAGGTAACCTTGGGAAGTGGAAAAAAGGGAGAATATTAGGCGGACAGATGGATCTGACACATGACCCGGGAAAAAGGAGGTACTGGCTGTTGAAGGTAGACCTTGGGAAGTGGGAAGGGAGAATATCTGAGGCGGACAGATGGACTCCTGGACAAAATGGACCTGGGAAAAGAGGTGCCCGGTTCTTGAGGAATCTTGCGAAGTGGGGAAGGAGAAATCTGAGGCGAAGATGATCCTGACACATGGACCGGAAAAAAGGAGGATGCTGGTTGTTGAGTGACCTTTGGGAAGTGGAGAAGGGAGAAATTTTCTGACGGACGATGGATTCCTGGCAAAATGGACTGGGAAAAAGGAGGATATGGTTGTTGAGTAGACCTTGGGGAAGTGGAGAAGGGAGTATATTGAGGGGGACACAGTATGGACTCCTGGACACATGAACTTGGGAAAAATGAGGATACTGGTTGTTGAGGTAGACCTTGGGGAAAAGTGGAGAACAATAACAAAACTTTTTTAAAGCAATTATTAGAATCATCGTGGGGGCAAAATGTCAAGTTTCACTACACAAAATTGGGGAATCAAAAGCGGATATTTAAATTTCCTCAAATTGTCTAAAATGTTTCACAGGAAAAGGACTGGGGTTTCCCGAAGGTAATTCTAGTGTTTTAAAGTATTTGTGAGAGGATAGCCAGGAAAATATTTAGGTGCGATTCGTGTAGCTGCTTACTTTTCCTTAAACAACACTTCTAGGGCAAATGAACAAAATTTTTTGTAAAAAATTTTTGGCAGCAAATATTTTCCCCAATATTTAAAGATATATAGAAGAATGACTCCCTTTGTAAACCCTTATATTAAAATGAATAAAAAAGGTAAATAAAATATATATAACGTAATATACATAATTACCCGTTATTCATAAAAGCTTATTTTTAATTATTTGTGAAAAGGCCCTAAATTATTGTATAAAAAAATAATCTAAATTTGGCACGGGATACACGGGGCCCCCAGTGCCATCGGGGCCCCCAGTGCCCATCGGGCCCCGTGACCATCAGGGCCCCATGACCTCAGGGCCCAGTGACCATCAGGGCCCAGTGCCATCAGGGCCCCAGGACCATCAGGCCCAGGCTGATGAAGTATGTAATTTGTATGTATTTTAATAAAAATTGTGCGCAAACTTTTATGTTAAAAAAAGAAGCTTTTTAGTGCAAAAAGTTTTTTTATGATAGTTTTGTATGTGTTTTTTCATGCGGTTTTATGCATGTGCTTATATGCAATTGCATGACTTGCTGTATGTATATTATGTACCATCAGCATATACACCATAACAACCAATATGAGGTGAAGCTTGTGTAGAATAAAGTTCAGAGAGATTGTAAAGGGAAAGTAAGAGGCGAGAAATTGGAAAAAAATATGAACCAGGTGAGAAAAAGGAAGAATAAATGGAGTATGTATGAATGAGTTGAAGATTGAAGTAAGTATGAAAGGGAAATGGGAATTTAAGGCATATGAGAAAAATGGGGAATGAAGGGGAATATGAAGGAAGTGAGTTTAGGCAATATGAAGGGAAGGGAATGAAGGGAATTGAAAGGAAAGGAAAACTGCAGAAGGGAATTTGGAGAAAATTTTAAAAAAAAATAAAAAGAAATTGGTGAGAATGAACGAGGGAATAAAAGAAAATGAATTTAAAGTAAATAAATAAAAAAAGAGAAAAAGGGAAGTGAGGGGGGTGCAGGTTAACGTAGGGAAAATTAACGTAGGAAAAATTAACGTGGAAAGTTAACAGTAGGGAAAAGGTTAACAGTAGGAAAATTAACAGTAGGAAAGTTAAAAGTAGGAAAATTAAATAGGAAAGTTAGTTTGTTTAAGGGATGTTTAGAGAAATTGTTTGGTGGTTTTTTTTTTTTTTTCATGTGTTTGTCGGAAGGGAAGGTGTACAAGTGTTTTAACAGTGATAAGGTTTGTTTATTTTTAGGAACAACAGTGATAAGGTGTAGTTTATGGTAACGGAAAAACATGATCAAGTGTGTAGTTTACTGGTAAACGGAATAAAAGTGATCAAGTGTGCTTTCCCCGGTTAACGGAAAAACAGTGTAAGTAGTAGTTTCCTGGTAAGGAATAAAAAGTGTCAAGTGTGTAGTTTATGGTAAGGGAAAAAACAGTGATAAGTGTTGTAGTTTACGGAACGGAATAACAGTGATCAAGTTGTGTTTACGGTAAGGAATAAAGTGATAAAAATGTGTAGTTTATGGTAAAGGAATAACAGGATCAAGTGTGTAGTTTACTGGTAACGGAAATAACAGTGATCAAGTGTGTAGTTTAATGGTAACGGATAACATTCAAGGGGTGTAGTTTACTGGGAACGGGAAAAACGTGATCAAGTGTGAGTTTACGGAACGGGTAACATGACGTGTGTAGTTTACTTGTAAAGGAAATAAAAGTGATCAAGATGTGTTTCCTGGGAACGGAAAAAACAGGATAAGTGGTAGTTTACTGGTAACGGAAATAACAGTGATCAAGGGGTAGTTTACTGGTACGGATAACAGTGATAAGTGTGTGTTTTTCTGGTAACGGAATAACAGTGATCAATGTGTAGTTTTCCCGGTAACGGAAAAAAACAGTGATCAGTGTGTAGTTTCCTGGTAACGGAATAAAGTGATCAAATGTTTGTTTCTGGTAACGGAAAATAAAAGTGTAAGTGTGTGTTTTTTTGGCGGAAAAAAAACAGGTCAAATGTTGTTTCCCGGTAAAGGAATAACAGTGTAAGTGTGTTTTTCCTTTTGGGAAAAGGAAAAAACAGGGCAAGGGGTTGTTTCCTGGTAACGGAATAACATGATCAAGTGGTAGTTCCCGGTAACGGAATAACTGAACATTAAAATGTGTATTAATTATGAGAAAAATGTGTGGTTGATTATGAAGTAAAGGTGATGGGGTGATAAAGTAAAAGTATAAATGAATACAACAAGTTTAATGAGGAAGGGAATAAAGATTGTAATCAGTGTTTTCCGCAACATTAAAGTAAAAAAAATTGTATACCCAATAGTTATATTAAAGAAACTTTTTTAATATGTTTGACGAAGAGCTGTACACTTAAGTTAGTGTACATGTAACTGTTTCACTTTTGTCATTATTGACCTTTTAACATTTTTGTCGTTTACTTTCAAGAAACCGAGTCAATAATATTTTACGTTGTTGCAGGTTTTTCATTGTTAGTACAGAGAAACAAACAGAGAAACATCACCTGTGTACAAAAATCAACATAAAAATATGCGTACAACAGTTCGCTTCTATCGGAAAATCATTAAATTATGTAGATATACTTTTTGAAGTATAAGAAGAAACGTCTGGATTTCTCAATAAGGTGGCCGCTCCATTGTGTGGTGTAAGCTGGTTGAGACTTGTTCTTGTCTGGCGGCTGGTACAGTCGCACCTTCCAAGGGCGAGTGTAATTATGAGGCCAGATTTCTGTGTGTCCTCCCTTGTAAAAACAGTCAGTCTGTATATCATGAATATTCAGAAACATTTATGTTATAGATATCATATTATGGAACTGTTCTCGCTGGGATGTTCTCTTGAAAAAGTTAAGTTCCTCTTTGAGGAGATGCTGTGTTTGGGTCACAACTTTCAACCGCCATCTGTGACCAGGTTGTGTAACAATTTTTGTCTCATAATATTGCTCATGAAAGATTCTTAATATTTTATTGTTTTTAATTTAGCAAAAGACATAAAGACGAAACGAAAATAAAATTTCAAAGCCCGAAATTGTCATTGCGACCGTTAAATTCAACTAGAAAAAATCCGGGTCCGATTATTTAAAAAAAAAAATTCTCCCCTTTTCTCCTAGAGCAATAATTCTCTTTTGTTTGAATTATCTTAGTTTTTACTTCCTATAAAATAAGAAACATTCATAAGCCAGTTACTAGAAGACATAGAAAAAGCAAGGAAGGTGAGTTACATGCCATTCCTCGATCAGGGAGCTCTTCGACAGGGTAACCCTTGAAGGTAAAAAATCCCGATACTACTAACTAAAACAAAACAATTTCCCAGTGGACCATAATATAACAATAGATGGAGGAGTCAGAAGTGGACAGATTACACATGGTAGTTGAGCCACCCAGAACTCCTCACTTGAGAACGAGGCAGCCGGAGTCAAGGTTTTAAACACAAGTGGTAAGAAAATAGATAAGGTTTGCGATATTCATAACAGAACTGGTGTAACCCTGTGGTACGACACACACTATTGTAGCAGTTGAGTAAACACACAACTTTAAGTATAAGCAGTAAATTAAAATAGTAAAGACAGTTGTAGCTCACTCACTGCTTCCTCTTAGTTTTCCATCTCTCTCCTGTGATTTCCAGACATTTTTTCCAAAGCGTCTATTTTTACTCACTTTTTTTTAGAACAGCTTCGGTTTCAATAAGTGGAGGGTGGGGAAAGAACCATTTGCTTTTCTATTCTTGACTAATACTACATGAAATCCTTAATATAGGTAGAAGTGGACAGTTCTCACCAACTGGCCTCAGTCTGAACTTACAAAAACTTTGCTATCTGTCTTTTTCCTGGGCTTCCTTGTACTGCTTTTTTAAACACTTTCAGTTTATTCCTCATAACATTGCCAGTGTTTGGTGTGAAGCTGTTTTTTCCTTAGAAAATAACCCAAAAACATTAGCCAGCTATAAACAATTTTCACTTCTACCGCGTACCTGAACATCATATCCGCCTTATCATTCATTGTCTACGATTCTCAGAGTGTGTTACAAGCTATCCAGAAATATGAATCTCGTAATATCCTTGGTATACAACTTCGGTTACGTCACATATCTAGAGAAAACAAAGATGTTGTTTCTTGCTAGTGTTTCTAGCTGGCAGATATTCAGGGCAGTTAACAGGCAGACTCTGATACTCTGTCAGTTGCTGACGACCAGTGAACTTCCTGCAGCTGTATTCCTTTCCTTGATTACTTTTCGTGCTCTCTCAGCCTCTCATAAATCGCTGTCAACAATGTTGATCCGAATTAGAGGTCATCAATTTTTTTTTTCAAGCCACAACTTTGATTTTGGAGTTAGGGAAACTTCACTCTCACGATCATAAATCAGACACACATGTCTTACATACAGCTACCACATAGATAAACGACTGGCACCACTCTGCAAGAACTGTAGATTCACATTGTCAGTTCAACTTATATCAATACATTGTTTAATCTATCAGCAGGCATACAGAAGACACTTCCAACAATTAGAACACCTTAACATACTCTAGCTGACTTTTTCACTGAAAGTCACACCTTTAACTCAGATTCATTGACTGTTTTTAATTTTATTAACCCTCTCCTCCACTAACTCCTCTCTTGAAGATTGAGACACTTATGCAATATATGGGAATCTTTATTAAAGAAACGTTTTGCCACACAGTGACTTCATCAGTCCAACACAAAGCAGAGAGGTGTAAGGAGAGGAAGAGTATGAGGTAATCAGTTCCACAGCCTGGAGTTGATGTGGTCAATCCATCAATCTAAAAGAGTGATGGATTGACCACATCGACTCCAGGCTGAGGGACTGATTACCTCAACTTGTCGGTGTTAAACCATTTATCACAACTCCCTTCCACAACCCTACTCCAAGCACATCCTTACCCATTGCAAACCCCTACCTTTGCACACCCCTACCTGCACACCCCTACCTTTGCACACTCATATGGGATTAGCATTTAAAATGAATATTTCTCGTTGGTTATTATTCCAAAGTTCTTCTAAATATCATCTCTGATACCCTAAGTACACATCTTACAAATCAAGGAAACAAATCTGTACATTGTTACCTGTCACTCTCTTTGTTTAAATGTTATGAGTATATGAATCTTGTATCCATAATTTTGATAGTTGCACTTTCTGCAGTCATTTATTGAAAAACCAATTCAGAACCCATAGTATCACACTGAGAAGTCCCATTACTTCACTAATTTGTCTGTTTTATGGGTTTTATTTATTCGTTGATATCTGTCTTCAGCTTTCCTGTGCTATTCCTTATCTCAAAATGAATATCTTTTTTTCAGTTGTTCTTTCTCTTTCTCAGAGACAATTTTGTTGAATCCATTCATTTCTCATTCTATTATCAGGTTCTTTATGGTAATTGTTGATCAGTCTCTCTTACGATCTGTCATTCTGCAACTGTCGTCCATTTTTTTTATTTTGTGTATTCGTTTCTAGGTTTTCTGGCTAACTATTATCTACTGACCTCAGATTCAATAAATATTTGTTTCTCTGAAATGTTTTGTCATTTATTAGTCATTTTCTCCAGTATCTTATTTGTTGTCTAGAGCACAGCAGTCACCTCTCCCCTATTTTTCCTCTCTTCCCATATTCCTTTTTAAGATTTACTTCGCACAATGTGCGTGAGTGTGAGAGGTAGGAGGTTATGTCAGTATGTACGAGAAAACTTAATATTCAGCTGGCTGGTTCGTGGCCGGTGCTCGTAAAACACAGCTAGAGTCAGGCGCTAGATCTGTAATGTAAGTTTAGTGAGGACGTGACCCGCTTCAGCTGATTTCCTACGGATACATTGGGTGTGTGATTATTGTATTGTGATGTGATTCTTTTCCATCCTCTTTGTCTGCTTCATATACTTGTCATAGGGGGTGCGTATCCTCTAATTTCTCTTACTACATCAGTTTCTCCCTCCTTCTCTCTCGCAAACTTCCCGAACACTCGAAGTTGTGGCTTTGTGCTGCCTTCTAACGTCTTACACACATTTGGTGATGTGCAGTGCCATTCATTTCCTCACTATCTCACCCTTCCTCACACTCGGTATTACCCGTATTTATGTTTCTCTTTAATATTCTTTAGTTTCTTGGATTTACCCATCTCTTCCCACATTCTTCAGCATTTTCTGTCGTTATTCTTTCCCGTTAACACCACCATGACTTTCTCAAATGTCAACATCAAAACTATAACCAAAACAAACAGTGACTTTCTATCCCTCCCTCTGAAACTTTTTGAATAATGTGTCTTAAATTTATTTCTGAATTCATACTTGCATTAGTGGATAAATAATTTATTGTTTGCTCTCTCTCATCTATACCAAGAATAATATTTTCTGAAGGAGATTTTGTTTTGAGAAATAAAATATATTGTTAAGCCAGCAATGTCAAAGAAAATATTAAACTACACCTCGTAGGTAAAGACCATTTGTGTAATGCTGACTTTCATTCATTACTGAGTAATTCAGTCGCAGTCGGCAAAAAATCTTATTCGTTATTTAATGTTGGGTTATATAGTTTATTTCCATTGTGCAACTTACTTCCCAGTGATTAGTTATATACCCCAAATATATTATTGGAGGAATTGAGACACTGCTCCTGATCCCTCCTGAGTGTGAGTGTGTGTGTGTGTGTGTGTGTGTGTGTGTGTGTGTGTGTGTGTGTGTGTGTGTGTGTGTGTGTGTGTGTGTGTGTGTGTGTACTCACCTAATTGTGGTTGCAGGGGTCGAGACTCAGCTCCTGGCCCCGCCTCTTCACTGATCGCTACTAGATCCCCTCCCTCTCTGCTTCCTGAGCTTTGCCATACCTCTTCTTAAAACTATGTATGGTTCCTGCCTCCACTACTTCACTTGCTAGGCTATTCCACTTCCTGACGACTCTATGACTGAAGAAACATTTCCTAACGTCCCTGTGACTCGTCTGAGTCTTCAGCTTCCAATTGTGACCCTTTGTTTCTGTGTCCCCTCTCTGGAACATCCTGTCTCTGTCCACCTTGTCTATTCCCCGCATTATCTTGTATGTCGTTATTATGTCTCCCCTGACCCTTCTGTCCTCCAGTGTCGTCAGTCCGATTTCCCTTAACCTTTCCTCGTACGACATTCCCCTGAGCTCTGGAACTAGCCTTGTTGCAAACCTTTGTACTTTCTTTAACTTCTTGACGTGCTTGACCAGGTGTGGGTTCCAAACCGGTGCTGCATACTCCAGTATGGGCCTAACATAAACAGTATACAGTGTCTTGAACGATTCCTTATCAAGGTATCGGAACGCTATTCTCAGGTTTGCCAGGCGCCCGTATGCTGCAGCAGTTATTTGGTTGATGTGTACCTCCGGTGACGTGCTCGGTGTTATGGTCACCCCAAGGTCTTTCTCCCTGAGTGAGGTCTGTAGTCTTTGTCCACCTAGCCTATACTCTGTCTGCGGTCTTCTTTGCCCCTCCCCAATCTTCATGACTTTGCATTTGGCAGGATTGAATTCGAGAAGCCAGTTTCTGGACCACATGTCCAGCCTGTCCAGGTCTCTTTGCAGTCCTGCCTCATCCTCATCCGATTTAATTCTTCTCGTCAACTTCACATAATCTGCGAAAAGGGACACTTCAGAGTCTATTCCTTCATCATGTCGTTGGAATATATCAAAAAATAGCACTGGTCTAGAAACTGACCCTGTGGGCCCCGCTCGTCACAGGGGCCCACTGTGATATCTCTTTCACGTACCATGGATCGTTGCTGCCTCCCTGTCAGCGTATTCCCTGGAATCCATTGCAGTGCCCTCCTGTTACATCCCCTGATCCTCCAGCTTCTGCACTAATCTCTTGTGGGGGAACTGTTGTCAAAAGGGCTTCCTGCCAGTCTAGGAAAATGCAATCAACCGAAAAACCTCTCTTTGTGTTTGCTTCTGGTTACCTTGTCTAAAAACTCCAGGAGGTTTGTGACACAGGATTTGCCTTCCATGCAACCATGCGGTGTGTGCGTGTGTGTGTGTGTGTGTGTGTGTGTGGTGGTGTGGTGTGTGTGTGTGTGTGTGTGTGGTGTGTGTGTGGTGTGGTGAGTGGTGTGTGTGTGTGTGTGGTGTGTGTGTGTGTGTGTGTGTGGGGGGCTGAGTTTCAGATCCTGGGCCCCTACTCTTAATTAAGGTTCAACTGGAGTCTTGTTGCTAATCATATATGTCTTTGTATCTGAGTGAAGGAGATTTCCTCTGAACACCACTCACAACTGTCTGCTCAGTTCACTGCGTCCTCCTCTCTAAAGACTGAGAAGAATATTTTTCTGTCATACATGTTGATAGTGCAACATTTGGGAATCTTCAATGTTGTAAACGTTTCATCTAGCAGCTGTGTAGTGCAATACATAGAAAAAAATAGTTAAATATATGAAAAAGGGGAATTTTGGAAGGTAAATAAATTTTTCCTCAGCCTCGGAGGATAAGAGGAACGTTAACGTGCACCAGTGAAAGGGTCTCATATACTGGAGAAAGATGTCTGAGGAAGCAGTTGAAGTCGGAGTCAATGGATCTGTGAGAGTCCATTAGTGGAAGGAAGGATCTAGGTAAAAAAATAAGGACAGGAGCTGGGAGACTGAAGTAGAATTCCATTCTTCCAGGATTTTAAGAAATTCCTGTGTCAGACAGGTTTATTATTTAAATTATTAAAAAACCGAAAGTAGGTAAACTGAAACAACTTGTGCAAAACACTCTGTTGCTTTCTCCTGAGGGAACGTTTAGCCTGCAAAGCGACTTTATCAGTTTTTGCAGAGAAAACGTATGGAGGATGTGAAAAGAGAGTTTGAGGTGCTCAGTCATCATCCTAGATAAACAGTAGAGTATAATGCTGCTGTACGGTAAAGACTTTTATAGTGGGAGACAATGAGTGCGAGGCATTGAGAGCGCGGCGCGCGTCACAGGTGGACATCAGTCCATTAGCAAGAAGTTATGCAGTACGTTTGGCAAATATATCTGTACAAGATCTCAAAGGTCTCTTTATTAGGTAAGATAATTAACTAAGTGGTTGTGGAAAAGGGGCTAGAAGGAATGAATCAACTGGTTGCGCCGCCAACCAGAGGGATTTATCAATGCTATACAGGTGATAATTGATTGGAACGTTGAAGAAGGGATCCAGAGGTTAATCTAGTCACTTAGCCTTGAGGTGAGGTAGATCAGTCACTTAGCCTGAGATGAGGTAAATCAGTCTACTTAGCCTTGAAGGGTGAGGTAATCTGGTCACTTTAGCCTTGAGGTTGAGGTAATCCAGTCACTTCAGCCTTGAGGTTGAGGTAATCAGTCACTTAGCTTGAGATGAGGTAATCAAGGTCCTATCAGTTCTTGATAAAAGAACAGTCTATCCACCAGGAAGGGGGCGTTTTTACTGAAATGCCAGTTGAGGCGAAGCTGTTGGATAATGGCGTTATGGGTTGATAAGTCAACTAGTGAAAGTAAGTTTATGTTAATAGGTAAACATATTGCACGGGAAGTTGTTAAAAGAATTATCTCTATCCACTTTCACAAGAGGCTCTAATATTTTTAAGAACAGGAAATTATTTTAAAAAAAAAAATGGTTTGGCTTATATCCAAATTGGCTTGGTTTTATTAAAAAACAATAAAAGCCACTGGTTAGAGAACGTGTTCCACAGTGAAGAATACCCATGAGAAAGAAGATGATGGATGTTAAAAGTAGTTTGAGATTAAATATCCGAACTATGGAGTCTTGAATAAAATACTGCATTTTATCTCGGGGGAAAGTTCTTATATATTAGATTACAGCATTTGGAGGCTGCATCACAGGGTGGGCAGGAGGTTCTACTAGTTGCAGTTTGGGTCATGTCAGAGACTGGGGAAAACTGTTCAATTGTAGAAGGGGCCTTTTGTGAGGTTCTGATAATCTGTTGACTCCAATTCAAAAACATTTCTCCATATAATCTTATGAGTTTACCTAGGTGTGGGCCTGTTTATGAGTTACCTGGTGTGAGCATGTTATGAGTTACTGGATCGTGGTGTGGCCTGTTATGAGTTAACCTGGTTACGTGTTATGGTTACTGGGTGGCGCTGTTATGAGTTACTGTGTTGTGCGCCTGTTATGAGTTACCTGGTGCTTGAGCCTGTTATGAGGTTACCTGGTGTGCGCCTGGTTATGGAGTTACCTGGTGTGCGGCATGTTATGGTGTTACCTGGTGTGGCCTGTTATGAGTTACCTTGGTGTGAGCCTGTTTAGGAGTTACCTGGTGTGCGCCTGTTAATGAGTTAACTGGTGTGCGCTGTTATGGAGTACCTGGTGTGCGCCTGTTATGAGTTACCTGGTGTGGGCCTGGTTATAAGTTAACCTGGTGTGCGGGCCTGTTATGAGTTACCTGGGTGCGCCTGTTATGAGGTACCTGGTGTGTGCCTGTTATAGGTTACACTGGTGTGCCGCCTAGTTATAGTAAACCTGGTGTGGCTGTTTAAGTTACTGGTGTGTGCCTGATTATAAGTTACCTGGTGTGCGCCTGTTATAAAGTTACATGGTGTGAGCCTGTTATAAGTTACATGGTGTGCGCCGGTTATAACGTTACCTGGTGTGGCCTGTTACTAAGTTACCTGGGTGTGCGCCTGTTATAAGTTACTGGTGTGAGCCATGCCCTGTTATAAGTTTACCTGGTGTGAGCTGTTATAAGTTACCTGGTGTGCGCCCTGTTATAAGTTACCTGGTGTGCGCCTGTTATAAAAGTTACCTGGATGTGCGCTGTATTAAGTTACCTGGTGTGTGCCTGCTTATAAGTTACCTGGTGTGCGCCTGGTTATAAGTTACCTGGTGTGCGCCTGTATTAAGTACCTGGTGTGTGCCTGTTATAAGGTTTTACCTGGTGTGCGCCTGTTATAAAGTTAACCTGGTGTGGTGCCTGTTATAAGTTACTGGTGTGTGCTGTTTTAAGTTACCTGGACACTTGTGCGCCTGTTAGAAGTTACTGGTGTGCGCCTGTAATAAGCTTACGCTGGTGTGTGCATGTTATAAGTTTACCTGTGTGGCTGTTATAAGTTACATGGTGTGGCGCCTAGTTAATAAGTTACCGGTGTTTGCGCCTGTTATTAAGTTACCTGGTGTGCGCCCTGTTATAAGTTACCGGGTGTGCGCCTGTATGAGTTACCTGGTCCTTGTGAGCCTGTTATAGGTTACCTGGTGTCGTGCCTGTATAGTAAGTTTACCTGGTTGTGCGGCCTGTTATAAAGTATACTGGTGTGAGCCTGTTATAAAGTTACCTGGTGTTGCTGCCGTGTTTTATAGAGTTACGCTGGTGTTGCGCCTGTTATAAGGTTACCTGGTGTGCGCTGTTAATAAGTTATACTGGTGTTGGTGCTGTTATAGAGTTACTCTGGTGTGGCCTGTTATAAAGTTTACCTTGGTGTGCGCCTGTTTTGTAGTACCTGGTGTAGCGCTGTTATAAGTTACCTGGTGTGCGCCTGTTATAAGTTAACCTGGTGTGCGCAATGTTTTAATGTTACCTGGTGTGTGCCTGTTTATAAGTTACTGGTATGTGCGCCTGTTATAAGGTTCTGGTGTGCGCCTGTTATAAGTTACCTGGTGTGCGGCCTGTTACTATAGTTACCTGGTGTTGCGCGTGTTATAAAGGTTACCTGGTGTGTTGCTGTTATAAGTTTACCTGGTGTGGCTTGTTAATAAGTTACCTGGTGTGCGCTGTTATAGGTTACCTGGTGTGCGCCTGTTTATAAGGCTTACCTGGTGTGCGCCTGTTATAGTTACCTGGATTTGTGCGTGTTATAAGTTACCTGGTGTGCGCTGTAAGCTACGTCCAAAAAAAAATACGCTACCACTGCTTCCCAATATTATCCAGGCAAACTTTTCTTATAATTTAAATATGTCGTGTCCAACATGATTTAAAATTTGTTTATAAAAATTCTTCAAGTTAAAGGAAAGAGACAAATTGTGCCAGCACTTGGTGTCTTTATTGTGGAAATGTTTTGACAACCATGAATTTATTCAATAGTTAAATTGAGGAAAAATACGTGTGGAAGATGTGGCTGTTGGAGTTTCGGAATAATTAGCATGTGAGGAACCATGCAGGGAAAGGAGCTATGTACTGGGGAACAGGTATGGTGAAGTAGTGGAGGGTTACGTCACAGGTGGGCAGTTGCAGTATGGAAAGTGAACATTCACTGCTTTGTAGCTGTAGATTCTTTGTACCAACATTTTGAAGACGTAGTTTTGTTGTTTTTGGGTTTTGTTCTCCCCCCGGAAAAAAAGTAAACAATTCACGTTGTTGTGTCCGACAGTAACACTTACGTTGTTGTGTCCGACAGTAAACTAGACATACATACGTTGTTGTGTCGACAGTAACACTTACGTTGTTGTGTCCGGACAGTACACTTACGTTGTTGTGTCCGTCAGTAACACTTACGTTTGTTGTGTCGACAGTAACACTTTCGTTGTTGTGTCCGACAGTAAACTTACGTTGTTGTGTCCGACAGTAACACTTAGTATGTTGACTGGTTACGACAGTAACCACTTACGTTGTTGCTGTCGACGGCAACAACACTTACGTTGTTGTTTGGTCCGACAGTAAACCACATACGTTGTATGTTGTCCGTCAGTAAACACTTACGTTGTTGTGTCCGGACAGTAAAACACTGACGTTGTTGTGTCCGACAGTATCACTTTACGTTGTTGTGTCCGGGCCCACAGTGAAACACTTACGTTGTTGTGTCGACAGTAACACTTACGTTGTTGTGTCCGACAGCACACTTTACGTGTTGTGTCGGACAGTAAACATTCGTTGTTCGTGTCGACAGTAAAAACACTCTACGTTTGTTGTGTTTCCGACAGTACACAACTTACGTTTGTTGTGTCCAAACAGTAACACTTTCGTTGTGTGTCCTAAAACAGTAACACTTTACGTTGTTGGTGGCCGGGACAGTAAACACTTACCGTTGTTGTGTCCGACAGTAAACACTTACGTTGTTGTGTCCAAACAGTAACACTTAGTTGTTGTGTCCGACAGTAAAAAACACTTACGTTGTTGTGTCCGACAGTAACTCTTACGTTGTTGTGTCCAACAGTAACTCTTACGTTTGGTTGTGTCCGACCAGGGGTAACACTACGGTTTGTTGTGCTCCAACAGTAACACTTACGTTGTTGTGTCCAACAGTAAAACACTTACGTGCGTTGTGTCCGGACAGTAACACTTACGTTGTTGTCGTTTCGACACGCACTAACCTTAGTTGTTGTGGCCGACAGCAACAACTTACGTTGTTGTGTCGACCAAGTATAAACACGTTAGTTTGTTGTGTCCGACAGTAACACTTACGTTGTTGGTGTCCGACAGTATAACACTTACGTTGTTGTTCCGACTGTATAACACTTAAGTTGTCTGTGTCCGACAGTAACAACTTACAGTTGTTGTGTCCGACAGTAACAACTTACGTAGTTGTGTCCGACAGCAAACCACTTACGTTGTTGTGTCGACAGTAACATTACGTTGTTGTGTCCGACCAGTAACACTTACGTTGTTGTGTTCGACAGTAAACACTTACGTTGTTGGTCCAACCAGTACACTTACGTTGTGTGTACCAAACAGTAACACTTACGTTGTTGTGTCGACGTAAACACTTACGTTGTTGTGTCCGACCAGTAAACATCTTACGTTGTTGTGTCCAACAGTAAAACACTTACGTTGTTGGGTCCGACAAGTAAAACACTTACGTTGTTGTGTCCGACAGTAACACTTACAGTTGTTGTGTCCAACAGTAACACTTAACGTTGTTGTGTCCGTCAGTAACACTTACGTTGTTGTGTTCCACAGTAACATCTTACGTTGTTGTGTCCAACAGTACACTTAGTTGTTGTGTCCGACAGTAACACCATACGTTGTTGTGTCCGTCAGTAAAACACTTACGTTGTTGTGTCCAACAGTAAACACTTACGTTGTTGTGCAGTCAGTAAACTTACGTTGTTGTGTCCAACAGTAACACTTAACGTTGTTTGTGTTCCGGGACAGTAACCACTTACGTTGTTGTGTCCGACAGTAAACACTTACGTTGTTGTGTCCAACAGTAACACTACGTTGTTGTGTCCGACATTAACACATACGTTTGTTGTGTCGACAGTTAATCAAACTTACGTTGTTGTGTCCGACCCGTTACATTACGTTGTTGTGTCCGACAGTAACACTTAACGTTGTTAGTGTCCGGCAGTAACTCACTTAGTTGTTGTGTCCGACAGTAACATTACGTTGTTGTGTCGACAGTAAACACTTAGTTGTTGTGTCCGACCAGTAAAACCACGTACGTTGTTGTGTTCCGAACTGTAACACTTACGTTGTTGTGCTCCGACAGTAAACACTTACGTTGTTGTGTCCGACAGTAACACTTACGTTGTTGGGTCCGACAGTAAACTTACGTTGGTTGTTGTCCGACAGTAACCACTTAGGATGTTGTGTCCGGACAGTAACACTTACGTTGTTGTGTCCAAACAGTACACTTACGTTGTTGGTGTCCGACGTAACACTTACGTTGTTGTGTCCGACAGTCTATCAACTTACGTTGTTGTGTCCGACAGAAAAACAACTTACGTTGTTGTGTCCGACATGGTAAATTTACGTTGTTGTGTCCGACAGTAAACACTTACGTTGTTTGTGTCGCAGTAACACTTACGTTTGTTGTGTTCCGAACAGTAACTCTTACGTTGTTGTGTCCGACAGTAGTAACTCTTACGTGTTTGTTGTGTCCGCAGTAATTACGTTGTTTGTGTCCAACAGTAAACACTTACGTTGTTGTGTTCCGACAGGTAACACGCTACGGGTTGTTGTGTCCGACAGTATACACTTACGTTGTTGTGTCCAACGTAACACTTACGATGTTGTGTCCGACAGTAACACTTACGTTGTTGTGTGTCCTGACAGTAACACTTACTGTTGTTATGTACGACAGTAGAACACTTACGTTGTTGTGTCCGACAAAAATTACTTGTTGTGTCCGTCAGTAAACATTACGGTGTTTGTGTCCGACAGTAAACACATTCGTTGTTGTGTTCGACAGGCAAACAATTACGTTGTTGTGTCCGACAGTAAAAAACACTTACGTTGTTGTGTCCGACAGTAACACTTACGTTGTTTGTGTCCGAAAGTAACAACTTTCGTTGTTGTGTCCAAAACAGCTAACACTTTACGTTGGTTGTAGTTCGACAGTAACACTTACGTTGTTGTGTTCCGACCCGTAACTACTTACGTTGTTGTGTCCAACAAGTAACACTTACGTAGTTGTGTCCGACAGTAACACCTTACGTTGTTGTGTCCGACAGTAAAAACAACTTAAGCTGTTGTGTCGACAGTAACATACTTACGTTGTTGTGTCCGACAGTAACACTTACGTTGTTGTGTCCGGACAGTAACACTTTTCGTTGTTGGTCCGACCAGTAAACACTTAGTTTTGTTGTTGACGACAGTAACACTTACGTTGTTGTGTCCGGACAGTTAACAACTTACGTTGTTGTGTCCGACAGTTACATGTATGTGCTGTTGTGTAAGACAGCAAAACTTACGTTTGTTGTGTCCGACAGTAACACTAGATGTTGTGTCGACAAGTAACCACTTACGTTGTTGTGTCCGACCAGATATACACTTGGGGTATTATCATACGGGACCGTCCAGTAAATCGCCAGAGTTTTTTCCTCCAATTTTTTGCTTTGCGTGTCACTTTACTAAAAAAGAACTAAGATAATGAATCTACAACTTATGTTAACAGATGTATTTCGGTCCTCTCAATGCATAAACTCCAGGAAATCTGGTAAGGTCATTTTGTTCAATTAAATATGCGATTAGGAGAGATAAAACCCTCAGGCTTAACTTTACTTAAATTTAACAGAAATTTGTCGTCAACTTGAAGAGAAATTTTACTTTTATTCTAGAATGATCAATAGTACTAAAATGCTCTAGTTATTAAGTTTGAATCCAGTCCACAATTTGAATTTAACAATGTTACCAGGCATATTGGATAAGGTGAAGGCAGTTTAATATTTATAAATTATGCATAAAAAACCTGTAGCAAACATGCTACAGATTCTTTTATTAAACAAAAAAGAAAATTGGGACCAAAACACAACAAAAAATAGATTAAAATTTCGGGTTTTCTGTTGGGATGGAAGAAAGATAATCCAGTGTTTCAGAAACTCTGTCACTTGGACATCAATGAACGCTAGTGCGGACTTATTATGAACCTTTTTTAAAATTTGGAAGGGAATTCAGAAGAGGTATTATTGATAAACTCATCACAAGCAATCTAAAAGTGACAAAGAAAAGGTTTGCGACCAACTTTCAGTGCCTCAGAGTTAGTTATCTCTGTAGTTACCAGACCCCTGCACGTTGAGGACACAGGGGTTCGTCATAATGGAGTTAAATGAGTCAACGTTAATTAACACAAGTGTTATGACTACAAACTCTATGTCTTCAGTTTGTGGGGAAATAAATGTCTGCAAGGGGGTTACCTAATTCTAAAACTGAGAATGTTAAAAACGACTTATTAACATAGAAAGAAAGAAAGCAAAACAATCCAACAGTATATATATGTACTCTAAGTGATTTACATCCTCGTGGTAAATATACTTCTACAAAATTAGTTCCGCACGTAGAAGAGAGGAAACTTTAGACTTACGTCTTCAGGTCCGACTTGGACCATTTACAAAGTCACGGTAATTGTGCTTTTTTTTTTTTTTTTTTTTGTTAATGTACTTCTAGATTTCAACGTTAATGATTTACAAAGCTCATTAGCTATGATGTTACATCTTTGTTTACTAAACTTCCGTAGATGTCCCAGTTGTGATTTTCTTGCAAGAAAACCTTCAAAAATATGATCTTCCTTAAACCACTGATGAAATAATTGATGTTGATTAAATTGTACATTTTGGGGATTGTAAATTTTGTGGCTCTATAACAACATTCTAAATAGATAAATCTGGCTTCCCACTAGGTAAATCCATTGCACCTATTTTTGTACATGGAGTATTTTGAACCACAATACTCAAAAATATCTTTCTTCCAAAAAACACCAATAGTTTAGGTATGTGGATGATGTGCAGATATCATGAGAGTGGGGATTCACTTCTATGTTTTTGAGAGCCCTTTAGGAATGTGTAACCTTCTGAACTATATGATGGAGAAAGTTAGAAAAACTCTTGAAAATTGTGGGGCAAAGTGGAGGGCAAAATTGTTTTCCCTGTAACTTGACATGTTGTTAGTGTATGAGAAGTACGTTTAAATGAAGGGATTCAGGGAAAACTAGTTAGCTGGATTTCCTGGAGGTGAGAAGTACAGTGGGCTGTTATTTTGGATGGGGGGTGGAGATATGTTACATAGGTCTTATGTTTTAATGCACAATTTATCAGCAACAGCGTTGTGATTATTTCTAAATATTTTTTAGTGTGTCTATTTTGTTCTCTTGCCAACTATATATCTCATATTCACATAGCCACCAAATGCCTACAGAACAAATTTCGTTTAAGAAAATAAAAAATCACTTCATAATCCAAATTGTTTGAGTTATTGTCATAGATTTGTAAACTTTAATATTCATGTCAACCAGTTCTTATCTTTATATGTTAACCAATTTTATATATAAACATGTTTGTAAGCTATTAAGATACTCAACACCACACCACACACTCCACACACACACACACAAGAGGATTATGGGAAGAAAGATTAAGGGAAATCGGCCTGAACGACCTGGAGGACAGGAGGGTCAGGGGGAGACATGATAAACGGACATATAAAATATGCGTGGAATAGGAAAGGGTGGACACAAGACAGATTGGGACAGAATGTTCCAGGGGAGGGGGGGACACAGAAACAAGAGGGGCCACAATTGGATGTTGAGGACACAAATGAGTCAGAGAGCTATTAGGGAAGTATTTTTCAGTCATAGAGTTGTCAGGCAGGGCAGTGGAATAGCCTAGAAAATGACGTAGTGGAGGCAGGAACCATACACTAGTTTTAAGACGGAGGTTTGATAAAGCTTGGTAGCGGGGGAGAGAGAGGGCCCAGTGCAACCGGTGAAGGGCTGGGCCAGGAAAACTAAGGACTCGGAAACCCCTGCAACCACAAAAATAGGTGAGTACAAAAATAGGTGAGTACACATACAATACAATACAACACACACACACAATATTGAGGGAGGTATTCACAGCGGAGACAGAGAGCCTTCCAGCAAACCGAGGGCAATAAGGTATAGTTTAGGGGAAATTACTGGACGCACTGCACTCAAACTAGGAGGAGATGAAAAAAAAGAAAAAAAAAAAAATAAAAAAAAAAACGCTGTAGGATGAATAATATTTCTCGACACTGGGTGGTTTGCCAGATAAAATTCTCATGGGGTTCCTGTGAGAGGGAGCAGAAATGTGTGTTACACTAAGAGCAATCTTCAGAATAAATCTTTCCAAATAGAGGCAACTGTCTGGAAGTGTCAAATAACGTTTAATCATAATAGTCCCAATTTAAAATGAAGGTGACAGAGGAGGCGCATTAAAACTAATGATTGGACGAGTATCAGGTAAGTCACCAAGGGGATTCTGGACAAGATACAAGCCTGGTCGATAAATGGTTCCTTGGAGTTTCAAATACCAACAAGGCAAAATCATGAAGCTTGGGCAAAGGACAAAGCAGGACCTCAGACGAAAGCATTGCCATTGGGGATCAAAAGGTTTGCGAATCTACTCACTGGAGAGATTCTTGGTGTGAGCATCACTCCAAAACTTATCTTCTGGGCCACAAAAAAAAAAAAAAAAAAAAAATCAACAAATAACTGCTGCAAGGCATATTGGCCCCCTAGCAAAACTAAGAATAGCAGTAATCGACATTTAAGTAGAAGGAGGATTTTCACTGACGTGCACACCGTGTAATCAGGCTCCGTATGGAACTCACAATGGTCAAACTCGTCAAGAAATTGGAGAAAGTGCAAAAAGTTTGCAACAAGGACAGGTCCTGGATTAAGTGATATGGTCTACGAGAAGATTTATTAATGGAACTCACACATGGGGACGACACGGAGGAGAGGAAAGGGATAGGGCGGGGGACATGAATAAGACGTGTATCGAGAAGAACTGAACAAAGGTGGACAGGGACAAAAATGTTTCGAGGCGGGACACAGCATACAAAGCGGGGTTCACAAACTGTTGTTAACAACTCAAACGGTTAGGAAGTATTTCTTCGGCTTTAGAGTTGTCAGCGGATCAGTGAAACAATTTGGAGTATGAAGTAGTGGAGGGAGAATCCATAACATAGCGTAAGAAAGAGGTACGATAAAGCTGAAGAGCGCATGGATGAGAGTGAACTTGTAGCGACGAGCGAAGGAGGAGGGCCAACGAACGTGAATCAACCCTTTACAACCACAAATAGGTGGAGTACAAGTCACACACACAAAAAAACACACACCACAACACACTACCACACACTACAACACACACACACACACACAACTCACAACCACACAGGAGGCTAGTGTGTGGAGCACTAGAATGGAAAACCAGTTTAGTAAACAGCAACCAGATGGATCATGGAAGGGCAACTCCTGTGTCACAAACCTATGGAGTTTTTTACGACAAGGAAAATGACGGAGTAAGACACGAGAGAGAGAGAGATGAATGGGTGGGTTAGATTTCATTTTCTTGGACTGCATAAGAGGCCTTCTCGACGTTCTCAGACAGAAGATTGGTGTAGAAGTAGAGGATCAGGCCACGTTTACAACAGAAAGGGCACTGCAATGGATTCAGGAATACTTGACAGGGAGGCTACCAACAAGTGTGGTTACGTGATGAGGTATCACAGGTGGAGGCATGTGGACGAGCGGGGTTCCACAGGGGTTCATGTGCCTCGTAGGGACCAGTGCTATTTTTGTTTATGTGAAAGACTATGATGGAAGGGTTAGACTCAGAAGTATTTCCTGTTTTGCAGTTTGGTGTGAAGTTCATAAGGAGAATTAAATCAGATGGGTATCAGGCAGGACTATAAAGAGACCTGACAGGCTGGACGTGTGGTCCAGCAACTGGCGCCACGATTTAACCCCGCCAATGCAAAGTCATGAAGTTTGGGGAAAGGGCAAAGAAGACCGCAGAGTATAGGGCTAGGGGGCCCAAAGACTGAAAACCTCACCAAAAAAGATCTTGGGGGTGAGTATAATCCCGAGCACATCTCCTGAAGCGCGCATCAACCAGATAACTGCTGCAGCATTAGGCGCTGGAAAACTTGAAAATAGCGTTCCGTACCTCAGTAAGGAATCGTTCAAGACTCTGTACATCGTGTGCGTCAGACATACTGGAGTAGCAGCACCATTTTGGAACCCACACCTGGTCAAGCACGTCAAAAAATTTAAAGAGAAAGTGCAAAGGTTTGCAACAAGGCTAGTTCCAGAGCTAAGGAGAATGTCAAACGAAGAAAGGTTAAGGGGGAAAATCGGTCTGACGACACTGAAGGACAGGAGGGTTAGGAAAGAATGAAAAACGACATTCAAATACTGAGAGGAATAGATAAGGTTGGACGGAGACGGGATGTTCCAGAGGGGATAACAGAAACAAGGGGTCACAGTTGGAAGGTGAAGACTCAGATGAGTCAAAGAGATATTAGGAAGTATTTCTTTAATTATAGAGTTGTCAGAAAGTGAAAAAGTCTGGAAAGTGATGTAGTGGAGGCATTAAACCCACTCTCTCTTGCTCTGGAGCGAGAGAGAGAGGGACCTAGAAGCGATTTAGTGAAGAGGCGGGGCCATTTTGCTGAGTCTCGACCTTGGCAACCACAATTAGGTGGGTACAAATAGGTGAGTACACGCACACACACACACACACACACACACACACACACACACACACACACTCAACTACAAAGGGATCTGGACAGGCTGCAGACCTGGTCCAGCAATTGACTCCTGGAGTTCAACCCCACCAAGTGCAAAGTCATGAAGATTGGGGAAGGGCAAAGAAAGCAGCAGGACGGGAGTACAAATCTGGGGGCCAAGGACTTACAAACCTCACTCAAGGAAAAACATCTTGGGGTGAGTTTTAACACCAGGCACATTCCTGAAGTGACATCAACCAAATAACTGCTGCAGTATATGGGCGCCTGGAAAACCTCAGAACAGGATTCTGTACACCGTGTACGTTAGGCCCATATTGGAGTATGCGGCACCAGTTTGGAACCCACACCTATCCAAGCCCATAAGGAAAATAAAAAAAGTGCAAAAGGGTTGCAACAACATAGTTCCAGAGCTAAGGGAAATCAACCGGACGACACTGGAGGACCCGGAGAGTTTTGGGGGGACATGATAACGACATACAAAATACTGAGAGGAATTGACAAGGTGGACAAAGAACGGATGTTCAGAGATGGGACACAGTAACAAGGGAACAGTTGGAAGTGAAGACCAGATGAATCACAGGGGATGTTAGGGTATTTTTCTTCAGCCACGAGTAGTCAGGAAGTGGAATAGTTGGGAAGCGATATAGTGGAGGCAGGATCCATACTAGCTTTAAGTAGAGGTATGATAAAGTCACGGTTCAGGGAGAGTGACCTAGTAGCGGGCCATGAAGAAAGGGGGGGTCAGGAGTTTGGAATCGACCCCTGCAACCTCAAATAGGTGAGTACAACTAGGTGAGTACAACTAGGTGGGGTCAACTAGGTGAGGGG
>NC_069449.1:8165696-8220696 GCF_026875155.1 Cherax quadricarinatus
TGCCCCGGAAAACTCTCTCCAGGTAAACACTCAGATGTTTCTTGCTATAAAAATTTCTTTTGAACATTTTTCACATTCTCTCTCCCTACTTTCCTTCAGTTTGTTCATCACAAATTGTACGGGTGTGTGAGTCAGCGGGGGAGCTGCCTCTTGAACTTACGTTTGAGGTTGAGTAAGGCCACTTTTCTCCAAGTGTCAATCACTAAATTTTCATAACTTTTCGGTCCCTTTAAAATATGTCGTGTTTTGGGTCTGGTGTTTAACACTTCCTACCTTCATTTTTTTTTCAATTTGGGTTGAATTCATGTCTTTCTTTGTTTACTTCCTTCATTTTTTTCAGATTTTCTTCTTTTCTTCCTCTCTCTCTTCTCCTCTCTCTCTCTCTTTTTCTCTCTCTTTTTTCTCTCCCCCTTTTTTCTCTCTCTCTCTTCTCTCTCTCCCTCTCTCTCTTTTCTCTCCCTCTCTCCTTCTTCTTTTCTCCTTCCCTCTCTCTCTCTCTCTCTCTTTCTCTTTCTCTCTCCCCCCTCTCTCTCTCCTCCCCCCCCCCTTCTCTCCCCCTCTCTCTTCTCTCCCTTCTCTCTCTCTCTTCTCTCTCTCTCTCTTCTCCTCTTCCCCCCTCTCTCTTCTCTTCCCCCCTCTCTCTCTCTCCTTCTCTCTCTCTCTCTCTCTCTTTTCTTTTCCTCCTCTCTCTCTCTCTCTCTCTCTCTCTTCTCTCTCTCTCTCTCTTTCCCTCCCCTTCTTTTCTCTCCCCCCCTCTCTCTCTCTCTCCTCTTCTCTTTTCTTTTTCTCTTCTCTCTCTCTCTTCCTTCTCTTCTTCCCCCTCTTCTCTTCTCTCTCCCCTCTCTCTCTCTCTCTCTCTCTCTCTCTCTCTCTCTCTCTCTCCTCTCTTCTCTCTCTCTCTCTTCTCTCTCTCTCTCTCTTCTTTCTCCCCCTTCTCCCTCCTCTCTCTCTTTCTCTCCTCTCTGTCTCTCTGTCTTTTCCCCTCTCTTTTCTCTCTCCTCTTTTCCTCTTTTCCCTCTCTCTCTCTTCCTCTCTCTCTCTCTCCTTTTTTTTTTTTTTTTTTTTTTTTTTTTTTCACGGGGTTGACAAGGTTAAGGACCCCTAGTTTATTGACAGTTTTAATTAAAGGTTTAGGTTTTCCTAACTTTTTTGGCAAGCTAAGGCTGTTACCTATATCAGTATTTGAAAGTTTTTTATTGTTATGAGAATAAAAGTACGGGAAAAGATGAAGTTGGAGCCATCTGTTTGCCAGCTTTTTCATTGATCAACTGATTTATTCGTTGACATCTTATCTGACGAAAGTGTTCAATATCGAGTCATCCTGGGTATGTTGTCTCAGTGGGTGATGTTTGGAGAGGGTACAGCCAGAGTGAAGTTGTGCTTTCTGCCCGTCTTTCAAAACTTGGTTTTTTCACGTGCCTCGAAGTGGACCAAGTGTGGTATTTTGACAAATTGGCCTGTACAAAAAAGTAAGGCCCCCACTCCGTCCCTTTTTGAAGTCTTGCTGAAATGGCGATCTATCCAGGATGGGCAGGGGGATGAGCGTCTTGCTTGTTTCTCTCTGTCAAGCGTCGCCAAAAGGGGGGGGGGGCGGCAAACCAGAAAGTGGGCATACTCAAGGGTTTTGACGTGTTGTGCCTGTACAGGATCTTGAACCCCTACTGTCAAGAGATGCGGTACGGCGAAGTCTGTAAACTTCCTGGTGCCTTGTTTTAAGATTTTCAACTGGTTCTTCTGGTTAGTTGGGCCAAATTTACCCCAAAAGGTATCAACTTTTCTCAGGTGCCCAAAATCCTCCCATTCATCCCTTTCTACTACCAGCTTACCATCAGTTGTGTTCATACGGTCTCACTCTGCTCTTCTTTATCTCTTATGCATAGGGTCTAAAATGAGCTTCGCTACTTAAAGTATTCTTCTTTCTTTTTTTTGATCTGTTTCCTCTGCTCCTGCATTGTTCTTAATTTATCCCTTGTATCAGAAACCTTTCATAGAAGGATAAACTAAGGGCACTGAATCTGCACTCTCTAGAAAGGCGTAGAATTAGCGGGAGGAAAGCAGAATATAATAATGGGGTTGCTAAATAAGTGCTAAAAATATCTATCGAAACAGACTCTCAGCAGGTGGTTTGCGTTGGAAAATATTGGATTAGAAGGATATAGGAAACATGGTTTCCTAACATAGTTGTGGATGAGTGGAACAATCCGAGTACCGTCATGAAGCTACAACCCTTGTTGTGCTCTCAAATAGGTTAGACCGCGCCGTGTGCATGAGTTGGTGTTGGTGAGTGTGAGTTAGACCTACTTAGCTGGGTTAGTAGGACTGCAGCAGTGTTGTTTCTCAGGTATAAGGAACACTGCTGTTACGGCTCCTTCTTTCTAATGGTTCTTTTCATCATCTCATTTTATCACAGACTCCTCAGTTTATTTTTATTACGTTTTCTATTATTTCGCTTACTGTAGCGCATTTTCCTCCCTACTTTTCACATTCAACTAAACAGCGACAGTTTTGTGGTACGTCAATATGCATCATTAAGAACATTCATTTAATAAAAAGTCTGATTGTGCACATATTCCATAATTATTATTTTCCTGCTCTTGCAGTATATATTAATATTGTTTTTTAAATATTTCTACGGTTCCTCCACAGAGCAATTTCTTTCTCATTTCTTGTCCATTTTGCTTTTAAAACCAACCAAGCAAGATCTTAGTTTCGTCTCTCATTGTCTTCTCTATCTCCCATCTCCACTATCATTCCCTTCTTTCTAAGAAAAGTGGCAGTACACTGAGGTTCAGTGGTTCCGTACGCCGAGGTCAGGGTCACGTGAGGTATTACTGTACTAGCTAGCGGGTGTTAGTTAGCGTGGGGTGTTGCCGAGAGCATACACGGGCTTGTTGTAGTGTTTTAGAATCTCAGGTTAAAGTGTTTTTGAAGAGGAGGTTCTACTTCTCAGGAGGAAAATTTGGTGGCTGAAGCTTCACCTAGATAGGTTTGGGAGGGGAGTGTGAGATGGGATGGAGCTGGTAAGGAGGTAAAGGAAGGAAATGATCACCAGCAGTGAGAGTGCGCAGTCGCTTTAAGTGGCAAGTGGATAACCAATTTCAGGATAAAGGAAGATATGGATGGATAATAGCGATGATTTGAAGTTGAAAATCGATTCTCGTGTTCTCCTGGATGAGTTTGTTCAGTGTTAGTGAGGTTAAAGGTAACACTGGCTTCCCTGCTAATCAAGATCATGAATATTCTATTGTAGGAGATTCTCTTGTAAATATATGGACATGCTTTTTGTGACAGAGATTCGGATAGGTCAGACAGTGGGTGTGCCTCCCAGGAGCTGGTGTTAGGACACAGTCAACAGTTAGATAATATTATGTCAGGTAATGGGAACAAGCCCATTATCTGTCTTAGTGCTGGGAGGTAATGACATTGGGAAGGGCAAAGAGCCAGGTGCTATGGATAGTACAGGTCAGCCATCGAAGTAGTCAGGTCTAAGGATGGGATCCCAACCATAATGTAGCATCTTGCTAGAAAGGGAGTAGGCACTGAATGAATGTCTAGGGCAATTGGTATGAATTGGATGGCTAGACAGGTACTGCAAGGACTTGCAATCCCATTCATTGATAAGTGGGACAAATTCTATGGCAAATGTAATAGGTATGCAAGAGGATTGGGATTCATCTCTCTGGGGCTAGAGTGTTGTTAGTATCATTTTGATTGAGGGGTTATTGATTGACTTGTCTAGGACTTTTAAACTGATCAGATTATAGCAGTATAGGTGTTTGTGGGATATATCAGGCTGCAGTATTTTGGGTTGAAAACAGCAGATATTACTACACTAGGATATCTCAGGATTATGTTTAAAACGACAATAAACTATACTATACAAATAGTCGGAGTCTAAGAAACTAAGATAGATGAGCTAAGTTTACTTGCACATGTGCAGGTAAAATAGATATTATTGCTATAAAGAGACATGGTCAACTGAAAGACAGACCAATGCCTTCGGAATGCTCAGGGTTATAAACTATTCCACACTGAAAGGGTCAACAGGAAGGTGTGGAGTAGCGATGTTATGTCCAGAGATAATTTAAATTGTTGTATAGACTGATATATGTTAGAAACCTCGTGCAGAGAGCTGTTTGTTTGGCTACAGTTCTTGAGGGTTCGCATGACAATTATTTTGGGTGTAATTTATAGGACCCCAACTCCTTGATAGGGAGTGCAGTAAGCTGCCTATGGACGAAATTCCATTAGCGTTTAGATTGGAAATGTTGTGGTTAATGGGGGTTTTTTTTAACTTTAGACAACTGATTGGACAATGTGACAGGAATTCTTGAGTCTAGTGACTTTCTGATACAGTTCACGATTGCCTTTTTAAATCAGTTTGTGACAGAACAACTAGAGAAACAAATCTGCTTGGACTTGGTTATTGCCAACAAGAAATCACTTGTTAATAATCTGAGTTAATGATGGGCTTCGGCGGAGATATGCAAGCACAAAAATCACTTTCTTTTCAATATATCATGGTAATTACCCAGGAAACTGCAATAAATCTCTGTCACAGACTTACTTGCTGGCCGATTTCATGGGACGGAGAAATTACCTGGGTGGGATAAATTGGGATGCCTGACTATGAGTGTAAGGTAGGTGGTCTTGGCTGGCCAATATTGATATTTTTCAGAGCCTAGTTCTTGCTGCTCAGACAATTTTGTTCCGAGCAGGGAATTAGATCTATCCAAATGATCCCTAATGGATAAAACAATAAGATTTAAAAACATTCTCAATTTGGTCAAAAGAGAGGAATTTATAGGCCTTACTTCGAAAGATAGAGAAATAACAAAAAGGTAAAGAAAAGCAAAAAAGGAATTGAGGCTAGGTCGCAAGGATTCGAAGACTAACCATAAAAAAGCTTTTTTTTTCACGTATACAGAAGTAAGATTAGGGACAAGATAGGCCCTCTTTAGAGTAATTCAGCGTCAGATCCTGACATGTTAGGGATATGTGTGAAATTTCAATTCTTACGTTCCTCTCAGTTTTACCCAGAAAATACAGCAAAATTCCAGAAGTAATAGATTAGTAGAGAGGACGATAAATAAACTATGCACGATTGCGTAAACTAGTTGGACAAGGTCTCAGACAAATAGAGACATTAACAAACCTAACAAAATCCCCTGTCCCTGATGAACTGTTGCAAGGGTGTTTAAAGGAATGTAAAGAGGAAGTTAGCATACCTTCGGCGAATCTTTCAACATATCATACAAATGGCATAGTGCCTGATAATGGAAAATGGCAAATGTAATATCTTTTTTACTAGGCCAGTGTTGGACATGTCTTAGCTTATACTTATAGACATACGCTTTACCTTCTAAATAGTGGGAAAATTTATGGAATTAATAATTGCCGAAACAATTCGGAGCCATCTTGATAGGCATAAATTGATTAAGGAATCTCAACACGGCTTTACAGAGGAGCGTTCCTGTCTTTCGAATTTACAAAACTTTTTTTCACTAAGGTGTTAGTGGAAGGTAGATCATCGGTAATGAATATATTATGTATATGGACTTCAGTAAGGCTTTCGATAGAGTTCCACATCAGAGGCTATTGGGGAAACTTTAAAGCAGAGAGTTTGCATAAATGGGGAGAAATCAGAATGGGGGCACGTTACGAGCGGTGTTTCTAAAAGGTCAGTGTTGGGCCTGTTGTTGTTGAACAATTTACATAAACGACATAGATGAGAGAATAAATAGCGACAATGAGCAAATTTGTTGATGACACAAAATAGGCCATCCAATTCATTCTAATGAGGACACTAGAGCACTCCAGGATGATTTGAATAGACTGATGCAATGGTCAGAGAAGTGGCAGATGCAGTTTAATGTAGATAAATGCAAAGTTCTAAATGTTGGACAGGAAAATAACCTGCCACATATAAAAACTATAATAATGAAATCTTAATACTTCCAATTGCGAAACGTTTAGGAGTTCTGGTTAGCAGTATCGAAACCTGACAACAGTCCATTAGTGTTCGCAATATTGCTAACAGAATCCTTGGCTTAATATCTAGTGTATAAAGAATAGAAGTCCTCAGGGTTGTTATTCAACTTATTATTCCTGGTTAGGCCTCTATTTAGATAATGTGCCACAATTTGGACATCATATTACAGAATGGATTTAAATGCTCTCGAAAACGTACAGAGGAGGATGACAATGTTGATCCATGTATCAGAAATTTCCCTATTAGACAGACTGAGGGCCCTGACTTCTGCAATCTCTAGAAGACGTAGAATTAGGGAGGGTCGGAGGACATATCGAGGTGTAAAAAAGGAAAAAACAGGAATAAATAAATGGGATTTGTATATAGCGTGCTGAAAATTTCCAGCCAGACAGGACTCGCAGCAATGGTTTCAGATGGAAAAGCTAAGATTCAGGGAGGATATAAGGAAACCACTGATTTGTTAATATAGTTGGGGATGAGTGGAACAAACTCCCGAAGTCTAGTTACAGGGCTTAGACCTTGTGTAGTTTTAAAAATTGGTAAGATAAATGCATGATGTGGGTGAGGGTAGTGTGAGTTGGACCTGACTAGCTCGTGTACTAAGTCGTGCCGTGCTTCCTTCCTTAAGAGAAGGGACCTGACTAGTTGTGTCTTGGGCTAAGCCGTGAGGGTGACACGACTTGCTTCGAATTGGGTCAGTAGGCCTGCTCTGCCTGCAGTAGTTCCTTCTTACTTATATTCTTATTGAGTACTTAATTTTATTTTCCATTTTTTTACTGTTGGGTTTCAACAAATTGATGTGTTTAAGTTTTGTATTTTAGCCAGGGAAGTGTGGTGGAGTGTCAGTTAATATTCTTGAATCGATATTCTGATAAACTCAGTTAGGTTGAAACATCGGCTTCTATATACCTGTATAAGTTGAATAGTATCGGAACCTTTGTTTAGTGTGTGTGTACCACCTAGTTGTACTTCACCTAGTTGAGGTTGCAGGGGTCGAGTCCAAGCTCTGACCCGCCTCTTCATTGAGTCGCTACTAGGTCACCTCCCTGAACCGTGAGGCTTAATCATACCTCTGCTTAAGCTATGTATGGTTCCTGCCTCCACTACATCCTTCCCAAACTATTCCACAGCCTGACTACTATGAGGCTGAGAAATATTCCTAACATCCCTGTGATTCATCTGGGCTTCAACTTCCAACTGTATGTCCATTGTTGCTGTGTTCCATCTCTGGAACATCCTGTATATGTCCACCTTGTCAATTCCGTTTCAGTATTCTGTATGTAGTTATCATGTCCCCCCTTATCGCTCCTGTCCTCCAGTGTCGTCCGCGTTGATTACCCTTAGCTCTGGAACTAGTGTTGTTGCTAAGCCTTTGCTACTTTCTCTAGGTTTCTTATGTGCTGGCTAGGTGTGGGTTCCAAAACTGGTGCCGCATACTCCAACCATGGGCCCTCCGAACGTACTCGGTTGTACAGAATCCTGTTCTGAGGCTTTTCTAGGCGCCCATATACTGCAGCAGTTATTTGGGTGATGTGCGCTTCAGGAGGATGTGTCTGGTGTTATACTCACCCCAAGGTCTTTTTCCATGAGTGAGGTTGTAGGTCGCTGGCCCCTAGACTGTACTTCCGTCTGCGGTATTCTTTTGCCCTTCCCCAATTTCATGACTTTGCGCTGGTGGGGATTTGAACTCCAGGATGTCAATTGCTGGACCAGGTCTGAAGCCTGGTCCAGTTCCGTTGTAGGAGTGAGTGTGTGTGTGTGTGTGTGTGTGTGTGTGGTGTGTGTGTGTGTTTTGTTGTGTGTTGTGTGTGTGTGTGTGTGGTGTGTGTGTGTGTGTGTGTGTGTGTGTGCGTGTGTGTGTGTGGTGTGTGCGTGTGTGCGTGTACTTCATATTGTACTCACATAATTGTGGTTGCCAAGGTCGAACTCAGCTAATGGCTCCGACTCTTCACTTGATCGCTCTAGGTACTCCTCTCTCTCTCTGCTCCGGGGAGGCCCCAAGAGAGCAGAGTAGGTTACATGCCCTCCACTACACCACTTTCCGACTTTTTCACTTCGATAACTCTAACAATTAAAGAATATTCTTCTAATATCTTCTTTGATCATCTGAGTCCTTCCAACTCCAACTGTGACCCTTGTTTCTGTGTCCCTTCTGGAAACATCCTGTCTCCGTCCACCTTATCTATTCCTCTCAGTATTTTGAATGGCGTTATCATGTCGTCCCTAACCCTCTGTCTCTTCAGTGTCGTAGGCGATTTCCTTAACCTTTCTTCGTTTGACATTCTCCTTAGCTCTGGAACTAGCTTGTTGCAAAACCTTTGCTCTTTCTCTAATTTCTTGACGTGCTTGACCAAGTGTGGGTCCAAATGAGTCCTTCTTACTCCAGTATGGGTCTGTCTCACCACGATGTACAGAGTCTTGAATCGATTCCTTACTGACGGTATCGGATACGTTTTCTCCAAGTTTTCCAGGCTGCCTAATTATGCGGCAGCAGTTATCTGGTTGATGCGCACTTCAGGAGATGTTGCTCGGTATTATACTCCACCCAAGATCTTTTTATTGGGTGAGGTTTGCAGTCTTTGGCCACTAGACTTTACTCTGCGGTCTTCTTTGCCTTCCAGAGCTTCATACTTTGCAGTTGGCGGGGATTAAATTCGTTGGTCGCCAGTTGCTGTTTACACACCGTCCTGCCTGTCTAGGTCTCTTTTTTGTCCAGCCTGATACCATCTGATTAATTCTCCCTTATGAACTTCACATCATCTGCGAAAACAGGAAATCACTTCTGAGTCTATCCCTTCCATCATGTCAGTCACATATTCAAAAATTGCACTGGTCCTAGGCCTGACCCCTGTGGTACCAACGCTCGTCGCATGCCTCCATGTGATTTCATCACGTCCACGACTTGTTGTTGCCTCCCTGTCAAGTATTCTCTGATCCATTGCAGTGGCCTTTCTGTTGTACGGTGCCTGATCCTCTAGCTTTTACACCAATCTTCTGTGAGGAACTGTGTCGAAGGCCTTCTTGCAGTCAAGAAATGAAATTCTACCCACCATCTGTCTCTCTCTCTCGTGTCTTCTTCCGTCCTTGTCGTAAAAACTCTGTAGTTTGTGACACAGGATTTGCCTACCATGAATCCATGCTGGTTGCCGTTTATAAATGGTTCCAATCTAGGTGCTCCAACACTATCCTCTGTGTGATGTGTGTTGTGTTGTGTGTGTGTGTGTGTGTGTGTGTGTGTGTGTTGTGTGTGTGTGTGTGTTTGTGTGTGAAGCTTGTACTCACCTATTTGTGGTTGTAAGGGTTGGATTCACGGTTCGTTGCCCCTCCTCTTCGCTCGTCGCTACTAGGTTCACTCTCTCCATGCTCTCTCAGCTTTATCGTACTCTTTTATTAAGCTATGTATGGATTCTCCCTCACTACTTCATTGTCCAAATTGTTCCACTTCCTGACAACTCTAAGCCGAAAGTAATACTTCCTATCGTTTAAGTTGTAACTACCAGTTGTGACCGTTGTTTGCTGTGTCCGCCTCGGAAACATTTTGTTCCACTGTCCACCTTTGTCAGTTTCTTCTCAATACACGTCGTTTATCATGTCCCCCCTATCATTCCTTCACTCCGTGTCGTTCATGTTGAGTTCATTTAAACTCTTCGCGGATCATACCACTTAATTCCGGACCTGTCTTGTTGCAAAACTTTTTGCACTTTTTCCAATTTCTTGACGAGTTTGACCAGGTTGTGAGTTCCATACTGAGCCTGATGTTCTCGGTGTGCAGCGTCTTGAAATCCTCCTTACTAGATGTACGATACGATATTCTTAGGTTTGCTAGGGGCCAATATGCTGCAGCAAGTTATTTGTTGATTTGTGCCCAAGAAGAATTTGTTTGTTGTGATGCTCACACCAAGATTCTCTCATGTGAGTGAGTTTCGCAACCTTTGATCCCTAGGGCCTGGCAATGCTCCGTCTGTGGTCTTCTTTTGTCCTTCTCAAAGCTCCTGATTTTGCATCTTTGGGTTTATAACTCCAGGGCACCCATTTATCGCGACCAGGCTTGTATCATGTCCAGAATCCTCCTTGTTGACTTACCTGATACTCGTCCAACTCTTTAGTTTAATGATGCCTCTCTGTCTCCTTCATTAATATTTGGGGACTATCGTATAATGTATTTGATTTTTTTTTGAACCTCAGACAGTTGCTCTGTTTTGGAATGATTTATTGAATGATTGTCTTAGTGTACACAGAGTGCGTCTGCTCCCTCTTCGGGGGGGACATCATGGAGAGATGTTTTCCTGGGCCCACCAGTGTCGAGATATTATAGTTAAACTTAGCAGTTTTTCATCTCCAGTATTTCCTACTGTACCTTACTGCCTCGATTTTGTGGAAGGCTCTCTGTCTCATTGTGGAATACCTCCCTCAATATTTGTGTTGTGTGTGTGTGTGTGTGTGTGTGTGTGTGTGTGTGTGTAGTCACCTATTTGTACTCACTATTTGTTGGTGCAGGGGGTGGAGTCTTAGTCTGGCCCGACTATTCACGGTTGCTACTGGGGCCTCTCTCTCCGCTCCATGAGACTTTATTATCGTTCTTAAAATGTGTATGGTTCCTGCCTCCACTACGTCATTTTCTAGGCTAATCACGGCCTTGAAAACTTCTATGACTGAAGAAATACTTCCTAATTCTCTTGACTCATTTGTGTCTTCAAATTACTATTGTTGCTCTTGTTTCTGTTGTCCCACTCCTGGAACATCCTGTCCTGTCCACCTTGTCTATTCACGCAGTATTTTATATGTCGTTTTCATGTCTCCCCTGACCCCTCCTGTCTCCAGTGTCGTCAGGCCGTTTTTCATAATCTTTTTCCCTTTAATCTCTTGTGTGTGGGTGTGTGTGTCCTTGTGTGTTGTGTGTGTGTGTGTGTGTGTGTGTGTGAGTAACTTATAGCTTCAAACATTTATATGATAAAATTGGTTTACATTTATAAGATATAACTGGTTGACATGAAATATTAAAGTTACAATCTATGACAATTAACTCAAAACAATTGGTTCGTGTGTGTGATTTTTTTTTCTTAACGAAAATTTTGTTATGCATTGGTGGCTATTGGTGTATTATTGAGATATATAGTGGAAGAAGAGAACAGAAAATATACACACCTAAAAATATTTAGATAAACACAAGCTGTTGCTGATATAAATTGTGCTTTAACATAAGTCTATGTAACATATTCTCCACCTCCCCTTCAAATTACAGGCACTGTACTTATCACTACAGGAATCCAGCTAACTAGTTTCCTGAATTCCTTCATTTAATGTTACTTGTTCCATACCTAAAGCACGTAAGTCACAGGAAAACATTTGCCTCCACTTGACTCCACACATTTTCAGAGAGTTTTCTAACTTTCTCCATCATAGAGTTCAGAGTTTACAAATCCTAAGAGGTCTCTCAGAAACTAAGAAGTGAATCCACTCTTTGTGGGTTATCTGCACATCATCCACATATCTAACTATATTTTTGAGTATTGTGGTTTCAAAAATCCTCCATTACAAATAGGGTGACATTGATTTACCTAGATGGTACGCCAGATTTATCTACGTTAGGAAATTTGTTATTGAGCTCATATTTACAATCATAATGTACAATTTAAATCAACCAATTATTTCATAGTGTTTAAAGGAGATCATATTTTGAGGTTTCTTGCAGATAATCCAACGGTCATCTACTGGTACTTAGTAAACAATGCTGTACCATCAAAGCTAAATGGGTTTGAAATCATTATAACGTTGTAATCTAGAAGTTTATTTAACAACAAAACAAACAAAAAAAAAAAGGCACGTACCGCGGACTTTGTAAATGGTGCAAGTCGGACTGAAACGTAGTCGTAAGTTCCTCTTTCTTAAGTGCGGGACTATTTTTTGTAGAAGTATATTTACCACGAGGTGTAAATCTCTTAGTGTAAAGTATATATTTGATTGATTGCTTTCTTTTTCTATGTTCTAGGCGTTTTAACATTCTTCAGTTTTAGAATTATGTTACTTGCCAATTATTTACCCACAAACTGAAGACATGTTAGTTTGTAGTCATAACTTTGTGTTAAATTAGACGTTGACGCATTTTACCCATTAAGAGGAACCATGGTCTCAGGTGGCAGGGTCTGGTTAACTCAGGAGATAACTTACTCTGACTGTGGTCGCAAACTTGTCTGTCACTTTTTAGATTGCTTGTGATGAGTTATCAATAAAACCTCTTCTGATTCCTTCAAATTTTTTTAAAAGGTCTTAGTTAGGTCGCCTAGGTTCATTATTGTCAAGTGGACAGAAGTTATGAACACGGGGATATCTTTCTCCGAATCCCACTGAACAGAAATTAATCTATTTTTTGTTGTGTTCGTCCCCCCCAATTTTCTTTTTTTGTTTTAATAGATGATAGGTCAGCCATTTTGTTTCAGGTTTTTTTGCGATAATTTATAATTTTCATTATTAAACTGCTTCACTTTCAAGCTGGTAACAATTGTTATTCAAATTGTGATGACTTCAACTTAATAATAACTTGTGATTTTAGTATATGATCACTCTGAGATTTAAAAGTGAAATTTCTTTTCAAGTTGACGACAAAGTTGCTGTTTACTTTGAGTAAGTTTAAGCTGAGGGTTTTATCTCTCCTAATTGCATTATTTTATTGGAACAAAATGACTTACAGTTTTGGTGTTATGCAGTACGAGGGACCGTAATACATCTGGCTAACATAAGTTGTTGATTCATTATCTTAGTTCTTGAGTATAATGAAGGAAAAGCAACAAAACTTGAGGGAAAAATTCTTGGCATTTACATGGACGGTCGTATTGTTAATAGCCAAGGTGTTACTGTCGGACACAAACAACGTAGTGGTGTCTGTCGGACACAACAACGTAAGTGTTACTGTTCGGATCACAAACGTAAGGGTTACTGTTGGGACCACAACAATGTCTTCAAATGTTGGTACATAGATTTACAGTTAAAATGCATGAAATGGTTCACTTTCATTAATGGCAACTGCCACTGTGACGTAACCTCCAGGCTACTCACCTTACTGTCCCCGTATATAATCCTTTCCCTGCATATGCTCACATGCTAATTATCCGTAACTCCTGTATCATGCATTCTTCCACAATTTTTTCTATATTTTCTTTGATAAAGTCATTAGTTGTCAAAACATTTCACACAATAAAGACACCAAGTGCTGCACCAATTGTGTCTTTCTTCTACTTAAGCGTTTTTTAAACAATTTATATTCATGTCTGACATCGAACAGATTTAAATATAAGATAGTTTTGCCTTGAAATAATCAGTGGGAAGCAGTGTAGCCTAAAACAGGCGGCACAACCAGGTAACTTATAACAGGCGACACACCAGGTAAATTATATAATCAGGCGCACACCAGTGTAACTTTAAACAGGCGCACACAGGTAACTTATAAAGCGCGCACACCAGGTAACTTATACTCAGGCGCACACACCAGGTAACTTTTACAGGGCGCACACCAGGACTTATAACAGGCGCACACCAGGTAACTTATAACAGGCGCACACCAGTGTAACTTATAACAGGCACACACAAGGTAACTTATAACTGGCACACACCAGGTTAATTATAACAGGCGCCAACCAGGTACTTATAAAGGCCGCACACCAGGTAACTATAACAGGCGCACACAGGTACTTTTAACGGCGCACACCAGGTAACCTTATAAACAGGCGCCACCACCAGGTAACTTATAACAGGCGCACACCAGGGTAAACTTATAACATGGCGCCCACCAGGTAACTTATAACAGGGCGCACACAGGTAACTTAAACAGGCGCACACCAGGTAACTATTAACAGGCACACACCAGGTAACTTATAACAGGCGACACACAGTAACTTATAAACAGGCAACACCAGGTAACTTATAACAGGCGCACACCAGGAGACTTATAACAGGCACACACCAGGTAACTTATAACAGGCGCACACCAGGTAACTTTAACAGCGCACACCGTCTTATTATAACAGGCCGCACACCAGGTTAACTCATAAAGGCGCACACCAGGTAAACTTATAACAGTGCGCACAACAGGTAAACTTATAACAGGCGAACACCAGGGTAACTTATAACAGGCGCACAACAGCGTACTCATAACAGGCGCACACCAGGTAACTTATAACAGGACACACACCAGGTAACTTATACAAGGCGCACACCAGGTAACTTTAACAGGCACATCACAGGTAACTTACTAACTGGCCGACACACCAGGTAACTTATAACAGGCGGAACACCAGGTAAACTCATAAAACAGGAGCACACCAGTGTAACCTTCATAACAGGGCGCACCCCAGGTACTAATAACTGTCGCACACCAGGTACTCATAACAGGGCACACAGGTAACTCCATAACAGGCGCACACCAGGTAACTTATAACAGGCGCACACCGTGTAACTTATAACAGGCGCACACACAGGTAAATTATAACAGGCGCACACTAGGTAATTATTACAGGCGCACAACCTGGTAACTTATAACAGGCGCAACCCAGGTAACTCATAACAGGCGCACACCAGGTAACGCAAACAGGCGCACATCCAAGTAAACTCTTAACAGGGCGCACACCAGGTAACTCATAACAGGCGCACCACCAGGTAACTCATAACAGGGCGCACACCAGGTAACTCATAACAGGCGCCACAGGTAAATCTTAGATTTGAGAAATGTTTGAATGAGCCAACAGATATCAGGATCCTACTGAAGTCTTCTACAATTGGGAATAGTTACAGTCTTTTGACATGACTTACTGCACTAGTTGAAACATCTGCCATCTGTGATGCCGCTCCCAAATGCTGTATCATTAATATATAAGAACTTTCCGAGTTAATGCTGTATTTGTTTTCTAAGACTCAGTAGTTCGGGATTTTACCGCAAACTTTCTTTTATCATCAATCTCTTCTTTCTCATGGGTATCTTTACTGTGGAAACGATTCTCGATAACCCGTGGCTGTATTTGTTTTAATTAAAAACCAAGCATTTGTATAAAGCCCCCCCCCCCCCCCAACCATTTGTTTTTTATATTAATTCCTGGCTATTTTGGAGCATCTGGGAAAGTGGATAGACGAGAATTCTTTTTTAACAACTCCCGTGAATATGTTACCTATTAGCATAATTACTTTCACTGTTGACTATCAACCCATAACGCCATTTATAGAACGCTTGCTCAACTGCTTCTAGTGTTATAGCCCTGGTGGATATACTGTTCTTTTAGTCAAGACTGATGACTATTATGTATCTCAAGGCTATGATTGACTGATTACCTCAGGATCCTTCTTCACGTTTCTCAATCATTTTTCTTGTAAAAGAAGCGATAAATCCTCTGGTTGGCGCAACCAGTGATTCATTCTGTCTTCTTCCTTTTCAAAACCACTTTGTAATACTCTCACCTACAAGAGTCTTTGAATCATGGTACAGAGATATATGCCTAACATAATGGGCATAACTTCTGCTAATGGACTGTGCCCACTGTGACGCGCCGCCTCCAACTGTCTCGCCTCATTTTGGTCTCACTATATAAGTCCGTTACGTCAGCATTTACTCTACTTTTTTCTGGGATGATGGGACTGAACACCTCAAATCTCTTGTTCACGTCTTCCAACGTTTTCTCTGCAATAGACTGACAAAGCCACTTGCAGGCGAAACGTTCCCTCAGGAGAGCAACAGAGTGTTGCACAAGTGTTTCAGTTACCTACTTGTCGTTTTTTTAATAATTTAAATAATAATACCTGTCTGACACAGGAATATCTTAAAATCCTGGAAGAATGAATTCTTCTTCGTCTCCAGCTCCTGTCTTATTTTTAGCATGATCTTCTTCCACTATTGGACTCTTACAGATCATTTACTCCGACGTCAACTGCTTCTCAACATCTGTCTCCAGTATATGAGACCTTTCACTGTGCACGTGACGTTCTCTTATCTCAAGGCTCAGGAAATTATTTACCTCAACATTCCTTTTTCATATTTTACTATTTTTTGTATGTATTGCACTGACACAGCTGCTTGATGAGACGTTTCCACATTGAAGATTCCCAATTGTTGCACTAGCAACATGTATGTTAGAAAATATCTTCTCAGTCTTAGAGTGGTACGTAGGTGAACTGAGCCAGACAGTGAGAGTGGTGGAGGAAATCTCTGCACTCAGATACAAGGAAATATATGATTAGCAACAAGACTCCAGTGAACCTCAATTAAGAGATAGGGCCAAGATCTGAAACTCAGCCCCCGCACACACACACACACACACACACACACACACACACACACACACACACACACACACACACATACATACACACACATACACACACATACACACACACACACACACACACACACACACACACACACACACACACACACACATGCACATATGCACACACGCATGGGTTCATGGAAGGCAAATCCTGTGTCACAAACCTCCTGGAGTTTTATGACAAGGTAACAGAAGCAAGACACAAGAGAGAGGGTTGGGTTGATTGCGTTTTCCTAGACTGCAAGGTCTTTGACACAGTTCCCCACAAGAGTTTAGTGCAGAAGCTGGAGGATCAGGCGCATGTAACAGAGAGGGCACTGCAATGGATCAGGGAATACCTTACAGGGAGGCAACAACGAGTCATGGTACGTGAAGAGGTATCACAGTGGGCGCCTGTGACGAGCGGGGTCCCACAGGGGTCAGTTCTAGGACCAGTGCTATTTTTGATATATGCGAACGACATGATGGAAGGAATAGACTCTGTAGTGTCCCTGTTCGCAGATGACGTGAAGTTGATGAGAAGAATTAAATCGGATGAGGATGAGGCAGGACTACAAAGAGACCTGGACAGGCTGGACATGTGGTCCAGAAACTGGCTTCTCGAATTCAATCCTGCCAAATGCAAAGTCATGAAGATTGTGGAGGGGCAAAGAAGACCGCAGACAGAGTATAGGCTAGGTGGACAAAGACTACAGACCTCACTCAGGGAGAAAGACCTTGGGGTGACCATAACACCGAGCACGTCACCGGAGGCACACATCAACCAAATAACTGCTGCAGCATACGGGCGCCTGGCAAACCTGAGAATAGCGTTCCGATACCTTGATAAGGAATCGTTCAAGACACTGTACACTGTGTATGTTAGGCCCATACTGGAGTATGCAGCACCAGTCTGGAACCCACACCTGGTCAAGCACGTCAATAAGTTAGAGAAAGTACAAAGGTTTGCAACAAGGCTAGTTCCAGAGCTCAGGGGAATGTCGTACGAGGAAAGGTTGAGGGAAATCGGACTGACGACACTGGAGGACAGAAGGGTCAGGGGAGACATAATAACGACATACAAGATATTGCGGGGAATAGACAAGGTGGACAGAGACAGAATGTTCCAGAGAGGGGACACAGAAACAAGGGGTCACAATTAGAAGCTGAAGACTCAGACGAGTCACAGGGACGTTAGGAAGTGTTTCTTCAGTCATAGAGTCGTCAGAAAGTGGAATAGCCTAGCAAGTGAAGTAGTGGAGGCAGGAACCATACATAGTTTTAAGAAGAGGTATGACAAAGCTCAGGAAGCAGAGAGGGAGAGGACCTAGTAGCGATCAGTGAAGAGGCGGGGCCAGGAGCTGAGTCTCGACCCCTGCAACCACAATTAGGTGAGTACACACACACACACACACACACACACACACACACACACACACACACACACACACACACACACACACACACACACACACACACACTCAGGAGGGATCAGGAGCAGTGTCTCAATTCCTCCAATGATATATTTGAGGTATATAACTAATCACTGTGGAGTAAGTTGCACAATGGAAAAGAACTATATAACCTAACATTAAATAATGAATAAGATTTTTGCCCACTGCGACTGAATTACTCAGTAATGAATGAAAGTCAGCATTACACAAACGGTCTTTACCTACGAAGTGTAGTTTAATATTTTCTTTGACATTGCTGGCTTAACAATATATTTTATTTCTCAAAAGAAAATCTCCTTCAGAAAATATTATTCTTGGTATAGATGAGAGAGAGAGCAAACAATAAATCATTTATCCACTAACGCAAGTATGAATTCAGAAATAAATTTAAGAGACATTATTCAAAAAGTTTCAGAGGGAGAGATAGAAAGTCAGTGTTTGTTTTGGTTATTGTTTTGATGTTGACATTTGTGAAAGTCATTGTGGTGTTAACGGGAAAGAATAACGACAGAAAATGTTGAAGAATGTGGGAAGAGATGGATAAAGCCAAGAAACTAAAGAATATTAAAGAGAAACATAAATACGGGTAATACCGAGTGTGAGGAAGGGTGAGATAGTGAGGAAGTGAAAGGCACTGCACATCACCAAATGTGTGTAAGACGTTAGAAGGCAGCACAACGCCACAACTTCGAGTGTTCGGGAAGTTTGCGAGAGAGAAGGAGGGAGAAACTGATGTAGTAAGAGAAATTAGAGGATACGCACCCCCTATGACAAGTATATGAAGCAGACAAAGAGGATGGAAAAGAATCACATCACAATACAATAATCACACACCCAGTGTGTCCGTAGGAAATCAGCTGAAGCGGGTCACGTCCTCACTAAACTTACATTACAGATCTAGCGCCTGACTCTAGCTGTGTTTTACGAGCACCGGCCACGAACCAGCCAGCTGAATATTAAGTTTTCTCGTACATACTGACATAACCTCCTACCTCTCACACCCACGCACATTGTGCGAAGTAAATTTAAAAAAGGAATATGGAAAGAGAGGCAAAATAAGGGAGAGGTGGCTACTGTGCTCTAGACAACAAATGAGATAGTGGAGAAAATGACTAATAAATGACAAAACATTTCAGTGCAACAAATATTTATTGAATCTGAGGTCAGTAGATAATAGTTAGCCAGAAAACCTAGAAACGAATACACAAAATAAAAAAAATGGAACGACAGTTGCAGAATGACAGATCGTAAGAGAGACTGATCAACAATTACCATAAAGAGCCTGATAATAGAATGAGAAATGAATGGATTCAACAAAATTGTCTCTGAGAAAGAGAAAGAACAACTGAAAGAAAGATATTCATTTTGAGATAAGGAATAGCACAGGAAAGCTGAAGACAGATATCAACGAATAAATAAAATCCATAAAACAGAAAAATTAGTGAAGTAATGAGACTTCTCAGTGTGATACTATGGGTTCTGAATTGGTTTTTCAATAAATGACTGCAGAAAGTGCAACTACCAAAATTATGGATACAAGATTCATATACTCATAACATTTAAACAAGGAGAGTGACAGGTAACAACTTACAGATTTGTTTCCTTGATTTGTAAGATGTGTACTTAGGTAAGTATTAGAGATGATATTTAGAAGAACTTTGGAATAATAACCAACGAGAAATATTAATTTTAAATGCTAATCCCATATGAGTGTGCAAAGGTAGGGGTGTGCAAAGGTAGGGGTGTGCAAAGGTAGGGGTTTGCAATGGGTAAGGATGTGCTTGGAGTAGGGTTGTGGAAGGGAGGAGTTGTGATAAGTGGTTTAACACCGACAAGTTGAGGTAATCAGTCCCTCAGCCTGGAGTCGATGTGGTCAGTCCATCACTCTTTTAGATTGATGGATTGACCACATCAACTCCAGGCTGTGGAACTGATTACCTCATACTCTTCCTCTCCTTACACCTTTCTGCTTTGTGTTGGACTGATGAAGTCGCTGTGTGGCAAAACGTTTCTTTAATAAAGATTCCCATATATTGCATAAGTGTCTCAATCTTCAAGAGAGGAGTTAGTGGAGGAGAGGGTTAATAAAATTAAAAACAGTCAATGAATCTGAGTTAAAGGTGTGACTTTCAGTGAAAAAGTCAGCTAGAGTATGTAAAGGTGTTCTAGATGTTGGAAGTGACTTCTGTATGCCTGCTGATAGATTAAACAATGTATTGATATAAGTTGAACTGACAATGTGAATCTACAGTTCTTGCAGAGTGGTGCCAGTCGTTTATCTATGTGGTAGCTGTGTGTAAGACATGTGTGTCTGATTTATGATCGTGAGAGTGAAGTTTCCGTAACTCCAAAATCAAAGTTGTGGCTTGAAAAAAAAAATTGATGAGCTCTAATTCGGATCAACATTGTTGACAGAGATTTATGAGAGGCTGAGAGAGCACGAAAAGTAATCAAGGAAAGGAATACAGCTGCAGGAAGTTCATTGGTCGTCAGCAACTGACAGAGTATCAGAGTCTGCCTGTTAATTGCCCTGAATATTTGTCAGCTAGAAACACTAGCAAGAAACAACATCTTTGTTTTCTCTAGATATGTGACGTAACCGAAGTTGTATACCAAGGATAATGATATTACGAGATTCATATTTCTGGATAGCTTGTAACACACTGAGAATCGTAGACAATGAATGTTCAGGTACGCGGTAGAAGTGAAAATTGTTTATATCTGGCTAATGTTTTTGGGTTATTTTCTAAGGAAAAAACAGCTTCTCACCAAACACTGGCTATGTTATGAGGATTAAACTGAAAGTGTTTAAAAAAACAGTACAAGGAAGCCCAGGGAAAAGACAGATAGCGAAGTTTTTGTAAGTTCAGACTGAGGCCAGTTGGTGAGAACTGTCCACTACTACCTATATTAAGGATTTCATGTAGTATAAGTCAAGAATAGAAAAGCAAATGGTTCTCTCCCCACCCTCCACTTATTGAAACCGAAGTTGTTCTAAAAAAAGAGCGTAAAAATAGACAGCATTGGAAAAATGGCCTGGAAATCACAGGAGAGATGTAACTAAGAGGAAGCAGTGAGCTACAACTGTCTTTACTATATTATTACTGCTTATATCTTAAAGTTGTGGTGTTACTCAACTGTCACACATAGTGTTGTGTGTACCAGTGGTTCTACTTCTGGTTACCACCACACACAGTGTTGTGTGTACCAGTGGTTCTACTTCTGGTTACCACCACACATAGTGTTGTGTGTACCAGTGGTTCTACTTCTGGTTACCACCACACATAGTGTTGTGTGTACCAGTGGTTCTACTTCTGGTTACCACCACACACAGTGTTGTGTGTACCAGTGGTTCTACTTCTGGTTACCACCACACATAGTGTTGTGTGTACCAGTGGTTCTACTTCTGGTTACCACCACACACAGTGTTGTGTGTACCAGTGGTTCTACTTCTGGTTACCACCACACATAGTGTTGTGTGTACCAGTGGTTCTACTTCTGGTTACCACCACACATAGTGTTGTGTGTACCAGTGGTTCTACTTCTGGTTACCACCACACACAGTGTTGTGTGTACCAGTGGTTCTACTTCTGGTTACCACCACACATAGTGTTGTGTGTACCAGTGGTTCTACTTCTGGTTACCACCACACACAGTGTTGTGTGTACCAGTGGTTCTACTTCTGGTTACCACCACACACAGTGTTGTGTGTACCAGTGGTTCTACTTCTGGTTACCACCACACACAGTGTTGTGTGTACCAGTGGTTCTACTTCTGGTTACCACCACACATAGTGTTGTGTGTACCAGTGGTTCTACTTCTGGTTACCACCACACACAGTGTTGTGTGTACCAGTGGTTCTACTTCTGGTTACCACCACACATAGTGTTGTGTGTACCAGTGGTTCTACTTCTGGTTACCACCACACACAGTGTTGTGTGTACCAGTGGTTCTACTTCTGGTTACCACCACACACAGTGTTGTGTGTACCAGTGGTTCTACTTCTGGTTACCACCACACACAGTGTTCTGTGTACCAGTGGTTCTACTTCTGGTTACCACCACACACAGTGTTCTGTGTACCAGTGGTTCTACTTCTGGTTACCACCACACACAGTGTTGTGTGTACCGGTGGTTCTACTTCTGGTTACCACCACACACAGTGTTGTGTGTACCGGTGGTTCTACTTCTGGTTACCACCACACACAGTGTTGTGTGTACCGGTGGTTCTACTTCTGGTTACCACCACACACAGTGTTCTGTGTACCAGTGGTTCTACTTCTGGTTACCACCACACACAGTGTTCTGTGTACCAGTGGTTCTACTTCTGGTTGCCACCACACACAGTGTTGTGTGTACCAGTGGTTCTACTTCTGGTTACCACCACACACAGTGTTGTGTGTACCAGTGGTTTCTACTTCTGGTTACCACCACACACAGTGTTGTGTGTACCAGTGGTTCTACTTCTGGTTACCACCACACACAGTGTTTGTGTGTACCGGTGGTTCTACTTCTGGTTACCACCACACACAGTGTTGTGTGTACCGGTGGTTCTACTTCTGGTTACCACCACACACAGTGTTGTGTGTACCAGTGGTTCTACTTCTGGTTACCACCACACACAGTGTTGTGTGTACCAGTGGTTCTACTTCTGGTTACCACCACACACAGTGTTGTGTGTACCAGTGGTTCTACTTCTGGTTACCACCACACACAGTGTTGTGTGTACCAGTGGTTCTACTTCTGGTTACCACCACACACAGTGTTGTGTGTACCAGTGGTTCTACTTCTGGTTACCACCAGTTCTGTTATGAATATCACAACCCTCTATCTATTTCTACCACTTGTGTTAAAACTGACTCAGCTGCCTCGTTCTCAGTTGAGAGTCCTGGTGCTCAACTACATGTGTAATCTGTCCACTTCTGACTCCTCCATCTATTGTTAATATTATGGTCCACCTGGGAATTGTTTTGTTTTAATTAGTAGGTATCGGGCATTTTACCCTCAAAGGGTTACGTCGAAGAGCTCCTGATCCAAGGAATGGGATTTAACTTCACTTTCCTTGCTTTTTCTATGTCTTCTGGTAACTGGCTTATAAATGTTTCTTATTTAAGTGAAGTAAAAACTAAGATAATTCAAAGCAAAAGAGAATTATTGCTAGGAGATTTTTTTTTTTAAATAATCGGACCGGATTTTCTAGAAGAAATTAGCGTCGCAATAACAATTTCGGGTAAAATTATTTTTACCTTTATTCTTCTTGCCTAAAATAAAAACAATGAAAATAAAATAGGAATCTTTCATTACAACATTATGAAGACAAACATTGTTACACAACCTGCTCAAGATGGCGACGTTGAAAGTTGTGAACCCCAAACACAGCATCTCCTCAAAGAGGAACTTAACTTTTCAAGAGTAACCACCCCACTGAGCACATTCCATATATGACATTAATATCATGACATACAGACTGATGTAATTACAAGGGAGGACACACAGAAATCTGCGCCTCATAATTACACTCGCCTTGGAAGGTTCGACTGTAGTCCAGCCAGACAAGAACAAGTCCTCAACCAGCTACACCATAATGGAGTGGCCACTTATTGAGAAATCCAGACTTCTACTTATGCTACACAGTATAATACATAATATAAATATTTCCCCGTGGAAACATTGTAAAATTATATTTCTGTACGTTTCTTTTTTTTTTTGTAGATAGGTGAGTGTTTTGTATGTGTTTGTCTGAACTAACAAAGAAAACTGCAACAAATTTATAACCTTTCTATTTGCTCATGTTTTCTAAATGTAAAGGACGAAAATGTTTAAAGCATAAATATAAACATAAATATACACAAATATAAACATTCACTAGCAAGTTTTGTTGACTTTAATGTTTCAGTATAAACATTAATACAAATATCTTATTGATATATCGTCTCTTCCATCAATCACAATTCTAACATTCACTTTCCTGGCATAAATCACTCACCTATTATACTATAATTGTTATACGTCAGTTCACCTGCTTTACACATTCCATAATTCCATACTACGTTTCCCCGTTATTAATCTACTCTCTCCTTCACTCACTTATTTCATACTCTTTCCTTTTTTGTTTATTTACTTCATATTCACTTCTCTCATATTCTCCTCGTTCATTCTCACCCACTTTTTAATTTCTTGTTACGTACTTTCTTTAAATTCGTTTCTTGCAAGAATGGAACAGATTAATGAAGTCACTGGTTAGTGAAACTCCTTCATAATAGATATACCCAAGTGTTGAAGATATGTCTCATTTATAATAGATATACCCAAGTGTTGAAGATATGTCTCATTCATAACAGATATACCCAAGTGTTGAAGATATGTCTCATTCATAATAGATATACCCAAGTGTTGAAGATATGTCTCATTTATAATAGATATACCCAAGTGTTGAAGATATGTCTCATTCATAATATATATACCCAAGTGTTGAAGATATGTCTCATTCATAATAGATATACCCAAGTGTTTAAGATATGTCTCATTCATAATAGATATACCCAAGTGTTTAAGATATGTCTCATTCATAATAGATATACCCAAGTGTTGAAGATATGTCTCATTCATAACAGATATACCCAAGTGTTGAAGATATGTCTCATTCATAACAGATATACCCAAGTGTTGAAGATATGTCTCATTCATAACAGATATACCCAAGTGTTGAAGATATGTCTCATTCATAATAGATATACCCAAGTGTTGAAGATATGTCTCATTCATAACAGATATACCCAAGTGTTTAAGATATGTCTCATTCATAATAGATATACCCAAGTGTTGAAGATATGTCTCATTCATAATAGATATACCCAAGTGTTGAAGATATGTCTCATTCATAATAGATATACCCAAGTGTTGAAGATATGTCTCATTCATAACAGATATACCCAAGTGTTGGAGATATGTCTCATTCATAACAGATATACCCAAGTGTTGAAGATATGTCTCATTCATAACAGATATACCCAAGTGTTGAAGATATGTCTCATTCATAAACAGATATACCCAAGTGTTGAAGATATGTCTCATTCATAACAGATATACCCAAGTGTGGAAGATATGTCTCATTCATAACAGATATACCCAAGTGTTGAAGATATGTCTCATTCATAACAGATATACCCAAATGTTGAAGATATGTCTCATTCATAACAGATATACCCAAGTGTTGAAGATATGTCTCATTCATAATAGATATACCCAAGTGTTGGTGTTGAAGATATGTCTCATTCATAACAGATATACCCAAGTGTTGAAGATATGTCTCATTCATAACAGATATACCCAAGTGTTGAAGATATGTCTCATTCATAACAGATATACCCAAGTGTGAAGATATGTCTCATTCATAACAGATATACCCAAATGTTGAAGATATGTCTCATTCATAACAGATATACCCAAGTGTTGAAGATATGTCTCATTCATAATAGATATACCCAAGTGTTGGTGTTGAAGATATGTCTCATTCATAACAGATATACCCAAGTGTTGAAGATATGTCTCATTCATAACAGATATACCCAAGTGTTGAAGATATGTCTCATTCATAACAGATATACCCAAGTGTTGAAGATATGTCTCATTCATAACAGATATACCCAAGTGTTGAAGATATGTCTCATTCATAACAGATATACCCAAGTGTTGAAGATATGTCTCATTCATAACAGATATACCCAAGTGTTGAAGATATGTCTCATTCATAATAGATATACCCAAGTGTTGAAGATATGTCTCATTCATAACAGATATACCCAAGTGTTGAAGATATGTCTCATTCATAACAGATATACCCAAGTGTTGAAGATATGTCTCTTCATAACAGATATACCCAAGTGTTGAAGATATTGTCTCATTCATAACAGATATAACCCAAGTGTTGAAGATATGTCTCATTCATAACAGATATACCCAAGTGTTGAAGATATGTCTCATTCATAATAGATATACCCAAGTGTTGAAGATATGTCTCATTCATAACAGATATGCCCAAGTGTTGAAGATATGTCTCATTCATAACAGATATACCCAAGTGTTGAAGATATGTCTCATTCATAAACAGATATACCCAAGTGTTGAAGATATGTCTCATTCATAACAGATATGCCCAAGTGTTGAAGATATGTCTCATTCATAACAGATATACCCAAGTGTTGAAGATATGTCTCATTCATAATATATATACCCAAGTGTTGAAGATATGTCTCATTCATAACAGATATATCCAAGTGTTGAAGATATGTCTCATTCATAATATATATATACCCAAGTGTTGAAGATATGTCTCATTCATAACAGATATGCCCAAGTGTTGAAGATATGTCTCATTCATAACAGATATGCCCAAGTGTTGAAGATATGTCTCATTCATAACAGATATACCCAAGTGTTGAAGATATGTCTCATTCATAACAGATATACCCAATTGTTGAAGATATGTCTCATTCATAACAGATATACCCAAGTGTTGAAGATATGTCTCATTCTGCTACTTCCTATTTTCCTATACCATGAGAATAATAATTCAACATAATTAATAAAAATTATTCCCATGTTTCATGCAAATTCCCCCCAAAAGTGAAGGTGTAATGTGCATTTCAAATGTAGGTAATATACATTACTCTTTCTCCTGGTATAATTAATATTATCTGAACTTCACAGTTGTTGTCTCATGTCTTATTATAATTATAAATACTGGATGTTTTTCCGTAGCGGCGCAGCCCGAGGAAGGTATCCCTGTATTACATATCCCCAGTGACCTCCGAGGAAGGTATCCCTGTATTACATATCCCCAGTGACCTCCGAGGAAGGTATCCCTGTATTACATATCCCCAGTGACCTCCGAGGAAGGTATCCCTGTATTACATATCCCCAGTGACCTCCGAGGAAGTATCCCTGTATTACATATCCCCAGTGACCTCCGAGGAAGGTATCCCTGTATTACATATCCCCAGTGACCTCCGAGGAAGGTATCCCTGTATTACATATCCCCAGTGACCTACGAGGAAGGTATCCCTGTATTACATATCCCCAGTGACCTCCGAGGAAGGTATCCCTGTATTACAAATCCCCAGTGACCTCCGAGGAAGGTATCCCTGTACTACATATCCCCAGTGACCTCCGAGGAAGGTATCCCTGTATTACATATCCCCAGTGACCTCCGAGGAAGGTATCCCTGTACTACACATCCCCAGTGACCTCCGAGGAAGGTATCCCTGTATTACATATCCCCAGTGACCTCCGAGGAAGGTATCCCTGTATTACAAATCCCCAGTGACCTCCGAGGAAGGTATCCCTGTATTACAAATCCCCAGTGACCTCCGAGGAAGGTATCCCTGAATTACATATCCCCAGTGACCTCTGAGGAAGGTATCCCTGAATTACATATCCCCAGTGACTTCCGAGGAAGGTATCCCTGAATTACATATCCCCAGTGACCTCCGAGGAAGGTATCCCTGAATTACATATCCCCAGTGACCTATGAATAAGGTATCCCTGAATTACATATCCCCAGTGACCTCCGAGGAAGGTATCCCTGAATTACATATCCCCAGTGACCTATGAGGAAGGTATCCCTGAATTACATATCCCCAGTGACCTCCGAGGAAGGTATCCCTGAATTACATATCCCCAGTGACCTCCGAGGAAGGTATCCCTGTATTACATATCCCAGTGACCTCTGAGGAAGGTATCCCTGAATTACATATCCCCAGTGACCTATGAGGAAGGTTTCCATGAATTACATATCCCCAGTGACCTCCGAGGAAGGTATCCCTGAATTACATATCCCCAGTGACCTATGAGGAAGGTATCCCTGAATTACATATCCCCAGTGACCTCCGAGGAAGGTATCCCTGAATTACATATCCCCAGTGACCTCTGAGGAAGGTATCCCTGAATTACATATCCCAGTGACCTCCGAGGAAGGTATCCCTGTATTACAAATCCCCAGTGACCTCCGAGGAAGGTATCCCTGAATTACAAATCCACAGTGACCTCTGAGGAAGGTATCCCTGTATTACAAATCCACAGTGACCTCCGAGGAAGGTATCCCTGAATTACATATCCCCAGTGACCTCCGAGGAAGGTATCCCTGAATTACATATCCCCAGTGACCTCTGAGGAAGGTATCCCTGAATTACATATCCCCAGTGACCTCCGAGGAAGGTATCCCTGTATTACAAATCCCCAGTGACCTCCGAGGAAGGTATCCCTGAATTACAAATCCACAGTGACCTCTGAGGAAGGTATCCCTGTATTACAAATCCACAGTGACCTCCGAGGAAGGTATCCCTGTATTACAAATCCACAGTGACCTCCGAGGAAGGTATCCCTGAATTACAAATCCACAGTGACCTCGGCCTCAGTGCACACGACTGCAGAAGTCTTTGTGTATAATACAATACAGGAACACAATAATCCTGAAGCTGAGCAGATGTTGTTCTATCAATAATCAACGAGGCAGGATAGAAGGTGATCAGATGCCACAATCAGAAATAATAGCAGAAAAAAACATTATTTCAATTTTACAATTTCTTCCGAGAAAGTGAAAACTGGAATCTACACAAGTCAAAATCATTCCAGAACTGAACAGCTTTTAAAAAAGCAAGTAAAGTTTATTGTAAGCTTAGTGTACATAACGTAAAAATCTTTAACAATGGTGTAAAGGGAACAACATAGACGTGTAGGCACATAAAGGAACATTAAGTTCATATAACCGAGGAGAACTAAATAAATCTAACACTGACTTATTTGTTGATGAGAAGAGACATTCTCCAGTTACTTCACAGTAACTATTTTGATTTAGCAGGATCAGAAAAAGAAATGTTTTCAAGTCATTTCAGAGAATCCAACAAAATTGTCGCCAACACAGCCTACACAGCCTACACAGCCTACACAGCCGGCACCCGTGAAACCTTCCATCTATTTCATACAATGTATCAACCAATAAGGACCTAGGCTACTCACAATTATATTTTAATCAGATGAAGGCGCTAAAGCCTTAGGGGTCAAACAGGGCCTATAGAATGGAAGACATTAAAATTCGATCCATGCATGGGAAGGATAAGTCCAGTTCCTTGGAAAAAGAGCCTCTCACCGGCAACATGGCAAAATAATGTAATAATATCAAATAATAGTATATCATCTGCAAATCAAAGCTGACAAAAGGTATGTAAATACCCTACTAATACACCAACTTTCTTCTAGGTGGGATAAACCAGTGATGAATTATTGAAGGTGATGATAGAAGCTTGTGTCCACCTATCACAAGGAAAGTAATATCTGGGAGTGACTTAGGTAACATTACACATAGATCATCCACGAGTTCAAACACTCCAAGAATCTTGCGCAACTTACATGACTCAAGCTTTGAAAATATGATGACAATCTAATACAACATTCTCAAGTAATAAACGAAAATTTGAGAGACTGCAGACGAAAATACTGCTGAGAATGATCCGAAAAATTAGTCTCTCCTCGTTAAATACAACATTACTAAACCAAGGATATTTTTTAGAGCTTTCTGTTCTTATTTGCACTCCATTTAAAATTTTCTAAAATTCTGCAAAAAAAAATTACTTTGATTTAAGAAAAAAAACTTTGGTTAAATTTACAAGAATAAAAACTTTAAAATTAGCGCCCACACAGTCCAAAATTAATGCCAAGATATTGTAAGATACATTAGCATTTAAGGTTTGAAGCTGATCAGAAGAAGCGTTCACTGGTTATTACCAGGAAAACAATTTGCTAAATAAAATTGACAAAATGATATTTATACATGTCAAGGTGAGTGATAAGCTGAGGTTTAATAAAGCTCTCCTATGGTTGAAGTTTGAAGCCGATCTGAAAAGGCATTCTTCAGTAACTGATTTGATTCCAATGTCACCATTTTTTTAACTATTTCAGTAAAATTTTAAGTTTGCATCAATTCTTAGGAAATTTGCGGTGTAGCAGCCGTCTTATTAAAAAAAAACATTGCCAATAATATTTTAAAGGCAGTCAGATTAACCATTCTTTAATTATAGAACAGAAAAATTAAATATTGTTTATTCAATAAAATTAGCAAATTGAGCCACATGGAGCGAGGATTTTGTGCTCAGGAAACAACACCAGTGGTGAAAATGTGAAGCCGATCCGATGAGTCATTCTCAAGTTATGGCGAGGAGTCATTCCAGCAATTACAAGATTTTTACTATTTTACTAAATCAATAGATTATACTGGACGGAAACCAAACTTAATAATTGTTGTCCTGGGCCAGAGATGTGGTGTCCTGGGTCAGAGATGTGGTGTCCTGGGTCAGAGATGTGGTGTCCTGGGCCAGAGATGTGGTGTCCTGGGCCAGAGATGTGGTGTCCTGGGCCAGAGATGTGGTGTCCTGGGCCAGAGATGTGGTGTCCTGGGCCAGAGATGTGGTGTCCTGGGCCAGAGATGTGTCAACCATTAAATATTGAAGCCGTTTAGAACAGGTAAACTGAATATTATTTACCGTATTATAGTTTAACAAGATTCCAGACATTCCAGGATGCTGGAAATGGACTTAGCAACTTCTGTCATAGGCTAAGTCAACATACTAATTGTTCCATGAATTTTGTCCTCGTTATTTTAAACACTTGTTAAAAAAATTAAAAGCCGAGTGAGCGAGACGTTCTCGAGTTATGAGCGAAATGAAATGGGAAAATTGGAAGAAAAACTGAAAAATAAAGATAAAATTAGGCAATCTCTTGAAGGTATCCTTGCGGGGATACCTAATTACTGATGAAAATAAAAACAATGTTTTAAAAATAATTATAAATATAAAGGAAAGTGCATCTTAATCACCTCCATTTCTTCACTTTTCTTTCATTGTACCTCATGTGACCCCAACAATAAAGTCTTACTTTTCTCAATCAATTTAAAGACGATCGGGATATATCACATATGGATGATTAATATCTGTATGCAGATTACTCTGCACTGGACAACCTTCACGAAAGGGTTCCATACTTATTTTTAATGTGTAATCAGTCGCTGCTTCTATGGTCATTATAGCCAATACATACATTAAGAAGATGTATTTCGGGTGCTGTCCGATGCCAGGAAATTATCCTGGTATTCCAGTTATCTTTGTCTCAATGGATGCTTTGTAACTCACTGTACAAAGTGCCGCATAAGTTGATAATGCAGTTACATATTATTAAAAATTTGAAGGGTATCAGTGGAGACCTTTATAACTAATCTGGAAACTAATTTAAAAATTTCTTCAAAAAAATTGTAAATTAGAATTAATTAATGTCTCGCACATTGACAATAACACACAGTCGTACTAGCCAGGCTGTGTCAGCATAGTTAATGTCTCGCACATTGACAATAACACACAGTTGTACTGGCCAGGCTGTGTCAGCATAGTTAATGTCTCGCACATTGACAATACACACAGTTGTACTAGCCAGGCTGTGTCAGCATAGTTAATGTCTCGCAAATTGACAATAACACACAGTTGTACTGGCCAGGCTGTGTCAGCATAGTTAATGTCTCGCACATTGACAATAACACACAGTTGTACTGGCCAGGCTGTGTCAGCATAGTTAATGTCTCGCACATTGACAATAAACACAGTTGTACTAGCCAGGCTGTGTCAGCATAGTTAATGTCTCGCACATTGACAATAACACAGTCGTACTGGCCAGGCTGTGTCAGCATAGTTAATGTCTCGCACATTGACAATAACACACAGTTGTACTGGCCAGGCTGTGTCAGCATAGTTAATGTCTCGCACATTGACAATAACACACAGTCGTACTGGCCAGGCTGTGTCAGCATAGTTAATGTCTCGCACATTGACAATAACACACAGTTGTACTGGCCAGGCTGTGTCAGCATAGTTAATGTCTCGCACATTGACAATAACACACAGTTGTACTGGCCAGGCTGTGTCAGCATAGTTAATGTCTCGCACATTGACAATAACACACAGTTGTACTGGCCAGGCTGTGTCAGCATAGTTAATGTCTCGCACATTGACAATAAACACACAGTCGTACTGGCCAGGCTGTGTCAGCATAGTTAATGTCTCGCACATTGACAATAACACACAGTTGTACTGGCCAGGCTGTGTCAGCATAGTTAATGTCTCGCACATTGACAATAACACACAGTTGTACTGGCCAGGCTGTGTCAGCATAGTTAATGTCTCGCACATTGACAATAACACACAGTTGTACTAGCCAGGCTGTGTCAGCATAGTTAATGTCTCGCACATTGACAATAACACACAGTTGTACTGGCCAGGCTGTGTCAACATAGTTAATGTCTCGCACATTGACAATAACACACAGTTGTACTGGCCAGGCTGTGTCAGCATAGTTAATGTCTCGCAAATTGACAATAACACACAGTTGCACTAGCCAGGCTGTGTCAGCATAGTTAATGTCTCACAAATTGACAATAACACACAGTCGTACTAGCCAGGCTGTGTCAGCATAGTTAATGTCTCGCACATTGACAATAACACAGTTGTACTGGCCAGGCTGTGTCAGCATAGTTAATGTCTCGCACATTGACAATAACACAGTTGTACTGGCCAGGCTGTGTCAGCATAGTTAATGTCTCGCACATTGACAATAACACACAGTTGTACTAGCCAGGCTGTGTCAGCATAGTTAATGTCTCGCACATTGACAATAACACACAGTTGTACTGGCCAGGCTGTGTCAGCATAGTTAATGTCTCGCACATTGACAATAACACACAGTTGTACTAGCCAGGCTGTGTCAGCATAGTTAATGTCTCGCACATTGACAATAACACACAGTTGTACTGGCCAGGCTGTGTCAGCATAGTTAATGTCTCGCACATTGACAATAACACAGTTGTACTAGCCAGGCTGTGTCAGCATAGTTAATGTCTCGCAAATTGACAATAACACACAGTTGTACTGGCAGGCTGTGTCAGCATAGTTAATGTCTCGCACATTGACAATAACACACAGTTGTACTGGCCAGGCTGTGTCAGCATAGTTAATGTCTCGCACATTGACAATAACACACAGTTGTACTAGCCAGGCTGTGTCAGCATAGTTAATGTCTCGCACATTGACAATAACACAGTCGTACTGGCCAGGCTGTGTCAGCATAGTTAATGTCTCGCACAATGACAATAACACACAGTTGTACTGGCCCAGGCTGTGTCAGCATAGTTAATGTCTCGCACATTGACAATAACACACAGTCGTACTGGCCAGGCTGTGTCAGCATAGTTAATGTCTCGCACATTGACAATAACACACACAGTTGTACTGGCCAGGCTGTGTCAGCATAGTTAATGTCTCGCACATTGACAATAACACACAGTTGTACTGGCCAGGCTGTGTCAGCATAGTTAATGTCTCGCACATTGACAATAACACACAGTTGTACTGGCCAGGCTGTGTCAGCATAGTTAATGTCTCGCACATTGACAATAACACACAGTCGTACTGGCCAGGCTGTGTCAGACATAGTTAATGTCTCGCACATTGACAATAACACACAGTTTGTACTGGCCAGGCTGTGTCAGCATAGTTAATGTCTCGCACATTGACAATAACACACAGTTGTACTGGCCAGGCTGTGTCAGCATAGTTAATGTCTCGCAAATTGACAATAACACACAGTTGTACTAGCCAGGCTGTGTCAGCATAGTTAATGTCTCGCACATTGACAATAACACACAGTTGTACTGGCCAGGCTGTGTCAACATAGTTAATGTCTCGCACATTGACAATAAACACACAGTTGTACTGGCCAGGCTGTGTCAGCATAGTTAATGTCTCGCAAATTGACAATAACACACAGTTGCACTAGCCAGGCTGTGTCAGCATAGTTAATGTCTCACAAATTGACAATAAACACAGTCGTACTAGCCAGGCTGTGTCAACATAGTTAATGTCTCGCACATTGACAATAACACAGTTGTACTGGCCAGGCTGTGTCAGCATAGTTAATGTCTCGCACATTGACAATAAACACAGTTGTACTGGCCAGGCTGTGTCAGCATAGTTAATGTCTCGCACATTGACAATAACACACAGTTGTACTAGCCAGGCTGTGTCAGCATAGTTAATGTCTCGCACATTGACAATAACACACAGTTTGTACTGGCCAGGCTGTGTCAACATAGTTAATGTCTCGCACATTGACAATAACACACAGTTGTACTAGCCAGGCTGTGTCAGCATAGTTAATGTCTCGCACATTGACAATAACACACAGTTGTACTAGCCAGGCTGTGTCAGCATAGTTAATGTCTCGCAAATTGACAATAACACACAGTTGTACTGGCCAGGCTGTGTCAGCATAGTTAATGTCTCGCACATTGACAATAACACACAGTTGTACTGGCCAGGCTGTGTCAGCATAGTTAATGTCTCGCACATTGACAATAACACACAGTTGTACTAGCCAGGGCTGTGTCAGCATAGTTAATGTCTCGCACATTGACAATAACACAGTCGTACTGGCCAGGCTGTGTCAGCATAGTTAATGTCTCGCACATTGACAATAACACACAGTTGTACTGGCCAGGCTGTGTCAGCATAGTTAATGTCTCGCACATTGACAATAACACACAGTCGTACTGGCCAGGCGGTGTCAGCATAGTTAATGTCTCGCACATTGACAATAACACACAGTTGTACTGGCCAGGCTGTGTCAGCATAGTTAATGTCTCGCACATTGACAATAACACACAGTTGTACTGGCCAGGCTGTGTCAGCATAGTTAATGTCTCGCAATTTGACAATAACACACAGTTGTACTGGCCAGGCTGTGTCAGCATAGTTAATGTCTCGCACAATTGACAATAACACACAGTCGTACTGGCCAGGCTGTGTCAGCATAGTTAATGTCTCGCACATTGACAATAACACACAGTTGTACTGGCCAGGCTGTGTCAGCATAGTTAATGTCTCGCACATTGACAATAACACACAGTTGTACTGGCCAGGCTGTGTCAGCATAGTTAATGTCTCGCAAATTGACAATAACACACAGTTGCACTAGCCAGGCTGTGTCAGCATAGTTAATGTCTCACAAATTGACAATAACACACAGTCGTACTAGCCAGGCTGTGTCAGCATAGTTAATGTCTCGCACATTGACAATAACACAGTTGTACTGGCCAGGCTGTGTCAGCATAGTTAATGTCTCGCACCATTGACAATAACACAGTTGTACTGGCCAGGCTGTGTCAGCATAGTTAATGTCTCGCACATTGACAATAACACACAGTTGTACTAGCCAGGCTGTGTCAGCATAGTTAATGTCTCGCACATTGACAATAACACACAGTTGTACTGGCCAGGCTGTGTCAACATATTAATGTCTCGCACATTGACAATAGCACACAGTTTGTACTAGCCAGGCTGTGTCAGCATAGTTAATGTCTCGCACATTGACAATAACACACAGTTGTACTAGCCAGGCTGTGTCAGCATAGTTAATGTCTCGCAAATTGACAATAACACACAGTTGTACTGGCCAGGCTGTGTCAGCATAGTTAATGTCTCGCACATTGACAATAACACACAGTTGTACTGGCCAGGCTGTGTCAGCATAGTTAATGTCTCGCACATTGACAATAACACACAGTTGTACTAGCCAGGCTGTGTCAGCATAGTTAATGTCTCGCACATTGACAATAACACAGTCGTACTGGCCAGGCTGTGTCAGCATAGTTAATGTCTCGCACATTGACAATAACACACAGTTGTACTGGCCAGGCTGTGTCAGCATAGTTAATGTCTCGCACATTGACAATAACACACAGTTGTACTGGCCAGGCTGTGTCAGCATAGTTAATGTCTCGCACATTGACAATAACACACAGTTGTACTGGCCAGGCTGTGTCAGCATAGTTTAATGTCTCGCACATTGACAATAACACACAGTTGTACTGGCCAGGCTGTGTCAGCATAGTTTATGTCTCGCACATTGACAATAAACACACAGTCGTACTGGCCAGGCTGTGTCAGCATAGTTAATGTCTCGCACATTGACAATAACACACAGTTGTACTGGCCAGGCTGTGTCAGCATAGTTAATGTCTCGCACATTGACAATAACACACAGTTGTACTGGCCAGGCTGTGTCAGCATAGTTAATGTCTCGCACATTGACAATAACACACAGTTGTACTGGCCAGGCTGTGTCAGCATAGTTAATGTCTCGCACATTGACAATAACACACAGTCGTACTGGCCAGGCTGTGTCAGCATAGTTAATGTCTCGCACATTGACAATAACACACAGTTGTACTGGCCAGGCTGTGTCAGCATAGTTAATGTCTCGCACATTGACAATAACACACAGTTGTACTGGCCAGGCTGTGTCAGCATAGTTAATGTCTCGCAAATTGACAATAACACACAGTTGCACTAGCCAGCTGTGTCAGCATAGTTAATGTCTCACAAATTGACAATAACACACAGTCGTACTAGCCAGGCTGTGTCAGCATAGTTAATGTCTCGCACATTGACAATAACACAGTTGTACTGGCCAGGCTGTGTCAGCATAGTTAATGTCTCGCACATTGACAATAACACAGTTGTACTGGCCAGGCTGTGTCAGCATAGTTAATGTCTCGCACATTGACAATAACACACAGTTGTACTAGCCAGGCTGTGTCAGCATAGTTAATGTCTCGCACATTGACAATAACACACAGTTGTACTGGCCAGGCTGTGTCAACATAGTTAATGTCTCGCACATTGACAATAGCACACAGTTGTACTAGCCAGGCTGTGTCAGCATAGTTAATGTCTCGCACATTGACAATAACACACAGTTGTACTAGCCAGGCTGTGTCAGCATAGTTAATGTCTCGCAAATTGACAATAACACACAGTTGTACTGGCCAGGCTGTGTCAGCATAGTTAATGTCTCGCACATTGACAATAACACACAGTTGTACTGGCCAGGCTGTGTCAGCATAGTTAATGTCTCGCACATTGACAATAACAACAGTTGTACTAGCCAGGCTGTGTCAGCATAGTTAATGTCTCGCACATTGACAATAACACAGTCGTACTGGCCAGGCTGTGTCAGCATAGTTAATGTCTCGCACATTGACAATAACACACAGTTGTACTGGCCAGGCTGTGTCAGCATAGTTAATGTCTCGCACATTGACAATAACACACAGTTGTACTGGCCAGGCTGTGTCAGCATAGTTAATGTCTCGCACATTGACAATAACACACAGGTTGTACTGGCCAGGCTGTGTCAGCATAGTTAATGTCTCGCACATTGACAATAACACACAGTTGTACTGGCCAGGCGTGTGTCAGCATAGTTAATGTCTCGCACATTGACAATAACACACAGTTGTACTGGCCAGGCTGTGTCAGCATAGTTAATGTCTCGCACATTGACAATAACACACAGTCGTACTGGCCAGGCTGTGTCAGCATAGTTAATGTCTCGCACATTGACAATAACACACAGTTGTACTGGCCAGGCTGTGTCAGCATAGTTAATGTCTCGCACATTGACAATAACACACAGTTGTACTGGCCAGGCTGTGTCAGCATAGTTAATGTCTCGCACATTGACAATAACACACAGTTGTACTAGCCAGGCTGTGTCAGCATAGTTAATGTCTCGCACATTGACAATAACACACAGTTGTACTGGCCAGGCTGTGTCAACATAGTTAATGTCTCGCACATTGACAATAACACACAGTTGTACTGGCCAGGCTGTGTCAGCATAGTTAATGTCTCGCAAATTGACAATAACACACAGTTGCACTAGCCCGGCTGTGTCAGCATAGTTAATGTCTCACAAATTGACAATAACACCAGTCGTACTAGCCAGGCTGTGTCAGCATAGTTAATGTCTCGCACATTGACAATAACACAGTTGTACTGGCCAGGCTGTGTCAGCATAGTTTAATGTCTCGCACATTGACAATAACACAGTTGTACTGGCCAGGCTGTGTCAGCATAGTTAATGTCTCGCACATTGACAATAACACACAAGTTGTACTAGCCAGCTGTGTCAGCATAGTTAATGTCTCGCACATTGACAATAACACACAGTTGTACTGGCCAGGCTGTGTCAACATAGTTAATGTCTCGCACATTGACAATAACACACAGTTGTACTAGCCAGGCTGTGTCAGCATAGTTAATGTCTCGCACATTGACAATAACACACAGTTGTACTAGCCAGGCTGTGTCAGCATAGTTAATGTCTCACAAATTGACAATAACACACAGTTGTACTGGCAGGCTGTGTCAGCATAGTTAATGTCTCGCAAATTGACAATAACACACAGTCGTACTGGCCAGGCTGTGTCAGCATAGTTAATGTCTCGCACATTGACAATAACACACAGTTGTACTGGCCAGGCTGTGTCAGCATAGTTAATGTCTCGCACATTGACAATAACACACAGTTGTACTGGCCAGGCTGTGTCAGCATAGTTAATGTCTCGCACATTGACAATAACACACAGTTGTACTGGCCAGGCTGTGTCAGCATAGCTAATGTCTCGCACATTGACAATAACGCACAGTTGTACTGGCCAGGCTGTGTCAGCATAGTTAATGTCTCGCACATTGACAATAACACAGTCGTACTAGCCAGGCTGTGTCAGCATAGTTAATGTCTCGCACATTGACAATAACACACAGTTGTACTGGCCAGGCTGTGTCAGCATAGTTAATGTCTCGCACATTGACAATAACACACAGTTGTACTGGCCAGGCTGTGTCAGCATAGTTTATGTCTCGCACATTGACAATAACACAGTTGTACTGGCCAGGCTGTATCAGCATAGTTAATGTCTCGCACATTGACAATAACACACAGTTGTACTAGCCAGGCTGTGTCAGCATAGTTAATGTCTCGCACATTGACAATAACACACAGTTGTACTAGCCAGGCTGTGTCAGTATAGTTAATGTCTCGCACACTGACAATAACACACAGTTGTACTGGCCAGGCTGTGTCAGCATAGTTAATGTCTCGCACATTGACAATAACACACAGTTGTACTGGCCAGGCTGTGTCAGCATAGTTAATGTCTCGCAAATTGACAATAACACACAGTCGTACTGGCCAGGCTGTGTCAGCATAGTTAATGTCTCGCACATTGACAATAACACACAGTTGTACTGGCCAGGCTGTGTCAGCATAGTTAATGTCTCGCATATTGACAATAACACACAGTTGTACTAGCCAGGCTGTGTCAGCATAGTTAATGTCTCGCACATTGACAATAACACACAGTCGTACTGGCCAGGCTGTGTCAGCATAGTTAATGTCTCGCACATTGACAATAACACACAGTTGTACTAGCGAGGCTGTGTCAGCATAGCTAATGTCTCGCACATTGACAATAACACACAGTTGTACTGGCCAGGCTGTGTCAGCATAGTTAATGTCTCGCACATTGACAATAAAACACAGTTGTACTAGCGAGGCTGTGTCAGCATAGTTAATCTCTCGCACATTGACAATAACACACAGTCGTACTGGCCAGGCTGTGTCAGCATAGTTAATGTCTCGCACATTGACAATAACACACAGTTGTACTGGCCAGGCTGTGTCAGCATAGTTAATGTCTCGCACATTGACAATAACACACAGTCGTACTGGCCAGGCTGTGTCAGCATAGTTTAATGTCTCGCACATTGACAATAACACACAGTTGTACTGGCCAGGCTGTGTCAGCATAGTTAATGTCTCGCACATTGACAATAACACAGTCGTACTGGCCAGGCTGTGTCAGCATAGTTAATGTCTCGCACATTGACAATAACACAGTCGTACTGGCCAGGCTGTGTCAGCATAGTTAATGTCTCGCACATTGACAATAACACAGTCGTACTGGCCAGGCTGTGTCAGCATAGTTAATGTCTCGCACATTGACAATAACACAGTCGTACTGGCCAGGCTGTGTCAGCATAGTTAATGTCTCGCACATTGACAATAACACACAGTCGTACTGGCCAGGCTGTGTCAGCATAGTTAATGTCTCGCACATTGACAATAACACACAGTTGTACTGGCCAGGCTGTGTCAGCATAGTTAATGTCTCGCACATTGACAATAACACAGTCGTACTGGCCAGGCTGTGTCAGCATAGTTAATGTCTCGCACATTGACAATAACACAGTCGTACTGGCCAGGCTGTGTCAGCATAGTTAATGTCTCGCACATTGACAATAACACAGTCGTACTGGCCAGGCTGTGTCAGCATAGTTAATGTCTCGCACATTGACAATAAAAACAGTCGTACTGGCCAGGCTGTGTCAGCATAGTTAATGTCTCGCACATTGACAATAACACAGTCGTACTGGCCAGGCTGTGTCAGCATAGTTAATGTCTCGCACATTGACAATAACACAGTCGTACTGGCCAGGCTGTGTCAGCATAGTTAATGTCTCGCACATTGACAATAACACAGTCGTACTGGCCAGGCTGTGTCAGCATAGTTAATGTCTCGCACATTGACAATAACACAGTCGTACTGGCCAGGCTGTGTCAGCATAGTTAATGTCTCGCACATTGACAATAACACAGTCGTACTGGCCAGGCTGTGTCAGCATAGTTAATGTCTCGCACATTGACAATAACACAGTCGTACTGGCCAGGCTGTGTCAGCATAGTTAATGTCTCGCACATTGACAATAACACAGTCGTACTGGCCAGGCTGTGTCAGCATAGTTAATGTCTCGCACGTTGACAATAACACAGTCGTACTGGCCAGGCTGTGTCAGCATAGTTAATGTCTCGCACGTTGACAATAACACAGTCGTACTGGCCAGGCTGTGTCAGCATAGTTAATGTCTCGCACGTTGACAATAACACAGTCGTACTGGCCAGGCTGTGTCAGCATAGTTAATGTCTCGCACGTTGACAATAACACAGTCGTACTGGCCAGGCTGTGTCAGCATAGTTAATGTCTCGCACGTTGACAATAACACAGTCGTACTGGCCAGGCTGTGTCAGCATAGTTAATGTCTCGCACGTTGACAATAACACAGTCGTACTGGCCAGGCTGTGTCAGCATAGTTAATGTCTCGCACATTGACAATAACACAGTCGTACTGGCCAGGCTGTGTCAGCATAGTTAATGTCTCGCACATTGACAATAACACAGTCGTACTGGCCAGGCTGTGTCAGCATAGTTATGTCTCGCACATTGACAATAACACAGTCGTACTGGCCAGGCTGTGTCAGCATAGTTAATGTCTCGCACATTGACAATAACACAGTCGTACTGGCCAGGCTGTGTCAGCATAGTTAATGTCTCGCACATTGACAATAACACAGTCGTACTGGCCAGGCTGTGTCAGCATAGTTAATGTCTCGCACATTGACAATAACACAGTCGTACTGGCCAGGCTGTGTCAGCATAGTTAATGTCTCGCACATTGACAATAACACAGTCGTACTGGCCAGGCTGTGTCAGCATAGTTAATGTCTCGCACATTGACAATAACACAGTCGTACTGGCCAGGCTGTGTCAGCATAGTTAATGTCTCGCACATTGACAATAACACAGTCGTACTGGCCAGGCTGTGTCAGCATAGTTAATGTCTCGCACATTGACAATAACACAGTCGTACTGGCCAGGCTGTGTCAGCATAGTTAATGTCTCGCACATTGACAATAACACAGTCGTACTGGCCAGGCTGTGTCAGCATAGTTAATGTCTCGCACATTGACAATAACACAGTCGTACTGGCCAGGCTGTGTCAGCATAGTTAATGTCTCGCACATTGACAATAACACAGTCGTACTGGCCAGGCTGTGTCAGCATAGTTAATGTCTCGCACATTGACAATAACACAGTCGTACGGCCAGGCTGTGTCAGCATAGTTAATGTCTCGCACATTGACAATAACACAGTCCGTACTGGCCAGGCTGTGTCAGCATAGTTAATGTCTCGCACATTGACAATAACACAGTCGTACTGGCCAGGCTGTGTCAGCATAGTTAATGTCTCGCACATTGACAATAACACAGTCGTACTGGCCAGGCTGTGTCAGCATAGTTAATGTCTCGCACATTGACAATAACACAGTCGTACTGGCCAGGCTGTGTCAGCATAGTTAATGTCTCGCACATTGACAATAACACAGTCGTACTGGCCAGGCTGTGTCAGCGACCACGAAAAGTCTTTTGCCAAGAGATCAAATCATCCAACTTGACAGTTTTTATTTTCATCACCGAGATTGTTTGTTTTACATCTATTATGGTGAATATTTTTATGTTGTTACTGAAGAGTCGAGAGAAGTGCATATGTGATAACTGAGAGAATTACTTAATAATTAATACGAATTAAACTTAGTAATGGTGGTTGGTAATTGAATGTGATGCGAAGAATGGGAGGAGAGCTCCAGTACCTTGGAAGATTCTTGAATTACGTTGTGTATCGCTACAGCAGAGATCATTACCTCTCATCAACTACGCTATGTATGACAGTTACAGAGATCATTATCTTAATTAATTTTGTTTTCTTTCATTTAAAATATTTTATGATCAACATAAATAATAAAAATCATTCATGAAAATCTGAAGATGTTAAAAATGTGATATGGAAAAATTTAAATTATAATCAAGTAAATATTATTTATACCCAGTGTGGAGAAATTTTCTCCAGGAGGGGGGTATCATCCCCCTTCAGCCCCTTCAGCCCCTTTCAGCCCTGAGGGGCCCAGCCCTCTCAGAAGGGGCAAGCGTCTTGTTTACTGCTACAGTAAGTAATTGATCACAGATGCCGTACGAGTATGCGACGTGGTCAAGTGACCGCTGCTCCTTGCAGAGTGTTGCAGAGTGTATTTTAATAAGAGACAGTACATCTCTTACTTTAGCAAGACAATTAAGGAAAATCCTGCTCCCACTTTGTTACCATAGTAAAGACAGTGGACATTGTTGTCTATGCTTAAGACAGCAAGAATCAAACATTCTGCTTTGCTTCATCGAGGAAGTGGCAAGGAAGCAAAAGTACTGTCAGCTTTTTTTTTGTGGAAGGGGCAGTGACGGCATGGGGCGCTGTGGCGTCTTCAGATTACTTTTGACTCTACTGAGAGTGACACTGACGCCAGGATAACCAACAAAGAACACTGATCTGTGCGTTAGTGTGAACAAAGTGTCTCATAAAACTCAATAAACACTTAAGAGAAGTGTGATCAGCTTCTTTAGTGATAAGATTGTGAACAATAAAGACAAATCTTGTGGAACTTAGTGTACCAGTGTGCGTATTCCTAGACTATGGAAGACGTGGACATCCAAGGACACTTCAGCTTCTATCAAGTCACCGATATATGTCGAAGGTGTGAAGAACACCATAGCTCACGCTACAAGAGCAAGGTAGGTTACGAATTTCTTGTAGTATGGGGGACTGCGCAGTTCTTGAGTCGCAAGGAGTTTGTAATCAACCTATAGTCGGCAGTTAGGTGTGGACTTTTGAGTCCACACAAGTAAGTTTGTCAGCCATCAGTGAATGAAATATGCTGACATAACACCCCCTAGGGGTAATTTATAATCTTACAAATTATAACTCTTTACAGCCCGTTGAGAGATGACTTCGACAGCTTCTCAAGACCTCGTCTGCAGGGGCGGCTGTGCAGGCGATGAGTTGTCTTTCTAAGTTAAGTACACACTCTTTAAACTTAACTGGTAATGCCATTTCTCAACATATTGGTTATATATATATATATATTATATATATATATATATATATATATATATATTATATATATATATATATATATATATATATATATATATATATATATATGTATGTATATATATATATGTCGTGCCGAATAGGAAGAACATGCGATCTTGTCTTAAATAGCAACTCTCATCTTGCCATACAGGACAAGCAAAAATTTGTGTATGCAATAATTTCGCCAAAATCATTATGAACCTAACGAAAAAAAATGTATTTCACTGTGTTTTGTATTAAATTATTGTAAACGTTTTTAAAATATATTTAGTTGGATTAGGCTAAAATAAATTGCGCTTGTTATAATAAGGTTAGGTAAGTTTTCTAAGATGCTTTTGGTGCAAAATTATAAATTTTTACATTAACATAAATGAAAAAAAATATATCTTTAAACGTATAAGAGAAATTTTTAGAAAGGACTTAATTTTAAATGAGTTCTTGCTAACTGACCATTTTTACATATTCGGCACGACATATATATATATATATATATATATAATATATATATAATATATATATATATAATATATAATATATATATATATATATAATATATATATATATATATATATATATATATATATATATTATATATATATATATTATATATAATATATATATATATATGGAGAGAGACAGAGGGAGAATACTATGTCGAGGGATACGCTCAGGGTAGGAAATTAGAGGAGAAATTTATATCTTCCCGTAAACCTTAGTTAAATTGGACCAGCACCGCAACGGGCGAATATTGTAATCAGTCTAGCCCAAGTCATTAGCTATATATCATATTTGTGCTGTAATGGATATTAACGACGTGAGTATATGCTTGTGTGCAGAGAAAGAGAGAGAGAGAGAGAGCGAGATAGAAAAAGAGAGACCTTGTCAATCACGTTGAATCGAATATACCTAGAGAGAGAGACAGAGATTTAATCACTTTGGATTGAATACAACACACTATGATTGCAGTAGTGGCTCGTCTTAGAGCCTTCGTTAAACACAACTTGGTGAGTGGATAACATACAAAGCTGTCACCAACAGGGTCATCTTATCACCATTTTACCTTACCACTTCACACACACTTTCTCTGGCATATCTTTGTCTAAACTTACGATTTTTCAGTCAATGACTTTGGACTACAAAATGACGCGATTAAATTCACTCTCTGATAGTTGCCCAAAGAACACTTGTATATCTTAAATATCTGGATCCACAAATAGCTGGCTTCCTTAACAATGTGTATATCTGGCTTAGACACAAATAACCCACACGTAGGAGACTGAAAGTTATGACCACGTTTCGGTCTGACTTGAACAATTTACTAGTAACACAAAGAAGGGCGAAGTGAAGGGAACCAGAATATACTCGTATATGCGAGGGGCGGGGGACGGGAGTGGTAAAATGGGACTAGGAAGTAATATAGTAGTGGTAGTAATAGTGAGGTAGTCTAAGGAACAAGAGAAGAAAGGGGGTAAGATATAATTACTGCAGTACAACCCCCCCCCCCCCAGAGCAGAACCCACTCAGGAAGAAAACAGGAAAGGCAATTGAGGGCAATTGGGAATGTTTTTTTTTTAACATAGAGCTATATACCATTCCCTTACTAATATTAATTTCATCAGTGGATAAATCTGAAGATTTTTCAAAGTTACAAAAGGCTTTTGCGATTTTAACATTATTAACTTTTTTTTTTTTTTTTGAAGTTGCCAAACTTAGACCGAAACCTAGAGCAGCAGTTGTATTTTTATCTAATATTTCATCTGATAAGTTAATTACGAAACTGTTATTAGCATGCTTTGTCCAATCACTGTTTTCAATTAAAATGTCTAATTTTCTTTGTATACTGTTTTTGAGTTGATTACAAATTCTTCTCAGTTTATTATAGCAATGATCTAACATACTGTTTCCATTCTGATGGAGTGGCCTGATTAAAGGAGTATTTTTTGTTTCTCAATATTTTGAATGCTTCTTTCTCTTGTATTTTGGTAATTTCAATATGTTTCTGAAGAATAAATCTCATAAAATCATCAAAAAGGACGATTTCTCATGTCAAGCATGATATTGGGTAAAAGAGATTTGGGCAGAACTTGTTCATCTAAGCAGTTTTTTAAAAAATGAAGTCGAATTCTTAACTGTTTGGACTTGATCAGTGCAGAAGAAAACTGGGAAATAAAAGAAATACGATTAGGAAAGGTTACCGAGAACATTCTGAAGAGTCGTGTGGTATCCATTAATGCAATAAGATACACAAATAATCCGAACATAGAAGAGAAGAGCCTTCGACGACTTTTCGGTCCGACATGGACCATTTACAAAGTCACACTAACGAAAAGGAGAGCAGGATGGGTATATATAGGCAGGAGGTGGTAGTAGTAGTATTGGTGGTAGTGGAGGTGGAAGGTAGTAGTAGTAGTGGGGAGGAAGTACGAGTAGGAGGGGCCAGTCAAATACTAAGAAAGAGGAGCATTGCAAGGGAACACCGAGGGAGGTAATATAAATAAAGAAGGAACAAATACACAGAGCAGAAGAAAGACAACCCCAAGGAGAAAAAAAGAAAAGAGAAAAGGGAAAGAGGGAGAAGAAAAAGGAGGAATCAGGTTAGGTCACGGGTGTTCTGAAGTTTGGAACATTTTACAATGTAGTGGGAGAGGAAGGCATCTACAGAGACGAAGCCGGGACTAAGATTCATACAAGGAAAGTTGTGTATTAGGGAGAATTCAATCAGACGGCGACTGTTAGTGTCGGCAAGCCTAACACTATTTTTGTGCTCTGTAAGTCTGTCGGAAAGAGATCGGCCAGTTTCTCCAAAGTATTGAAGAGGACAGGAGGAATAAGAAATAGAGTAGACACCAGGAACATCTGTAGAGGGAGGAGAGATATGAACGAGATTAGTGCGAAGAGTGTTACTCCGACGGAAGTAAGTTTGATGTCTAAGGAACGGAGAGAGTTGTTGAGATTAGAAAGACCGGAAATGTAGGGAAGTCAGAGGACAGAAGAGTTCCCAGGAGTAGAGAGTTTGGGAGAGAAGAAATTATGTTTAGCACGTAAGAGGGCAGAGTCTATGAAATGGGAAGGGTAGCCAAGACGGGAAAATGAATTATGAAGAGTGGTAATTTCTAATTGAAAGGACTGAGGATCACAAATTTGGAGAGCACGGAGAAACAGGGAGATAGGAACACCTTTATTGACAGAGAAAGCATGATAAGAAAAGTAGTGAATGTATATGCCACTGTGCATAGGTTAGCGGTAAACGGAAAAGACAAAACCTGTATCTGAGCGGTGGACATGAACATCAGGGAAAGGAAGGAAGGAATTAGATTCCCATTCAGCTCTAAACTTAATGGAAGGGCCAAGAATATATAGAGCATCAAGAAATGGTAGGAAGAGACAAGAGTCATGAGGTCACAGAGCAAAGATGTCATCAACATAGCGGAGCCAGAGTGAAGGGTGCAGAGTGAAGAACAGTCTCGAAGTATTCCATGTAAAGATTAACAAGGACAGGAGAGAGAGGAGAGCCCATAGCGACACTGAAGGTTTGAGAAAAATATTTCCCTTGGAAGGAAAAGGAATTAGAGTCCATGCAAAGGCGGATAAGATCAAGAAAGACATCAATAGGTATAGGGAGATGAAGAAACCCTTCATGGGCCTTCTAAGAAAATCAAGAGGGACATTGGTGAAGAGGGACTCAACGTCAAGGCTAAGCACCTTGCAGGTCGGGAGAGAGGGAACCTGTTCAATGAAGTCTTGAGAGTGACGGAGGTGGGCAGGAGAAAAAGTACCAAGAAAGGGAGTGAGAGCTTTGGCCAGCCAAGAAGCAAGAGAATAAGAGACAGAACCTCTAGAGGATATGATAGGACGTAGAGGAATATCAGGTTTATGGGTTTTAGGGTCATAGAAATAGGGCAGAGAGGGACAGATGACACGAAAACGTTGAACAAGGTCAAAATTAAGAGGACAGGTAGGAGGGAGTCCTTAGTTTCTTGTTAAAAGTTCTCTTGATGCGATCAAGAGGGTTATTTGTGTATCGTTCCAGTCACGGTATTGTGCCATTTTTTGTTATTAATGCAATAAGAACACAGTAAACCGGTGATTTCAGAATATGCAAAACAACCACTGTGAAAGAATAGTAAAATTCCAAACGCATTCGTGACTTCTCACATTATCAAGGAACTATAAAAGTAATACATCAAAGGAACGCATATAAAGGGTCTAGACCACACCTCACCATTACATCCCACAACAAAGCAACACCTGACGCGCGAAGACACCCGACTCATAAGGAAGAACACTGCAGCAGGCCCACTGACCCAACTAGACAGGTCCTTCAGGACATCCCGCTAACAAAATATTCTACCTAAGAATTAGTATTATTTGTCTAATTTATTATTAAATCCTTCCCAAATTTTATTAATTATAAATGGATCTTATTTATATAAACCAAAGGAAATGTTCATAATATTTTCAAAACTGCTTTCCATCAGAATGGAAACATCGTATGTTAGATCATTGTTATAATAAACTCAGAAGAATTTGTAATGAACTCAAAAACAAACTACAAAGAAAATTACACATTTTGATTAAAAACAGTGATTGGACGAAGCATGCTAATAAAATTTTTTTAATTAAGTTATCAGATGAAATATTAGATAAAAATACAACGGCTGCTCTAGGTTCTGGTCTCTGTTTTGCAACTTAGACTATAACCATTTCAGCCATTCCTCTAAATGGCTGAAAGCCATTGTTGCAGTGCTCAGAGGAAGTGTTCTACTGGTGACAGTTGCTGGAGGTGATGGTACTGTGACAGTTGCTAGAGTGATGGTACTGTGACAGTTGCTGGAGGTGATGGTACTGTGACAGTTGCTAGAGGTGATGGTACTGTGACAGTTGCTGGAGGTGATGGTACTGTGACAGTTGCTAGAGTGATGGTACTGTGACAGTTGCTAGAGTGATGGTACTGTGACAGTTGCTGGAGGTGATGGTACTGTGACAGTTGCTAGAGTGATGGTACTGTGACAGTTGCTAGAGTGATGGTACTGTGACAGTTGCTGGAGGTGATGGTACTGTGACAGTTGCTAGAGTGATGGTACTGTGACAGTTGCTAGAGTGATGGTACTGTGACAGTTGCTGGAGGTGATGGTACTGTGACAGTTGCTAGAGTGATGGTACTGTGACAGTTGCTACAGTGATGGTACTGTGACAGTTGCTAGAGTGATGGTACTGTGACAGTTGCTAGAGTGATGGTACTGTGACAGTTGACGGAGGTGATGGTACTGTGACAGTTGCTAGAGTGATGGTACTGTGACAGTTGCTAGAGTGATGGTACTGTGACAGTTGCTAGAGTGATGGTACTGTGACAGTTGCTAGAGTGATGGTACTGTGACAGTTGCTGGAGGTGATGGTACTGTGACAGTTGCTAGAGTGATGGTACTGTGACAGTTGCTAGAGTGATGGTACTGTGACAGTTGCTGGAGGTGATGGTACTGTGACAGTTGCTGGAGGTGATGGTACTGTGACAGTTGCTGGAGTGATGGTACTGTGACAGTTGCTAGAGTGATGGTACTGTGACAGTTGCTACGGTGATGGTACTGTGACAGTTGCTGGAGGTGATGGTACTGTGACAGTTGCTAGAGTGATGGCACTGTGACAGTTGCTGGAGGTGATGGTACTGTGACAGTTGCTAGAGTGATGGTACTGTGACAGTTGCTAGAGTGATGGTACTGTGACAGTTGCTAGAGTGATGGTACTGTGACAGTTGCTAGAGTGATGGTACTGTGACAGTTGACGGAGGTGATGGTACTGTGACAGTTGCTAGAGTGATGGTACTGTGACAGTTGCTAGAGTGATGGTACTGTGACAGTTGCTAGAGTGATGGTACTGTGACAGTTGACGGAGGTGATGGTACTCTGACAGTTGCTAGAGTGATGGTACTGTGACAGTTGCTAGAGTGATGGTACTGTGACAGTTGCTAGAGTGATGGTACTGTGACAGTTGCTAGAGTGATGGTACTGTGACAGTTGCTAGAGTGATGGTACTGTGACAGTTGACGGAGGTGATGGTACTGTGACAGTTGCTAGAGTGATGGTACTGTGACAGTTGCTAGAGTGATGGTACTGTGACAGTTGCTAGAGTGATGGTACTGTGACAGTTGCTAGAGTGATGGTACTGTGACAGTTGCTAGAGTGATGGTACTGTGACAGTTGCTAGAGTGATGGTACTGTGACAGTTGCTAGAGTGATGGTACTGTGACAGTTGCTAGAGTGATGGTACTGTGACAGTTGACGGAGGTGATGGTACTGTGACAGTTGCTAGAGTGATGGTACTGTGACAGTTGCTAGAGTGATGGTACTGTGACAGTTGCTAGAGTGATGGTACTGTGACAGTTGCTAGAGTGATGGTACTGTGACAGTTGACGGAGGTGATGGTACTCTGACAGTTGCTAGAGTGATGGTACTGTGACAGTTGCTGGAGGTGATGGTACTGTGACAGTTGCTAGAGTGATGGTACTGTGACAGTTGCTAGAGTGATGGTACTGTGACAGTTGCTAGAGTGATGGTACTGTGACAGTTGCTAGAGTGATGGTACTGTGACAGTTGACGGAGGTGATGGTACTGTGACAGTTGCTAGAGTGATGGTACTGTGACAGTTGCTAGAGTGATGGTACTGTGACAGTTGCTAGAGTGATGGTACTGTGACAGTTGCTAGAGTGATGGTACTGTGACAGTTGCTAGAGTGATGGTACTGTGACAGTTGACGGAGGTGATGGTACTGTGACAGTTGCTAGAGTGATGGTACTGTGACAGTTGCTAGAGTGATGGTACTGTGACAGTTGCTAGAGTGATGGTACTGTGACAGTTGCTAGAGTGATGGTTCTGTGACAGTTGCTAGAGTGATGGTACTGTGACAGTTACTAGAGTGATGGTACTGTGACAGTTGACGGAGGTGATGGTACTGTGACAGTTGCTAGAGTGATGGTACTGTGACAGTTGCTAGAGTGATAGTACTGTGACAGTTGCTAGAGTGATGGTACTGTGACAGTTGCTAGAGTGATTGTACTGTGACAGTTGCTAGAGTGATGGTACTGTGACAGTTGCTAGAGTGATGGTACTGTGACAGTTGCTAGAGTGATGGTACTGTGACAGTTGCTAGAGTGATGGTACTGTGACAGTTGACGGAGGTGATGGTACTCTGACAGTTACTGGAGGTGATGGTACTGTGACAGTTGCTAGAGTGATGGTACTGTGACAGTTGCTGGAGGTGATGGTACTGTGACAGTTGCTAGAGTGATGGTACTGTGACAGTTGCTAGAGTGATGGTACTGTGACAGTTGCTAGAGTGATGGTACTGTGACAGTTGCTAGAGTGATGGTACTGTGACAGTTGACGGAGGTGATGGTACTCTGACAGTTGCTAGAGTGATGGTACTGTGACAGTTGCTAGAGTGATGGTACTGTGACAGTTGCTAGAGTGATGGTACTGTGACAGTTGACGGAGGTGATGGTACTCTGACAGTTGCTAGAGTGATGGTACTGTGACAGTTGCTAGAGTGATGGTACTGTGACAGATGCTAGAGTGATGGTACTGTGACAGTTGCTAGAGTGATGGTACTGTGACAGTTGCTAGAGTGATGGTACTGTGACAGTTGCTAGAGTGATGGTACTGTGACAGTTGCTAGAGTGATGGTACTGTGACAGTTGACGGAGGTGATGGTACTGTGACAGTTGCTAGAGTGATGGTACTGTGACAGTTGCTAGAGTGATGGTACTGTGACAGTTGCTAGAGTGATGGTTCTGTGACAGTTGCTAGAGTGATTGTACTGTGACAGTTGCTAGAGTGATGGTGCTGTGACAGTTGCTAGAGTGATGGTACTGTGACAGTTGCTAGAGTGATGGTACTGTGACAGTTGCTAGAGTGATGGTACTGTGACAGTTGCTAGAGTGATGGTACTGTGACAGTTGCTGGAGGTGATGGTACTGTGACAGTTGCTAGAGTGATGGTACTGTGACAGTTGCTAGAGTGATGGTACTGTGACAGTTGCTAGAGTGATGGTACTGGACAGTTGACGGAGGTGATGGTACTGTGACAGTTGCTAGAGTGATGGTACTGTGACAGTTGCTAGAGTGATGGTACTGTGACAGTTGCTAGAGTGATGGTACTGTGACAGTTGCTAGAGTGATGGTACTGTGACAGTTGACGGAGGTGATGGTACTGTGACAGTTGCTAGAGTGATGGTACTGTGACAGTTGCTAGAGTGATGGTACTGTGACAGTTGCTAGAGTGATGGTACTGTGACAGTTGCTAGAGTGATGGTTCTGTGACAGTTGCTAGAGTGATGGTACTGTGACAGTTGCTAGAGTGATGGTACTGTGACAGTTGACGGAGGTGATGGTACTGTGACAGTTGCTAGAGTGATGGTACTGTGACAGTTGCTAGAGTGATGGTACTGTGACAGTTGCTAGAGTGATGGTACTGTGACAGTTGCTAGAGTGATGGTACTGTGACAGTTGCTAGAGTGATGGTACTGTGACAGTTGCTAGAGTGATGGTACTGTGACAGTTGACGGAGGTGATGGTACTGTGACAGTTGCTAGAGTGATGGTACTGTGACAGTTGCTAGAGTGATGGTACTGTGACAGTTGCTAGAGTGATGGTACTGTGACAGTTGCTAGAGTGATGGTACTGTGACAGTTGCTAGAGTGATGGTACTGTGACAGTTGCTAGAGTGATGGTACTGTGACAGTTGCTAGAGTGATGGTACTGTGACAGTTGCTAGAGTGATGGTACTGTGACAGTTGACGGAGGTGATGGTACTGTGACAGTTGCTAGAGTGATGGTACTGTGACAGTTGCTAGAGTGATGGTACTGTGACAGTTGCTAGAGTGATGGTACTGTGACAGTTGCTAGAGTGATGGTACTGTGACAGTTGCTAGAGTGATGGTACTGTGACAGTTGCTAGAGTGATGGTACTGTGACAGTTGACGGAGGTGATGGTACTGTGACAGTTGCTAGAGTGATGGTACTGTGACAGTTGCTAGAGTGATGGTACTGTGACAGTTGCTAGAGTGATGGTACTGTGACAGTTGCTAGAGTGATGGTACTGTGACAGTTGACGGAGGTGATGGTACTCTGACAGTTGCTAGAGTGATGGTACTGTGACAGTTGCTGGAGGTGATGGTACTGTGACAGTTGCTAGAGTGATGGTACTGTGACAGTTGCTAGAGTGATGGTACTGTGACAGTTGCTAGAGTGATGGTACTGTGACAGTTGCTAGAGTGATGGTACTGTGACAGTTGCTAGAGTGATGGTACTGTGACAGTTGCTAGAGTGATGGTACTGTGACAGTTGCTAGAGTGATGGTACTGTGACAGTTGCTAGAGTGATGGTACTGTGACAGTTGACGGAGGTGATGGTACTGTGACAGTTGCTAGAGTGATGGTACTGTGACAGTTGCTAGAGTGATGGTACTGTGACAGTTGACGGAGGTGATGGTACTCTGACAGTTGCTAGAGTGATGGTACTGTGACAGTTGCTAGAGTGATGGTACTGTGACAGATGCTAGAGTGATGGTACTGTGACAGTTGCTAGAGTGATGGTACTGTGACAGTTGCTAGAGTGATGGTACTGTGACAGTTGCTAGAGTGATGGTACTGTGACAGTTGCTAGAGTGATGGTACTGTGACAGTTGACGGAGGTGATGGTACTGTGACAGTTGCTAGAGTGATGGTACTGTGACAGTTGCTAGAGTGATGGTACTGTGACAGTTGCTAGAGTGATGGTTCTGTGACAGTTGCTAGAGTGATTGTACTGTGACAGTTGCTAGAGTGATGGTGCTGTGACAGTTTGCTAGAGTGATGGTACTGTGACAGTTGCTAGAGTGATGGTACTGTGACAGTTGCTAGAGTGATGGTACTGTGACAGTTGCTAGAGTGATGGTACTGTGACAGTTGCTGGAGGTGATGGTACTGTGACAGTTGCTAGAGTGATGGTACTGTGACAGTTGCTAGAGTGATGGTACTGTGACAGTTGCTAGAGTGATGGTACTGTGACAGTTGACGGAGGTGATGGTACTGTGACAGTTGCTAGAGTGATGGTACTGTGACAGTTGCTAGAGTGATGGTACTGTGACAGTTGCTAGAGTGATGGTACTGTGACAGTTGCTAGAGTGATGGTACTGTGACAGTTGACGGAGGTGATGGTACTGTGACAGTTGCTAGAGTGATGGTACTGTGACAGTTGCTAGAGTGATGGTACTGTGACAGTTGCTAGAGTGATGGTACTGTGACAGTTGCTAGAGTGATGGTTCTGTGACAGTTGCTAGAGTGATGGTACTGTGACAGTTGCTAGAGTGATGGTACTGTGACAGTTGACGGAGGTGATGGTACTGTGACAGTTGCTAGAGTGATGGTACTGTGACAGTTGCTAGAGTGATGGTACTGTGACAGTTGCTAGAGTGATGGTACTGTGACAGTTGCTAGAGTGATGGTACTGTGACAGTTGCTAGAGTGATGGTACTGTGACAGTTGCTAGAGTGATGGTACTGTGACAGTTGCTAGAGTGATGGTACTGTGACAGTTGCTAGAGTGATGGTACTGTGACAGTTGCTAGAGTGATGGTACTGTGACAGTTGACGGAGGTGATGGTACTCTGACAGTTGCTGGAGGTGATGGTACTGTGACAGTTGCTAGAGTGATGGTACTGTGACAGTTGCTAGAGTGATGGTACTGTGACAGTTGCTAGAGTGATGATACTGTGACAGTTGCTAGAGTGATGATACTGTGACAGTTGCTAGAGTGATGATATAATCGCGTCATTTCGCAATCCTACGTCATTGACTAAAAAATCGTAAGTTAACACAGAGTTGTGATGAATGGTTTGAAAAACCGACAAGTTGAAGATTGAGACACTTATGAAGCATATGGGAATCTTTATTCAGGAAACGTTTCGCCACACAGTGGCTTCATCAGTCCAATACAAAGAGGAAGGCGTAAGGAGAGGAAGAGTATGAGGTAATCAGTCCCTCAGCCTGGAGTCGATTTTTTCAGTCCATCTTTGTATTGGACTGATGAAGCCACTGTGTGGCGAAACGTTTCCTGAATAAAGATTCCCATATGCTGCATAAGTGTCTCAATCTTCAACACAGAGTTATGTGAGAGAAAGTGTGTGTGGTAAGTCTGCGTGTAAGTGGTAAGGTAAAATGGTGGTAAGATGACCCTGTTCGTGACACCTTTGTATGTTATCTGCTCACCAAGTTTTGTATAACTAAGGCTCTAAGACGAGCCACTAGTGCAGTCACAGTGTTATATTCATTACAGAAGAAACATAGGATATAGCTAATGGCTTGGGCTACACTGATTACGATATACATCCGCTGCGGTGTTGGCCCAATTTAACTATGGTTTACGGGAGGTTGTGAGTTTCTCCTCTAATTACCTATCCGTCGACATAATATTTCTCTTTCTCCATATTATATATATATATATATATATATATATATATATATATATATATATATATATATATATAT
>NC_069449.1:8223196-8238933 GCF_026875155.1 Cherax quadricarinatus
ACACGATAACGACATACAAAATACTGAGAGGACTTGACAAGGTGGACAAAGACAGGATGTTCCAGAGATGGGACACAGTAACAAGGGGACACGGTTGGAAGTTGAAGACACAGATGAATCACAGGGATGTTAGGAAGTATTTCTTCAGCCACAGAGTAATCAGTAAGTGGAATAGTTTGGGAAGCGATGTAGTGGAGACAAGATCCACACATAGCTTTAAGCAGAGGTATGATAAAGCTCACGGTTCAGGAAGAGTGACCTAGTAGCGACCAATGAAGAGGCGGGGCCAGGAGCTCGGACTCGACCCCTGCAACCTCAACTAGGTGAGAACAACTGAGTACACACACACACACACACACACACACACACACACACATACACACAAACATCCCAGTGTATATCGACTAATGAGTCCGACACCTAGTAATTGAACATCAGTAGTTCCAGAACAACACATTCACCAACACTGAACGTCACCAGGAGTAGAAGGACAATACAATCACAAATACAGAACGTCACCAACACTTTCATTAAACACTGAACTTAACAACAAGCAAACACCTACACATCACACCATAACACGACACAACGAAGTGTACTACAACATTCATGTTATAATATTTGTTAATTTCCACACATCACGGTAAATCACAACCTAACATAACATCAGACACATTAACACAGACGCACTGGCCAGGCGGCAGCAGCGATCACTGGCCAAGCTGCAGCAGTGACCACTGGCCAAGCTGCAGCAGTGACCACTGGCCAGGCTGCAGCAGCGACCACTAGCCAGGCTGCAGCAGCGACCACTGGCCAGGCTGCAGCAGTGACCACTGGCCAGGCTGCAACAACGACCACTGGCCAGGCTGCAGCAACGACCACTGGCCAGGCTGCAGCAACGACCACTGGCCAGGCTGCAGCAGCGACGACTGGCCAGGCTGCAGCAGCGACCACTAGCCAGGCTGCAGCAGCGACCACTAGCCAGGCTGCAGCAGTGACCATTGGCCAGGCTGCAGCAGTGACCACTGGCCAGGCTGCAACAACGACCACTGGCTAGGCTGCAACAACGACCACTGGCCAGGCTGCAGCAACGACCTTCAGAATTCATTTGATCAAGAGACTGAGTCTCCCGATTTGGTGTCTTATATTTTTTATCCTCGAGATATTTTGTTTTGTGTCACTGTGAATATTATTTAAGATACGAGAGAAGTATAGATGTGTAAATTGAAAGAGACAGCACTTAACTGTTTAACAAATATTTCTCATTAGATTTTATCTTACATAAGACCATTTATATTAGTGTCTTCTTTGTATTATCTACAAGATTTTCAACTTGCCACATCTTCCCCAGTGAATATCTTCAAAACTGTATTAAACCAACGTTCTCAATTTCATTTAGTCTGAAAATGGAGGTACAAATATAATAATAATTTTTTATTAACACATCGACGCTGTCCCACCGGCGACGTGTGAACCGAGAAAGAAGAAACACATTTATCACTATTCATTCCATCACTGTCTTGCCAGAGACGTGCCGACACTACAACTAAAAAAAATTGCAACATATCAACAGTCTGGCAGACACACAGATGATAATCAAACAATGTAGAATACTTGGTCAGCGTTATGGTAACTTTCTTCACTGTTAACACTTAACGAGGGAAAGTAAAGATGATCAGTATAATCTGTGTAATATGTCAAGGGAACTATTAATGAAAACAAGATTCCAGATATATTAAGTAAATATAAATTTGCTTGTAATAAATAAATTGTGAGTATAAATTAATATGTACTCGTGATAACTATTTTGGGGCCTATTTTATTGACCTTTGTGAATCCACAAGTTCTTGTGGTACTGTCCACGCAGTGGTCATCAATCATTACGTTATACACAGTAAGACCAGATATACACTCACACACACTGCTACGCAGATTAACTGAAGATATACAGTACTAGTCACGACATTATGCCGGGTGAGAGCCCTGGCATAATGCCGCGACGAAAAATCAAAGGCCTATCAAAGGCATACCATACAGGGAAGTCTTTTTTCGTCAGTGCATTATGCCAGGTAGCAGCCGTTAGCATGACGTCATGGGCAGCCGCCACACTAAACAGTGACTCCTCAGTGCTCACGTCGCTGCTGTGGTGAGAGGAAGTGCTGCACTTTTGTCTCTCCTCCGTCCAATCTTCTGTCCGATTGTTCCCTTCGATTTTGGGGCTATACATGTTTGATTATGGGTAAAAGGAAGTCTTTAACACCTGAAACTATAGCTCAAATCATAGGGCTTCACAAACCTGGGCACCAGACGAAAGAAATAGTGGAGAATGTTGGTGTGTGAGAGCGTTCAGTGAGGAACTGGGTGCAGCGTTTCAAGGCTGGTGGCGGTGTCGAGTTCCGTCTGCCAAACCTCGGCCTGGCACCTCGAAGAAGACATCTGTTCATACCTTAACTGTGTTAAAGAAGCAGTTAGAGAGTACACCTAAGATAATACTAGAGAATTTAAAGAAAAGAATCCACATCTTCCATCATAGGTGTCTGCAAGAACTGTTAACAGATGTTTCAGTAGTCACCGCCAGATTAAGAAACCGATCCTCTCCAAGCCACAGAAGAAACGTAGGCTGTATTATGCAAAGAAATATCTTCACTGGAATCCTCAACAGTGGTCTGAAGTACTTTGGAGTGATGAAGCAACCTTCACCGTCACCTGTAACCGTGGGGGACATGTGTACCAGCCCAGAGCTGGTGACTCGCTAGACCCACGCTACACCTGTGGGACCACCAATCACCCAAACTCGCTCATGGTTTCGGGGTGTTTCAGTGCTCAGTGTTGGTGAACTCATTGTGCTTCCCAAAAACCAGTATATGAACCAATATAATTACCTGGAGTTAGTGTGTGATAATTTACCCGAGGCGTTTGACAAGTGTGGGGCTACGGTTTTTATGCAGGACGGTGCATAAAGTCATTCAGCCAAATCTGTAGTTCAGTGGCTTAAGGACTGTGAAGCGAGGTTCATTAATGATTGGCCAGGTAATTTCAAAGAACTAAACTCTATTGGGAACCTCTGTTCAATAGTGAAACGAAGTTTACTGGGCAATGATATAAGTTCCATCTCGTGGCTGGAGGCTGCTCTACATGAGGCATGGAATAATATAGTATAAACCTTGGTAATAAATACCGACAAGTTGGTTTAGAAAGACACATAAGCAAACACTATAACATATTTATTAGAAAACGTTTCGGTCCTGGGACCTTGATCACTTCTAACATACGGAGGTAGAAAGACATTATATATATAGGCGGAGAGTGAGATGTGACGCACGTGACCTGAGGAATGTCATAAGAACATAAGAATGGAGGAACACTGTAGAAGGCCTACTGGCCCATGCGAGGCAGGTCTTTATCAAAACAACCTCTACTCGTCCTCATCATAGGTAGAGGTTGTTTTGATAAAGACCTGCCTCGCATGGGCCAGTAGGCCTTCTACAGTGTTCCTACATTCTTATGTTCTTATGACATTCCTCAGGTCACGTGCGTCACATCTCACTCTCCGCCTATATATATAATGTCTTTCTACCTCTGTATGTTAGAAGTGATCAAGGTCCCAGGACCGAAACCTTTTCTAATAAATATGTTATAGTGTTTGCTTACGTGTCTTTCTAAACCATGGAATAATATACCTCCCTAAACCCAAACCCTCAAGAATTTGTGAGAGAGTCTTCTTACACGGCTGAGGGACGTGATTAAGACTAGCAGTGTACATACTGTGCATAAATATACACAGTATTATGCAGAAAATCCCACAGAAAGAAAGAAATAACTATGAAACAAATAGTAGTCTGTCTAGACGAGTACTACTTGTCTGGCTGGTCTATGTATCGATCGAGTCCAGGTAGTTTTAATTATAGGACCCAGGTTTTTGTGTCCTCCTCTATAATTATACCTTCCTGTATATACTGATATTAAACACTTGTATTCTAATATCATATACGTACAGAGCTCCTTGGATTGATCACTGTTGAAAAGTTAAGTTCCTCTCCTGAGGAATTGTTGTGTTTGGGCTTCACAACTTTCAAAGTCCCCCTTAAACTTTCTTTTTTCCGTTTACTGAAACATGTTTATATCCAAGAGTGTGATAGATGTTATTATTATAGCAATTTATGAAAAAAAACTATAAATAAACAATATATGTATATTTTTTAATTTTATTTCTTTATTTATTTCATGTATTTATTTATTTATTCACTGAAACATCAATTATTGGAGAGTTTGGAAGTTACCTTTACCATCAGACATTGTACAAAATCATAGAAGATCAGTTGTAAAAAACCTGATCTTAACATATGCTAAACATTATACTGTATTATTATTGTATTAAGAAAAGATAAAAAATGTAAACTTGTAATCGAGTAAGAGAGTTACTTTGTTTCTAGTTTTTTATATTTATTTTCTTGATTTTTTTCGGAAACTGGAAGAAAGCAGCGTTCACCTGTCCGTATTTCATAGATGTCTCGATTCCAATATCTTACGTGGACACTGACGCCAGGTCTTCCCTGTGTAAACAATGTCACTGTCTTAATGAAAACTGTTTACTTTCCTGTATGTCTTTTTTTTTTTAGAAATAATTATATAATTTATTAGGACAGGAGATTATGATAGCTAAATATTCGCTTTTTCCCTGAATGATATTATGTATAATAGTTTTTGTTTGGCGTTGTGTTCACCTTCTTGGATGTAGTAGTCAGGCTGCACCGCTTTTTTGATCTGTTGGTTTATAGTGGAAACGTCTTGCTCTGAGTGCCTTGGGCAACAAATCCCTGAATATCTTAGAAGACTAGACACCATTCTTTTCCTAACTTAGAGTGCTGAAATAATTGACACAAGCTGATGTGTTTGAAGACTTTCTGTAAACAGTGAGCTCGTTCTTATTTTCTTGTTAGAGCTCCTTGTCTTTCCGACTGGTATTCGTTGTCCCACTGATTAATTCTCTTCCCCAAGAATATATGTTCTGTGCATCTTTGCTTGTTCTTCATTGTTACCTGTACGCTGAGGTCAGTGGTCACGAGAGATCATACCTGTCCTAAGCTCTCCGGGTGTTAGCGTGGGCTGTTACCAAGCACCATGGCTTGTTGTAGTGTTTTAGAATCTCAGGTTAAAGTTTTGAAGAAGGTTCTACTTCTTCAGAGGGAAAATAAGAGTCTGAAGCTTACCATAGATGTGTTTAGGAGTGAGTGTGAGATGGTTTTAGCTGGTAAGGAGGAAATGATCACCAGCAGTGAGAGTGGCAGCCGCTTTAAGTAGCAAGTGGTTCACAGTTCAGGAAGAGTTAATAGAAGGTTAATAGAGAAGATGCGAAGATAGGAAATCGATTCTCTGTTCTTCAGGACGAGTTCACTTCAGCGGTTAGTGAGGTCAAAAATACCACAGACTCCCCTGTTAATCAAGGTAAGAAAGAATATTCTAATCGTAGGAGATTCTCAGGTAAGATATATGGACTGTGCTTTTTGTAACAGAGATAGGAAGGTCAGACAGAGGCTGTGCCTCCCAGGAGCTGGTGTTCGTGACATAATCAGCAGGTTGGATAATATTATGTCAGGTAATGGGAACAAGTCCAATATCTGTCTTAGTGCTGGAGGTAATGACGTTGGGAAGGGCAGGAGACAGGAGATGCTGGATAAGTACAGGTCAACCACAGAAGTAGTCGAGTCTAAGGGAGGGATCCGAGTCATATAAGAGGAACACTGCAGCAGGCCTGTTGGCCCATACTAGGCAGGTCCTTAACAATCCTTCCCACTAACAAAATATTTGCCCAACCCAATTTACAACGCTACCTAAGAAATAAGTTTTGATGATTCTATTTACTCATGCAAGTCTCACTCAAATCCAACCCCTCTCACTTATGTATTTATCTAACCTAAATTTGAAACTACCCAACGTTTTAGCTTCAATAACCCTACTAGGCAGACTGTTCCACTCATCAACTACCCTATTTCCAAACCAATACTTTCCTATATCCTTTCGAAATCTAAACTTATCTAATTTGAATCTATTATTACATGTTCTTTCTTGAAGTGATATCCTCAAAACCTTATTTATATCCCTTTTGTTAATACCCATCTTCCACTTATACACTTCGATCATGTCTTCCCTCATTCTTCGTCTTACAAGTGAATGTAGTTTAAAAGTCTTCAATCGTCCTTCGTACGGAAGATTTCCAATGCTATGTATTAACTTGGTCATTCTACGCTGGATATTTTCTAGCAAATTTATATCCATTCTGTAATATGGAGACCAGAACTGAGCTGCATAATCTAGGTGAGACCTTACTAATGATGTATAAAGCTGTAAAATAACCGCTGGACTTCTGTTGCTTACACTTCTATATATAAATTCCAGTAATCTGTTTGCTTTGTTATGTACGCTTAGGCACTGCTGTCTTGGTTTAAAGTTGCTGCTTATCATCACCCCCAAGTCCTTTTCGCAATCTGTATGACTAAGTTCTACATTATTTAACTAATAAGTACTAGGGTTATGGACACTCCCGCGATTCAGAACCTTGCATTTATCTACACTGAACTGCATCTGCCACTTTTCTGACCACGAAATGAGTTTGTCTAATTCCTACTGAAGTTCTGTGACGTCTAAGTTTGAATCAATTATCCTACCTATCTTTGTGTCATCGGCGAATTTGCTCATATCACTAGTAATTCCCTCATCAAGGTCATTGATATATATTATAAACAAGAACGGGCCCAAGACTGATCCCTGTGGAGCGCCAATTGTTACAGATCCCCACTCGGATTTAATCCAATTTAAGCATGCTCTCTGCTTCCTATTGGTGAGCCATGACAGGCATCTTGGCTAGAAATGGAGTGGGCAATGAATGGATGTCTAGGGCAGTTGGTATAAATTGCTGGCTAGACAGGTACTGCAAGGAACTGGCAATCCCATTCATTGAGAACTGGGACAAATTCTATGGCAAACGTGATATGTATGCAAGGGATGGGGTTCATCTCTCTTGGGCTGGAGTGGTTGCATTAGCCAGTTCGATTGAGGCGGTAATTGATGACTTGTCTAGGACTTTTTAAACTGATAAATTATAGAGGTATGGGTGTTTGTGGGAAACAGTCAGGCTGCAGTATTAGGGTTGAAAACAGTATATATTACCGGGATACCCCAGGGATATGTTTAAAAGACAATATTTAAAATAAAGTTGCTAGTAAAGGCAAATCAAATGATCAACAAACAAAAAGAGATAATATAGATATAGGTAATATAGATATTGTTGGTAAAACAGAGACCTGGTTCAACCTGAAAGATAGAGAAATGCCTTCTGAATGCAACATACAGGGTTATAACCTATTCCACACTGACAGGGTCAACAGGAAAGGAGGTGGAGTGGTGATGTATGTCAGAGATAATTTAAGCTGTTGTCTTAGACATGATGTAAGATTAGAAACATCGGACACAGAATATGTTCGGCTACAGTTTCTCGTGGGTCGTGACATTAATTTTGGGTGTGATTTATAGGCCCCCAGGTAGGTGATCTGGGTTGCTAATATAACGTCTTTCTGAACATAGTTCTAGCTGCCCAGACAACTTTTGGTCCGAGTAGGGAAATTAGATCTAACAAAAATGATCTCAAATGGACGAACGCTAGATTAAAACATCTCATTGGTCAAAAGAGAGGCATATATAGTTGTATCAAAAGAGGGGATGGGCAGTTAAGAAATCAATATATTCAATTAAAGAGAGAAATAAAGAAAGGAATAAGAAAAGCAAAAAGGGATTATGAGGCTAAGGTCGCAAGGGACTCAAAGACTAACCCAAAAGGGTTCTTTGAGGTATACAAAAGTAAGATTAGGGACAAGATAAGCCCACTTAAGAGTATCTCAGGTCAGATCACTGACAGTGATAGGGATATGTGTGAAATTTTCAGTACATACTTCCTCTCAGTTTTTACCAAGGAAAATACTAGCGAAATTCCAGAAATAATAAACTATATAGAACAGGACGATAATAAACTATACACGATTGCGGTAACTAGTGATATGGTTCTCAGACAAATAGAGAAATTAAAACTTAACAAATCACAAGGTCCTGATGAACTGTTTGCAAGAGGAACTTAGGATACCTTTGGCAGATCTTTTCAACATATCACTACAAACTGGCATAGTGCCTGACAAATGGAAAATGGCAAATGTAATACCTGTTTACAAGGCAGGTGACAGGTCCTTAGCTTCGAACTATGGACCAATAAGTCTTACCTCCATAGTGGGAAAATTTATGGAATCAATAATTGCCGTAGCAATTCGTAGCAATTAATGAATCTCAACGCGGGTTTACAAAGGGGCGTTCCTGTCTTACGAATTTACTAACACTTTTTCATTAAGGTGTTTGAGGAGGTAGATCATGGTAATGAATATGATATTGTGTATATGGACTTCCATATCGGAGGCTATTGAGGAAACTTAAGGAACACGAAATAGGGGAAATTTTTTCCTGGGTAGAGGCATAGTTGACAAATAGGCAGCAGAGAGTTAGCATAAATGGGGAGAAATCAGAATGGGGGCACGTCGGAAGCGGTGTTCTGCAGGGGTCAGTGTTGGGCCCGTTGTTGTTCACAATTTTTCATAAACGACATGGATGAAGGAATAAATAGCGACACAAGCAAATTTGCTGATGACACCAAAATAGGCCGTCTAGTTCATTCTAATGAGGACACTAGAGCACTCCAGGATGATTTGAATACTGATGCAATGGTCGGATAAGTGATAGATGCAGTTTAATATTGACGAATGCAAGGTTTTACATGTTGGACAGAAAAATAACCATGCCCCATATAAACTAAATAATGTAGATCTTAATACTGATTACGAAAAGGATTTAGGAGTTCTGGTTAGCAGTAATCTAAAACCAAGACAACAGTACATTAGGGTTCGCAATAAAGCTAACAGAATTCTTGGCTTCATATCTAGAAGTATAAATAATAGAAGTCCTCAGGTTGTTCTTCAGCTCTATATATCCTTGGTTAGGCCTCATTTAGATTATGCTGCACAGTTCTGGTTACCATATTACAGAATAGATATAAATGCACTGGAAAACGTACAAAGGAGGATGACCAAGTTGATCCCATGTATCAGAAACCTTCCCTATGAGGATAGACTGAGGGCCCTGAATCTGCACTCTCTAGAAAGGCGTAGAATTAGGGGGCATGTGATTGAAGTGTATAAATGGAAAACAAGCTCAGTGGTGATGTGTACTTAGCTCTGTGAAAACCTGTTTGTGTGCTCTCTGTGAATCTGAACCAGGATGCCCTCTCTTGAGCAACTTTACCAGCAGCTGAAAGAAGAGCGTAGGGTTGCTAAGCTGGAGATATGGAGATTAACGGAGGAGAACAAGAGGATTAGTAGTAATCCTCCTGTTGTGAGTCCCCAGGTTAAGAGGGGAACTTGGTCAGTGGCCGGGCAACATGAAACCAAGCTGAGGATCAAGAAGACTGTTGGAGAGGCAGAAACAACGAGGAACCAGAAGACTACTGTGGAAACTTCAACCCATTTTCGGTGCTACCTGACGAATGTGGGTGTTCTACTGAGAATGTCACAACGAGGACCAATGAAGCATTGGCAGACGTGAGTAAGGCATCCCTAGAAACACCAACGAAGACCATCGACACCATCTTGACGAATTCCACAACTGGTAACGTCACGACGAACGACACCAAGGAAGGTAAGAATATTGTTGTTGTTGGGGATAGCCAGGTTAGATACATGGATAGGGCGTTCTGCTTGAAGGACAGGAGTAGGAGACAGAGGGTTTGCTTTCCTGGGGCTGGGATGGAGGATATTGTTAGCCATCTGGATGACATCATGAGAGGTAATGGGAGCAATCCTATTATCTGTCTCAGTGCTGGAGGCAACGATGTTGGCAGACGTAGGAGTGAGGACCTGATTAGCAGGTATAGATTAGCAATAGAGATAATTAAGAGGAAGGGTGGAAACCCTGTCATATGTGGTATTTTGTCAAGGAGAGGAGTCGGAAACGAATGGTTGTTCAGGGAAACTGCTGTCAATTCCTGGCTGGACAAATACTGTAAGGAAAATGCGGTAACATTCTCTGACAACTGGGGCCTCTTCTATGGCAGAAATGACATGTATGCCAGGGATGCGGTACACTTATCTAGGTCTGGGGTGGGAGCACTGGCCAACGCAGTGGAGGGAGCTGTTAGGTCTTTAAACTAGGAATAGTTAGTGGTATGGGTTTTGGCGGGAAAACATTGAAGTCCCAGTGTAGTAATATGAGTACTAGGAGAACTAGTAATAGGCAAAATGAGGTGGATATTGGAAAGCCAGTGGCACTAGGTGACAAGGACAGTAATAGGTTTAGTGGAAAAACAGAAATGAGCAGGAAGGGTAAAGAAAAAAGAGGGTCTTTAAATATACATTATGCTAATTCCCGTAGTGCTAGGAATAAGATGGACGAGTTGAGATTATTTGCTAGTGCAGGTAACATTGATGTAAATTGCCATAACTGAGACGTGGTTAAATTCAAAAAGTCGGGACATGCCTGCAGAATGTCACATTCAGGGTTTTAAATTGTTCCAAGTAGATAGAAGTATCGGGAAGGGGGGTGGGGTGGCACTGTATGTCCGAGATCGCTTGAACTGTTGCATAAAAACGGGTATTAAGTCTGAAGCAACACATACAGAGTCTGGATAGAATTTTCAGAGGGACGTGAAAAATTTATTTTAGGTGTAATATACAGTCCCCCGAACTTAGATAGGGACCAAGGGAGACAACTATGGGAGGAAATTATTAAGGCCACAAGGCACGATAACGTAGTATTTCTAGGAGACTAACTTTAGTCATATTGATTGGAATTTCTTGACTCGGAATTTAGAATCAAACGACTTCTTAGAAGTAGTTCAGGAATGTTTTTTGAGGCAGTTTGTGACAGAGCCTACAAGGGAAAATAACCTGCTTGACTTGGTTTTGACAAACAAGGAAACCCTTGTTAATAATTTAGAAATTGTTAGGTAAGACACATATGCAACAGTTAGACAACTTTATTCCGAAACGTTTCGCCTACACAGTAAAGTTGTCTAACTGTTGCATATGTGTCTTACCTAACAACCTGTCGGTATTGTATACCATTTTGATGTTCAATTTAGAAATTAATGAGAAACTCGGAACAAGCGATCACAAATCAATTACCTTTAGCATTGAATGGAAATATGATAATAGGGATAATTCAGTAATGGTCCCAGATTTTCGCTTAGCAGATTACAATGGCTTATAGAACACTTATCATCTCTGGACTGGAGTAACGAAGAGAGCTCTCAGTATGACAGCTTTCTTAAGACAATACATGCTGCCCAAAGGACATTTATCCCATATATGGAAATTAGATCGAATAGGAATGGCCCCTAATGGATGAATAATAGGCTCAAATGTCTTTTAGGACAGAAGAAAAGAATTTACAGGCGTACCAAAAGAGTTGAGGGTCATCTTATGAATCAGTATATGGACATTAAGAGGGACATTAAAAAGGGGATAAGAAAAGCTAAACGGGACTATGAAATTAAAGTTGCTAGGGATTCTAAAACTAACCAAGAAAGTTTTTTCCAGGTTTATGGAACAAAAGTTAGAGATAAGATAGTCCCCTTAAAAATAACTCTGCGCATCTCACTGACAAGGAGAATGAAATGTGCTCTTCTTAATAATTATTTTCTCTCTGTTTTCACTCAGGAAGACACTGATAGTATCCCAGTAATTAATTTTTATAGTGGGCTTGAAGATGATAAATTATGCAATATCTCAGTTAGTACCGAAATGGTTATGAAACAGATAGACCGGTTAAAGCAAAATAAATCCCCGGACCCTGATGAACTTTTTTCAAGGCTTCTTCAAGAGTGTAAAATGGAACTCTGTGAACCTTTAACTAATATTTTCAGTTTATCTCTTCAAACAGGTGTGGTGCCTGATATGTAGAAGATGGCTAATGTAATTCCTATTTTTAAAGCAGGGAACAAGTCGTTACCGTCAAATTACCGCCCAATAAGTCTAACCTCAATTGTAGGTAAATTACTAGAGTCAATTATAGCTGATAATATAAGAAGCCATCTCGATAGGCATAATTTGATTGATACTCAACATGGTTTCACCAGAGGCCGTTCTTGCCTAACTAATTTATTAACCTTCTTCAGCAAAGCTTTTGAGGCCGTTGATCAGGATAAAGAATTCGATATTGTTTATTTAGATTTTAGTAAGGCTTTTGATAGAGTACCGCACCAGAGACTGTTAAAGAAAGTGGCAGCTCATGGCACTGGGGGAAAAGTGCTGTCATGGATCGAGTCATGGCTCACTAATAGGAAGCAGAGAGTATACTTAAATGGGGTTAAATCCGAACGGGGATCTGTAACAAGTGGCGTACCACAGGGATCAGTCTTAGGCCCGTTGTTGTTTATAATATATATCAATGACCTTGATGAGGGTATTACTAGTGATATGAGCAAATTCGCCGATGACACAAAGATAGGTAGGATAATTGATTCAAACGTAGATGTTATGGAACTTCAGGAGGATTTAGACAAACTCTATTCTTGGTCAGAAAAGTGGCAGATGCAGTTCAGTATAGATAAATGCAAGGTTCTGAAGCTCGGGAGTGACCACAACCCTAGCACTTATAAGTTAAATAATGTAGAACTTAGCCATACAGATTGCGAAAAGGACTTGGGGGTTATGGTGAGCATCAACCTTAAACCAAGACAGCAGTGCCTAAGCGTACGTAATTAGGCAAACAGATTACTGGGGTTTATATGAAGAAGTGTAAGCAACAGAAGTCCAGCGGTTATTTTACAGCTTTATACATCATTAGTAAAGCCTCACCTTGATTATGCAGCTCAGTTCAGGTCTCCATATTACAGAATGGACTTAAATTCGTTAGAAAACATTCAGCATAGAATGACTAAATTAACACATAGCATTAGAAATCTTCCGTATGAAGAAAGATTTAAGACTCTTAAATTACATTCATATGTTAGACGAAGAATGAGGGGAGACCTGATCGAAGTGTTTAAGTGGAAGATGGGTATTAATAAAGGGGATATAAATAAGGTCTTGAGGATATCTCTCCAAGAGAGAACCCGCAGTAATGGATTTAAATTAGACAAGTTTAGATTTAGAAAGAACATAGGAAAGTATTGGCTTGTAATTAGGGTAGTTGATGAGTGGAACAGTCTACCTAGTTGGGTTACTGAGGCTAAAACCTTGGGTCGTTTCAAATTTAGGTTGGATAAAAACACGAGTGAGAGGGGTTGGATTTGATTGGGACTTGCAAATGAGTGGATAAAGTTATCAGAGCTTATTTCTTCGGTAGCATTGAAAATTGGGTTGGGCAAATATTTTGTTAGTGGGATGGATTGTAAAGGACCTGCCTAGTATGGGCCAACAGGCCTGCTGCAGTGATCCTCCTTTCTTATGTTCTTATGGTCTTATAAATAACTATGGACCGGCTTCTGTTCACCTGAGTACTTATGGACCAGCCTGTGTTGACCTGAGCACCAACACACCAGGCTCTCTGTGTATTAAAAACAGTTGTTTATCAGTTAGTAGTGACTGTGGAAATGAATAACTGTGCTCCAAAGCAACTTTTGCAATTTGTTGCAAGAATTTCCCCATACACCAAATATGATAATGTACGAATTATGAAAAAGTAAAAACGAGACACTGAGTCAGCCTGGCTGATAGTTGAGTCGGCCTGGCTGACAGCTGAGTCAGCCAGGATGACAGCAGAGTCAGTCAGGCTGACAGCAGAACCAGCCAGGCTGACAGCTGTACCACAGAACTGTGCTCTCTTATTATTGTGTATTATTATGTAGTCCATATAAGGTTTCTTACGATGTTTACTCTTAACTTACACACACACACACACACACGCACGCACGCACGCACGCACACACACACACACACACACACACACACACACACACACACACACACACACACATGAGGTCACGACTGGAAGTTGAAGACTCAGATAAATCAAAAGGGATGTTAGGAAGTATTTCTTCAGTCATAGAGTTGTCAGGCAGTGGAATAGCCTAGAAAGTGACGTAGAGGAGGCGGGAACCATACAAAGTTGAGGTTTGATAAAGCTCACGGAGCAGGGAGAGAGAGAACCTAGTAGCAATCAGTGAAGAAGCGGAGCCAGGAGCTATGACTCGACCCCTGAAACCACAAATAGGTGAGTACATACATATATATACACACACACACACACACACACACAATATTTTGATGAAATCCGTTGGAAAATGATGTAAATATGTAAAGTGACTAACTTGAGAGATTTGTGGTTAAGACAAAGAAAATATTCTTCTAAATTATCTTAATAAACTTTTAGTTTAATTTGAATGATTATATAATTCTCTCGGATTTCACATATACACTTCTGTCAGCTTCTCAATAATGACAACAATTTTGGTGGTGGCTGCCACAACCTGGCCAGTACGACTGTGTTAATGTCTCCCATACTGTTGTTATGTACTGTGATGTATCACTGTTAACATATATTACACATTCAATGTTGTGGTGCACAATGTTGCAGAGATATATGGCACAAAGTTGGTAAGTAGTGAAAAAAGACAGTTGTCTTTTTTCCCCACCATCGTTGTGTTGTGATGTGTATAAGGGCTGTTCACAGCCAGTTAAAACAATTTTAATTTCTAGACTGGGGATGAGAGTAAATATTTCATATATATGCTGAGAGAGACAACTTTCAAGTACATATATTGTAAAATTGTTCTTTTTATTATTACCTTAATATTTATAGAGTTTGGCATTCTTATTATAAGAACGATTGTTTATTGTAGCTGAAATGCTCACAATCTCCTGGAGCTGATGCACTCACAACATCCTGGAGCTGATGCACTCATAACTTCCTGGAGCTGATGCACTCACAACTTCCTGGACCTGATGCACTCACAACATCCTGGAGCTGATGCATTCACAACTTCCTGGGGCTGATGCACTCACAACTTCCTGGAGCTGATGCACTTACAACATCCTGGAGCTGATGCACTCACAACTTCCTGGAGGTGATGCACTCACAACTTCCTGGAGCTGATGCACTCACAACATCCTGGAGCTGATGCATTCACAACTTCCTGGGGCTGATGCACTCACAACTTCCTGGAGCTGATGCACTCACAACTTCCTGGGGCTGATGCACTCACAACTTCCTGGAGCTGATGCACTCACAACTTCCTGGAGCTGATGCACTCACAACTTCCTGGAGCTGATGCACTCACAACTTCCTGGGGCTGATGCACTCACAACTTCCTGGAGCTGATGCACTCACAACATCCTGGAGCTGATGCACTCACAACTTCCTGGAGCTGATGCACTCACAACTTCCTGGAGCTGATGCACTCACAACATCCTGGAGCTGATGCATTCACAACTTCCTGGGGCTGATGCACTCACAACTTCCTGGAGCTGATGCACTCACAACTTCCTGGGGCTGATGCACTCACAACTTCTGGAGCTGATGCACTCACAACTTCCTGGAGCTGATGCACTCACAACTTCCTGGAGCTGATGCACTCACAACTTCCTGGGGCTAATGCACTCACAACTTCCTGAGCTGATGCACTCACAACATCCTGGAGCTGATGCACTCACAACTTCCTGGAGCTGAAAGCACTCACAACTTTCCCGGAGCTGATGCACTACAAC
>NC_069449.1:8239433-8258246 GCF_026875155.1 Cherax quadricarinatus
GTAGGGGTGTGGAGGAGTGTGGAGAAGCATGAGGGTGGTGGAAGAGTGTGAGCAGGCGAGGAGTGTTGGCGAGGAATAAAGAAGGGATGGTGGAGGATTGTGGAGTGATGGAGGAGAGGAGTTTAAGGGTGGTGGAGGAGTGTGGAGAATGAGGAGGGTGTTGGAGGAGTGTGGAGGAGTGTGCAGTGTTGTTGGAGAAGTGTGAAGCGGTTTTGGAGGAGTGTGAGTTTGTGGTGGAGTAGGAAAGGATTGGATAAGTGTGTGTGGAGGGGTGTTTTGAGGAGTGTTGTGTTGAGGGTAGGTGAAGAGTGTAGAAGAGTGTGGTGTGGCAGGTGGAGGACTGTGGAGGGGTGATGGAGGAAGTGCAGGGGAGGTGAGAAGTGTGAAGCGGTGGTGAAGGAGTGGGTGGATCGATGGTGAAGAGTGTGGAAGGGGGTGGAGGGAGTGGGGAGGAGTGGGTGACGAGTGTCGAGGAGTTGTGGAGTGGTGGAGGGGTGGTGGAAAATTGTGTAGGGTGTGGAGGAGAGTGTGGGAGAAGCGGGGGAGTGAGTGTGGAGAGTGGTGGGGAGTTGGAGGAGTGGGTGTGGGTGGAGGGGTGGGGAGGATGTTGAAGAGAGTGGAGAGTGTGGACTTGTGGTGGAGGAAGTGTGGAGATGTGGTTGATAAGTGTGAATGGGATGTGGGAGAGTGTGGATGGAGTGAGGAGTGTGGAGGGGAGGGAAGAGAGTGTGGAAAGGATGGAAGAGGGATGTGGGTGTGGGGGGTGGTGGTGGATTGTGAGAAGCATTCAGGGGTGTGGAGAGTGTGGGGGGGAGGGGAGGATGGGGATGGTGGGTAGAGAAGTGTGGAAGGGTGGTGGGAGGATGTGTAAGGAGTGTGGAGCGGTGTGGTGGAATGTGGAAGGGGGTGGGAGGAGTGTGGAGTCTGGTTGTGGAGAGAAGGGTGGATGGGTGGTGGAGGATGAGGAGGAGTGTGAGAGTGGTTAGGTTTGGGAGGAGTGTGCGTGGTGGGTGGAGGAGTGTGGAGGAGTGTTGTATGAGGGTGAGTGGTGCTGTAGGAGGGTGGAGGAGTAGTGAAACCGGAGTGCGGAGGGGTGGCGTGGACGGAGTTGTGGGCAGGTTGAGGATTATGTTGAGGGTGGTGGAGGAGTGTTGAGGAGGGGTGAGGAGTGTAAAGCGGTCATGGAGGATGGGGAGGGTGTGGAAGGAGTGATGATTGGATATTGGAGGAGGGAAGGTGGGCGAGAGTGAGAGTCTTGACGAGATATGGAGAAGAGTGGAGAGTATAGCGAGGAGTGTGGGAGGGTATAGAGAGAGTGGAATGAAAGGGATAGTGAAAGAATGTAAGGGGATAGTAGAGGAAGGGGATGGTTGAGGAGTGTGGAGGGTGTTGGGGAATGTGGAAATGGTTGGTGGATAAATGTGGAGAGTGGTGGAGGAGTGTGGAGAAGCAAGAGGGGTATTGGAAGAGTGTGGGAAGGGTGGTGGACGGAGTTGGAGGGGTAGCCTTGAAGTGTGATGGGGATGAGGAGGAGTGTGGAGCGATGGAGAAGGACGTGGAAGGGTGGTGGAGTGTCTAGGAGTGTCGAGTTGTGGAGAGAGTGTGTAAGGGGTGGAGGAGGAGGTGGAAGAATGGAGGAGGAGTGTGGGAGGGTGTGGAGGAGTGTGGCGGGAAGGTGGAGAGTGTGGAAAGGTGGTGGAGGAGTGTAGAGGTTGTGTTGGAGGAGTGTGCAGGGAGGTGAGGAGGGTGCATATTGGAGGTGGAGGATGTGGAGGGTGTTTGGAGTGTGGGGGGGTTTGGTGGTGGGGAGTTTTGGGAGGGTGGTAAAAGGGGAAGGGGGTGGAGGGGGGTGGGAGAAGGGGGAAGGGTTGGAGGAGTGTGGAGGGGTTAGGGGGGAGGGGGGGGTGGGGGGTTTGGAGGGGCGGAAAGGTGGGGGGGTTGGGAGGGGAGGGTTGGGTGGGCCCCGTGTGGAGGGTGGTGGGGGGGGTGGTGGAGGGGTGGGGATGGGGAGGGTTGGGAGAAGGGGGAAAGGGGGGGTGGAAGTGGGGAGGGGTGGGGAAGGTTTTTGTGGAGGGTGTGGGGGAAAGGAGGTGGGGGGGGTGGGACGAGGTGGAGGGGTGGTGGATGAGTGGGGAAAAGGGGTGTGGGGGGGAGTGAGGAAGGGGGGGTGGGGGGGAAGGAGTGTGGAAGGGGGGGGGGGGGGGAAGTATTAAAGATGGGGAGTGTGGGGGGTAGGGGAGGAGGGAAAAAGGGTGTTGGAGGGCGGGCGGTTGGGGAGGGGGAGGGGGGGGTGTTTGTGGGGAGGGAGGGGGGGGTGAAGGAGTGTGGAGGGGTTGGGGGAGGGGTGGGGGAGTTGGAGGGGGTTTTAAGGTGTGGTTGGTAAGTTGAGGGTGTTAAAGGTGGAGGAGGAGTAAGGGTGGTGGGGGGTTGGAGGGGTGTAATTTGGGGGGTGTGGAGGGTTTAGGGGGTGTGAAGGAGTTTTGAGGGGGGGAGGTGGGGGGTGGTGGAGGGTGGGGGGGTTTTTTGAGGGGGGGGTTTTGGAGGATGTGAGGGGGGGGAGAGTTGTTGTGGTAAGTGAAAAGGAAAGGGGGGGTGGGGAGGAGTTTTGGAGGGTTGGAGTTTTATAGGGTAAAGGAGTGTGTGGTGGGGAGGAAGGGGGTGGTGGAAAAGGGAGGGGGGGGAAAGGGGAGTTGTGGGGAAGGGGGTGGGGGAGGATTTTTTGGATGGGGGTGAGGGGGAGGGGGGGTGAGGGGGGGTGGAGAAGTTGAAGGGGGTGGGGTGGGGGGGTGGGGAGGTGGGGGGAGTTGAAGGGGTGGTGGAGGGTGGGGGGTGGTGGAGGAGGTGGAGGATGGGGGAGTTGGGGATAGGTGGGGGAGTGTGGAGGGTGTGGAGGGGGAGGGGTGGGGAGTGTGGGGGTGGTGAAAAAGTGGGGAGGGGGTGGGGTGGAGGGGTGGGGAAATGTGGAGGGGTGGAGTGTGGAGGGTGGGGGGAGGATGGAGGGTTGGAAAGGGGATGTGGGGGGGGGGGAGGGTGGGAGGGGAGGGGGTTGGGAAAATGGGGGGGGTGGGGGGTTTATGAACGGTGTGTAGGGTCAGGGTTGTTTTGAGGAGTGTGGGGGGTGGGGAAAAAGTGTGGAGGGGGGTAAAAGGAGTGTGGAGGGGGGTGAAGGAGTGTGGGGGATGGAAAGGGTGTGGGGGGGTGGTGGAGGAGTGTGGAGAAGCATAGAGGGGCGGTGGAGGGGGGGTTTTGAAGGGAGGTTGATGGTGTGGGGGGGGTGGTCGAGAATGTAAAAGGGTGGTGGAGGAGGGGTTTTAGCAATGGAGGAGGAGTTTTCGGGGGGTGGGGAGGAGTGTGGGGAGTGTGGAGGGGTGGTGAAGGATGTGGGGGGGGTTGGTGTAGTGTGGGGGGTGGTGGAGAAATGTGAAGGGGTGGTGGAAAAAGGTGGGAGCGATGGAGGGGATTGGGGAAAGGGTTTGGGTGGAGGTTTTGTGGGGGATTGGGGAAGGTTGGGGGGGAGGTGTGGGGAGGGGGGGGAGTGTGGGGGGTTTTGCGGACGGTGCGGAGGGTGGTGGAGGGTGGGAGGAGGGGGGAAGTGGGGAGGGGTGGTGGAAAATTGTTGAGGGGTGGAGGAGGAGGTGGGGGAGTGATGGGGGAGTTTGAGTGGTGGTGGAGGAGGTGGGGGGGGATTTTTGAGTTGGAGGGGGTTGGGGGTTTTTTAGGTTAGGGGTTAGGTTAGGTTAAAGTTAGGGTTAAAGGGGGTTTTTGGTGGGTTATGGTTAGGTTATCTACTTCACTACACATATACAAAGTACTCACTACACTGCAAAAGTCATTACTTCATAATTTCACTACATTCAGTCATCCCCTTCCTGAAAAATCATTGTTCATCATCAGTTAGTTTCAGTTGATGACCTGCAAAATATTGTAGAAAAAATATCAATTTATATACTTTTCCAAATGTCCCCCAAAAGCCGAGTTGGTAAAGCATCTGATCTGCAACAAGAACTGGGTTCCAACCCCCCTCCCCTGTTTGATTCTTTCACCAAATTTTCATTGTGAAGGTATTAGTCAAAAACTAGATCCAATGGGGAACAACGACATTGCTTTAGAGGAAATTAAAAAGGGGAAAAGAAGAAAATGGAAAAGGGAAATCCTCGGCAGGAAAATTCCCAAAAAAGGAAAAGAAATCCTTGAAACACAATAGAATGTTAACAGCAATGTTTGTTGATAAAGAGAAAAAAGTCATACAAGCGATATGAAGGAGAGATAAGAAAAGTCTTGGAGAAAGCAAGAAAAATGTTAAGAAGTTAAGGATTTAAATTGTAGGTTTAAGTTGTTAGGAGTAGTTGTTATAAAGGAATTTATGTTTTATTATTAGAAGTTTCTTATGTTTTGAGGAGTTTTTATGGTTGCTATGAGAAGATTCTTAATTTTTTTAATGAGGAGATGAAGGAAATAACAAACACTCACACACTTCCCCACACACACACACACACACACAATCAACACACACACACACACACACACACACACACACACACACACACACATACACACACACACTCACACACACACACACACACACCACACAAGTGAAGTAAACATCAAAAGCAGCAACAATAATCGAGCAAATTTCAGTTTTATTTCGTCAAGCAGAAGCCGTGGTTCATAGGACAAGGTCAAGACGCAGCCACAGTATCTCGTGGGACAGTTTTATAATCCCTGGAATGTACGGATGACATTAGTTGTGTTCTCATGGGTCATTAATGCACGATATATAAATACAAAATCGCCAAAATAAAAAGTGTTTTTTGTGTTGAAAGAAAGTGCAGCAGAATGGATATATTCTTTGTGGTAATATCACTAAGCCAAGCACTTTCCATTGATGATGTAGATACCAGGTTGTGTTATACGTCAGTTCAGTGGCAGTCCAGTCAAGATGGACGATTATAAATACTTAAACAATGGTACTTTTACTTTCAACACTAGATCATAGGTGTACTATATGCAGTTAAATATTAGTTAAACCTAGCTGTAAAACATTTCATTTACAAAGAACTGGAATTATGTGAAAACTCTCACTCCTGCAGTGTTACCATAGAGGTGAGAGAGTGTCTGGTTTGGGGTGATCGTTTGATGCTCACACGATATTTTATTCAATATGATTATTAGATGGCTGCAAAACTTGAATGACCAGATAAGTTATAGAAGACTTGATTAATCACTTGAGCTCTGGCTAGCAGTGCTTCTGCCAGTTCAGATGTCATGCAACAAAAAATGGGAAAAATGTTCCCAATAACAGAGAGTTTATTAAAAGCAGCATTCCACAATTATAGCTCGCCCTTGCTCTCTGTTGCACGTCACTAGTGCACTCAGGAGGAACCCGTAAACCCAAATGTTTAGGACAGAATTGGGAATGAGAGGTAATAAACTTTGATTATAAAAAAAAAAAAAGGGGGGATTCATTACCTTAGATCAAGTAATCAATTGGACAGAATGAAGATGTTTTCTCTGGAACGAATTTCTAAGCAAGTAAAACCAATCTATGGCTTGCCCCTATATGGAAGAATCTGTTACGGTTTTTAAAGCATTTCAGTGAGGAACACGTTATACCAGTGTTAATGATTGCTAGGTGTTGTATTGTGAGTTAAGAACACTTTATAGACAGTGTTAATGATTACTGAGTGTGTATGTGAGTTAAGAACACGTTATAACAGTGTTAATGAGTGCTGAGGCGTGGTATGTGAGTGAAGAACAAGTTTATAACAGTTTAATGAGTTGCTGAGTGTGTATGTGAGTGAAAGAAACACGTTATACCAGGTTAATCGTCTGACTGAGCTTGTGTATGTGAGTGAAGAACACGTTATTACAGTGTTAATGATTGACTAGGTGTGTATGTGAGGTTTAAGAACACTTTATAACAGTGGTTAATGATTACTGAGTGTGTATTGTGAGTGAAGAAACACGTTATAAACAGTGATAATGAGTGCTGAGAGTTGTGACGTGAAGAAAACACGTTTAACAGTGTTAAATGATGTGCTGAGAGTGTGAGTGAAGAACACGTTATAACGTGTTAATGAGTGCTGAGAGGAGTGAGAGTGTGGTGAAGAACACGCTTATAAAGAGTGTTAATGAGTGCTGTGTGGTGTATGTGAGTGAAGAACACGTTATAACAGTGTTAATGAGTGCTGTGTGTGTTGTGATCAAAATTTCAACATTGTTATAATGTTAAGAACACATTATAACATTGTTATTATGTTAGAAAAATATAAATTGTTATAATGTTAAGAACACATTATAACAGTGCTGAGGGACTGTTCAGTTATAACTTGATAAAGTTTATTTTCTTACCATTATAATTGTACATCACACAGCGTATTTCCTCAGTATATTAATATTTGGTACTTTAGGTAATATTACTGGTACCTGATGTGTTGTAGGCAGTGAACATTGTTCAGTCGTTCAACAAACATTACTCTGTATCACCTGAAAACATTGAACTACAAGATCAGTTAGGAAAATAACTGATCTTGTAGTGCGGAAATTTTCATGTTCGCTCCTTAATGTTCATGAATTGTTGTTATTTATTTGTACTTATTCGAGTGTATTTACATGTGCCAGCAAACATTCAACTTCTTGAATCTTAACAAGTCAAAGATTCATTTTATACTCCATTGTGCGACTGGAAATTACAATAATTACACAGAAAACTTCCTTTGCTATATTAAATTACAAAGCATTAATGTTTTAAAATATAGGTGATGATTTGTGACTATTTAAAAGTGAAGAAAAGACATTGTTTGCAGGACAGTGTTTTCATGGAACAATGTTTTGATCTATGTTGATCTTTGTTCAGTAACTTGGTCAGTCACTGCACTCTGTGGCAATGTGTGTTAATGTGTTCTACACTCCCATACCCACTTAGTACTCTTTAACAATGTTTGATAGTGTACTCTGCACTCTCACACACACTCAACATACTTTAACAATGTGTAATAATCAGCTCAACACTCACACACCCACTAAACACTTTTAACAATGTGCAATAATATGTTGTACACTCACACACTCACTCGGCAACAAAACAGCTTCGTATCAGACGAAAAAAAAAAGGAAGTTGTTATAGTACATTTGAGGGGGACGTTGAGAGCTGTGAACCCCAAACAGCATTTGAGGGGGACGTTGAGAGCTGTGAACCCCAAACAGCATTTGAGGGGGACGTTGAGAGCTGTGAACCCCAAACAGCATTTGAGGGGGACGTTGAGAGCTGTGAACCCCAAACACACAGCATTTCCTTAAAGAGGAACTTAACTCTTCAAATGTAGCCTCACCATGGAGCATTACCCATACATGATATTAGAACAAATGTTTGAATATTATATACAGACAGATGTACTTACAGAGAGGGACACACAGAAATCTGTGCTGAGTAAATACATCCACCCGGGTAGACTCGTACCGTAGTCCAGCCAGAAGAGAAGAACTTCCCGTCCGGTTACACCACCATGGTGAGGCCAATTATTTTAAATTATTTTCTTATTATTTATATGCCATAGTTTTTAATCTGTTAAAATTAATTTTATGCAACCTTTTTCGTATCTTCTGAGGTTAACATGTAAACAGTTTCGGTGTATTGTATATATGGTCGTTACTAGGTATAACAGCTTGGTTTATGTATATATGGTGCGTTGCTATTTATAACAGCTTGGTTTATGTATATATGGTGTTACTATGTATAACGCTTTGGTTTATGTTATATATGCGTGTTACTATTGTATACAGTTTGGTGTAGGTATATATGGTGTTACTATGTAAAACAGATTGATTATGTATATATGGTGTTACTATGTTAAACAGGTTTGGTTTGTATATATGGTGTATTACTAAGTATAACAGACTTGGTTTATATATATGGTGTTACTATGTATAACAGTTTGGTGTATGTATATATGGTGTTACTATTGTATAACAGTTGGTTTATGTATTATGGTGTTACTATGTTATAACAGTTGGTTTATGTATATATGGTGTTACTATGTATAACAGCTAGGTCTTATGTATATATGGTTGTTACTATGTATAACAGCTTGGTTTATGTATGTTATGGTGTTACTTATCGTTATAAAAGCTTGGTTTATGTATTTATGGTGTTACTATGTATAACAGCTTGGTTTATTATATATGTGTTACTATGTTATAACAGTTTGGTTTATGTATATATGGTGTACTATGTATAAACAGCTTGGTTTATGTATATATGGTGTTACTATGTATAACAGTTTGGTTGTATGTTATATATGTGGTTACTATGTATAACAGCTTGGTTTTGTATATATGGTGTTACTTATGTTATAAACAGCTTGAGTTTTTTGTATATATGGTGTTTACTATGAATAACAGCTTGGTTTATGTATATATGGTGTTACTATGTATAACAGCTTGGTTTATGTATATATGGTGTTACTATGTATAACAGCTTGGTTTATGTATATATGGTGTTACTATGTATAACAGCTTGGTTTATGTATATATGGTGTTACTATGTATAACAGCTTGGTTTATGTATATATGGTGTTACTATGTATAACAGCGTGATCTCTGTTTCTCTAGTGTTGTTATGCATATTAATAGTGAGCAAAATGGTTGTTCAACAAAGTTACTTACGATGTATAAAGAATCTTAGTGAAACAATTATGTATTTTTGCTACATTATTTGTTTTGTTAGAGAGAGTAAAAATAATGAATGTGGTATGTCACAGGAATTTGTTTAAGAGAGAAGTAAATAATGAATGTGAATGTCACAGAAGTTTGTTTTAAGAGAGAAGTAAATAATGAATGTGAATGTCACAGGATAAGATTTGTTAAGAGAGAAGTAAATAATGAATGTGAATGTCACAGTAGTTTGTTAAGAGAGAATTAAATAAGAATGTTGAATGTCACAGGAAGTTTTGTTAAGAGAGAGTAAAATAAGAATGTGAATGTCACAGGAGGTTTGTTAAGAGAGCAGTAAATAATGAATGTGAATGTCACAGGAAGGTCAGTTAGAAGAAGAAGAAACAACAATTTACATGGTGTGATTAGAGTAATATGAGTATATCGTGAGTGAAGAACACCCATTATAACAGTGTTTAAATTGAGTGCTGAGGTGTTTATGTGAATGAAGGACAACAGGTTAGGTTAGGTAGGGGTTTATCAGGAAACAGGACAAGTGTTTCCTGACGCAGGTCTTAGGTCAGATGATGTCCCGCCTTTCGTAGCTTTCTGGTCATCTGACCGAGGCCTTCGCTGGCTTACGGTCCACCCCTTTAAAAATAATGAGTAATTTATAATGTTACAGCTATTGTGATCACGGTATCTTGGTATTACTGTGTAAAACAACGTAATTCTTTGTATCTCTGGCGCTACTGTGAATAACAGTGTGATTTCTGTATCTCTGGTGTTACTATGTATAAGAATGTGGCTGCATGTATTATTTGTTACTAAACGATATACAGAGATCACTACAATACAGTGTGGTCATTGCATCCCCGGTTTGAAGTTAAGTAAGTCACATGTTTAACTTGTGTGTGAACTCCAAACAATATCTGATTTTCCGTCTGCGACCTCTGATCGCTAAAAAATGCTTGAAAATGCGTGAGAGCCGTAAAGTACATTTACAATTCATAAAAATACTTCAAGAAAATATCAATGCGCTTGAGAAAGAACAAAAGAACATAGTGTTTAGTGGTAGTGTTGTTGCAGTTACAGCTGTAAATGTTACAGCTGCGTACTGGGGAAGCTTCCCATGGCACCGTAAAAAAAGAATTGTTGGTGATGAAAGATTGATTGTTAACAATGGGAGAAGATCAGTAAGATCAATGTTTCAGCGAAAAATTCAAACACTGAAGTCAAATTAATGAAAGTTTTGAAACTTCGAGAAAATATAGAGTGAGCACATACGCACGAGCACACGCAACACATACATCACACACACAACACACACACCCACACATAATACACACGCACACACACACACACACACATACACACACACACACACACGCACACTCATACCACACAACACACACACACACACACACACGCACACTACAACACAAACACCACAACACCACATACACACACCGGCACATCCCCACACACACACCAACACACATAAAACCACACACACCACACGCACACCACACACACACACGACACAACCCACACATACACACCACACACACACGCACACATACACCACACACACACACACACACACACACCACATACAACAACACACACACACACGCACACATACACACACACACCACACAAACACACCACATACACAACACTTACACCACACCACTCACACACACACACGCACACACCACACACCACACACACACACACACATATGCACACACACACACATACACACACATCCACACACCACACAACACTGGGGAAGGAGACTAGATTGAGCTGGAAAGGAAGATGGGAAGAGAGGTTAGCAGCAGAATGCAGAAGGGGGAAGCAACAGGCCACGAAGCAGAAACCAAGATAGAGAGTTTTAAAAGAACGGAAACTGAAACAGCACAGAGACAAAAAAATTTACGAAGTCATCGGCAATGGCTACTCAAACACAGACAACAGGTCCAAAAGGAAGCAGGAAACAAAATGTTGCGGGTCCGTCAAACCCACAGGGGGGCCAAAACAAAAAGGGAGCACTCTGGGGCAAAAAGAGAGGTTTGGGAAAAGACATCGAAGGAACTAGGCAGTGCAAGGACCTAACCAATACCTGTGGGGGCCAGGAGCAGGTGAGCAGGAAGGATAAACCAAGAAGCATAGGGCCAAAACGAGGGAAGGGACTAAAGGGAAAGGGAACACCCCACGGGAAGGAACTAAAACATCAGAGGATGCAATGGGAGTCACAGTGGGGGGTTTGGAAAGGGAGAGATCCGTGTTTGTCTATGGGCTGACGAAGCTAAAGGGGAACTATAGATGAAAGAAAGCAGGAGGAGAAAAAAGCGATTGAAGACACCCATGAAGGTGATAGGGGGAGGGGGACTGACCCAGGTGGCAAATTTTCGGAGAATTGGGTGGTTCACAAAGAAAGAACCGGCCTCTCAAAGTAATTTTCAAGGGAGAATCAACCCGAAAACCATGATCCTGCAGGAGAAAGCCCCGGCTGAGAGGCAAGCCGGGTTCCGAGTGTGTACCTCGAACCGAGACAGAACACAGGACGAAAGGAAGACAATGAAAGAGAGAGTTCAAAAAAGAAAGGAGAAATGGGAGGAAATGAAAAAGGAGAGCAGAATAACCCAGGATCAAATGGAAGGACAAGCGCACCCCCCAGAAAACACCTGCAGAAGGACTCCAGCCACGACACCCCAAGGCAACTGAACAATCCAAACCAACCATCACACACCGATCCCTTCTGTTTCCACCCCCCGCCACCCACAGTTTTCAGTATTAGAACAGAAGTTGAAGGTTTGGTACACAAATGCAGATGGATTAACGAATAAACATGAGGAATGGCAAGAAAGAATCAATGGAGACAATAACAGATGCAATCTTCCCCCCAGGATACCAGATCATGAGGAAAGATAGAAGGGGCAGGGGGGGAGGTGGGGTTGCTCTGCTCGTAAAAAACAGATGGAAATTCGAGAAAATGGAAGGAATAGATGAGACGGAGAAAGAGCCTACATGCAGGTACACTTCAGTCTGGGGAACACAAGTGGTCATTGCATGATGTTAATCCCACCACAGAAAAGCAGGAGGCCAAGAGAGGAATTGAAGAGAGCAAAAAGCAAAGGTGGGCACACTTGTGAGGGGCAAAAAGAGCTCACTCCCGCAACAAAGTTTGCTGGTTATGGGGGGTTTAACCACGGGGATTGACTGGGAAAAACCGGAGCCACATGGGGGTCCCGAAACAGGAGAGCCAGGGGTTGGACGTGGTGCGGAAAACCTATGCACCAAATTTAAAGGGGGCACACCAGAGTGAGAGGGGGAGGATGAACCACAAGATTTGGGCCTTTTGTTCACCCTGGGCACTCCTTTAAAATAAGACTGGCAAGGTCTTTTTCTATGATAAATATTTTTTTGAAACAATAGTTTTTAACAGTTTAACACACTTAGATTCGCTCAGTATATTCTGGGTTATGATTGCCAGGTTTTGTTGTAGGGAATGGTGATATAAAAATAGGTACTTTTTTCTTATTAATAGATGTATTCTTATCAGTGAGGAGGATTGATCATGCCAAAGTTGTTTGAATGTGTTCACTGCCTAAGTACATTTGGTGTGGGAATGGGGCACATTTATATTGGTTAGGTTATTGTTACTTAAATATTACAGTAAATGATGTGATTCAATAAGTACAAATAACTGGGTGATGATAACTAAAGGATTCAAAAAGCAGTTGTTCACCTATCGTAATAATTTATGATTTTATTAGTTTTAAGGAAATTTTGACTTAATTGGTGCACACTCAAGTATGGTGCAAAAAATGGGTTTTAGCAATAAATGAATTCAAACTCTATCCTCAGTGGAATATTATGGATTAAATTATGATGTTTGGATGACAAAGTATGTTTATTGCAGTACAGTATATGTATAATTGATTATATTACCTGTAATATTACAAATGTGTTCTGTTAAATGGAGGTCGCATTATATCTGTTAATGACACTTATAAAGACATACAGTATTTAAGTGGCTGAGACCATTCTTTCATTGGCATTACATTTGAGTATGAATTCACTTATTATATGAGAAGTCAAATGGAAATAGCTTAAGATTACTTATTTTGTGTTACTTGAGTAGCAAGGCCAAAATTAGTTATTATTTGGCTGTGAAAAAAATAATGAAACAGTTCTTGTTTGGAAAGCTGTTATAATGTTTTCAGTATTATATTGTAACCCTTACAGCTGTTAATTATTATCAATCTTTGGAATATACTTGCCAGTTACTACTGCCTTGGCTTGTTTACCGGGATACTTCTGTACCTACTCTCGTTTATGGTTCTTGGGATTAATATGGGAAGGCTTTACAAGTCATCTAATTTAATTTTAGTATTTTGCTATAAACCATGAAACATTTTCCTGTCACAAGTTATAATTTTGCATGATTTTACACCACACACACACACACACATCCACACACACACACACACACAAACACACACACACACACACACAACACACAACCAACACACATAGAGGACTACCAAAGAGACCTGGACAGGCTACAGCCTGGTCCAGACTGGCTCCTAGAATTTTAAACCTGCCAAATGCAAAGTCATGAGACTGGGGAAGGGAAAGAAAGACGCAGACACAATATAGTTTAGATGGCCAAAGACTGCAAACATCATCAAGGACAAAGATCTGGGTGAGTGGACTATAACAGAGCATATCTCCTGCGGCGGGAATCAATCAGATAACTGCTGGCATACAGCGCCTGACAAACCTACGGATAGCGTTCGATACCCAGTAAGGATTCGTTTAAGACTTGTAACCATTTACGTAGGGCCCTATGGAGTATGCAGCAACAGTTTGGCAAATCCACACTGTTCAAGCACGTCCGAAAATAGAGAAACTGCAAAGGTTTGAACAAGGACTAGTCCCAGAGCTACGGGGATTTTCCTACGAAGAAAGGTTGAGGGAAAAAATCGGCCTGACGGCACTGGAGACAGGAAGGTCAGGGAGGACATGTTACGAAATTATAAAATACTGCGCCGGAATAGACCGTGTGGACAAAGGCCGGATGTTCGAGAAGGGACACAGACACAAGAGGTCACAATTGGAAAGTTGAAGACTCAGATGAATCTAGGATGTTAGGAAGTATTTCTTCAGTCATAGAGGATGTCAGGCCATGGAATAGCCTAGAAAGTGACTAGTGGAGGCGGGAACCATACATAGTTTTAGGCGAGGTTATGATAGAGCTCATGGGCCAGGGAGAGAGAGGACCTAGTAGCAAATCAGCGAAGAGGCAGGCCAGAGCTGTGACTCGCCCTGCACACCAAATAGAGTGAGTACACACACACACACAGGAGCTAAGATCGACCTGCAAACACAAATAGGTGAGTACACACACACCACACACGAACCCCTGAACCTCAACTAGTCGAGTACGTACACACACACACACACAACACACTCAACACACACACACTCACACACACTCACTCTTATATACAACCGGCCAAGTGTTCTAATTGACATGTGCCTAGGACAAAATGGTCACTAACACACACACAACACAACACACACACAACACACACACACACACACACACACACACACACACACACACCACACATCACTCACTCATTTATATACAACAGGCCAAGTGTCTAATCGACCGTGCCAGGACAAATGGTAAACTAACACACACACACACACCACACACACTTATATACAAACAGGCCATGTGTCTACTTGACATGTGCATAGGACCAAATGGTAACTATACTAACCACTTAACTATATACAACAGGCCAAGTGTCTAATTGAATGTGCCTAGGGACAAAAAGGGTAACTAACCAACAACACACACACCACACACACACCCACACACCAACACAACACACACACACCACTCCCTACAACACACACCCACACACACACACTACACACACACACCAACAACAAGAATGCTCTTGAAGTATGTGAAAGAAACTCAAACAAGAGATTAAAGAAAGTGTTCACAGAGGAGACAGAAGGGACTCCAGAAAGACGGGAAAGAGGTGGGGCACACCACCAAGTGCTGGACACAGTGCACACACGAGGAGAAGTGAAGAGATGCTCTGGAGTGAAGCTAGATACTCAAAGGCATGGGGCCGTTAGACCATCTCCCCATTGGTATTAGAGAGGGAGCAGAGAGAGGGAATCAGAGGCGCTTGTGTACCCTAACAACAATATTCAATACATCTATCGAAACGGGAGATTGCCTGGAGGAATGGAAAGCCAGCCAATGTAGTCCCAATCTTTTAAAAAAGGAGACAGACATGCAGCATTAACTTAGAACCCGTTGTCACTGACATGTATAGTATGCAAAATCAAGGAGAGCTTATCAGGAGAATATTGGTGGAACTCCTAGAAGGAACGATCTCAATCAACAGCAGCCAACATGGTTACAGAGAGGGAATCCTGTGTCACAAACTACTGGAGTTCTAAGACATTGGTGAAGCAGAGTAAGACAAGAGAGAGAGGTGTGGGTGGATTGGATTCCATTTTTCTTGGGGACTGCATGAAGGCGTTTGTACACAGTTTCCACACAAGAGATTGGTGCAAAAAACTGGAGGACAAGCAGGGAAACAGGGAAGCATTACAAATGGATCGGGAATATTGTCCGGAAGACAGCAGCGAGTCATGGTACGTGGCGAGGTGGTGTCGAATGGGCATGTGACCATCGGTGGTCCCGCAGGGGTCAGTCCTAGGACCCGATCGCTGTTTCTGGTATTTGTGAAAACGGAACCATGACGGAAGGAATAGACTCTGAGCGTGTCCCTGTTTGGCAGATGACGTGAAGTTGATGAGAAGAATTCACTCGATCGAAAGACCAGGCACAACTACAAAGGGATTGGACAGGCACTCTGCAGACCTGAGTCCAGCAATTGGCTCTGGAGTTCAATCCCACAAGTTGCAAAGTCAAGAAGATGGGGAAGGGCAAAGAATGGGCAGACGGAGTACAGTCTAGGGGGTCAGAGACTACAAACCTCATCAAGGGGAAAAAGATCTAGGATGAGTATAACACAGGAATCTTCTGAAGCGCACATCAACCAATTAACATGTGCAGCATATGGGCGCCTAGAAACTCAGAACAACCCATTCCGAATCTAATAAGGAATCATTCTGGGACCTGTAACCCGTGTACGGATAGGCCCAGTATGGGTAACCACACCTAGCCAAGCACGATGAGGAACACTAGAGAAAGTGCAAAGGTTTGCAACAAGACTAGTCCCAGAGCTAAGACTGGTATGTTCCAGAGATTGAACAGTAAACAAAGGGGACACAGTTGGAAGCTGAAGACAAAGATGAATCACAGGGATGGTTAGGAAGTATTTTTCGCCACAGAGTAGTCAGTAAGTGGATAGTTTGGGATCGATGTTGTGGAGGCAGGAATCCATTACATAGCTTTAACAGAGGTATGATTAAAGGCTCACGGGCTCCGGGAGACTGACCTAGTAGCGATCAGTGAAGAGGCGGGGCCAGGAGCTCGGGACTCGCCCCCCGCAACCTCAACTAGGTGAATACCACCTCCACACACACGCATGACATAAAACAGGCCTAGTGTCTAATCGACATGTGCCTAGGACCAAATGGTAACTAACACAACAACACACACACAAACACACACCAACACACACAACACACGCCCTCACACACTCATACACACATACACACATACTTCATACACAATCAATACAAAGTACTTCACTACACCATACACTGCAAAGTCAGTACATTCTAATTGTCACTACACTTCAGTCATCGCGTCCTGACAATCATTGTTCCGTCATCGTTGAGTTACAGTTGATGACTCTGACGAAAATATTGTAGAATAAATATCAATTTATATACTATTCCAAACGTATACCCAATAGCGGTTGGTTGAAGCATTGACTCTGCAACAACGAAAGTGGTTCGAATCCCACCTCCACCTGTTGATTATTTCACCTTTTTGATTATTTCACCTGAATTCATTGTGAAGTTTATTATTAGTCCCACCTAGATCCAAATGGATGAACCCGACGATTGTTCTAGAGGAAGATTAGAAAATGAGAAGGAAAATGGAAAATGAGAAAATTCTGCGTCAGGAAATTCTCCCAAGAAAGGAAAGAAATCTTGAACCATAGAATGTTAACAGCAAAGTTTGTTGATCAAGAGGAATAACGTCATACAAGCTGATTTGAAGGAGAGAAGCTAAGAAAAGACGTTGGAGAAGGCCAAGAAAACTGTAATAAGAAGTACGAAGGCCTTGAATTGAAGGTTTAAGTTGTTAGGTGTAGTTGTTAATATAAGGAATCTTATGTTATTATTATTAGAAGTTTTTATGTTGTTATGAGGAGTTTCATGTGTTGCTTATGAGGAGTATCATGTGTTGCTATGAGGAGTTTCATGTGTTGCTATGAGAAGATCTTATTTTTTAATGATGAGTTGAAGGATAACAAAACATCCACATCACACACACACACAATCACCACACAATCAACACAACACACACACACACACACACACAACACACACACACACACCCACACACACACAATCGCCACACACAACACCACAACACACACACACACCACACACACACACACGCGCGGGGCAGGAGCTCGGACTCGAACCCGCAAACTCAATTGGTGAGTACACGCACCACATAACACACACACACACACACACATATCCACCCAATACACACTCACACACACACCACACACACACACACCACACATACACACACACTACACCACACACCTACACCACACATCCTACACACACAAACACACACACCCTACACACACACGCATGGCACATCAGACAGGCCTAGTGTCAATCGAATGTGCCTAGGACCAAATGGTAAAAACACACCACATACAATTGTACCAAACACACACCCACACACATAACATATGACACACACCCACACAACACACACAACACAACACACACAACACCCACACACCACACACATAAACACACACTCCAGCTCACTCCAGCAGAGCAAAAGTTGCAGGTTATGGGTGGAATTTCAACCACAGGGAGATTGACTGGGAAAACCGGGAGCCACATGGGGGTCCCGAAACATGGAGGGGCCGGGATGTTGGACTGGTGCTGGAAAACCTCATGCACCAACATGTTAAGGACACTACCAGAGTGAGAGGGGAGGATGAAACCCCCAAGATTGGACCTTGTGTTCATCCTGGGCCCGCTCAGACATTGAGGGCATCAAGTATGAAGTCCCCAGGAGCTAGCGACACGTGGTTTTTGTGCTTTGAATACATAGGTAAGCTGCAAGTGGGGAGAATAAGAGGATGAATGGGAAAAGCCCGACTATAAAGAGGGGACTACATAGGGTTTAAGAACTTCTTGCGGAGGTCCCAGTGGGGCAGAGAACTGGCAGGAAAGCCAGTAAATGAAATGATGGAATATGTAACAACAAAATGCAAGGAGGCAGTGGAAAGGTTTATTCCCAAGGGCAACAGTAACAACGAGAAGACCAGAGCTAGCCCCTGGCTTACCAGACGGTGTAAGGAGGCAAAAGCAAAGTGCAATAGAGAATGGAAAAAGTACAGAAGGCAGAGAACAAACGAAAATAGGGAGATCAGTCGCAGAGCCAGGAATGAGTACGCACAGGTAAGGAGGGAGGCCCAGCGACAGTATGAAAATGACATAGCATCGAGAATCAAGACTGACCCGAAACTGTTCTATAGCCACATCAGGAGGAAGACAACAGTCCCAAAAACCAGGTGATCAGATTAAGGACAGAAGGTGGAGAACTCACAAGAAATGCAGGAGGTAAAGGAGGAGCTGAAAAGGAGATTTTAAGGAAGTTTTTAAAAGTAGAGACAGGAAGGGCTGTGGGAAGACAGCACAGAAGGGGAAAATCAAGAGGGAATATACCAACAAGTGTTGGATGACATACGAACAACTGAGGAGAAGGTGAAGAAGCTCTTAAGTGACCTTGACCCTCAAAGGCGATGGGACCGGAACACTCCCCTGGGTCCTTTGAGAAGGAGCAGAATGCTGGGGGCCCTAACCCCCAATCTTCAACAATCCCTTGAAACTGGGCAACTTCCTGAGAAATGGAAAAGCAATGTATCCCCATATTTA
>NC_069449.1:8258746-8296421 GCF_026875155.1 Cherax quadricarinatus
GTATGCAGTGCTACAGTGTTGGAACCCACACACTAGCCAGGCAACGTGAAGAAACAGAGAAAGTGCCAAGTTTGCAAACAAGACAGTCCCAGAGCTAAGAGGTATGCACTACGAGGAGAGGTTAAGGGAAATCAACCTGACGACACTGGAGACAGGAGAGATAGGGGGGACATGATACCGGCATACAAAACACTGAGAGGATTGACAAGGTGGACAAAGACAGGATGTTCCAGAATTGGACACAGTAACAAGGAACACAGTTGGAGCTGAGACACAGATAATCACAGGATGTTAGGAAGTATTCTTTGCCACAGAGTATCAGTAAGTGGAATAGTTTGGGAAGCGATGTAGTGGTAGGCAGGATCCATACATATGCTTTAAGCAGAGGTATGATAAAGCTCAACGGCTCAGGGAAAGTGAACCTAGTAGCGATCAGTGAAAAGGCGGGGCCAGGAGCTCGGACTCGAACCCCGCAACCTCAATACGTGAGTACAACTAGGTGAGTACACACTACACACACATCATGCACATCAACAGGCTATGTAACGACATGTGCTGGACAAATGGAACTAACACACACACACACATACACATTCACACACACACACAAAGTTACACTAGCACACACACACACACACACACACTCACACACACACACAACACACACATCACACAGACACACACAACACACACAACACACATATACCCCATACACACACACACACACACACACACACACAACACACAATACCAACACACACACACACACACACACACACACACACACACACACACACACACATACACACACACGCGGGGCCAGGAGCTCGGACTCGACCCCCGCAACCACAACTAGGTGAGTACAACTAGGTGAGTACACGCACACATACAAAACACACACACACACACACACATATACCCCCATACACACACACACACACACACACACACACACACACACACCACACACACACACACCTACACACACACACTACACACACACCTACACACACACACCTACACACACACACACCACACACACACACACACACACATACACACACACGCATGCACATAAAACAGGCCTAGTGTCTAATCGACATGTGCCTAGGACCAAATGGTAACTAACACACACACACACATACACATATGCACACACACACACACACACACACACACACACACACACACACACACATACACACACACATACTCACACACATACACACACACACACACACACACACGCACACACACACACACACAATACAAACACCCACATACACACATACACACACACACACACACACACACACACATACACACACCAGCTCACTCCAGCAGAGCAAAGTTGCTGGTTATGGGGGATTTCAACCACAGGGAGATTGACTGGGAAAACCTGGAGCCACATGGGGGTCCCGAAACATGGAGAGCCAGGATGTTGGACGTGGTGCTGGAAAACCTCATGCACCAACATGTTAAGGACACTACCAGAGTGAGAGGGGAGGATGAACCCGCAAGATTGGACCTTGTGTTCACCCTGGGCAGCTCAGACATTGAGGACATCAAGTATGAGAGTCCCCTAGGAGCTAGCGACCACGTGGTTCTGTGCTTTGAATACATAGTAGAGCTGCAAGTGGAGAGAATAAGAGGAGTTGAATGGGAAAAGCCTGACTATGAAAGAGGGGACTACATAGGGTTGAAGAACTTCTTGCGGGAGGTCCAGTGGGACAGAGAACTGGCAGGAAAGCCAGTAAATGAAATGATGGAATATGTAACAACAAAATGCAAGGAGGCAGTGGAAAGGTTTATTCCCAAGGGCAACAGTAACAACGAGAAGACCAGACCGAGCCCCTGGTTTACCCGACGGTGTAAGGAGGCAAAAACAAAGTGCAATAGAGAATGGAAAAAGTACAGTAGGCAGAGAACACACGAAAATAGGGAGATCAGTCACAGAGCCAGGAATGAGTACGCACAGGTAAGGAGGGAGGCCCAGCGACAGTATGAAAATGACATAGCATCGATAATCAAGACTGACCCGAAACTGTTGCATAGCCACATCAGGAGGAAGACAACAGTCAAAGACCAGGTGATCAGATTAAGGACAGAAGGTGGAGAACTCACAAGAAATGATCAGGAGGTATGTGAGGCGCTGAACAGGAGATTTAAGGAAGTTTTTACAGTAGAGACAGGAAGGGCTGTGGGAAGACAGCACAGAAGGGAACATCAAGAGGGAATATACCAACAAGTGTTGGATGACATACGAACAGCTGAGGAGAAGGTGAAGAAGCTCTTAAGTGACCTTGACACCTCAAAGGCGATGGGACCGGACAACATCTCCCCATGGGTCCTTAGAGAAGGAGCAGAGATGCTGGGGCGTGCCCCTGACCACAATCTTCAACACATCCCTTAAAAATGGGCAACTTCCTGAGAAATGGAAAAACAGCTAATGTAGTCCCATATTTAAGAAAGGAAACGTAACGAGGACTAAACTACAGCCCTTGTCTCTCTGACATGTATTGTGTGCAAAGTCATGGAGAAGATTATCAGGAGGAGAGTGGTCGAACACCTGGAAAGGAACAAGATTATAAATGAAAACCAGCATGGGTTCATGGAAGGCAAATCTTGTATCACAAACCTCCTGGATTTTTTATGACAAGGTAACAGAAGTAAGAACGAGAGAGAGGGGTGGGTAGATTGCGTTTTCCTAGACTGATGGAAGGCCTTTGACACAGTTCCCCACAAGAGATTAGTGCAGAAGCTGGGGATCAGGCGCATGTAAAAGGGAGTGCACTGCATGGTAAGGGAATACCTGACAGGGGAGATTGCCTGAGGCAGGGATAACAGCAAATGTAGTCCCAATTTTTTAAAAAAGGAGACAGACATGAAGCACTAAACTACAGACCAGTGTCACTGACATTATAGTATGCAAATCATGGAGAAGATTATTAGGAAGAGTGGTGGAACACCTAGAGGGGAAATGATTCAACAGCAGCCAACATGGTTTCAGGGACGGGAAATCCTGTGTCACAAACCTACTGGAGTTCTTTGACATGGTGACAGCAGTAAGACAAGAAAGAGAGAGGGGTGGGGGGATTGCATATTCTTGGGCTGCAATAAGGTTTTGACACAGTTCAACACAAGAGATTGGTGCAAAAACTGGAGGACCAAGCAGGAATAACAGGGAAGGCACTACAATGGATCAGGGAATACTTGTCAGGAAGACAGCAGCGAGTCATGGTACGTGGCGAGGTGTCCGAGTAGGCACCTGTGACCAGCGGGGTCCCACAGGGTCAGTCCTAGGACCAGTGCTGTTTCTGGTATTTGTGAACGACATGACGGAAGGAATAGACTCTGAGGTGTCCTGTTTGCAGATGACGTGAAGTTGATGAGAACAATTCACTCGATCGAAGACCAGGGAGAACTACAAAGGGATCTGGACAGGCTGCAGACTGGGCCAGCAATTGGCTCCTGGAGTTCAATCCCACCAAGTGCAAAGTCATGAAGATTGGGGAAGGGCAAAAAAAGACGGCAGACGGAGGGACAGTCTAGGGGACCAGAGAATACAAAAAAAAGATCTTGGGTGGGTAATAACCCCAGGCACATTCCAGAGAAAACATAAACCCAAAATTTAAGGGCCCCCGCAGCATATGGGCGTAGAAAACCTAAACAACACCCTTTCCCGGGACATTTTTAAATTTAAGGAATCTTTCGGACCCTGACCCCGTTTACGTTGGGCCCCCATATTGGAGAAAGCGGCACCAGTTTGAAACCCACCCCCTAGCCAACACGTTAAAAAAATTTAGGGGAAAGGGGCTAGGTTTGCAACGGGAAATAGTCCCAAGCTAAGAGATATGTCCTACGAGGAGGGGTTTAAAGGGGAAAATTAAACCCTGACGACCCCGGAGGACAAAAAGAGGTAGAGGGGACTTGATAACGACATAAAAAAATACTGAGAGGAATTAAACAATTAAACAAAGACAGGGGGTTCCAGGGATTGGACACGTAAAAAAGGGGACACATTTGGGAAGTTAAAACGAAAGATAAATTTCACGGGGATGTTAGGGAAATTTTTTTCAGCCACAGAGAAAGTCAGGAAGTGGAATATTTGGGAACGATGTAGGGGAGGCGGGGAACCCATACATAGTTTTAAAGCAGAGGTAATAAAGCTCACGGTTCGGGGAGAAGTAAACCTAGAAAGGACCGGGTGAAGAGGGGGGGCCAGGAGTCGGACTCGCCCCCTGAAACCTTCAACTAGGTGAGTAAAATTTAAGGTGAGTACACACACAAAACCACACACACACACACACACACACACACACACACACACCCCCAACACACACACAACACCCACACACACAAAACACACACAAAACAAAAGTCAGTACACGAAATGAGGGGACTGCGTAACAACAAAATGCGGGGGGGGCAGGGGCTTTTTTTCCCAAGGGTACCGAAATAAGGGGAAGCCCAAACGAGCCCCGGGTTTACCAGCAGGTTTTTGGGAAGGAAAAAACCCTAACAGCGCTAGATAAGGGAAAGGGAAAAAACCCCGGGGAAAAACAAAGAGATTAGTCACGAGCCAAAAACTTTTTATGCCCAGCGGCATTTCGAAAACGACATAGCTTCAAAAAGTCAAGTTTTACCCGAAACTGTTTATAGACACCCAGGGGAAACGCCCAGTCAAGGATAAAGGTAACGGGCTGGGGAAAAAAATTTGGGGCACTCACAAAAAACCCGACAAAGTATGTAAAAGGGGTTTTAAAAACCGGGATTAAAGGAAGAAATTTACAGTGGGGCAGAAGGGGGCCAATGGGAAAGGCCCAAAGCAGGGGGAACCCCAACCCAAGGGAAAAACCCAAAAAGTTTTGGGATGAAAACAAAACAACGAGGAAGAGGTGAAGAAGCTTCAAGTAAATTTTGATACCTAAAAGGCGGGGGAAACCGGACAAAATCTCCCCAAGGGGGTCCTTAGAGAGGGGGGCAGAGACACTGTGTGGTGCCATTAACCACAATCATAAAAACATCTCTGAAATTTGGGCAACTACCTGGATATGGAAGATGGCAAATTTTGTCCCAATTTTAAGGACGAAACAAAAGGCACTAAATATAGACCAAAATTTACTAAACGTGTATGTATGCAAATGATGGAGAAGTTTTATCAGGAGGAGAGTGGTGGAGCACCGGGAAAGGGAAAACTAGTTTATAAACGACGGGGTGGGCACAGATTCAGGGGAAGGGTTTAAATCCTGTGCCACAAAACCAAATTGGAGTTTTATGACAAGGAACTGAAGAAAGGGGACATGAGGGGGGAGGGGGTGGTTGACTGAAAACAAGGCCTTCGACAAGTTCCTCACAAGGGGAGTAGGCAGAAAACTAGAGGATCAGGACGTATAACAGGAAGATCACTGCAATGGATCAGAGAAACCCGACAGGGAGACAAAAAGCGAGTTACGGTTCGTGGATAGGGTTTCCGGGGGGGCCTTTGACGAGAGGGGGCCCCCAGGGCCCAAATCCTGGGACGATGCTGTTTTGGTATATTGGGAAAGACATGACCCGGGAAAGGGGGAAAACCTTTAGAAATGCCCCTTTTTTGCAGATGATGTGAAGTTAATGAGGGGGAATTATTCAAGCGGATCAAAAAAAGGACTAAAAAAGAGACTTAGACAGGCTGGAAAGGGGTGGGCCAGCAACTGGTCTTTTAGAAAATTTGCCCGCCAAATGCAAAGTCCCTAAGACGGGAAAGGAAAGAAGGGGCCGCAGACGGATTGGCTTTGGGGGCCAAAGACTCCCAAAACCCCACTCGAGGAGATTAGGGGGGAGCTTAAAAACCAGAACATCTCCGGAAGCAAAATTTTAACCCGATAACTGCTGCGGCATATGGGCTCCTGGCAAACCTGAGAAAAACGTTTCCCCATACCTCAGAAAGGAATTTAATTTAAGACTTTCATGTGTACAAAAAGTCTCATTTTAAGTTCGCAGCACCAATTTTTGGGAAATCAAAAACCTGGGCAAGCACGTCAAGAAATTAAAAATGTGCAAAAATTTTTTTAAACAAGGCCCGGTTTTTCCCGGCTAAGGGGAAAATCCTACAAGAAAAATTAAGGGGAAAACGGCCTGAAAACACTGGGGGACGGAGGGTCAGGGGGAAAACATGATAACGACATAAAAAAAGGGGGCCCCAATTGGAAATTGAAGACTCAGAAAGTCAAAAGGGGATGTTAAAGGGTGGATTTTTCAGCCAAAAAGAGTTGTTAGAAAGTGGAATAAACTGGCAAGTGGAAAGCAGTGGAGGCAGGAACCCTTTAAAAGTTTTAAGCGAGGTAAAGATGAAGGGTCATGGAGCAGGGGGAAGGGGGGATTTCCCTACGGTCAAATGAAAAGGCGGGGCCAGGGGGCTGAGCCCCGGGCCCTTGCAACCACAAAAAAGGGGAAATACACACACACCAAGCCGGCACGTAAATTACAACACTATAAAAAGTCTCGTCCCAAATCCCAACAAAAATAGTAAATTTCAAAATTTCCCCAAACACACTTACTGTGTTTTAATATTCTGGCCCTTTTATCACTCCCCACTTGTGTGCACATTCCCAAACGGATGTTGCGCTGCTCACACTTGGGGTGCACATTCTCTGCGGGATATTTTTGCGCGTCCACACTTGTTTTGCCCTTTTCATGCGCATAACTGCGTGTCTCACACGATGTAAAATTTTTTATTATTTTAACAGGAAATAGAGGGACATGAGGAAAAATTTTTAAGGGGAAGTTGCTTCCCCTTTCTTCACATGAAATGTGGGAAAAAAAGTATAGAGCGACAAATTTAAAAAAAACTTGTCTTTGATAAAGGGAAAAAAAAAAAACTTATGAAAATGTCCTATGGATGGTAAGAAGTACCAGAAATAATTAAATGGGAAAAAATTACAGTCTCTTCCCCTTTTTATTTTTCATGTGTTCACTTTCCTCACCTTCTCTTTATTTAGAAAAAAATTCACAAACACAAACCTTTAAAAAAATCTCCCGGGAAGAAAATAAATACAAGAAACTGTGAGAAATCGGGCCTCTAGACGAAAAATATTATCAGGGGGGTGGATCCTTCAACCTGGCTGCTACAACCCCTTCATTGGGCAGGGTGTGGATCCTAAAAAATGGCTGCCCACAAAACCCTTTATGTCAGGGGGGATCCCACAACCTGGGCTACAAAATCTTTTAAGTAGGTGTTGGGGTCTACAACCTGGTGCTTTCAACTTTTTTTGTTTAAGTGTGGATCCTACAAAAATGGTGTACAACTCTTCATGTCGGTGTTTGGGTCCTCAAAACCCGGCGCTTTCAAATCTTCATGTCGGGGGGGGAAACCCCAAAAAACCCGGCTGCTACAAAATCTTCGGGCAGGTGTGGAATTTCCCACAAAACCTGGGTGCTACAATCTTCATGTCAGGTTTTAAAACCTACAACCTGGCTGTACAAAATCTTCATGTCAGGTGTGAAAACCCACAAACCCGGCCCGCCCACAACTTTCATGTCAGGTGTGGATCCTACAACCTGGCCGGGCCAAATCTTCATGTCAGGTGTGGGTTTCCCCAAAACCCGGCTGCTTTCAAAATCTTCTGTCAGGTGTGGAAACCTAAAAACCCGGGGGGGGGGGGGGGGGTACAAAATTTTTCATGTCAGGTTTTTGAATCCTACAAAACCCGGGTCTACAACTCTTCATGGGCGGTGTGGATCCCACAACCTGGCCGCTACAACTCTTCATGGTTTAGGGGGGATCCTACAACCTGGCTGCTACAAATTTCATGTCAGGTGTGGATCCTACAACCTGGCGCTACAACTCTTCATGGGCAAAGGGGTGGATCCTAAACCTGGCTGCCTTTCAACTCTTCAGTAGGTGTGGATCCTACAACCTGGCCGCTACAACTCCCTTTATGTCCCGGTGGGATCCCCCCAACCCGGCGCTACAATCTTCTTTTTAGGGGTGGATCCTACAATATGGCGCTTTCAACTCTTCATGTCAGGGGGGAGACCACAACCCGGCTTTCTACAACTCGTCATGTCAGGTGTGGATCCCACAACCTGGCTGCAAAATCTCTTCATGTCAGGTGTGGATCCTACAACCTGGCTGCTACAACTCTTCATGTCAGGTGTGGATCCTACAACCTGGCTGCTACAATTCTTCATGTCAGGTGTGGATCCTACAACCTGGCTGCTACAACTCTTCATGTCAGGTGTGGATCCTACAACCTGGCCGCTACAACTCTTCATGTCAGGTGTGGATCCTACAACCTGGCCGCTACAACTCTTCATGTCAGGTGTGGATCCTACAACCTGGCTGCTACAACTCTTCATGTCAGGTGAGGATCCTACAACCTGGCTGCTACAACTCTTCATGTCAGGTGTGGATCCTACAACCTGGCTGCTACAACTCTTCATATCAGGTGTGGATCCTACAACCTGGCCGCTACAACTCTTCATGTCAGGTGTGGATCCTACAACCTGGCTGCTACAACTCTTCATGTCAGGTGAGGATCCTACAACCTGGCTGATACAACTCTTCATGTCAGGTGTGGATCCTACAACCTGGCTGCTACAACTCTTCATGTCAGGTGAGGATCCTACAACCTGGCTGCTACAACTTTTCATGTCAGGTGTGGATCCTACAACCTGGCCGCTACAATTCTTCATGTCAGGTGTGGATCCTACAACCTGGCTGCTACAACTCTTCATGTCAGGTGAGGATCCTACAACCTGGCTGCTACAACTCTTCATGTCAGGTGTGGATCCTACAACCTGGCTGCTACAACTCTTCATGTCAGGTGTGGATCCTACAACCTGGCTGCTACAACTCTTCATGTCAGGTGAGGATCCTACAACCTGGCTGCTACAACTCTTCATGTCAGGTTTGGATCCTACAACCTGGCTGCTACAACTCTTCATGTCAGGTGCGGATCCTACAACCGGGCTGCTACTACTCTTCATGTCAGGTGTGGATCCTACAACCTGGCTGCTACAACTCTTCATGTCAGGTGTGGATCCTACAACCTGGCTGCTACAAATCTTCTTGTCAGGTGTGGATCCTACAACCTGGCTGCTACAACTCTGGTGAACTGTAGCTTGATGGAGCACTGTATATCCTGAGTGGTGGCGAGACTGGCTGTATGGCGTGCAGTCAACAGGCGAAGAGAATTCAGGCAGCAAGAGGCTTCCTGCCCTTCGGTCGGCAACCACAGACGCACCAATCCTGATGGTGGAGAGGAAGACGAAGGTCCAGCAAGCACTACTCAAAGCACTACTCAACACGGGGTAATTCGAGAGAGGCGAGATCGTCGATGTGTTAGGTAAGCACACGTCACCACTCGAGCTAAGTCGACTGACACTCCTTGATAAAGCCACTGGATGGCGAAACGGGTATATAAAGGCTCTGAGTGAGGTGCAATACTAGTGAGGTACCATTTCGATGTTCACTAGTGGTGGTAGTAGTAGTAGTAGTAGTAGTAGTAGTAACAAAAATAATACAATATGGAAGAGCAATTAATTCGTACAAGAGTAAAAGGATATAAAAGCTATTACTTGGGTAACATAAAAATAGGTTGGACAAATATAGACTGGAAAGAGGCAGGTTTTTTCAGTGTTCACTCTCTGTAATGTGCTTTGTGTAGTATAACAGGAGAGACTATGTGATGGCAGGGTTTACTGTTTTCAGGAGGATTCTTGCTAAGACTTCGGAGATGGTGAAGCTGCCGTTGTTTTGTTTAATTGTATTCGAAACAGTGATCAGTGCTGATTCAAGGCACTTGCGTCTGCGGAAATTAGTTTCTTTGATCACTAATTGGGCGTCTCTGAATTTCATGAGATGATTGGTGGAATTTCGGTGTTGTACACAGGCGTTGTTTAAGTTGTCGTTCCTACATGCGTAAATGTGTTCATTTAGGCGGGTGTCGAGGTTTCTTGCTGTCTCAGTTTTGGTCTCCTTACTACAGGAAGGATATAGACTCATTAGAGAGCATACAGAGAAGAATGACTAAAATGATTTACTGTGTAAGGAACCTCACGTATGAAGATAGACTTAAAGCCTTAAATCTCCACTCTCTGGAGAGGCGTAGAACGAGAGGAGATATCATTGAAGTGTATATGTGGATGACAGGCATAACAAGGGAGATATTAATAAAGTACTGAGGGTGTCGAACCAGGTAAGAACCAGAAATAGTGGATATAAGTTGGATAAATTTAGATTTAGAAAGGACATAGGTAAGTACTGGTTTTCTAACAGAGTTGTAGATGCGTGGAACAGTCTTCCTAGTGGGGTGATAGAGGCTAGGACCTTGTGTAGCTTTAAGAAGAGACTGGACAAATATATGAGTGGGAAGGGCTGGGTTTGATTGGTGTCATTGGGTACGGGAGTTATTTCTTGGGTGGCTTTAGGTAGAGATCGTTTTGATAAGGACCTGCCTCGTATGGGCCAGTAGGCCTTCTGCAGTGTTCCTACATTCTTATAAGAACATAAGAAAGGAGGAACACTGCAGCAGGCCTGTTGGCCCATACTAGGCAGGTCCTTTACAATTCATCCCACTAACAAACATTTGACCTACCCAATTTTCAATGCTACCCAAGAAATAAGCTCTGATGTGCAAGTCCCACTCAAATCCAACCCATCCCACTCATGTATTTATCCAACCTAAATTTGAAACTACCCAAAGTCCTAGCCTCAATAACCCAACTAGGTAGACTGTTCCACTCATCTACTACCCTATTTCCAAACCAATACTTACCTATGTCCTTTCTAAATCTAAACTTATCTAATTTAAATCCAATTACTGCGGGTCTTCCTCTTGGAGAGATATCCTCAAGACCTTGTTAACATCCCCTTTATTAATACCTATCTTCCACTTATACACTTCGATCAGGTCTCCCCTCATTCTTCGTCTAACAAGTGAATGTAACTTAAGAGTCTTCAATCTTTCTTCATAAGGAAGATTTCTAATGCTATGTATTAATTTAGTCATCCTACGCTGAATGTTTTCTAACGAATTTATGTCCATTCTGTAATATGGAGACCAGAATTGAGCTGCATAATCTAGGTGAGGCCTTACTAATGATGTATAAAGCTGCAGTATGACCTCTGGACTTCTGTTGCTTACACTTCTTGATATAAATCCCAGTAATCTATTTGCTTATTACGTACGCTTAGGCATTGCTGTCTTGGTTTAAGGTTGCTGCTTACCATAACCCCCAAGTCCTTTTCGCAATCTGTATGGTTAAGTTCTACATTATTTAACTTATAAGTGCTAGGGTTATGGACACTCCCGAGCTTCAGAACCTTGCATTTATCTACATTGAACTGCATCTGCCACTTTTCTGACCAAGAGTAGAGTTTGTCTAAATCCTCCTGAAGTTCCTAACATCTAACGTTTGAATCAATTATCCTACCTATCTTCGTGTCATCGGCGAATTTGCTCATATCACTAGTAATTCCTTCATCAAGATCATTGATATATATTATAAACAACAACGGGCCCAAGACTGATCCCTGTGGAACGCCACTTGTTACTGATCCCCACTCGGATTTAACCCCATTTTTGGACACTCTTTGCTTCCTGTCTGTGAGCCATGATTCGATCCACGAGAGCACCCCTTCCCCCAATGCCATGAGCTGCTACTTTCTTCAACAGTCTTTGGTGCGGAACTCTATCAAATGCCTTACTAAAATCTAAGTAAATAATATCAAATTCTTTATCGTGGTCAACAGCCTCAAAAGGCTTTACTAAAAAAAAGCAATAAATTATTTTAGAAAAGGGCCGGGCCTTTGTGAACCCCAATGTGATACCCTTTTAATAAAAAGCTAGGGCTTATCGAGATGGTTTTCTTATAATCTCGCTATAATTGCTCTAGTAATTTGCCTACAATTGAGGTCGGTTTTTGGGGCTTTTAAATTTAAACGGTAACGACTTGCCCCCCTTTTTTTAAAAATGGGAAATTTACATTACCCATCTTTCCACATATCAGAAAATTTGCACCTTTTTTGAAGAGAAAAAATTAAAAATATTTATTTAAGGGTTCACGGACTTCCATTTTCCCATTCCTTTAAAACCCCTTTAAAAAAACCTCTTTCGGAAACCCGGTGACTTTTTTTGCTTCAGCCCTGTCTTTTGTTTATTTCAAAAAAACCATTTCACTAGTGATTTGTGATTTTAAACATTTTTATCTTCTTTTTTGCCCACTTTTAAAAATTTTAATTACAAAAATTATTGTTATGTTTTCCCGGGTTTTAAAAACCCCGAGGGGAAAATAATTATTTTAAAATCGAGACATTTAAATTCTCTTTGTCAGTAAGATCCCCATAGTTTTTTTTAAAGGGGGACCTATCTTATCTCTGACTTTGTTCTATAGCCCGGGAAAAAATTTTTTGGGGTTTTGTTTTGAACCCCCTAGCAATTTTTAATTTCAAAGTCCCTTTTAGCTTTTTTTTATCCCCTTTTTAAGGGCCCCTTAATGTCAATATACTGATTCATAAGATGACCCTCGCCTCTTTATACCCTTTTAAAAAACCCTTTTTCTTATGCCCTAGTAGATATTTAAGCCTATTTTTCTTCCTTTTTTGGGTCATTTCTTTTTAAATCAAATTTTCCCTTAAAAGGGGAAAAAAACGTTCTTTGACAGCATGTATTGTGTTCAAAAAACTGTCAAAATGATAGCTCTTTTTCTTTAAACCCCCCAGTCAACAGATGAAAGTGTTCTCTAAGCCCATCGTAATTGCTAAGGGGAAAATCGGGGACTGTTACTAAATTTTCCCTTTACTATCTTTCTTCCATTCAATTTTTTAATGAAATTTTTTTTTGGGGTTTCGCTAGCCCCCCATTTTCCTCTGAAACTTCAAATTATTAAACAAGGGATTAATTTTTTTCCAGAACTAATTTAAAGGGCGGTTTTTCCCCCCCTTTTTGGTTCTGCCCAAAAGCTGCTTCAAAAAAAAAATTTCCTGAATTTTTTCTAAGAAATCTTTATGTTTCAAAATTTCCCAGTCAAAAAACCCCCAAATTAAAATATGACAAATTTAAAAGTCCCCTTTAAGAATTATTTAATTATCCGTGGCCTTTGGCCCAAAAAAATTTTCCCCCCAAATATAGTCCCCCCGGGCCCCTATCTAAATTTGGGGCCCGGTATTTCACCCCAAAAAATTAATTTTTCATCCCCCCTCTAAAAATTTCCCTATCCAAACAAAACCCCTGTATGTTTTATTTCGGGGACTTAAAAAAACCCTTTTTTTGCAAAAAGTTCAAGCGAAAAACTCGGACATACGATTTCCACCCCACCCCCCTTCCCGATACTTCTTCTAAATTGGAACAATTTAAAACCCTGAATGTGACATTCTGAAAGGGATTTTCCCGACTTTTTGAATTAAACCCCGTCTCAGTAATTTGGGAAATACATCTATGTTTCCCGCACTAGCAACTAGCCCCCAAATCGTCCATCCCTTTTTCCTAGCACTGGGGGACTATTTTTTGTAATAAATATTTAATGACCCCCCCCTATCTCTTTAAACCCCCCCCGCTCCTTTTTGTTATTCCCCCAAATAAACCCATTACTGTCCTTGTCAATTTGTGCCACTGGCTTTTCCCAAAATCCTCCCCATTTTGCCCATTACTAGTTTTTTCCTATACTCATGTTTTTCCCACCCCGCGACTTCACAGTTTTCCCCCCCAAAAACCCCTTCCACTTCATTCCTAGTTTAAAGACCCTAACAGTCCCCTCCACTGCATTGGGCCCTGCTCCCCCCCCCCCACCTAGACAAGGGGAACCCCATTCCCCGGATAATGTCATTTCTGCCCTAGAAAAGGTCCCGTTTTCAATGAAAGTTTTCCCCATTTTCCCCTTTCAAATATTTGTCCAGCCAGCAAATTTAACCCAATTTTCTTTTGGGCAAACCCTTCATTTCCAAACTCCCCTCCTTGGCAAAAAGCCCCATATGACAGGTTTCCCACCCTTTTTTCCTAATTAACCTTTTGTGACCTTTTACCTGCTAAACAGGTCCTCACTCCTACGTCTGGGCCCAAAATCGTTGCCTCCACACTGAGCCCGATAATAGGATTGCTCCCATTTCCCCCTCATGATTTCATCCAGACGGCTAACAATATCCTTCATCCCAGCCCCAGGAAAACACACTCTCTGCCTCCTACTCCTATCCTTCAAACAGAATGCCCTATCCATGTACCTAATCTGACTATCCCCAACAACAACAATGTTTTTACCTTCCTTGGCGTCGTCCGTAGTGATGCTCCGAGTAGTCGACCTCAAATTCGCCAGGTAGCATTACACCACTTGTAGAATTCGTCATGACGTTCTCGATGGTCTTCGTTGGGGATTCTAGGGATGTCTCACTCACGTCTGCCAATGCTTCCTTGGTGATCGTTGTGGCATTCCCAGTAGAACACTCACATTCGTCAGGTAGCACCGAGAATGAGTTGGAAGTTTCCACGGCAGTCTTCTGGTTTCTCGTTGTTTCTGCCTCTCCAACCGTTTTCTTAATCTTCAGCTTGGTTCCATGTTGCCCGACCACTGACCAAGCTCCCCTCTTAACCTGGGGACTCACAACAGGAGGATTACTACGAATCCTCTTGTTCTCCTCCGTTAATCGCCGTATCTCCAGTTTAGCAACTCTGAGTTCTTCTCTCAGCTGCTGGTAAAGCTGCTCAAGAGAGGGCATCCTGGTTCAGATTCACAGAGAGCACACAAACAGGTCTTCACCTACGTAGATGTTGTCACAGCCTCCACAGGGTATAGTGTAAACTCCTGCATTGACTGGTTCGTGGTGCTTGGGTTTTGTCCTGGTTAGATCCTTTATTGAAGTGGTAGAAGCGATGGCAACTCTGGTGTTAGCTTGTGAAAGTACTTTTGAGATGCTTAGTGCAACCTGGCTGTTGGGAAGAATTATAACTTTGTTGGGAGCGGTGTTGATGCGTGGAGAATTGATGATCTGAAGAGCTCTTTTCTTGCAGTCTTTGATGAAAAAAGAAGGAAATTGTAACTCAGTGAATGTTTGGTGAATGTAAGTGCATTCCTCGTCAAGAAACTCAGGACTACAAATTCGGTATGCTCTTAGGAAAAACCCGATTGATGATGCCTCTTTTGGTCTTGGTATCTTGACTGGAATAGAAGTGTGTGAGATCATTTTTATTGGTGGGTTTCCGATAAACTTGAAATCTTAGGTTGTTGTCTACTTTGTGAATGAGGACGTCGAGGAAAGGTAGCTTGTCATTGGACTCTTCTTCTAGTGTAAACTGAATCGCTGGTTCAACTGCGTTGAGCCTTGCCTGAAGATCCGTACATCAAAACGTTTTGGAGTTATTACGAGGACATCGTCCACGTAACGTAACCAAGTGACGCTTGAAGGGATGATGTTGGCGAAGTGTTCGGACTCTAGGTGTTCCATGTATAAGTTGGGGCTAGGACGGCACTTATTGGGGATGCCATTCCCATGCCGTAGGTTTGTTTGTAGAGCTTGTTATTGAAAGAAAAACTGTTGAAATTAACACAGAGTTCAATCAAGTCAACAAAATCTCAGGGAGGAAAAGGGAAAGATTAAGGTCCTGGTTGACTTTACGTCGTAGAACCTCGATGGCTTTTTTGGTAGGTACTTTTGTGAAGAGGGAAGTCACATCCAAACTGCTTAGTTTCTTGTTACGGATGGAGAGGTTACGGATGCGGTTGAGACGGTCGCCTGAGTGTTTAAGATGAGCGGGGCTGATGGTCCCCAGAAGGCAGGAAAGATGTTTGGCAAGAACTCCGGCTAGTTTGTGTGGAGCACTGCCTATTCCTGACGTGATTGGTCTGAGAGGAATATTGTGTTTATGGGTCTTGGGTAAACCATACAAGTGTGCTGGTTTAGGGTTGCTTGGTAACAAGTACAGAAGTTTCTTCCCTTCTCTAGTGCGTTTGAGTATTTGTCTGGTTTTGTATAGAAAGTCTTTGGTGAGCGTCTCCCACTGTCGAGTGCTGATGGGTTCGTATGTAGATTGATCATTCAAAAGGTCCATCATTTTAGTGTTGTAGTCACTGGTGTTGAGTATGACGACTCCACCTCCTTTGTCGGCGGTGGTGACGATAATGTTGGGGTCGTTGGCGAGGTCCTTAAGGGCAGTGATGTATCTTCTAGGAAGATTAGAAGAAGGTTCACATAAAGCTGCAGTGAGAAGGCCCTGTATATAACCCTTCTGGAAGTTGCTGTCACTGTGTCTATGGTTCCTGGTAACAAGATTGAGTTGACAGTTAGGTTTGCGTATGTTGGTGGTAAATTTGAGTCCCAGACTCAGTGCTTGTTTCTCGTAGTCGGTTAAGGTGTGTGTACGAATGGTATATAATACCGACAAGATGAGATTAAGACACATGTGCAACATCTGGGTATCTTTATTGTAGACGTTTCGCCATCCAGTGGCTTTATCAATACAAATTCTAGGACATAACTTGAAGACAGTAGAACTATGTACAGAAGATGAGGTAATCAGTCCCTCAACCTAGGAGTAGGTGCGAAGAGCACCATAGTCGTGGAGATTCTCAAGCAGAAGAAAGGAGCCTGGCGCTTATATAGTAACGTCAGGTGTAGCAGACGAGGGCATATTCACTGGTAGGCGGGATTCCCCAGTGGAAGTAGGTCCTTCCCAAAGTGATGGGTTAGTAGTAGTAGTAGTTGTCGTAGTCGTGAAGGTATTGCACATGTCCTCAGAATTAAGATTCCATGATGTTGCAGTGTCTGACAAGTTGTGTACGAATGGTATATAATACCGACAAGATGAGATTAAGACACATGTGCAACATCTGGGTATCTTTATTGTAGACGTTTCGCCATCCAGTGTCTTTATCAATACAAATTCTAGGACATAACTTGAAGACAGTAGAACTATGTACAGAAGATGAGGTAATCAGTCCCTCAACCTAGGAGTAGGTGCGAAGAGCACCATAGTCGTGGAGATTCTCAAGCAGAAGAAAGGAGCCTGGCGCTTATATAGTAACGTCAGGTGTAGCAGACGAGGGCATATTCACTGGTAGGCGGGATTCCCCAGTGGAAGTAGGTCCTTCCCAAAGTGATGGGTTAGTAGTAGTAGTAGTTGTCGTAGTCGTGAAGGTATTGCACATGTCCTCAGAATTAAGATTCCATGATGTTGCAGTGTCTGACAAGTTGTGTACGAATGGTATATAATACCGACAAGATGAGATTAAGACACATGTGCAACATCTGGGTATCTTTATTGTAGAAGTTTCGCCATCCAGGAAACCCGTCCAGAACAATGAAATATGAGAAGAAAACCCGTCCAGAACAATGAAATATGATATGGAAACCTATCCAGAAAAATGAAACATGAGAAGGAAACCTGTCCTTAAAAATGAAATATGACATTGAAACCTATCCAGAACAATGAAATATGAGAAGGTAACCCGTCCAGAACAATGAAATATTTACAGAGAAAAACCCCTTTAAAAACAGTGAAAATTAAATGGGGAAAACCCCCTCGAGAACAATAAAATAAAGGAAGGGGTGAAAAAGTCCAGAACAATAAATTTTACAGGAAAACCCGTCCAAAACAAAGAAATATGACAAGAAACCCCTTCAAACAATGAAAAAAGAAAGGAAACCGCCCAGAACAATATATATGGAAGAAAGCCAGTCCCTAACCCAAAGAAATAGACGGGGAAAAATCGAAAACCCTAACAACAAAATATGGGCGGGAAACCCCTCGAGAAAAAAGTAAAAAAATGATAGGGAAAAACCCTCCAAAAAAATGAAATTAAAAGGAAACACCTCCAGAACAATGAAATATGGCAGGGAAACCTGTCCAGAACAATGAAATATGAGAAGGAAACCCTTCCAGAACAATGGAATAAGAGTGGGAAACAAGTCCAGAACAATGAAATATGGGAAGGAAACCCGTCCCGAACAATGAAATATGAGAGGGAAACCCGTCCAGAAAAATGAAATATGACAGATAAACCCGTCCAGAACAGCGAAACATGAAAACGATACCCGTGAAGAACTATGAAACATGACAGGGAAACCCGTCCAGAACAAAGAATTATGACAGGGAAACCCGTCGAGAACAATGAAATATGACAGGAAAACCCACGAAGAACAATGAAATATCAGAAGGAAACCCGGCCAGAACAATGAAATATGACAGGGAAACCCGACCAGAATAATGAAATATGGGAAGGAAACCCGTCCCGAACAATGAAATATGAGAGGGAAACCCGTCCAGAAAAATGAAATATGACAGATAAACCCGTCCAGAACAGCGAAACATGAAAACGATACCCGTGAAGAACTATGAAACATGACAGGGAAACCCGTCCAGAACAAAGAATTATGACAGGGAAACCCGTCGAGAACAATGAAATATGACAGGAAAACCCACCCAGAACAATGAAATATCAGAAGGAAACCCGTCCAGAACAATGAAATATGAGAGGAAAACCCTTCAAGAACAATGAAAAATGACAGGGAAACCCGTCCAGAACAATGAAATATAACAGAGCTAACCGTTCAGAACAATGAAATATGAGAAGGAAACCCGTCCAGAACAATGATATATGAGAAGGAATCCCATCCAGAACAATGAAATATGACAGGGAACCCTTAAAGAACAATGAAATATGACAGGGAAACCCGTCCAGAACAATGAAATATGAGAATGAATCCCGTCCAGAACAATGGAATAAGACAAAGAAACCCGTCCAGAACAATGAAATATGACAGGGAAAACCGTTCAGAACAATGAAATATTAGAGGGAAACCCGTCCAGAACAATGAAATATGACAGGGAAACGCCTTTCAGAACAATGAAATATGAGAAGAAAACCCATCCAGAAGAATGAAATTTGAGAAGCAAAGCCGTCAATAACAATGAAATATTAGAGGGAAACCCGTCAAGAACAATGAAATATGACAGGGAAACCCATTCAGAACAATGAAATATGACAGGGAAACCCTTCCAGAATAATGAAATATGACAAGGAAATCCGTCCAGAACAATGAAATATGACAGGGAAACAGATCCAGATCATTGAAATATGACAGGGAAACCCATCCATAACAATGAAATATGAGAAGGAAACGCGTACAGAACAATGAAATATGAGAAGGTAACACGTCCAAAACAATGAAATATGACAGGGAAACCCTTCCAGAACAATGAAATATGACAGGGAAACCCGTCCAGAACAATGAAATATGACAGAGAAACCCTTCCAGAACAATGAAATATGACAGGGAAACCCATCCATAACAATGAAATATGAGAAGGTAACCCGCCCTGAACTAGGAAATATGACAGGGAAACCCTTCCAGAACAATGAAATATGACAGGGAAACCCATCCAGAACAATGAAATATGAGATTAAAACCCGTCCAAAACAGTGAAATATGAGAGAAAAACCCGTCCAGAACAATATAATATGACAGGGAAACCCGTCCAGAACAATGAAATATGACATTGAAACCCGTCCAGATCAATGAAATATGAGAAGGAAACCGTACAGAACAATAATATATGACAGGAAAACCTATCCAGAACAATGAAATATGACAGAGAAACCCGTTCCGAACAATGAAATATGAGAAGGAAATCGTCCAGAACAATGAAATATGAGAAGAAAACTAGTCCAGAAAAATGAAATATGACAGGGAACACGACCACAACGACAAAATATGACGGGGAAACCCGTCCAGAACAATGAAATATGACTGGGAAACCCGTCCACAACAATGAAAAATAAGAAGGAAACCACTCCAGAACAACGAAATATGGCAGGGAAACCTGTCCAGAACAATGAAATATGAGAAGGAAACCCATCCAGAACAATGGAATAAGAGATGGAAACCCTTCCAGAACACTGAAATATGAGAAGGAAATCCGTACAGAAGAATGAAATATGAGAAGGAAACCAGTCCAGAAAAATGAAATATGAGAATGAAACCCGTTCATAACAATGAAATATGAGAAGAAAACCAGGCTAAAAGAATGAAATATATTAAGAAAACCCGTCTAGAACAACGAAATATGACATTGAAGCCTGTCCAGAAGAATGAAATATGAAAGTGAAACCCGTATAGAACATGCAAATATGACAGGGAAATCCGTCCAGAACAATGAAATATTAGAAGGAAACCCGTCCAGTACAATGAAATATGAGAGGGAAACCCGTCCATAAAAATGAAATATGAGAAGGAAAGCCATCCAGAACAATGAAATATAACAGGGAAACCCGTTCAGAATAATGAAATATGAAAAGGAAACCCGTCCTGAACAACGAAATATTAGAATGAAACCTGTCCAGTACTATGAAATGTGAGAAGGAAACCCGTCCAGAACAATGAAATGTGAGAGGGAAACTCGTCCAGAACAATTAAACATGAAAAGGAAACCCTTCAAGAACAATGAAATATAACATTGAAACCAGTCCCGAACATTGATAAATGAAACGGAAACCAGTGTAGAACAATGATATATGACAGGGAAACCCGTCCAGAATAATGAAATTTGGGAAGAAAACCCGTCCAGAACAATTAAATATGAGAAGGAAACCCGTCAATAACAATGAAATATTAGAGGGAGACCCGTCCAGAACAATGAAATATGACAGAAAAACACGTTCAGAACAATGAAATATGACACGGAAAACCCTTTCAAAACAATGAAATATGAGAAGGTAACCCGTCCAGAACAATGAAATATGAGAAGGTAACCCGTCCAGAACAATGAAATATGAGAAGGTAACCCGTCCAGAACAATGAAATATGACATTGAAACCCGTCCAGAACAATGAAATATGAGAAGAAAACCCGTGGAGAACAATAATTTATGACAGGAAAACCCGCCCAGAACAATGAAATATGAGAGAGAAACCCTTTAAGTACAATGAAATATGACAAGGAAACCGTCAAGAACAATGAAATATGAGAAGAAAACCAGTCCAGAACAATGAAATATGACAGGGAAACCCGTCCAGAACATTGAAATATGACAGGGAAACCCGTCAAGAACAGTAAAATATGACAGGGAAACCCTTCCAGAACAATGAAATATGACAGGGAAACCCGTCCAGAACAGTTAAATATGACAGTAAAACCCGTCGAGAACAAAAAAATATGACAGGGAAACTCGTCCAGAATAATGAAATATGACATTGAAACCCGTCCATAACAATGAAATATGAGAATGAAAGCCGTACAGAACAATGAAATATGATAAGGAAACCCGTACAGAACAATAATATATGACATGAAAACCCGTCCAGAACAATGAAATATGACAGAGAAACCGTTCACAGCAATGAAATATGAGAAGGAAACCGTCCAAAACAATGAAATATGACAAGGAAACCCGTCTATAACAACAAAATATGACTGGAAAACCCATCCAGGACAATGAAATATAAGAAGGAAACCCATCCAGAACAATGAAATATGGCAGGGACGCCTGTCCAGAACAATGAAATACGAGAAGGAAAGCAGTTCAGAACAATGAAATATGAAAAGGAAACCCTTCCAGAACAATGAAATATGACAGGAAAACCCGTCCAGAACAATGAAATATGAGAAGGAAACCCGTCAAGAACAATGAAATATTAGAGTGAGACCCGTCCAGAACAATGAAATATGACAGGAAAACCCGTTCAGTACAATGAAATATGACACACGGAAAACCGTCCAGATCAATGAAATATGACAGGAAAACCCTTTCAAAACAATGAAATATGAGAAGGTAACCCGTCCAGAACAATGAAAAATGACAGAGAAACCCTTCCAGAACAATGAAATATGACAGGGAAACCCGTCCAGAAGAGTGAAATATGACAGGGAAACCTGTCCAGAACAATGAAATATGACATTGAAACCCGTCCAGAACAATGAAATATGACATTGAAACCCGTCCAGTACAATGAAATATGAGAAGAAAACCCGTAGAGAACAATAATTTATGACAGGAAAACCCGCGCAGAACAATGAAATATGACAGAGAAACCCTTTAAGTACAATGAAATATGATAAGGAAACCGTCAAGAACAATGAAATATGAGAAGAAAACCAGTCCAGAACAGTGAAATATGACAAGGAAACCCGTCCAGAACAATGAAATATGACAGGGAAACCCGTCCAGAACAGTAAAATATGACAGGGAAACCCTTCCAGAACAATGAAATATGACAGGGAAACCCGTCCAGAACAATGAAATATGAGAGGGAAACCCTTCAAGAACAATGAAATATGAGAAGGAAACCAGTAGAGAATAATGAAATATGAGAAGGAAACCCGTCCGGAACAATGAAATATGAGAAAACCCGTCCAGAACAATGAAATATGATATGGAAACCTATCCAGAAAAATGAAACATGATAAGGATCCTGTCCTTAATAAAAGAATATGACATTGAAACCCATCCAGAACAATGAAATTGAGAAAGGGAACCCGTCCGAACAATGAAATATGACAGGGAACCCTTCCAGAACATGAAAATATGACCGGAAAACCCGTCCAGAACAATAAAATGAGAGTGAAACGAGTCCAGAACAATAATATAGACAGGAAAACCCGTCCCCGAACAATGAAATAGACAGAGAAACCCCCTTCAGAACAATGAAATATGAGAAGGAACCGTCCAGAACAATGAAATATGACAGAGAAACCCCTTCAGAACAATGAAATATGAGAAGGAACCGTCCAGAACAATGAAATATGAGAAGAAAGCCAGTCCATAACGATGAACTGTGACAGGGAAACTCGACCATAACAACAAAATATGACAGGGAAACCCGTCGAGAACAGTAAAATATGACAGGGAAACCCGTCCAGAACAATGAAATTAAGAAGGAAACACCTCCAGAACAATGAAATATGGCAGGGAAACCTGTCCAGAACAATGAAATATGAGAAGGAAACCCTTCCAGAACAATGGAATAAGAGTGGGAAACCCGTCCAGAACAATGAAATATGAAAAGGAACCCGGCCAGGACAATGAAATATGACAGGGAAACCCGACCAGAATAATGAAATATGGGAAGGAAACCCGTCCCGAACAATGAAATATGAGAGGGAAACCCGTCCAGAAAAATGAAATATGACAGATAAACCCGTCCAGAACAGCGAAACATGAAAACGATACCCGTGAAGAACTATGAAACATGACAGGGAAACCCGTCCAGAACAAAGAATTATGACAGGGAAACCCGTCGAGAACAATGAAATATGACAGGAAAACCCACCCAGAATAATGAAATACAGAAAGGGAAAACCCTCCGAAAAAGAAATATAACAAGCTAACCGTTTTAGAACAATGAAAATTGAGAAGGAAACCCGTCCAAACAATGATTTAAGCAGGGAACCCTTTTAAAAAACAATGAAATTTGACTGGGAAACCCGTCCAAACAATGAAATATGACAGGGAAAACCGTTCAGAACAATTTAATATTAGAGGGAAACCCGTCCAGAACAATGAAATATGACAGGGAAACGCCTTTCAGAACAATGAAATATGAGAAGAAAACTCATCCAGAAGAAAGAAATTTGAGAACAAAACCTCAATAACAATGAAATATTAGAGGGAAAACCCTCAAGAAAAATGAAATTGACAGAGAAACCATTCAAAAAATGAAAAATAACAGGGAAACCCTTCCAGAAAATAAATATGACAAGGAAATCCCTCCCCAAAAATGAAATAGACAGGGAAACAGATCCAGTCATTGAAAATGACAGGAAACCCATCCCTAACAAAGAAATATAAGAAGGAAACGCGTACAGAAAAATAAAATGAAAGGTAACACTCCAAAACAATGAAATATAAGGGAAACCCCCAAACAATGAAAAATTTTCGGGAAACCCTCCAGAACAATGAAAAAATGACAAGAAACCCTTCCAGAAAATGAATATAAAAGGAAAACCCCCCCTGAACTATGAAATATGACAGAGAAACCTTTCCCGAAAAAATGAAATTACAGGGAAACCCTCCAGAACAATGAAAATTGAGAAGGAACCGCCCTGAACTATGAAAAAAATGACAGGGAAACCCTTTCCCGAAACATGAAATATGACAGGGAAAAACCCTCCCGAACAATGAAATATGAGAAGGAAACCCTCCAGAACAATGAAATAGCGGGAACCCATCCAGAAAAATGAAAATGAGATTAAAACCCGTCCAAAACAGTAAATATGACAAGAAAACTAGTCCGAAAAATGAAATATTACAGGGGAAAAACGACCACAACGACAAAAAAGACAGGGAAAACCCGTCCAGAAAAAATGAAATTGAGGGAAACCCGTCCCCAACAATAAAAAAAAAGAAGAAAACCACTCCAGAACAATGAAAAATGGCAGGGAACCTGTCCAGAACAATGAATATGAGAAGGAACCCATCCAGAACAATGGAATTTAAATGGGAAACCCGTCCAGAACAATGAATTTTTGACAGAGAAACCCTTCCAGAACACTGAAAATGAGAAGGAAAATCCATACAGGAAGAATGAAATATGAGAAGGAAACCATCCAGAAAAATGAAATATGGAATGAAAAACCCCTTCACAAAAAATGAAATATGAGAAGAAAACTAGGCTGGAAGAATGAAATTTTAATAAGGAAACCCGTCTAAACAACGAAATATGACATTGAAAACCTGTCCAGAAGAATGAAATATGAAAGTGAAACCCGTAAAGAACATGCAAATATGACAGGGAAATCCGTCCAGAACAACGAAATATGAGAAGGAAACCCGTCCAGAACAATGAAATATGAGATGGAAACCCGTCCAGTACAATGAAATATGAGAGGGAAACCCGTCCATAACAATGAAATATGAGAAGGAAACCCATCCAGAACAATGAAATATAACAGGGAAACCCGTTCAGAATAATGAAATATGAAAAGGAAACCCGTCCTGAACAACGAAATATTAGAATGGGAAAACCCGTCCAGTATATGAAAAGTGAGAAGGAAACCCTTCCAGAACAATGAAATGTGAGAGGGAAACTCGTCCAGAACAATTAAACATGAAAAGGAAACCCTTCAAGAACAGTGAAATATAACATTGAAACCAGTCCAGAACATTGATAAATGAAACGGAAACCAGTGTAGAACAATGATATATGTCAGGGAAGCCCGTCCAGAACAATGAAATATGAGAAGGAAACCCCTCCAGAACAATGAAATATGAGAGGTAAGCCTGTCCAGAACAATGAATTATGAGAAGGAAACACGTCCAGAGCAATGAAATATGAGAGGAAAACCCGTCCAGAACAATGAAATATAAGAAGGAAACCCATCCAGAACAATGAAATATGAGAGGGAATCCTGTCCAGAACAATGAAATATGAGAAGGAAACCCGTTCAGAACAATGAAATATGACAGGGAAACCCGTCCAGAACAATGAAATATAATAGGAAAACCCGTCCAGAACAATGAATTATGACAGGGAAACCCCTCCAGAACAGTTAAATATGAGAGGGAAACCCGTCCAGAACAATGAAATATGAGAAGGAAACCCGTCAAGAATAACGAAATATGACATGGAAACCCGTCTAGAACAATGAAATATGAAATGGAAACCCGTCCACAACAATGAAATATGATATTAAAACCCGTCCAGAACAATGAAATATGAGAAGGAAACCCGTCAAGAACAATGAAGTATGAGAGGGAAACCTGTCCAGAACTATGAAATAAGAGAAGAAAACTCGTCCAGAACTATGAAATATGACACGGAATCCCGTCCCGAACAAGGAAATATGACAGGAAACCCGTCCAGAACAATGAAATACTACATGGAAACCCGTCCAGAACAATGAAATATGAGAAGGAAACCAGTCCAGAACAATGAAATATGAGAAGGAAACCCGTACAGAACTATAATATATGACAGGAAATCCAGTTCAGAACAATGAAATAAGACATTAAAACCCGTCCACAACAACGAAATATGAGAAGGAAAAATCGTCCAGAACAATGAAAAAATGACAGGGAAACCCGTTTGAACAATGAAATATTTAAGGAAACCGACCAGAACCCAAAGACTATGAGAGGGGGAACCCCCCCAAGAACAATGAAATATGAGAGGGAAACTCGTACAGAACAATGAAATATTAGAGGGAAACAAGTCCAGAACAATGAAATATGACAGGGAAACCCTTCCAGAATAATTAAATATGACAAGGAAACCCGTCCAGAACAATGAAATATGACAAGGATTCCCGTCCATATCAATGAAATATGACAGAGAAACCCGTCCAGAAAAATGAAATATGAGAAGGAAACCCTGAATTACATATCCCCAGTGACCTCTGAGGAAGGCATCCCTGAATTACATATCCCCAGTGACCTCCGAGGAAGGTATCCCTGAATTACATATCCCCAGTGACCTCAGAAGATCCTGAATACATATCCCCAGTGACCTCTGAGGAAGGTATCCCTGAATTACATATCCCCAATGACCTCTGAGGAAGGTATCCCTGAATTACATATCCCCAGTGACCTCCGAGGAAGGTATCCCTGAATTACATATCCTCAGTGACCTCTGAGGAAGGTATCCCTGAATTACATATCCCGAGTGACCTCCGCCTCAGTGCACACGACTGGAGAAGCTCTGTGTATAATACAATACACGAACACAATAAGCCTGAAGCTGAGCAGATGTTGATCTATCAATAATCAACGTGGCAGGATAGAAGGTGATTAGATGCGACACTCAGAAATAATCAACGAGGCAGGATAGAAGGTGATCAGATGGGGACACTCAGAAATAATCAACGGGGCAGGATAGAAGGTGATCAGATGCGACACTCAGAAATAATCAACGGGCAAGGATAAAAAGGTGATCAGATGCGACACTTAGAAATAATCAACGTGGCAGGATAGAAGGTGATCAGATGCGACACTCAGAAATAATCAACGAGGCAGGATAGAAGGTGATCAGATGTGACACTCAGAAATAATCAACGTGGCAGGATAGAAGGTGATCAGATGCGACACTCAGAAATAATCAACGAGGCAGGATAGAAGGTGATCAGATGCGAAAACAGAAATAATCAACGTGGCAGGATGAAGGTGATCAGATGCGACACTCAGAAATAATCAACGTGCAGTAAAAGGTGATCAGATGCGACACTCAGAAATAATCAACGTGGCAGGATAGAAGGTGATCAGATGTGACACTTAGAAATAATCAACGTGGCAGGATAGAAGGTGATCAGATGCGACACTCAGAAATAATCAACGTGGCAGGATAGAAGGTGATCAGATGCGACACTCAGAAATAATCAACGTGGCAGGATAGAAGGTGATCAGATGCGACACTTAAAAATAATCAACGTGGCAGGATAGAAGGTGATCAATGCGACACTCAGAAATAATCAACGAGGCAGGATAGAAGGTGATCAGATGTGACACTCAGAAATAATCAACGTGGCAGGATAGAAGGTGATCAATGCGACACTCAAAAAATAATCAACGAGGCAGGATAGAAGGTGATCAGATGCGACACTCAGAAATAATCAACGTGGCAGGATAGAAGGTGATCAGATGCGACACTCAGAAATAATCAACGTGGCAGGATAGAAGGTGATCAGATGCGACACTCAAAAAATAATCAACGGGGCAGGATAGAAGGTGATCAGATGTGACACTTAGAAATAATCAACGTGGCAGGATAGAAGGTGATCAGAGGGCGACACTCAGAAATAATCAACGGGGCAGGATAGAAGGTGATCAGATGCGACACTCAAAAATAATCAACGAGGCAGGATAGAAGGTGATCAGATGTGACACTCAAAAAATAAAACGTGGCAGGATAGAAGGTGATCGGATCCCGAACACTCAGAAATAATCAACGAGGCAGGATAGAAGGTGATCAGATGCGACACTCAGAAATAATAGCAGAAAAAACATTATTTCAGTTTTACAATTTCTTCCGAGAAAGTGTAAATTGGAATCTAAACAAGTCAAAATTATTCCAGACTTAATGCAGAACTGAACAGCTTTTAAAAAAGCAAGTAAAGTTTATTGTAAGCTTAGTGTACATAACATAAAAATCTTTAACAATGGTGTAAAGGGAACAACATAGATGTGTAGGCACATAAAGCAACATTAAGTTCACATAACCGAGGAGAACTAAACAGATCAAACTCTGACTTATTTGTTGATGAGAAGAGACATTCTCCAGTTACTTCACAGTAACTATTTTGATTTAGGAGGATCAGAAAAAGAAATGTTTTCAAGTCGTTTCACAGAATCCAACAAAATTGGCGCCTACACAGCCTACACAGCCTACACAGCCTACACAGCCGGCACCCGTGAAACCTTCCATCTATTTCATACAATTTATCAACAAATAAGGACCTAGGTTACTCACAATTATATTTTAATCAGAGGAAGGCGCTAAAACCTTAGGGGTCAAATAGGGCCTGTGAAATGGAAGACATTAAAATTCGATCCACGCAATAGAAGGATAAGTCCAGTTCCTTGGAAGAAAGAGCCTCTCACTGGCAACATGGCAAAATTTGGTAATAATATCAAATAATAGTATATCATCTGGAAATGAAAGCTGGCAAAAAGATATGCAAATACCCTATTAATATACCAACTTTCTTCTGTGTGGGATAAACCTGTGATGAATTATTGAAGGTGATGATAGAAGCTTGTGTCCACCTATCACAAGGTAAGAAATATCTGGGAGTGACTTACGTAACATTACACATAGATCATCCACGAGTTCAAACACTCCAAGAATCTTGCGCAACTTACATTACTCAAGCTTTGAAAATATGTTAACAATCTAATACAACATTCTCAAGTAATAAACGAAAGTTTGAGAGACTGCAGACGAAAATATTACTGAGAATGATCCGAAAAATAGGAACATCACTAAACTAAGGATATTTTTTAGAACTTTCCTTTCTTATTTGCACTCCATTTAAAATTTTCTAAAATTCTGTAAAAAAAATTACTTTGATTTAAAAAAAACTGACTAAATTTGCAAGAAAAAAACTTTAAAATTAGCGCCCACACAGTCCAAAATTAATGCCAAGATATTGTAAGATACATTAGCATTTAAGGTTTGAAGCTGATCAGAAGAAGCGTTCACTGGTTATTACCAGGAAAACTATTTGTTAAATAAAATTGACAAAATGATATTTATACATCTCAAGGTGAGTGATAAGCTGTAGTTTAATAAAGCCTTCCTGTGGTTGAAGTTTGAAGCCGATCAGAAAAGGCATTCTTCAGTAACTGATTTGATTCCAATGTCACCATTTTTTTTAAGTATTTCAGTAAAATTTCAAGTTTGCATCGATTCTTAGGAAATTTGCCGTGTAGCAGCCGTCAGCCGTGTAGCAGCCGTCAGCCGTGTAGCAGCCGTCAGCCGTGTAGCAGCCGTCAGCCGTGTAGCAGCCGTCAGCCGTGTAGCAGCCGTCAGCCGTCTTATAAAAAAACATTGTCAATAATATTTTGCAGGCAGTCAGATTAACCATTCTTTAATTATAGAATAAAAAAATTAAATGTCATTATTTATTCAATAAAATTAGCAAATTGATCCACATGGAGCGAGAGTTTTGTGCTCAGGAAACAACACCAGTGGTGAAAATGTCAAGCCGATCCGATGAGTCATTCTCAAGTTATGGCGAGGAGTTATTCCAGCAATTACAAGTTTTTTACTATTTTACTAAATCAATAGATTATACTGCACGGAAACGTAATAAGTGGTGTCCTGGGCCAGAGATGTGGTGTCCTGGGCCAGAGATGTGGCGTCCTGGGCCAGAGATGTGTCCTGGGCCAGAGATGTGGTGTCCTGGGCCAGAGATGTGGTGTCCTGGGCCAGAGATGTGGTGTCCTGGGCCAGAGATGTGGTGTCCTGGGCCAGAGATGTGGTGTCCTGGGCCAGAGATGTGTGTCCTGGGGCCCGAGATGTGGTGTCCTGGGCCAAGATGTGGTGTCCAGGGCCAGAGATGTGGTGTCCTGGGCCAGAAATGTGGTGTCCTGGGCCAGAGATGCATCAACCATTATATATTGAAGTCGTTTAGAACAGGTAAACTGAATATTATTTACCGTATTATAGTTTAACAACAATAAAAATTCACACGACCTCTCAATCAACATCGTCTCTGAGCCTATGGGAACAAACATATAATGATGGGCAAGTTCTCTATATTTTCTAGACTTTTGGGATTCCCTGAGGCTGGCAGCTGCCCCTCCTTCCTCCCTGGTGTATTGGAGATAGGTATCAGCCAAGGTAGATGCACAAGTATAGTCCCACACCACCTGCTTCCCATCTGTCCAGGTTTGAAGTGTGATACCATCTGGATGCTTCTGGCTGCCATCAGACTTTCAAGCTGGGGTGGCCCCTTACTGCTGGCATCCGACTGTTGTGAGGCTCCTCTTGATAATGTTTATTAAACCCCCTCATGTCTTGCAATGTTTCCCTTGGATTTACGGCACACAAGACCATGGTACCCGAATCGGTCTGCTGCTTCACTGCCATAAATACACCTGTGTTCGGCGAGAATAGGGGAGGCAAGTCGAAGGGCAACACCGATGAGGATGGTCTGTGGGTCGAGGCGTGTGCCAAGGCTGGAGTTGGGAACAGCCAACAGAAAGTCCCCTGCATGAGGAGCTCTCACTGCCAGGAGGCGGGCTCTATCCTTCCCTGACACACTCTTAAGCATTGTTGAGGCTATATTTTCCACTATTGGACCATCCCAGTGCGATTGTTTGTAGTTGTTGGGGGGAGCAGGTCTGGTTTCAGAGCCTGTTAGATTTTCCCAGATCATGGCTTCGTAAATGAACTTTTGGTGCTGGACTCCAATCTTGTCCCTAAGATGTTCAGGGAGAATCGTTGCTACAAGCTCTCTGGATGTAATACATGAGGACAGAAAAGCAGGTAGCGCAATCTGTGATGACTTGCGGACACCAATGCCTCCTAGTCTGACTGGAAGTGTAGCTTGGTTCCACTTCCCGTCTTCTAGAGTAAGGTTAAGTACTTTCGTAAAAATCTGCCTCAGGATACTGTCATATTCGTGCAGTATAGGGTTATCATATGAAGGTGCACATCTTAGGAAATATGTCAACCTGGGCAGACTCAAGCACTTTGTGAGAAGGTACAAGGCATTGTGGGTGTCCAGATTGCCTATTCGTTGTTCCATTCTCCTTAACTCTTCCAATTTCTTCCTGAGAATTGTGTTAATGGCATTGCTTTCCAGAGGTGCTCCTAGCAAGACACTATTTGTGGGGGCAATGACTGCTACTCCTGGTAGTTTTGATCTCACTGCATTTATCACTTGTTGACTGACTGAGATGATTTCACATTTGGATTGATTCAGGATGAGACCCATTTCCTGTCCCCGTGTCATTACTTGTGTAAGATCGTGTAGGAGGGACTCCTTTGCACCTGCTAGTGTGCCATCATCTATATATAAAATATTATATATATATATATATATATATAATATATATATATATATATAATATATATATATATATATATATATATATATACATATATATATATATATATATATATATATATATATATATATATATATATATATATATATATATATTATATATATATATATATTATGTATGCAATAAGATCACAGTAAACAGGTGATTTCAGAATATGCAAAACTCTGAAAGAATAGAGAAATTCCAAGCGCTTTCGTGACTACTCACATTATCAAGGAACTATGAAAGTAAAGCATCCAAGGAAGCTATACAAGGGGTCTGGCCAGCACCTCACTATCAGATCCCAAAAACGGTTAAACACCTGACGCGCGCCGACCCAACTTGGATAGGTCCTTTGCACAACTCACCCCACAAACTATTCTACCCAAGAAAATTTCAAAATTATTTGTCCAGTGTATTATTAAATTCTTCCCAAATTCTATTAATTATAAATGGATCTAATTTATATAAACCAAAGGAAATATTCATATTATTGTCAAAACTGCTTTTTATGAAACAAGATTCAATTATATTCCTGTCGACCATGGACTTGCTTGATACTACTTTCTCAACTTTTTGAAAATCAATTGGATGGTTAAAATCTCTTACATGAATAAATAGAGCATTGGAATCTTGTCCAGTTCTAATGTTATATTTATGTTGTTTTAATCTTAGTTCGAGATTTTTACCAGTTTGACCGTAATAAACTTTATCGCAAATTTTACAAGGAATCTTATAGACACATCCATCAGCATTTTGGGGGGAATTCTTTATCAAAAGTTTTTTTACTGTATCAAGATTTTTGAATACAACTTTAATATTAAAAGTTTTAAGAAGAGAAGGCATATCAACCAAGTTTTCATGGTAAGGGAGAACCTACATATTTTTAGATGAATAAGGTTGATTGTCCCTTTTTGAATTGTAAAAAGTATTTCTAGCAACTTTAAAAGATTTATCAATTATATTTCTTGGGTATTTCAAATCATTACCTATTTCATAAATTTTGGATATTTCCTCATCTATGAACTCTGGACTACAAATTCGTAAGGCTCTCAAAAACATTGATGAGAAAACAGTTTAACTCTATCTTGATGGGAAGAATAATAGTGGACATAGGAACAGTTTTTTGTAGGTTTTCTGTAAATTTTAAATTTGAATTCATTGTTACCCTTAATAATTAAAACATCTAGAAAAGGCAATGAGTTATTTTCTTCAAATTCAACAGTAAAATTTATAGAATGGGATAAGCTATTTAATTTGCCAAGGAAATGGTGTATATCTACATTTTTGGGCATAAGACACAAAATATCATCAACATATCTGAACCATTTAGCTCTATTAATGAGGATTGTGTTAAGCAGCCTTGTTTCAAAAAATTCCATGTATAGGTTACTAAGAACAAGTGAAAGAGGATTTCCCATTGCCATACCAAACTTCTGAGTGTAAAATTTATCATTAAATACAAATTTTGCATCAACAATGCAAAGTTTAATAAAGGTTTAAATGATAGTAGAACTGGCAAGGTAAAATCATAATTAACGATTTTATTCAGATAAGAAACTTTAATAAATCATCAACAGGACACTTTTCGTAACAAGAAAGTAACATCAAACCGACCATGTTATAATCATTTAAGTCAGTCAAGAGCTTAATTTATATCAAATAAATCGTATGTGGTTTATTTGACAATCAAAGCAGAAATTTTGCCCCAAGGAGGGCTCAAAATGACAACAAGCCATTTGAATAATTTATATGAAACTGATCCTATGGAGCTAATAAATGGTCTGGACTGGATTCCCTGGTTTGTGTTTTTTTCGTAGTCCCATACATGTAAGTAAAGTGGATTAGTGGAAGTAATTTTGACTAATTCATCTTTGCCTTTTCATAGAAATTTTATGTTTTAATTGAAATTGCTGTTACGGTTTCTAGGGATTTTTTCAAGTTTAGAATAGTTTCAGTATCATCTAAGAGATTATTCATTTTTCTTGGTAATATCATTTTCTTTCTAATTACTATTGCATTATTTTGTCTGCTTTAGTAACAAAAGGCGCAAAAATTTTATTGCTATTAATGTATCATAAGAACTTAAAGAATCTTTGATTCCAATGCTCTATTTATTCATGTAAGAGATTTTAACCATCCAATGATTTACAAAAAGTGAGAAAGTAGTATCAAGCAAGTTCATGTCGACAGAATAAAATTGAATTTGTTCATAAAAAGCAGTTTTGGACAATATTGAATATTTCCTTTGGGTTATAATAAATTAGATCCCCCTTTTATCATTAATAGAAATTGGGAAGAATTTAAAAATACATTGGACAAAAAATATTTTTTTAATTTCTTATTTCTTGGTAAAAGTAATTGGGTGGGTTGTGTGAAGGACTGTCCTAGTTCGGCATCGGGCCTCTGTCTTGCGTCAGGTGTTTCATTGTTGTAGGATCTGGATAGTGAGGTGTGGGCTACCCTTTATATACCCTTCCTTTGATGCTTTACTTTCAAGGCTCCTTGATAATGTGATAGTCCACATTATTATTAAATCACCTGTTTACTGTGATCTTATTGCATATAGATATATATATATAATATATAATTAAATATATATATATATATAATATATATATATATATAATATATATATATAGATATATATATATATCTTATATATATATATACACTTAGCAGATGTTGTAAAATTGTTATTTTTTATTATATTAACTTAATATCATAGAGCATCCGTTCTCATATAAGAATTATTGTTTATGTAATAGATATGCTCACAACATCCTGGAGCTCATGCCACCCTCGACATTAGCTCGTGGAGTGTTTGTGTGTATGTCTTCATTGTGTATACGCTTGTCTTCGAGCGTGCTTGCACAGTTTGCAAAGTCCAGTATTTTGTATTGTGCGTGGTGTGCGCGCGAACCACTGTCAGCCTCAGAGTTTTTACACTCTGAGTTACCGTACCTTTGCCACGTGGAGGCCATGGTTCGTCTTATAGGTCCCCCCAGCCTCGCCTTCCCCAGGTTTCATTGTCTCCAGGAATCCAATTCGTGGCCCCCGGATGTCTCTCTTCCCCTCACTACCCTAAGGTCAGCATCGCCTCTCTCTCTCCTCTCTCTCTTCTCTCTCTCTGCCTTCGCAGCCTCAGCCTTCCCAGTTTCATGTACCCGAATCCATCCGTCCGCCGCCGATGTCTCTCGCCCCTTCCCCACTTACCAAGGGCTTCCTCAACTGCTTGTAATATGGCCTCCCCAATTTCATGTATCCAGGAAACCATCCCATCCGTCTACCGCCAGATTTCTCCCTTTCCCCACTTACCAAGGTCAGCCTCACTCATGTAATTCCATGCCATCCCCCTAATTCACGTGTCAAAGGAACCATCCGTTCGCTCCCGATGTCTCCCCTTCCACACTTACCCAAGGTCGCCTCCACAACAACCTTCCCAAAGTTCATGGTATCTAGGAATCTTTCCGTTCACGTCCCATGTTTTCCCTTTCCCACATACCTAAGGTCGGCGGTTGCCTTCCCGGTTCATTTCTCTCAGGAGTCCCCCTTATGTCACCTCAGGTGACTCCCGTCCCCACTTCCCCAGAGCAGCGGTATACTGCCTTCCCCAGGTCACGTACCAGGAATCCAGCCGTCTACCGCCGGGATACTACCATTCCCCCACTTACCCAAGGTCAGCCTAACTGCAAGTTATTCATCCTTCCCCCCCCCATTTCAAGTATCCCAGGAATCCATCCGTTCGCTCCCTTGATGTCTCCCCTTCCTCACTTGCCAAGGACTCAGCCTCAACCACAACTTCCCAGGTTCATGTAATCCAGGAATCCATCGGTTCACTCCCGGAAAATAGTCCTCCCCTTCCCCATTTACCAATGGTAAGGTTTCCTTCTCAGATTCATTGTTCTGGACGGGTTTCCTTCCATGTTCATCGTTCTGGACGGGTTTCCTTCTCGTATTCTTGTGCTGGAACGCGTACCCTGTCATTTTCAATGTTCTGGACTGGTTTCCTTCTCAATTCATTGTTTGGAAGGGTTTTCCCAGTCATATCTCATTGTTCTGGACGGGTTTGCTTCTCAATATTTCATTGTGTCTGGACGGGTTTCCTTCTGATTTTCAAGTTCTGGACGGTTTCCTGCTCACAACATAGCTTTGTTCAGACGGGTTCCCTGTCCATACTGCGTTGTTCAGACAGGTTTCCTCTGTCATACTGCTTGTTCCAGGACGGTTTCTCTGTCATACAGCGTTGTTCAGGACGGGTTTCTTCTCATGTTTTCATTGTTCTGGACGGGTTTCCTGTCAATTTCATTGAGATTATGGACGGGTTTACCTTCTCGTATTCTTTGTTCTGTACCGTTCTTCCTTCTCATGTTTCATTGTTCGGACCGTTTCCTGTCATATTTCATTGTTCTGGACAGTGTTCCCTGTCATATTTCATGTTCAGGAGGGGTTTCCCGTCATATTCATTGTCGGGACGGGCTTTTCCTGTCATTTTCAGTGTTCTGGACCGGGTTTCCCTGTCATATTCCATTGTTCTGGACGGGTTTCCCTGTCATATTCATTGTGCGGAACTGTTTCCCTGCATATTTTCTTGTTCTGGACGGGTTTCCCTGTCCATATTTCATTGTTCTGGAGGGGTTCCCTGTCATATTTCATTGTTCTGACGGGTTCCCTGTCATATTTCATTGTTCTGGACGGGTTTCCTTCTCATATTCATTGTTCTGGACGGGTTTCCTTCTCATATTCATTGTTTCTGGGCGGGTTCCTCGTCATATTTCATTGTTCTGGACGGTTTCCCTGTCATATTTCATTGTTCTTGAGGGTTTCCTGTCATATTTATTGTTCTGGACGGGTTTCCCCTTGTCATATTTCATTGTTCTGGACGGGTTTTCCTTCAATATTCATTGTTTTGGACGGGTTTCCTGTCATATTTCATTGTTCTGGACGGGTTCCCTGTCATATTTCATTGTTCTGACGGGTTTTCCTTTCATTTTCATTGTTCTGGACGGGTTTCCCTGTCATATTTCATTGTTCTGGACGGGTTCCTTGTCATATTTCATTGTTCTGGACGGTTTTCCCTGTCCATATTTCATTGTTCTGAGGTTCCTTCATATTTCATTGTTCTGGACGGGTTTCCTGTTTCATGTTGACGGTTTCCTTCAATTTCATTGTTCTGGACGGGTTTCCTTCATATTTCATTGTTCTGGAGGGTTTCCTTCTCATATTCATTGTTCTGGACGGGTTTTCCCTGTCATATTTCATTGTTCTTTGGGCGGGTTTCCCTGTCATATTTTTGTTCTGGACGGTTTTCCCTGTCATATTTCATTGTTCTGGACGGTTCTTGTCATATTTCATTGTTCTGGACGGTTTCTTCTCATATTTCATTGTCTGACGGGTTTCCCTGTCATATTTCATTGTTCTGGACGGGTTTTCCTGTCATATTTCATGTTCTGACGGGTTTCCTCTCATATTTCATTGTTCTGGACGGGTTTCCTTCTATAATTTCATTGTTCTGACGGGTTTCCTGTCATATTTCATTGTTCTGGACGGGTTTCCCTTGTCATATTTCATTGTTTCTGACGGTTCTGTCATATCATTTTGGGTTTTCTATTTTTCATTGTTCTGGAACGGGTTTCCTTCATATTTCATTGTTCTGGAAGGTTTTCTTCGGTCCATATTTCATTGTTCTGGACGGGTTTCCTTTCATATTTCATTGTTCTTGAGGGTTTCTTCTCATATTTCATTGTTCTGAGGGTTTCCTTCTCATATTTCATTGTTCTGGACGGGTTTCCTTCTCATATTTCATTGTTCTGGACGGGTTTCCTGTCATATTTCATTGTTCTGGCGGTTTTCCTGTCCATATTTCATTGTTCTGGACGGTTTTCCCTGTCATATTTCATTGTCTGGACGGTTTTCCCTGTCATATTTCATTGTTCTGGACGGGTTTCCTTGTATATTTCATGTTCTGGAGGTTTTCCTCTCATATTTCATTGTTCTGGACGGGGTTTCCCTTTTTTTTCTATTTTTTAATTGTTCTGGACGGGTTTTCCCTGTCATATTTCATTGTTCTGGGCGGGGTTTTTCCCTTTTCATTTCATTGTTCTTGACGGTTTTTCCTTCTCATATTTCATTGTATTGACGGGGGTTTCCCCGTCATTTTCATTGTTCTGGCGGGTTTCCCTGTCATATTTATTGTTCTTGACGGTTTCCCTTATCATTTC
>NC_069449.1:8296921-8360545 GCF_026875155.1 Cherax quadricarinatus
TTTCCCCAAATGTTTTTTTACAGTACACCCTTTTTTACACTTTCATCTTAATTCCCCTCACACCTTCACTTACACATTATCTATATTTTAAAACCCTAGTTGACTGCCCTTATTGATGTTCGTGCACCTTCACTGTTCAGTTCACCTGATGCTCACCTTCACTGTGTTCACCTTACCATTTTTTTGTTCTCTACTTTCCTTTCACCTTTTGTCCACTTACTCTTACATAATACTATATTACCCCCTCTGTTTTTTTTATCTTGTGTGTGTTTTGCACCCTTTTCCACCTTACACAACCCCACATAGGAGAGAGCAGATTACAAAGGCCCGTTTTAGCCCAATTGGGCCATTTACAAATCAGTGTGATTTTGAAAATGGCCCAAATGGGAAAAAAACGTGGTGGTAAGTCGTCCCCTATGTGGGGTTATTTGTGTATTGTTCCCAGTCACGGTATTGTGCATTATTGTTCTTTACCTTTCCCCCCTAAAACTTTCCCTATCCCCCCTCCCTGTTGCTCACTTTAAAAGTGTTCAGTGTTCTTAAAATAATACCACAGAAATCATTAATCACACTTAACGTTTTTTTTTTCGCTTTCCCTTTGGATCTATTTTTCCCTGTGTATAATTTGGGGGTTTTTTTTTTTTTTTTTTTTTGTTGCAGATTTGACAAATTTTCCTTATTTATCATTCATTTTTTTTGCTTTTAAAATATCATGACCAGACTCCATTTTTCATTAGCCAATCTGGGAAGTTGGTGTGTGTGTGTGTGTGTGTGTGTGTGTGTATCACCAGTTGTCTCACCTAGTTGGGGTTGCGGGGGTCGAGTCCGAGCTCCTGGCCCGCCTCTTCATGTGTCTAGGCCTCCCCCTAAACCCGTGAGTTTTATTATACCTTGCTTAAAGCTTGTATGGATCCTCCCTCCATACATCGTTCCCAAACTATTCCACTTTGACTACTCTGTGGCTGAAAAAATACTTCTTAACATCCTGTGTTTCATCTGTGTCTTAATTTCCCAACTGTTCCCCTTTTTTACTGTGCCCAAATTCGGGAAAACTCCTTCTTTGTCCACCTTGTAAATTCCTCTCAGTTTTTTTGTTGTCGTTATATGCCCCCCCTTTCTCTCCTGTCCTCCAGTGTCGTCAGGTTGTTTTCCCCTTAAACCCTCTCCTGTAGGACATACCTCTTAGCTTGGGATAGTCTTGTTGAACTTTTGCATTTTCCTTAGTTTCTTCACTGCTTGGTGGTGGGGGGTTCCCAAAAACTGGGGGCCGCTACCCCCAATATGGGCCTAACTCCGATGTACAGGTCCTGAATGATTCCTTATTAAGATGTCGGAATGCTGTTCTGAGGTTTGCTAGGCGCCCATTGCTGCAGCAGTTTTTGGTTGATGTGCGCTTAGGAATGTGCCTGGGTTTATACTCCCCCCAAGATCTTTTTCCTTGAGTGGGTTTGTAGTCTCTGACCCCTAGACTGTACTCCGTCGGGGCCTTCTTTCCCCTTTCCCCCAAATTTTCATGATTTGACTTGGGGGGGATTGAACTCCAGGACCAATTGCTGGACCGGGTCTGCAGCCTGTCCAGACCCCTTTGTAGTTCTGCCTGGTTTCGATCGAGTGAATTCTTCCATCAACTTCACGTCACTCAAACAGGGACCCTCAAGTCTTCCTTCGTCATGTCGTTCACAAATACCAAAAAACAGCACTGGTCCTGGACTGACCCCTGCGGGCCCCAGCTGGTCACAGGGCCCACTCTGACCCCTGCCACTCCCCATGATCCTGCTGTCTTCCCCTACAAGTATTCCCTGACCCATTGTAGTGCCTTCCCTTTTCCCTGTTTTGGTCCTCCATTTTTTGAAAACCAAAATTTTTGTGTGGAACTGTGTCAAACGCCTTCTTGCAGTCCAAGAAAATGCAACCACCCACCAGTCTCTCTCTTGTCTTACTGCTGTCACCATGTATAAACTCCCGTAGGTTTGTGACACAGGATTCCCCTCCCTGAAAACCTGTTTGGGCTTTGATGAGATCATTTCCCTTTTTGGTGTTCCACCACTCTTTTGATAATCTTCCTTTTTTTTTTTTTTTTGTGTGTGTTGTGTGGGGGTGGTGTGTGTGTGTGTTGTTTGGGGGTGTGTATGTGTTTTGTGTGTGTGGTGTGGGTTTTTTAAATTGCCCAATTGTACTCAACTAATTGTGGTTGCAGGGGTCGATTCATAGTTCCCGGCCTGCCCCCTTCACTGATCGCCCACTTGTCTCTTCCTCTCCCGAGCTTTATCATACCTCTTTTTAAAGCTATCATGGTTTCCTCTCACCACTACCTCACCTTCTAGATATTCCCCTTCCGGCAAAATATGGCGAAGAAAACTTTCCAACATTCCCGTGACTCTCGGCCTTTCAACTTCCAATTGTGACCCCCTTGTTCTTGGAACATCCCCGTCTGTCCCCCTGTCGATTCCCTCAGAATTTTTTTACTTCGTTATCACGTCCTTCCTGTCCCTCCTGTCCTCCATTGTCGTAGGTCGAGTTTCTTAAACCCCTCCTCGTTTAAAAAACCCGTTAACCGTGACTAGTTTCGTTCGAAAATTTCCCTTTTTTTCCCAGTTTTTTGGGTTTTTTTCAAAAGGGGAGAGTTCCAAAAATGAATGCCTAGTCCAATAAGGCTGAATATGGGCATAGAGGGCCCGGAAAAGACTCCTTACTGAGATCTAGGAATGCTGTTTTAAATTCTCTGTCGCTCTATGCTGCGCAGTTTTTTGTGGGTGTGTGCCTTAGGAAAATGTGATCGGTATTAAAAAAACACCAAGATCCTTTTCCTTGGTGGGTTTTTTGTCTTTGGGCCCCCTTTTTTTTTATTTTACCTCAGCGTTGGTGTTATACTTCAATTTCCTCTCCAACCGTTTTTGGGGGGGTTTTTGGTTGGGGGGGGGGGCCTGGCAGGGGCCCTTGGGTATGGTTGGGGTTGTTGTGGGGTTGGGGGGTGGTGGTTGGGTGTTTGTGCTTATATAAAGTCCCCCCTAAATTAGGTTTACGGGGGGTTTTTTTCTTGTTTCCCCTCCCCAAACCGCCCAAATTTTTCCAACGCCTCCTGGCTAGGGAACTCTTACTCCTTTAATGAATTGTTTTTTTTTTCCACTTTCCTGTTAAAGTGTTCATTCTGGGCCCCCCGGGGTTGGAAAATTTCCATTCCCTTATTTTGTTTGTCTTTACTTGCCTTTTTCCTGCCCCTTCCTTCAAATTGATTCCCCCCACCTGTGTTCCTCTTCTACAGTCTTTTAATTTTTGCCTTTTTTTCTTAGTGTTCTAAAGTTTTCCTAAACCCGTCCCTATTCATACCCCCCCCCTTCGGGACTAGCTTTTATTAAATTTGACTTTTCCCATTTTTCATGCTTTAAACAGATTGGGTTTTACAAGGGGCCGAATACCCAAGTTTTTTCAAAAAAGGTTGAAAATCCTGAATGCTTGCTGTTGAAGCTCCTGCCTCCCCAATTTCCAAACCCCCTTTTTGCAATTAAGGGGGATTGAACTCGGGCAAAATGCTGTACCCAGTTGCTCTCCATCCTTTATTCGGGGTTTGTTTTATTTTTTTCCCCCTAGCATATGAGGGACCTTCTTTTCCCTTCTTGGTTTGGTGGTTGGTGTGGGGTGGGGTGTTTTTGGTTTGTGTGTGTTTTGTGTGTTGTTGTAGTGTTTGTATTGTTTTTGGGTCTTCCATTTTTTAACCAACCTTTTGGGGGCCCGTGGGACCCTCTTTGATGAATCTTCCTTTGTTTCTTGTTCCAATGTCTAGATTGTTTTTCACCGTTGTTTTACTGTCCGTATGGCTTTTTGGGTTTAAACCCTTGATAATTTTCCATGTTTTTGGGAAAAAAATTCATAACTTTTTGGGCGGGGGGCGAGCCTCGCTAAAACCGTTACCTTTTGTTCACCCAAAAGGAATGTTTTAGTGAATTAAAGGTATAAAGGCCCCCCCTATAAAAGTGACGCCCAAAATTTCCTTTTAAATTAATGGCTTAATCTCTGGGGGAAGTACATTTCAAACTTGTTCCTAAGTCCCTTCCTCCTTAAAAAATTTTTGGATTCTTTTAGATACCCCTAACTGTTTTCCATTTCTAAAACTGTTTACGTTTAAATTTTTTCTGATGTTTCCCAAATTTCTAATTTTGATTTACTCTTGTCCCAAAATTTTTAATTGGGTTGGGGGTACTCCGGCAACTATTGCTGGGGATGTCTCTTAAGTTAGCTATGGGAGTAAAAAGCTGTTAGCTAGTATATAAGGAGTCTTTAACCCTGTTTTTTAAAGCCCTTGTGAAGGAAATTCTCAGCCCTCTGTAACAACTTAGACAGTATTACCAAGGCTGGCTTCCTCCTCAGGAAAATTAATGAATTTGCCCAAAGAAAATAATTTCACAAAGACATAACACTTTATTATCGTATTAATGCAAGATAAAACATTGAAATATGAAGTTTATCTACTTTAAAGAAAAAATGAAAAAATAAATGCGAAAAAAGGACATTGAATCAAGCTAATATGTACAGTTATACTGGGGTGTCTGGTGGAGGTTGACACCGTCTTGTAGAAATTGTAGCCGTTGATGATGTGGGGCCGGGGGGGGGGTCACAGGTTTTGGTGACAACCCAACGACTAGTTCTTCACTGAGTCTAGAAGCCTTAATAGTCAGTCCAGATGACAGGAACGCAGGTTCTTTACCACACAAAGATGAGGGATAGTGTTCCTGTACAAATTATCAGGTAGGTAGATCATAAAGTGACGTTCATGAGCTGTTTCAGTCCCTCTCTTCAACACTTCTCGTTGGTTGGCAGGTGACCCGTCTGTCATTTCCAAGCTGGACAGTGAGGAAGGTTACCTGCTGCTTAAGAAAATCACTCTCCATGATAAGTGTAAGATACTTAAAAAAGGTAGTGATTATCAAAATGTCTTATGTGGAGCTTAAAACTGAAAAGGATAAGTTTATTATTGTCAAAGGCTCACACACACTATAAAAGTGACAGCTAACCATATTGCACTTACATTAAAGTGTGCATTAATACATCTGGAGGGAAGTACATTTCCAGAAGCTTACTTAGATTCCTACAGTCATTCCTCAGACTTAAAAATTATGATTGGCATTCAATGTAGATGACGCCCTACACTGTATTATCCAATTTCTAAAAACTGTGACATGCAAATATTAACTTTCATCTGCATGTTATCCAATTATTTCATAATTTTGATATTACTCTTGTCCAATGATAACTGTGTATAAAAGCAGTACTCCAGGACAACATCCCAATACCCGCCACTGTCTACGCCATCACAACTACTGCTACATTTCGAAAAGAAACTCTTGATCTCGTCACCTCATTCCACTGCCTTTGTTACCTCGTCTTCGTTTTGTGTGATGACTTTTGAAACGTTGTCAACGCGCTATTACTGCCGGAAGTCGACTCTAGCACCGTCCTAGTGACACGAAAAAGTTCGGGACAACGCCTTTAAGTTGTGGTTGCCAAAGCACTCGATATAAGTGTGTCACAGTGTGCTTGAAAATGAAGGAGCAGAGCTATGCTCGTCGTTTCCCTTCATTAATCTGTTCCTTATATAACTTATATGTATTTTTTTTTTTAATTTTACTGGAAAAATTTTGCTCTTTCCGCTTTTTGCACATTTGCAGCGGTTTATCCTTGTTGCCAGCTACAAGGAAATATTCTTACATCAAATCTTTACAAAAGACCTTGTAAATTGGTTATCATGTTTCCTCTCGACCTCTTATCAATCAACATTGGAAACATTAATGTTTTAATTCGTTTATCATTGTTCATACTGCTCAAATTTGACAGCCATTATGTAATCTTCTTTTAAACGTTTTTTTTTAACTTATTTGTGTATTTCCTAAGGTGTGCTAACAGAATTCGCTGCATATTTACAAATTTTGGTCTAATGTAAAAATTATGTTCAAACTTTAACATTTTTGCTCTCCATATATTTTGAAACCATTGCCATAGTTTGGACAAGATGTGAATAATGCAACACGGGATATACTCCCAATTCCTTTCTCTATCTCATACTTTCTGCATTTTGCCTTTCAGGCTATATTCTTCTGGTTGGGCGTCCCTTTCACTTTCTGCCATTTCTATTACATGGATTTATCAACATCAAATTCCACGTGTTCAAAGTATCCAGATTCCTGTTGTAAGGATTTACATTGATTTGTCATCATTAATCTTACATTTTTGTTAGCATCTGGGAAACATATTGTTATTTCTTATTCCATTGGCTAAATCATTTTTTACTATTTATTAGAATCTCTATTAGTCTTTGTCCTTTTATAACGTATGCATTTCCTCTTAAAGGGTGGGTTGTGCGATTTTTTAGGAGTGTTATAAAAGGAAAAATTTAAAAATTATGGTAAAAAAATGGTTTTCCTATCGAAAAATAGTGAATAATTCTGACAGCACGTTGATGTAATTAGCTTGTTTCTATGTATATTTCAAGTATGTGTTTTTCCAAAAATGTATTTTTTTTTTGTTCATGCTGTCATCAAAAAAGCCAATGAATGGCCAATTCGTGGTTTTTTATCCCTTAAAACATTACGATTTTTAGTGATTGTTTCATTCTAAAAATACACTACATTGTAACTTCTCTGAGGACTCCATCAAATTCAGGAGAGATAAAGAACTCAGTCACCTGAGGGGCTGTCAACATGTATGAGGCGAGCAACTTACTGAAATGTGGCGCGCCATGACCGTAAGAGTTTTTACAGAAAACATAACTATATGTATAACTTTGGAATAAGATCATTGACAATATTTTCCTATTATTAGAGAAAAGTGTTTATAGGAGTGTAACGATTTTTGCACATATTATTGAGTTAATGATGGTTCTACTAGCATGTTAAAGGCGTAATTTGCACGATATTTTTTACCGCTTTGTTTTTAGTATTTTTTTCTACTCGCCTCAAAAAAAAAAAAAAAAAATATTAAAAAAATAATAAAAATTCAACATTTTTTATTATGCAATCGATTGGACATTTTCCTCAAAACGGGGTTAGTACCATGATTATTTAGCCCTTATCTTTCATCTGATGCCAAACTTGATCAATATACATCTTACCAATATATTGTAGAAAAAGGAATGTGTTTTATGACCCTATAGATAGGGCACTATTTATATTTTTCTGTCTTTTAAGGGAAAAAGTCACTGTATAGTGTGTTGGTTTCAAATGCTGCTTAATCACTGTAAAAAAATCTTGATTTTGGACCAAAATTATCAAAAAAAAATGATTTCGCTAGCACCCTCCTAAAAGTCCTTTCATCAATTGTGATTATTTATCTTAACTCCATCAATATTTTTTAGTTTCCAAATAATTATTTCATGGGGAACCCTATCAAAACTTTTCTAAATGTCCAGGGTAAATGCAATCTGATTCCATTTCTTTCTTGACACAACTTTTGTCAATTCTCTCATAAAACCCTTAGCAAATTTGGATAATAAACATGATAGTGCAGACGCTAAATCAACTTGATTTACTTTTAGGAAGTATAATCTCTGTGTGAATGTGATGTATTTACTCTCGTGTTTTCTTTCAATAAATTTACAACAACAACAAATATCAATGAATACAGTCTTTACTTTATAGGGTGTTCCAGTCACTTTTCGAAAGCATAAACAAGATACGTGCTGTTTTCTATGCTTCTATACTTGGGAAAATACTTCCACGAACGAAACGTTTCATAGTTTATAAGCTCTTACGAGCCCTTAACACACAGTTAGCAACTGTACAAAATAAGATTAGATTTAATGTACTATTAGTTAGAGGCTAGCTATTCAGATTCGAATTAATATCAGTTAAACAAACGCTATACTCCATCGTCAGTTATCTCTCAGAGGACATGGGAGAGACGGCGTGACTTAAGATTAGCCAAGGAAGAGAAAAATTGATTTACTCATTTGGAGGTGGGGAACGAAGGGGAGGGGGGGAGGGATCAACGACAAGACATAAAGGAAAAGAAGCTTCTCCAGGTTACCTAGGGTACTTTTATCCAGGGGCCCCCAGCCCTGCAAACTAGACTTTCGTTTTCTGTCGCATAATTGGCCTCAATCTTTCCTGCAGAAACGCGGTGTTGATTTTTGGGGTTGTGAGTAATGTTCGTGTGGGGTTGATCTAGGTGGATTGAGCAACGGAAGTCCCCATTCATGATTGAAGGTACTATCTGAGAGTTATGTGGAAGGTTAATACTTCGTCATTTATTTTCAAGTGAGCTGACATTGCCTTTTCAACGTTACAGTTAGGAGGTCACTTCACAGTTATGTGGATTAATTTTTTTTTTGCATGAGACATGGTGTGCCTGAGATATTAAACTCTCGGGGTAGTCTGTGTCAACAAACTTTTGCTAAATCTGCCAGCGCACTAGAAAACAGTTACGCACAAAGTGCACATCTGTTTGATTGTGAATTGAACTCCTTAAAAAAGTGGATTGATCGGGGATAGGGACGGGATAACATGACTTATCTTATCCAACATTTTTGGACTCAAGGTAACTATCCAGCTCTTGTGTTAGTTTTAGTTTTTCTATTAGTCCTATTAAATTTCTTTACTTTCTCTTCATATTTCACTATTCTGTATTTCAGCTGTCTTCTATATTTTTATTATATGTATATTTACATACGTGGCATATGTGTATCGTTTAGAGTAAAGTTTTGGAATAAAGAGATAACGTATTAAGTAAGTAGTATTTTCATTATTATTGTAGTTCCAGGTGAAACAAACTGAAACACCCCATTTGTTGCTACCTCTTCAGTATTTTTTAGTTTGATAATGTACATTTGTATATAATAATTTTAAGGGTTATAATAAATTCTACCTATTAATGATTGGCATTCGAGGAATCTTTCTACAATATTTAATAAGAAATATTTTAATTACACTCTTGCCACGACTTTTATAAAATTTACGAGGTTTTGATTAACTGTTTAATGTTCATTCTGAGGAAAAGCTTCTTATTTATCTACTCGTGCGTAATTTACCTAAAGGCACGTATATTTATCTACTTTCTCGGTCAACAGAGAAACGTATATTTAACATATATACCAGTCTTTCTTAGGCTTATGTATTTTAAGTAGTATTTTCACCAACTGGTGAATGGAAAATACTACCGGGATATTTTCACCAACTGGAAAATAATGCCCGGACCAGGAAAACCGGGGGACCAAAAGTCAGTCGCCAGGGGTTTTGTACGAAATAGGACTGTGTGATTTTAAAAATTTGAGGAAGACCAGCTAATTCTTCATAAAAAAATAATTATGAGCTTATCATCGATGCTTTCACAGGGTCTAGTGGAATGTTAGGACATGTTTTCGAGGTACAAACCTTGCATGAAACCTGATTAATCACCTACTGAGGGTAATGGTGCATGAAAAAACATTCTTCCTGGTTGGGACATGGTAGACAACGTATTTTTCATGTTCTTGTAAAGTTTCATTGTGTATTACGTTTTATGTAAAAATTATGTACTTTTGTAATTTGATTATATAAAACCATGTTTACGTAAATAGATGAAATAATATTTATTATTAACAGTACTAAAATTATATGCATAGAATGGAGTTAATAAGTATTTATAAATTTATTTATTGCTGGTGTAATGTGCAAGGAATTGCCGTTGTGATTTACTGGGCATTTATGGGAGAACAATGGATCCAGAGAGCCTACCCATCCCTCATCCATCCCCATCTCTCTCTCTCTTAACTCTCTCTCTTTCTTGTCTCTCTTTCTGTCTCTGCCTGTCTCTCTCTCTCTCTCTCTGTCTCTTCTCTCTCTTCTCTCTTCTCTCTCTCTCTCTCTCTCATCTCTCTGTCTCTCTCTCTCTCTCTCTCACACCACCACACACAACACATATTGGCTGTACGCATTACATTCACCTATGCATTATTAATTAAGACTGCCTGGGGTAAGTTGATGTTAGAGCCATGTGCATATTATTAGAGTTGCTGTGTGTGTCGTAACAGGTTCAAGAGAGTTTGGGGGCAAATTGCGGTTTGTTACTGGGATGCTGGTTGTATAACATTTTCGACCCTTCCCATAGTCGTGTTGGAATCTTAGAGCATCTCTGATGATTACTATATATCTTTCCTTTGAAGTTATGTTTATGTTTTAAGCCTGAAATAAGTCAACAGGAGGCAAAACTATGATGTGTTAATATGTTTCCTTTGTAATGGTGTTATTATTATTATATTTGATTAATTTTACCTTCACGTGTAATCTCTGAGAACCTTCACTGAAAAGATTGTATCTAATTATTACTTCAATGAGTTATACTTTGACCTAGCAAAGCCACAAGTAGTGAATCTGTCTGTAGAAACGTTTTATACCATATGCAACAAGAGTTGTTTACCATAGAACTTAGTTATTTTATTAGTTTTTATAACCCCCCCATTAATTAGTTAGGAAATCCAAGATTGGAAAAAAATAAATAGTAGGGAAATATATATATAAAAACAGTGAGTTGAGTTATTAAAGGATAACAAAATTACATAAACTTTCAAAGCAAGAAATTAATGATAGTTCATAATCATGACATAGAATATACACGAGACAAAATATGAGAGAAATGGAATAAACGCCAATAAATCAAAGTTAAACAACAGAAATCAACATGGAAAAATCCTTATTCTCAGGAGAATCTCTTTGATGGGTGAAGGGGAGGGAATGTCTTTGGCTGACGAAGGAGTTCTTTGATCCTAGGAATTTGATTTCTTGTCTCTTCGGATCTAATCTAAACATCCCTCATCTCGTCCGTTCCTCTCACCATGCGGTTCATGCTTTGAAATATTTCCAGCTTGTGAATTGTCATCTCCTAGGTAGTGGGGTAAGGGATCGTTATCGGTGGTAGTGCAGTTTGCTTTAGGAATTAGGAATGGGGGAAAGCGAGGCTGCTCTCTTAGGCCTCGGTGGGGCGACCCCTCGCATGTCTTTTTATGACGGAAAAGTATCTTGGAGGTGCCTATCGTCTCCTGGATGGTGGCGCAAAGGTTTTCGACTCCGGCGTTTCTGGTGGTAATTCGCCTTGTTGGCTGAGCCCTCTCATTCGGGAGCTATCATTCTGGTTGTTACTGGGTAGGATTGGAAAGGTGTTTCCATGTCGTATCAGCCACCTATTGGCCAGATCGAGGGGTATTCTGGACAGAAGTAGGATATACGATTCTTTCGCTTTACAGTTTGCTTCATATAATAAAGTTACATGGTGCAGTTGGAATACAATGTAAAACGAAAAGTATCTTCTTACACTAGGAAAAGGTTCTTCATTATTGGATTGTAATGAGACAAGTATATAAAAGAAGCCCAGCATCCACAGGTCCATGTGCGCTTCCCCGCAGTCACCTGTTTTGTCCAACACTGATGAAATCCTCGTCTCTGACGTTCCTCCCCTTCTCCCATTCACAATTACACGTCCTCTTCGATTTCCTTGTTTTTTCCACATCTTTTAGCTGGGCTCTTCACTCGTCAACAAAACCTCAAAAGCCCCAAGGCTTCTCCAGTCGCCAAAAACTCCCTATCAGTCTACTGTTTCCCCCCATACTTAACCTTCCCTACGTTGTGTGTCTCGCGCTTGCCTTCTCCTGGCTGTGATAGTTGTGGGTAACAATCCAACCAGCACATTCTGCCATTATCCCACCTTCCAGTATCCACCCAGATTCTTCCTCCAGGAGATCATTACCCCTTTTATGTTCCCACCTATTTTGGTACCTGCCAATGTCTACTCTTTACATCTACTACGCCTCTGGCATCTGCTTCGGGTATTATCATGAAGTCAAAACCTGCATTGGACACCGACCCACCTCCTCCTGCACCTGTTCGTTCACCTGCCATGTCCAACCTCTTTTTTCTATGGTTGTTCACAAATCGCGTATTTCTAAATTACCGCCTATTTTTAAACATCAGCTTTTTTTTAACCGTTCTAGTCCCAAAGCCACCGTGTGCTTCTTTTTTGTTACCGTTATCTTATTAGTTACTGAGAATGTTTTTTTTGCAGAGTGGAATATCATGCTGTGGAGGAGAAATCGATGGCTGCTGCAAATGTTCCTCATCTAGTTCACCCTGTTTGTATCTGCTTCAAAAACCGAAATTAATTTCAACAGTTGGCCCTTCCTATCTTTGACTTTTATTGAATGCATTTAATCCTTTTCACAACGATGACACTTAGAGGAATGAATCTTATGAAAAATGTTATTCCTTATTTCGGCTTTTTGTTTTAACTTATACATCGGTTTAAAGTTGTACACAGTCTGCTCTTTGTATCTTTGCACATCCACGCTCTTCATCCATCCCTAAATTCCTTCTGCAATTCCTTACCTCCGCCACGTTGCTTTATTAAATAATTTAATGATTATCATATTTTCCTGGGAGGGTTTCGCTGCGACTCTCATGGGGGACCAGTTAAATGCTTTTGCCTCGCCTTCTTTTTCGTGTTATAAGTTAATTTCACGCCTCCACTTTTTTATCCTAGCACTCATATTATTCCTTCAGATCCTTTATATCATGAACTTTTATCAAGCTGGGACTTCTATTAGTCTGTGGGTTAGCTCGATTTTCATGAAAAACGATCATTTCCTCTTTCCGTTTTTTCATTCTTACTCCCAAGTCCTTATCGTTCTCATTGACAATTTGAGTATTCGGAAGAATTTGCGCTTTATACACAAATAACCCACACATAGGAGAAATAAAGGCTTATGAAGACGTTTCGGTTCTGAACTTGGCCCAGTTACTAGCTACACTAACAACGGAAAAATGAAGGGAGCCAGTATATATAGGAGAGGAGAACAGGAGGAACGGGACAAAGAGGACTAAGAAAGAAGGAGTACAGTAGTAGTGTTGAGGCAAATGTGATAATGGATAGTAGCAGTGTGGTGAAGGATACTGGACAGGTTTCGGGGGTTCAACGCCCCGCCGGCCCGGTCTGAGACCAGGCCTTGTGATGGATCAGGGTCTGATCAACAAGGCTGTTACTGCTGGCCGCAGCAAGCGACTACGAAAACCCACACGCCTTACTGGTCAGGTTACTGACTTTAGATGCCTGTCAGTGCCCTCTTCTGAAGACAGCCAGGGGCTATTGGTAATCCATCTTATGTATGCTGGGAGGCAGTTGAACAGTCTTGGGCCTGACATTATTGTGTTAATCTCTCCTTGTTAATCGTGGCGCCCCTGCTTTTCGCTGGGAGAATGTTGCATCTCCTGCCCAGTCTTTTGCTGTCATAGGGAGTGAATTTTCGTGTGCAAAATTTGGTATAGTCCCTCTAGGATTTTCCAAGTGTTAATATTATATGTATTCTCTCGCCTGGCGTTCCAGGGAATACAAATCAAGGGATTCAACCGTTCCAGTAATTTAGATGCGTTATCGCACTTATGTGTGCCGTGAAAGTTCTTTGTACAACTCGGTCAGCAAATTTGCCTGCCTTGAAGGGCTGGGCAGTTAGTGTTACAGCGGAATCTCCAGCAAGAGAGCACAAGCAATTTGAGAGATTCATCATGGGCCTTGGCGTTCCCTAGTTTTGTAGGTTCCTCATTAACCCATCCTATATCATTTTTCTAGAGTGCGGTTGATACATTGTTGTGGTTTCTTTTGAAGGTGAGATCCTCGATATTATTCACTCCCAGGTTTTTCACATTACTTTTCGCTCTGTTTTATGGTTAGATTGTTGTATACCTGATACAGTATATTTTCCTTCAAAGTTTTCCATATAGTAGTTAAGTAGTTAAATTTCTCTTCATTGACTTCAAATTGTTTTGAGTGGCCCATTTTAAGATTTTGGTTGATGTCTGCTTGGAATCTTGCGGTTGTCTTCGATGGATGTCACTGTCATGGGAACTCTGGTATCATCACAAGCGAAGACACGGAGCTATGGCTGACTTCTCTGTGTATGTCAGATAAGTGGATGAGAACTGGAGGGAGCGGAGTACTGTGACTTGTGGAACAGAGCTTTCCACCGTAGCTGCCTCAGACTTTACTCTGTTTGCTATTCCTTTTTGTGTTCTATTAGGTATTTATAGATCCATATACCTTCTTTTCTTGTTATTCCTTTTATCATGCATTTTATGTGCTATTAACCGTGGTCGAGTTGTGAAGCTTTTGCAAAGTACTGTGTATACTACAGCTGCATTTTGTTTACCTCTGTAGCATCCAGGACCTTGTCATAGTGGTCCAGTAGCTGGGACAGGCAAGGAGCGACCTGCTCTGAACGTGTTGCCCTGGGTTGTGTAACTAAAGGGTAACTATGGTGGTTGGCCGATCTTGCTTCTTAGAACCCTTTCAATGATTTATGAGATAGGATGTTAGTGCTATCAGGTCTGTAGTTCTTTGTAATTGTTTTTCTGGCACCTTTTGCAGAGTGGGGCATGTCTGTTGTTTTCAATGAGTGTAGGATGACGCCTGTGTCCATGCTCCCTCTCCATTTCTAAAATGCTGAAGGATGTGACACGGACTTCTTGCAGTTCTTGATGAAACGCGGAGTTCCATGAGTCTGAACCTGCGGGTAGAGTGGCATGGGGCAATGTCATTATTGCCTTTTTCAAGTTTTTGGTTTTAGGAATAATATCAGAGATTTTGAGATGACCACATTCTGGGTTTCGGTCATAAAGAATTCATTTAGATTGTTGACCCTTAGTCTGGGTAGGTTAAACGGCCTCGCTGAACACTGAGTCGTTATTGGGACTTTAGTATCTTACTCCATATCTTGGAGTAAGAGGCCCAATACTAGAAGTTGTTTTATCCTTAGATTTGGCATAAGAAAAAAAGTTTTTTTTTTTTTCAATTTCCTTTATGGCTCTTAGTTCTTCCTGAGATTCTTCCTGGGAAATAGTGGTTTAGCGGCACATGAGACAGAAAGGGAAGTGAAGCAAGTTAAAAGTAGTAGTATTAGTTGTTGTTGTTGTAGTAGTAGTAGATTAGTAATCGAAGTAAAAGTTTAAATCTAAGGATAAGAAAAGCTGCCTTGATAAGAGGTTAATGGTGGAGAGATGTGCAACCCAAACACTCAGAGATGGGGGAAGGAAACGAAGGACAGATTACACCCTAGACAGAGGGTAAAGAAGACATTGAAAATTCGGAAAGGAGAGACGGTAGGTAGAAGAAAGGAAAAAAAAGATCAAATCAAGTCACGAGTGTTTGAAAATCTTACAGCATTTGGCAATGACCGTCTTGTTTGAAGCCATCCATAATACACACCTTTCCTAATATGAATCGTATAAGTCTGGAATTTGTCACTGTAGATGCCTTCATCTTTCCTCATGACATTTCAAATGCTCTCCAACGTTAGAAACACTTTGTGACTTCACCTTATCTTTTCTTACTCCTCTCCCTACTCTCACGATTTCGGTATTTTCTTTGTCCCCTTTATTCTGCCCAGGTGTGTTTTGGTCCTTCAGATTTTTTTCAACTGTGTTATTGGTCCCATCCTTGGGCCATTAGATTCTCCTGCAGTGTTCCATTTTTTCTTGTCCTTAGACTTACTCAACTTCTGCTTCTACTACTACTACTACTACTACTACTACTACTACTACTACCACTATACATACTACACTACTTACTATTACTATATTTAATATTATTATTATTATTCTTTATTATATTATTATTATTTCTTTTATTATTATTATTAATACCAGCAGTTATCTCTACCACAATTTTCCACTTCTTTCTTCCTCTCTTTGTCCCGTTACTTGTCCTCCGCTCCTATATATATACTGGCTCCCTTTATCTTCGTGTGTTAGTGTGATTGTCATGTTGTTATGTCCCATATTACTTGATAGTAGTGGTTCTCATACTGTTCTAGTGTGGGTAGCTTAGATTTTTACTTTATGGCCTATTCTGTCTTAGGATAATACTTACATCATGGATGTTCATCCTCATTGTCTCTACCGACGATCACTTTCACCAACCCTCTTCCACATGTTTATATTTTAAACTCAATATTCTTATAAATATATAACTGTTGTCTTTTATTAGATATGTATAGTATTAAATAAAAAAAAAAAAATAAAAAAATAATAAAAAAAAAATAAAAATATAAATATTATACAGTACAGTACTCACTTAATTCTACAACATAGGCCTGCCACACCCCTTAGCTGTTCTTCTAAGACAGCCCACATGGTGGATCAGACAAATGGCCTTCTTTTCCTTCTGGACTAATCTCTGGGCTAAACCAGTGTTTTAACACACTTTAGTCACCCTGGGTATTGGTGGCACAAACTTATAAGTTATAATAAAGCTCACCCCTGTGGCCACACATAATGCCCAAAAAATAGAAAGAAGGGGAACCCAGAGTGTCCTAACCAGCTTGAAGTCCACCAAGAGAGAGAGAGAGAGAGAGGAGGGAGGAGCCTAGCTAAGCTCTCCCACACCCACCAAAAAAAACGAACGACTGTTGCCATGCACAATTCTCTAGTTACCAACACAGTTATAACCACACCTTATTTTACTGTTACAAAAGAAATACAACTTTATTAAACTACTTGTTTAAAATTGTGTGTGTGTCTATAGTATAACCTATTTTATTGAGAAAATAAAGGCTTGATCAACTGCTTACAGCCATAAGAGTGATCTGCCCTTATGACATGTTTAGAGCTATGTCCCCATCAAGTTCAATATAATTAGGTATTCCAGGAGTAACTGTTACCCTATTACATCACAAGCTGTGTTTGGGTCCCCATAGTCACATAACAGTGACTAACCAATGGTCCAAATCATAAGCTTTCTTTTTCTATGTGCGGGTTATTTGTGTATTATTTCCAGTCACGGAATTGTGCACATTTTGTTCTTTGCTCTTTATGCATGCTTTCCTCTTTTTGTTTCCCCGCTTCTTCGTCCTCTTTCATACAAGTAGTGCTACTTTTCATAAATACGTTCTTGCTGGATCAGACGATAATTTCTGACGGCTCTTTACTGTGTGGACTGACAAAACAAGTTGTGTTCCCGCTACCCGGTTACAACTGAACTATCGACTCGTTCTTGCTTTCAAAACCGAGTGGGTCTGTCTATACCATCATGTTTGCGAATTGTGAAACACTTATTCTTGATGCATAGCTTATCGTGTCTCCTGAAATATTCCACTTACTTATATGTGGTGCAGGATTTGCAAGAAGATACAGAAGTTCATTGTTAAAGTACATTCCAGACCCCCTTCCAGTTCTCGCGGTTACAGGTGATTGGGTTGCAGACTCTGTTGGGGTGTATCTGTATTGGGCATCAACCTTGTTATGAATCCCAAGGGCTACATCTCTCCCGTTCTTTTTTTCCTTTAAACAAGAGAGGGAGTCAGTACTCTGGATTTTACTTTTTTACATTTGCGTTGCAAGATTTGTACTTTTTACATTGCAAGATGCCCTTCAGAGATCCTGAGAATTTGTGTCAATACTTTTCATAGTGCCAACGGACCAGTAGTTGGGTCAGATGAACCAACTGACGTAGCTAGATCTGTATTACATTAATGTCAGTTTGCTTCATATTAACAACCAACGGAGAGCTCGTTAGTCCTCTTAAAGCTTTTTCAGTTCATATGTCCCAAGGGTTCTCTCCTTTATTGGAAAGCTTACCGTTAATCTGCCTTTTCATAATCCAGAGATACTGTCGGCTATAACAGCTCTCGTTACACACATCTTGTTTTACTAGTGTAGTATGTAAGTTGTTTAGAAGCTTGGTTAACATATCTCTTTGGTATGAGTACCGGTGACTATCGACGCCTTAATCCACTGGGATACCTACGTTACATGTACCTCTTTTCGCCTAACAATTGCCCGATATTGTAGTCTTTCATTTTATCCCGAAGAAGGTTATGGTATGTAATGTGGCAGTACGTAATCTTGGCACCTAAGCCATTCCTTGGGCCCCTCCTAGGATTTTTTACAGCTTTTTCTCAGGGAATCCCCTTCTTGTCTCGAAAAGGCCATTTCTGCGATCAGGTAAATAACTTTTTACCTTCGTCAGAATAAAGAAGCCAATTCTTGCGTTGCCACTGGTTATCCCATCCGATATTTGCGTCGGTTTCTTCATGTCGATTGATTTTGCATAGGTTTAGTGTTAGCCGTAATTGTCATCCGTAGCGGCCTTGTTTTTTCGAATGTCATTGATTGTGCTTCCCACCAGGACCCATTCATGGGTTAATATATTTCGTTGTCCAAAACAAAATCAGATTTTTATAACAGGTGCTCTGTTATCCCCTATCATGTTCTACACCTCTATGGTCTCATGTATCCCCTGAGCAAGATAGCGATTAATATTTCTCGGGGTGTTCTGTTTGGTCGTGAATGTCCTGAAGCCTCTCATAATCTCCCTTGAAAAAAGCTGTTTTTAATAGCTGCCTGACCTCTTAAAGCAGCAAACTCATCTTTTCTTGAGGGGGCTGATAAACAAACCCTTCTTCGACTTATTATTCAGTCCTATATGTCTTATGTAAAAGGAACTAGACTCCTGGCTGACAATTTATTTTCTTCAGATTCCCTTAAAACTTTGACTTGATCACCTCATCAAAGGTTATAATTTGTATCTACTCAGGGTGAGTCGGAAGGTCTACCCCTGTATGTAGAGAGTATCGAATAACCCATCTTGTAATAGCGTCGTGGTCTATTGTCTCCTTTATTCTAACAACGCCATCACTCTCGATTCACGATCCTTCTACCTATAGAAAGTGACGGATATTTGTATGGTTAATATGTTTAATCGTCGTCCCTATTTATTACGACCCTTTTGTCTCTGTATAAACTCTGTTGGCTTCCCTTCATTTACCTCCCCTATACTTTCACCCTACATCTTAGTTTCCTCCTCGTTCCTTGGGAGGTTCCAATAACTCTTGTTTGTTCCTCCAGACTTCCTTGAACATTAAAATGGTATAAAATACCGACAGGTTGTTAGGTAAGACACATATGCAACAGTTAGGTATCTTTATTATGAAACGTTTCGCCTACACAGTAGGCTTCTTCAGCAGGTATCTTTATTATGAAACGTTTCGCCTACACAGTAGGCTTCTTCACTGAAGAAGCCTACTGTGTAGGCGAAACGTTTCATAATAAAGATACCTAACTGTTGCATATGTGTCTTACCTAACATCCAGACTTCCTTCTGCGAAAACTTACTTGTCTGCTCTAACTTCACTCTCGCTCTTATATTGATCATTTACAGTCTCATTCTCATGCTACTGCAGTGTACACTGATGTTTCTGAATCCTCTGATTCAGAACCATCCAAGGTCATTTACTAGAATCGGCCAGTATTTTCACAGCCTACTTAAGTATAGTTCTCACCGCTACGATACACATTGCGCAGTGTCTTGGCATCCTTCTAAAAGAGGATCCTGATTCCTCATAGTGCAATTACATGACTCTTAGAAATGTGACTCCACCTCATTCTATTCGTGTTTGTCGTATTTAACTTTGGCTCTATGCAGTATTTCTAGCAAACCCGTAGATTTCGTTTGGGTACCTTGGACATGTTTGATATTTTGGCACGTGGTGAGGAGACTCCATCACTTGGTCAGTTGTTCATACCTTCCAATTTTCCACAGAGGTAATTCCTTTCTGTGGTAAATTTGCAGTGATCTCTCGACAAACTCTTGCAACTGGTAGCAACAACTTTTGGTCTTAGTGAACCACAACAATTGTTTTCTGTCTGACCACTTTAAGATTTCTTCACCATTTCCACCAATGTTCGTTTTGGGAGACAACATTCTCTATTTATGCGTTGGCCACACACTCACGCACAGGAACATATGGAAAATTGCCCAGTAAACGTTCTGCAAGGACAGTCAGATGGCAGCAGGGATTCACCTCTGACGTCTCAACCTATTTATTATATGTGACTACCTCACTGAAAAGTCTCGCCTTTGACTTAATGGAAACTTACCTATTGCAAACATCTTTGATGGCATATTGTTGCATCTTTCACTCTATCCCCCACTTACCCCCTAAACCTATGTTAGGAGAGGTATCCTTCGACAGGATTAGTGTTTGTGAAATTTTCGCTCGTTCTGCGAATTCTAAACATTGTAAAATCTCTCGTTTGGTTTGATGCATGCAGGAGGATGAGATGAAATAAACTAACACCACATGCCTGAATGTGGCTGCCTTGGAATCTAGCGTTGGTGGTAGCCAAGGTATTGTCCAGTGTGGGTATGATGATTAAGCACTGCGTATCTTGTCCCAAGATTCGTCCGTTCGAGTCTCCTTCGACCAGATACTATATTATTATATATATATATATATATATATATATTATTTATATATTTATATATATATTAATATATATATATACAACAAGGATGTATCTTTTCACCAATCATAACACCAAGGCCAATTTTGACAAGATACAACACTTGCCCCATATCAAGAAAGCTGGAGAACACAGTTTCTATGCCACAAGACGGGCAGCAAGCAAACAGTAAACTCACTCTGTATCCTTCTCACTATCCCTTATCGGAGGACCATTCAGCACAATAATATCATTGTAAATTAAGTTAACTGACCAAATGAAAATCACTGACCAACAGCCGGTTCGAACTTCATCCTGTTCAATACCATGTTTCATAACAAGAAAACTAAAAGGTATTGCTGGGGATGTCTCTTAAGTTAGCTATGGGAGTAAAAAGCTGTTAGCTAGTATATAAGGAGTCTTTAACCCTGTTTTTTAAAGCCCTTGTGAAGGAAATTCTCAGCCCTCTGTAACAACTTAGACAGTATTACCAAGGCTGGCTTCCTCCTCAGGAAAATTAATGAATTTGCCCAAAGAAAATAATTTCACAAAGACATAACACTTTATTATCGTATTAATGCAAGATAAAACATTGAAATATGAAGTTTATCTACTTTAAAGAAAAAATGAAAAAATAAATGCGAAAAAAGGACATTGAATCAAGCTAATATGTACAGTTATACTGGGGTGTCTGGTGGAGGTTGACACCGTCTTGTAGAAATTGTAGCCGTTGATGATGTGGGGCCGGGGGGGGGGTCACAGGTTTTGGTGACAACCCAACGACTAGTTCTTCACTGAGTCTAGAAGCCTTAATAGTCAGTCCAGATGACAGGAACGCAGGTTCTTTACCACACAAAGATGAGGGATAGTGTTCCTGTACAAATTATCAGGTAGGTAGATCATAAAGTGACGTTCATGAGCTGTTTCAGTCCCTCTCTTCAACACTTCTCGTTGGTTGGCAGGTGACCCGTCTGTCATTTCCAAGCTGGACAGTGAGGAAGGTTACCTGCTGCTTAAGAAAATCACTCTCCATGATAAGTGTAAGATACTTAAAAAAGGTAGTGATTATCAAAATGTCTTATGTGGAGCTTAAAACTGAAAAGGATAAGTTTATTATTGTCAGGGGGCAATTGATGCAGCTTTTTGTGCGGGTATAAAAATGGGTTGCAAATATTGCGCAAAGAGAAGACTGAGGCAGGGAAATGTCTGTCCGAGGCAATCTGTGATGTAAATATTACAGAAAATTTTTTGTAGCTTAAAAATTTGGAGGTGTGAGTTTTTAAAAAAAGTATTATCCCAGGGCTGAAAAGGGTTGTTGGGGTTTTTTGGGACATTAAAAAGGAAAGGGGGAAAATTTGGATGATTGGGAAGGGTAGAAATGCAGGGAGAGAAGAGGCGTGGGGTCGCCCTAGGAAAGGTTGGAGGGGAGAGGGTAAAGAAGGTTCTTTTTTTCAAGGATTTGGATTTCCGAAAAACGTGTGTGATCGTTTTAAGAGGGGAAAAAACTGGTTTTTTGACGAAACTGCTGTTGGAAGTTAGAAAAAGTAAATTTATAAATGGGATTCAGGGAGAGGGTTAAGCGTCTTTTGAGGCCCTGGAGACGGAAGTACATTGCCTTACTCTGAAGGAAGTAGTATCGGCGCCCCTCTGGCAACAGTGATGGAGAAAGGGGTGTGGTATAGTGTTTTCTTTTTTTGGGGCCACTCCCCTTTTGTGGGAAACGCTTGTGTGTTTAAAACAATGTTACGGTTAATTGCCCAAAAATTTTGGTTGACACAGATCCTATTGCATTTTTTTGGGCCCAAATTGATCTTTTATTGCACTTTTTTGTAATTATGATGACGGTTTATATTTATATATATATTTATAATATATATATATTTATATAATATAAATATATATATATAATATAAATAATATATTTATAGGGGAATGCTTGGAGTAATGAATATTAGAAAACACAGGAAGTAAAACTGAATAAACAAAATATTAATTACTTGCCCTCTGTGTTAATTACTGGTTGCCAGAAGCATTCCCATGAGTGCTCTGACGATCCTGAAGTCGGTTTAAACGCTGATAATTTTCACCCCATGTGTAATTTTAAAATGTGTAAGAAGTGAGAAACAACCCCTCAGGTAAACCCCACACACTCAGTGAGCCCAAACCCAGGTGAGCCGCGCATCTAAGGTGACCCTAAATTCGGGTGAGTCTCAACATCAGGTGAGCTCCACCCAGGTGAGCCACAACACCTCAGGTGAGCCAAACACCTCAGGGGACCCAACTCTCAGAGAGCCAACACTGAGGTGAGCCACAACACTCAGGTAAGCCTCGACCCCTCAGGTGAGCCCAAAAACCCCCGGGGTGATCCACAACATCTCGGGAGTCTCAACCCCTCAGGTGGCCACAACATCTCAGGTAAACCCCGACACCCAGGTGAGCAAAAATCTCGGTGACCCACAACCCTCAGGTGGCCAAAACATCTCGATAAGCCCGACACCTCGGGTGAGCCACAACACCTGGGGTGACCCAAACACCCTCAGGTGAGTCCAACACCTAGGTGACCCACAACACCCTCAGATAAAACCCGACACCTAGGTGACCCACAACCCCAGGTGACCCCGAAAACACCTCAGGTGAGCCACAACACTCAGGTGAGCCCACACGTCGGGTGACCCACAAATCTCAGTAAATCTCGACACCTCGGTGACCACAACACCTCGGGTGACCCAAAATCTCAGGTGAGCCACAACATCTCAGAAAAACCTCGAACCTGGGTGGCCAAACACCTCAGGTGAGCCACAATACCTAGGTGGCCACAACATCTCAGGTAAATTTTGACGCCTCAGGTAACCAAACACCTCAGGGGAGCCAAACATCTCAGGTAAACCTCGACACCTCAGGTGAGCCACAAACCTGGGTGATCCAACAATCTAGGTGAGCAAACCCCAGAAAAACCTCATACCCAGGTGAGCCAAAAAACCACCTCAGGTGACCCAAAAACACCCGGGTGAGCCACAACACCCAGGTGAGCCAAAAACACCCAGGTGAGCCCAAACAGAAGTTTGGGCATTTTTCCTTTTAAGACTATAACACAGGTGAGAGACATCGCGGGTAAGACATAACACGGGAGCATATCGTTAAAAACTATAAACACTGGGACACATCTCATTAAGGTAAACACGGTGAGACCACCCAGGTAAGAAATAAAACACAGGTGGACAATTCTTTTAACACTATAAAAAGGGTGAGACCCATCTAAGTTAAAGGCTACAACAAGGTGAGACACCCCAGGTGACAAACACGGGTGAACACATTCAGAAAGACTATAACCGGGTGAGATACATCTCAGATAAGACTTTTAACACAGGTGGAAACATCTGATAAGACATAAAAAAGTGAGCACAAAAACATAATAAACGGTGAAAACCACCCCCCACGTTGCTCTGCCTGAAAATGTTCACTGAGTTTACCATTGTGCCTTCCTCCCCCGCATTACAAGACTGAAATTTTTCATTCTTTTCTTTTTCCTCTTCCCCAGGATCCTCCCCATCATGTTCCCCTCCTTATTTAAACTTTACCCTTGCCCCGCAATCAGTCACTATTATCAGTTCCCTTTTTCTTGCTGAAACAGTAAATGACCTAAGCCATAATTTTCCCCTTTTTCGATTAAACAATTGAATAATTTTGTTGAAAAATAAATGTTCATTTTAATTCTTTTGAGAGAAACTGTGCTACAACACCCATTGAGCCCTCCATAAGATGGTTCTTAGAGGGAAATATCAGAGTTTATCGGGGTTCATACTTGTGTGGATTTTTCCCAAAACCTTCTTGTTAACCGTTGTACGCTGACTAAAATTTATCAGAGACAGTATCAATTTATAATTATAGGGTTATATGCGATAGGCTTAAGATTCTGAGGTGAATTATGTTCCCATTGTTAAGAACTGTAAAAAAAATATAAAATAACGCTCCATGTTTGTTTTTTCCCGGGTTAGAATACTGAAAGTGGGCGTGTATTATTCCCTGAAAAGCAACTCTTTTATTCCTGAAAGTCAGGCAGGGCCCAGGACAGGAGCAGGGAGAGGTGTGTTTAGTTCAGTACGGGCAACGGGTGGGACAGGGTGAAGGCATCATGTTCGGGCGGTAGTTTTTAATAAGTAATTTTTATAAGTGTTTGTAGGTTTGTTTTAATGTTATTTTTTTGAAAGCCCCCGGTTTTAGGGTTTTTGGGTTTTTTTTTGGTATTTAACTTTTATGGGTTTTTTGGCCGCAAAATGGGGTTTATGGGTCCCCTTTTTTAAAGTTTTTTTTTGTTTTTTTTTTGGGGGATTTGGTAGTTAAAGTGATGGATTTTAAAATTTTTATAATTGTAAATGTTTTGTTTTTCTAATAATAATATATGTTTATATTTGTTAGGGAGCCGTCTTTTTAATAATAATTTTTTTTTTTAAAACGGGGACCTTTTGCCCAAAATTTTTGGTTTTTTAAAAATTTTAACCCCAAAAAATTTTTTCAACCTTTTAAAAAAGGGGAAATTTTTTTTTAAATTCAAATAAACTAAAACCACATTTTTTTTTTCAAAAGAATATGCAAAGTTTGGGGTTTTAAAAATCAAAAAATTGAAAATTCTTTTTTTCAAACCTAAAACTTTTTTGCTATTTTATGGTTCATTACTTTTAAAAACAATATGCTATATTTAGGTTCATTACCTAAATGCAAAATTTCTATATTATGGTTCATTCCTTAAAGCAATATTGCTATATTCATGGTTTATTACCCTAAATCAATATTTATATTTATGGGTTATTACCTTAAATGCAATATTGTATATTCATGGGTTTATTTCCTTAAAAGCAATATTGATATTCAGGTTATTACCTTAAATCAATTTGCTATATTTTGGTTCATTACCTTAAATGCAAAGATTCTTTTCATTTAACTAAAATTTGTTTTTTGTTTTTCAAATTTAAAACCCCCAAAAATTTTTACGCGGAAAATTTAATAAGAAAGAAAAAAAAAATAAACAATAATAAAAACATTAATAAAAACATAACCTTTACCCCAATTTTAACCCATAGAAAAAAAAATTTAAAAAAAAATTTTTTTTGTTCCATTTTGTCCCCTTTTATTTTTTGTCCTGGGCCTTTGTTCCCGTCCCCTAATTTTTTAAATTTTTAAAATTACAAGGCCCAAAACCCCCCCCCCCCTTTTTTTTTTTAAGACCTAAATTTAAAAGGGCGGGTCACAAGGTTGGATTTGTTTTGTTAGATGTTTTTCGAAGGGGAAAAGTGTGTGTGTGTGGGGTGTGAAACAAACAATTTCAAGGGCGAGGTTTTAAAACCCCCATTCTAACCGCGGGTTCAACCCCCCCCGTGGTGTGGTTTGTTTCAATCGTGTCATTACGATTTCGTGAGTCGTGATCGTGCGTGTGCGTGTGCGGGGGGTGTGCGTGTGCGTGTGGTGTGCTGTGCGGTGCGTTGTGGTTCTGCCTTTTTTTGGAAATTTCAAATTTATTTTAAATAAACCAGATTTTCTTTAAAAAAACACATCCCTTCCCCCAAAAACCCCCAAAAAAAAATTTCAAAAACAGCTGAAATTTCATTTTAAAACAGTCTTTAAAATTTTTAATATCATTTTTATTACACATACCTTCATAAACAAAAAAAAAAACAACAACATCAAAAACCCCGCCCCAAATCCCTCACATTAATTTTTCCCCAAAAATTGAAAAAATTTTTTAAGGGAAATTTGAAAATTTTGAAACCCAATATCAACAAAAATGTTTTTTTAACCCCCAAAAAAATAAATAATGGGAAAAAATCAGATTTTTAATGAAAAAAGTTAGCTCGGGTTTTAAAAACCCCCGGGGAAAGTTTAAAGGAAAAATTAACACATTTTTGGGCGAAAATGGGGGGGGGGGAAGTCCCCTTTGAGGGGCGGGGGAAATGAATAGAAAAGGTTTTTAGTTTGATTGGGGAAAAGGGAAAACCTAGAAAGGGTGACTTTTAAAGAAAATTAAGGGGAGGGGTAGAACCACATTAAAAACCTTAATGGGGAATAAAAGGGCGGGGTAATCAAATAAAATAATGGGTTTCGCCCCTGATCAGAAGAGTTTTTAACAGGTTTTCCGTCGTTTGGGATCCGGAAAGGGGGCCCCTTTCATTCCCACCCCTTACTAAAGTGTTAAAAAAATCTGAAAATTAAATTGTGAAACAAAATATAACTTGTATGTTTTGTTTAGGCTATGAATTTTTGTAAAAAATTTTGATTTTAATTATTATACTTTATTGGTTTTTGGAAAATTTAATCCATATGTGGATTTATGTTTTCTTTTGTTTTTAATTAAGTTATAAAATTTTTTTGTTGTTGAAATGTGAAATATTAAGCAATTTAAAAATTTTTTTTTGGGGGTTTGCAAAAAATTTTTTATCATAATTCAGGAAGTTCTTTAAAGAGTTGAAGATTAGCCTTCACTGGGAAATTTTTTCAAAAACTTTGAACCCCTGGCTTCTGCTAAAAAGCTCAACTGGAGTCGATGTGTTCAGTCCATCAATCTTGTAGAATGTACAGCATAGGGTCGTAGACGTGGCTTATATACTGTAGTGACGTGAGGTGAAGCAGGCGGAGGCGGGGTCATAGTGGTACCATCCACTAGTCGAAGTAGGTCTTCGTCCATAGGTCCAGGCTGAGGGACTGATTACCTCATACTCCTCCTCTCCTTACGCCTTCCTCTTTGTATTGGACTGATGAAGCCACTGTGTGGCGAAACGTTTCCTGAATAAAGATTCCCATATGCTGCTTAAGTGTCTCAATCTTTAACTTGTCGGTTTTTCAAACCATTCATCACAACTGTCTGACACAAATAACAAAAAAGGCACAATACCGTGACTGGAACGATACACAAATAACCCGCACATAAAAGAGAGAAGCTTACGACGACGTTTCGGTCCGACTTGGACCATTGACAAAGTCACACTCAGAAATAATTGACAAAGCGACACTCAGAAATAATCAACGTGGCAGGATAGAAGGTGATCAGATGCGACACTCAGAAATAATCAACGTGGCAGGATAGAAGGTGATCAGATGCGACACTCAGAAATAATCAACGTGGCAGGATAGAAGGTGATCAGATGCGACACTCAGAAATAATCGACGTGGCAGGATAGAAGGTGATCAGATGCGACACTCAGAAATAATCAACGTGGCAGGATAGAAGGTGATCAGATGCGACACTCAGAAATAATCGACGTGGCAGGATAGAAGGTGATCAGATGCGACACTCAGAAATAATCAACGTGGCAGGATAGAAGGTGATCAGATGCGACACTCAGAAATAATCGACGTGGCAGGACAGAAGGTGATCAGATGCAACACTCAGAAATAATCGACGTGGCAGGACAGAAGGTGATCAGATGCGACACTCAGAAATAATCAACGTGGCAGGATAGAAGGTGATCAGATGCAACACTCAGAAATAATAGCAGAAAAAAAATCATTCCAGACTTAATGCAGAACTGAACAGCTTTTAAAAAAGCAAGTAAAGTTTATTGTAAGCTTAGTGTACATAACATAAAAATCTTTAACAATGGTGTAAAGGGAACAACATAGATGTGAAGGCACATAAAGCAACATTAAGTTCATATAACCGAGGAGAACTAAATAAATCAAACACTGACTTATTTGTTGATGAGAAGAGACATTCTCCAGTTACTTCACAGTAACTATTTTGATTTAGGAGGATCAGAAAAAGAAATGTTTTCAAGCCATTTCACAGAATCCAACAAAATTGGCGCCAACACAGCCAGCACCCATGAAATGTTCCATCTATTTCATACAATGTATCAACCAATAAGGACCTAGGCTACTCACAATTATATTTTAATCAGAGGAAGGCACTGAAGCCTTAGGGGTCAAATAGGGTCTGTGGAATGGAAGACATTAAAATTCGATCCATGCATGGGAAGGATAAGTCCAGTTCCTTGGAAAAAAAGAGCCTCTCACCGGCAACATGGCAAAATAATGTAATAATATCAAATAATAGTATAACATCTGGGAATCAAAGCTGGCAAAAAGGTATGCAAATACCCTATTAATATACCAACTTTCTTCTGGGTGGGATAAACCAGTGTTGAATTATTGAAGGTGATGATAGAAGCTTGTGTCCACCTATCACAAGGTAACAAATATCTGGGAGTGACTTACGTAACATTACACATAGATCATCCACGAGTTCAAACACTCCAAGAATCTTGCGCAACTTACATTACTCAACCTTTGAAAATATGATGACAATCGAATACAATATTCTCAAGTAATAAACGAAAATTTGAGAGACTGCAGACGAAAATATTGCTGAGAATGTTCCGAAAAATAAATCTCTCCTCGTTAAACACAACAACATCACTAAACCAAGGATATTTTTTAGAGTTTTATTTTCATATTTGCACTCCATTTAAAATTTTCTAAAATTCTGAAAAAAAAAATTACTTTGATTTAAAAAAAAATAAACTTTGATTAAATTTGCAAGAAGAAAAACTTTAAAATTAGCGCCCATACAGTTCAAAATTAATGCAAAGATATTGTAAAATATATTAGCATTTAAGGTTTGAAGCTCATCAGAAGAACCGTTCACTGGTTATTACCAGGAAAACAATTTGTTAAATAAAATTGACAAAATGATATTTATACATCTCAAGGTGAGTGATAAGCTGTAGTTTAATAAAGCCTTCGTGTGGTTGAAGTTTGAAGCCGATCAGAAAAGGCATTCTTCAGTAACCGATTTGATTCCAATGTCACCATTTTTTTAACTATTTCAGCAAAATTTCAAGTTTGCATCGATTTTTAGGAAATTTTCGGTGTAGCAGCCGTCAGCCGTGTAGCAGCCGTCAGCCGTGTAGCAGCCTTCAGCCGTGTAGCGGCCGTCAGCCGTCTTATATAAAAAACATCGTCAATAATATTTTAAAGGCAGTCAGATGAACCATTCTTTAATTATAAAATGAAAAAAAAATTAAATATCATTATTTCTTCAATAAAATTATCAAACTGAGCCACATGGAGGGAGAGTTTTGTGGTCAGGAAACAACACCAGTGGTGAAAATGTGAAGCCGATCCGATGAGTCATTCTCAAGTTATGGCGAGGATTCATTCCAGCAATTACAAGTTTTTTACTATTTTACGGAAACGAAACATAATAATTGGTGTCCTGGGCCAGAGATGTGGTGTCCTGGGCCAGAGATGTGGTGTCCTGGGCCAGAGATGTGGTGTCCTGGGCCAGAGATGTGGTGTCCTGGGCCAGAGATGCATCAACCATTAAATATTGAAGCCGTTTAGAACAGGTAAACTGAATATTATTTACCGTATTATAGTTTAACAACAATAAAAATTCACACGACCTCAGAGTCAACATCGTCAAAACAGAATGTACACATTGAAGCTTCCGTACTGAAGGTTCTCTATCTTATTCCAGACATTCCAGGATGCTGGAAATGGACTCACCAACTTCTGTCATAGGCTAAGTCAACATACTAATTGTTCCATGAAGTTTGTCCTCGTTATTTTAAACACGTGTTATTATTATTATTATTATAATCAAAAAGAAGCGCTAAGCCACAAGGACTATACAGCTTAAACACGTGTTAAAAAAAAAAAAAAAAAAAAAAAAAAAAAAAAAAAAAAAAAAAAAATTAGAAGCCAAGTGATTGAGACATTCTCGAGTTATGAGCAAATGAAATGGGAAAATTGGAAGAAAAAATGAAAAATAAAGAAAAATTAGGTAGACTCTTGAAGGTATCCCTGCGGGGATACCTAATTACTGATAAAATTAAAACAATGTTTTGAAAATATTTATAAATATAAAGGAAGGTGCATCTTAATCACCTCCATTTCTTCACTTTACTTTCATTGTAGCTCATGTGACCCCAACAATAAAGTCTTACTTTTCTCAGTCAATTTAAAGACGATCGGGATATATCACATATGGATGATTAATATCTGTATGAAGATTACTCTGCACTGGACAACCTTCACAAAAGGGTTCGCTACTTATTTTTAATCTGTAATCAGTCGCTGCTTCTATGGTCATTATAGCCAATAAATACATTAAGAAAATGTATTTCGAGTGCTGTCTGATGCGAGGAAATTATCCTGATATTCCAGTTATCTTTGTCTTAATGGATGCTATGTGACTCATTGTGCAAAGTGCCACATAAGTTGATAATGCAGTTATATACTATTAAAAATTTGAAGGGTATAAGTAGAGACCTTTATAACTCATCTGGAAACTTGTTTCAAAATTTCTTCCTCAAAAATTGTAAATTTGAACTAATTAAAACATTTCATTGAAACCAAGCTAGCTTAATAAGATTCATCCAACTAGGTGTATTTCTACACTATAGGAAGGTTAGCACAGGCACCACTGTCACCACAAATGCAAGTTTTTACAGACGAATATCCAGCTAGCGTGGCCGTGACGAACTCTAGCTCAAGTCCCTTCAAAGCCGTCAACATGACTCATGAAATCGTAATGACATGATTGCAAACAAACCATACCACGGGCGGGATTTGAACCCGCGGTCAGAGAGTCTCAAAACTCCAGACCATCGCGTTAGCCACTGGACCAGCTAGTCATGTTGACGGCTTTGAGGGGACTTGAGCTAGAGTTCGTCACGGCCATGCTAGCGGGATATTTGTCAGTAAAAACTTGCATTGTGGACACAGTGGTGCCTATGTTAACTTTCCTATGGTGTAGAAATACACCTAGTTGGATGAATCTTAATAAACTAGATGGTCCAGTGGCTAACGCGACGGTCTGGAGTTTTGAGACTCTCTGACCGCGGGTTCAAATCCCGCCCGTGGTATGGCTTGTTTACAATCGTGTCATTACGATGTCATGAGTCAGTCTTGATTGTTTCTCTTCATTTTATGAATACATTTGCTCTAATGTTATTGTTGTTATTACCAATATTCTCATTACGATTATTATTGTTATTGTCACTAATGCCCATATAATAATTGTAAAGTAAAAGGACACAAGTGCAACTAATGTGACATTTATTGTGGCAACGTTCTCCAGGAGCTTTATCAAGCCATTACAAACAATACATGGACACAGAGGGTATATAAAGGCTCAGAGTGAGGTGAATACTAGTGAGGTACCATTAACGTTGCCACAATAAATGTCACATTAGTTGCACTTGTGTCCTTTTACTTTACATATTGTCGGTAATTCTACCAACTTTATTACATATAATAATTATAAGCTCTTTATTATTAACATTTTAGTGACATCATTATCATTATAATTACATGTCAACACATTTTTCATTATACCTTAAATTTCTGAGGAAGTTTTAAATCTTTGATGGATTCTTAACACTTAAGAAACTAGAGGTAAACTGAAATTATCAGTGGAAGATCATGTTAGCTCCATGTCCTTGGAACAAGAACGTTATACCGACAACTTTCTAACTCCATACAAAATTCGTACTGAAATAATTATATTTCAATATGTTTTTTCACAAAAAAAAAAAAAAAATACAGTAACATTCTTTTTTTTTCTTAAACCTTACACCTTCAACTGTACCGCAGCTTACACCTTCAACTGTACCGCAGCTTACACCTTCAACTGTACCGCAGCTTACACCTTCAACTGTACCGCAGCTTACACCTTCAACTGTACCGCAGCTTACACCTGCAACTGTACCGCAGCTTACACCTTCAACTGTACCGCAGCTTACACCTTCAACTGTACCGCAGCTTACACCTTAAACTGTACCGCAGCTTACACCTTCAACTGTACCGCAGCTTACACCTTCAACTGTACCGCAGCTTACACCTTCAACTGTACCGCAGCTTACACCTTCAACTGTACCGCAGCTTACACCTTCAACTGTACCGCAGCTTACACCTTCAACTGTACCGCAGCTTACTCCTTCAACTGTACCGCAGCTTACACCTTCAACTGTACCGCAGCTTACACCTTCAACTGTACCGCAGCTTACACCTTCAACTGTACCGCAGCTTACACCTTCAACTGTACCGCAGCTTACACCTTCAACTGTACCGCAGCTTACACCTTCAACTGTACCGCAGCTTACGCCTTCAACTGTACCGCAGCTTACACCTTCAACTGTACCGCAGCTTACACCTTCAACTTTACCGCAGCTTACACCTTCAACTGTACCGCAGCTTACACCTTCAACTGTATCGCAGCTAACACCTTCAACTTTATCGCAGCTTACACCTTCAACTGTACCACAACTTACACCTCCAAATGTATCGCAGCTTACACCTTCAACTGTACAGCAGCTTAAACCTTCAACTGTATAGCAGCTAACACCTTCAACTGTACCGCAGCTGACACCTTCACTTTATCGCAGCTTACACCTTCAACTGTACCGTAGCTCACATCTTCAACTGTACCGCAGCTTACACCTTCAACTGTGCCGCAGCTTGCACCTTCAACTGTATCGCAGCTTACACCTTCAACTGTACCGCAGCTTACACCTCCAACTGTATCGCAGCTAACAGCTTCAACTGTACCGCAGCTGAAACCTTCAACTATATCGCAGCTTACACCTTCAACTGTACCGCAGCTTACACCTTCAACTGTACCGCAGCTTACACCTTCAACTGTACCGCAGCTTACACCTTCAACTGTACCGCAGCTTACACCTTCAACTGTATCGCAGCTTACACCTTCAACTGAACCGCAGCTTACACCTTCAACTGTATCGAAGCTTACACCTTCAACTGTACCGCAGCTTACACCTTCAACTGTACTGCAGCTTAAACCTTCATCTGTACCGCAGCTTACACCTTCAACTGTACCGCAGCTTACACCTTCATCTGTACCGCAGCTTACACCTTCAACTGTACCGCAGCTTACACCTTCAACTGTATCGGAGCTTACACCTTCAACTGTACCACAGCTTACACCTTCAACTTTACCGCAGCTTACACCTTCAACTGTACAGCAGCTTACACCTTCAACTGTACCGCAACTTACACCTTCAACTGTACCGCAGCTTACACCTTCAGCTGTGCCGCAGTTTACACCTTCAACTGTATCGCAGCTAACACCTTCAACTGTACCGCATCTTACACCTTCAACTGTACCGCAGCTTACACCTTCAACTGTACCGCAGCTTACACCTTCAACTGTACCGCAGCTTACACCTTCAACTGTACCGCAGCTTTACACCTTCAACTGTATCGCAGCTTACACCTTCAACTGTACCGCAGCTTACACCTTCAGCTGCATCGTAGCTTACACCTTCAACTGTACCGCAGCTTACACCTTCAACTGTACTGCAGCTTAAACCTTCGTCTGTACCGCAGCTTACACCTTCAACTGTACCGCAGCTTACACCTTCATCTGTACCGCAGCTTACACCTTCAACTGTATCGCAGCTTACACCTTCAACTGAACCGCAGCTTACACCTTCAACTGCATCGTAGCTTACACCTTCAACTGTACCTCAGCTTACACCTTCAACTGTACCGCAGCTTACACCTTCAACTGTATCGGAGCTTACACCTTCAACTGTACCACAGCTTACACCTTCAACTGTACAGCAGCTTACACCTTCAACTGTACCGCAACTTACACCTTCAACTGTACCGCAGCTTACACCTTCAGCTGTGCCGCAGTTTACACCTTCAACTGTATCGCAGCTAACACCTTCAACTGTACCGCAGCTTACACCTTCAAATGTATCGCAGCTTACACCTTCAACTGTACCGCAGCTTAAACCTTCAACTGTATAGCAGCTAACACCTTCAACTGTACCGCAGCTGACACCTTCAACTGCATCGCAGCTTACACCTTCAACTGTACCTCAGCTTACACCTTCAACTGTTCCGCAGCTTACACCTTCAACTGTTCCGCAACTTATACCTTCAACTGTACTGCAGCTTACACCTTCAGCTGTGCCGTAGTTTACACCTTCAACTGTATCGCAGCTAACACCTTCAACTGTATCGCAACTTACACCTTCAACTGTACAGCAGCGTAAACCTTCAACTGTATAGCAGCTAACACCTTCAACTGTACCGCAGCTGACACCTTCAACTGTACCGCAGCTTACACCTTCAACTGTACCGCAGCTTACACCTTCAACTGTTCCGCAGCTAACACCTTCAACTGTACCGCAACTTACACCTTCAACTGTACCGCAGCTTATATCTTCAACTGTGTCGCAGCTGTATCGCAGCTTACACCTTCAACTGTACCGCAGCTGACACCTTCAACTGTACCGCAACTTACACCTTCAACTGTACGGCAGCTTACACCTCCAACTGTATCGCAGCTAACACCTTCAACTGTACCGCAGCTGACACCTTCAACTGTAACGGAGCTTACACCTTCAACTGTACTGCAACTTACACCTTCAACTGTACGGCAGCTTACACCTCCAACTGTATCGCAGCTGACACCTTCAACTGTACCGCAGCTAACACCTTCAACTGTATCGCAGCTTACACCTTCAACTGTACCGCAACTTACACCTTCCACTGTACCGCAGCTTACACCTTCAACTGTACCGCAGCTAACACCTTCAACTGTATCGCAGCTAACACCTTTAACTGTAACGCAGCTTACACCTTCAACTGTAACGGAGCTTACACCTTCAACTGTATCGCAGCTAACACCTTTAACTGTAACGCAGCTTACACCTTCAACTGTAACGGAGCTTACACCAATAGTGTTGGCAACACACTCTTGGTAAAAAACTTTAGTTAGCTGTTCGTGAGTTAAAGTATAAGATGATGAAGACAACTGTGTTAATATGACCACATTAACCACCTATATTAACCCCAAAAAACATGAAAGTCACCCATAAAACAGTATCTTTACAATTAAACAGCAGACTGTACACAATCATTAGAGAAACACATGAAACACTAAATTGAGACATAAAACAGTGTAGTGACACGTAAGAAAGTACAATAACACATAAAACAGCTTAATAACAAATAAAACTATAAAAACACACTAAATATATGTAAGATAATAACAGTAACATTACACAGTAAAGACCAGTACAGACAATAACCAGAAGACCAGTACAGTACAATAAACACAGAAGACCAGTACAAGTACAATAACACAGGAAGGACCAGTACATACAATAACACATGAAGACCAGTACAGTACAATTACAAGAAGACCAGTACAGTACAAATAACAAGAAACCAGAAAACTATACAATAAAACAGAAGACCAGTACAGTACAATAACACAGAAGACCAGTTAAGTACAATAACACAGAAGACCAGTACAGTACAATAACACAGAAGACCAGTACAGTACAATAACACAGAAGACCAGTACAGTACAATAACACAGAAGACCAGTACAGTACAATAACACAGAAGACCAGTACATTACAATAACACAGAAGACCAGTACAGTACAATAACACAGAAGACCAGTACAGTACAATAACACAAGACCAGTACAGTACAATAACACAGAAGACCAGTACAGTACAATAACACAGAAGACCAGTACAGTACATAACACAGAAGACCAGTACAGTACAATAACACAGAAGACCAGTACAGTACAATAACACAGAAGACCAGTACAGTACAATAACACACAAGACCAGTACAGTACAATAACACAGAAGACCAGTACAGTACAATAACACAGAAGACCAGTACAGTACAATAACACAGAAGACCAGTACAGTACAATAACACAGAAGACCAGTACAGTACAATAACACAGAAGACCAGTACAGTACAATAACACAGAAGACCAGTACAATACAATAACACAGAAGACCAGTACAGTACAATAACACAGAAGACCAGTACAGTACAATAACACAGAAGACCAGTACAGTACAATAACACAGAAGACCAGTACAGTACAATAACACAGAAGACCAGTACAATACAATAAACACAGAAGACCAGTACAGTACAATAACACAGAAGACCAGTACAGTACAATAACACAGAAGACCAGTACAGTACAATAACACAGAAGACCAGTACAGTACAATAACACAGAAGACCAGTACAGTACAATAACACAGAGACCAGTACAGTACAATAACACAGAAGACCAGTACAGTACAATAACACAGAAGACCAGTACAGTACAATAACACAGAAGACCGAACAGTAAAATAACCAAGCCCCAGTACATACAAAAACAAGAAGACCAGTACAGTACAAAAAAAACAGAAGACCATACAGTACAAAACACAGAAAGCCCAGTACATTTCAATAACACAAAAGGGACCCAGAAACAGTACAATAACCCCAAAAAGGACCAGTACATTTACAATAACACAAAAAAACCATTTCCAGTTCAATAAAAAAGAAAGACCATACAAAACAATAACACAGAAGACCGTACATAAAATTTAAACAGAAGACCAAGTACAGTACAAAAACCCCACAGAAGACCGGTACAGTACAATAAACAGAAGCCCAAAGTACAGTAAAATTTTCACAGAAACCAGTACAGAAAAAAACACAAAAACCAGGGTCCCGTAAATAACCGGGAAGCCAGTAAAATAAAATTAACACAAAAGGGACCAGTAAAAGGTAAAAATAACACAGAAGACCAGTACAGTAAAATTAAACCCGGGAAACCAGTACAGTACAATAAACAAAAGGGACCATTTACAGAAACAATAACACAGAAGCCCAAGTACAGTAAAATACACGAAGACCAGTACATTTACAAAAAACACAAAGCCATAAGTCCCAAAAACACAAAAGCCCAGAAAAGTACAATAACACAGAAGACCATAAAAGAAACAAAAAACACAGGGGACCAGTACATTTACAAAAAACACAAAAAGCCAGTACATTTCTAACAAAGAAGACCATTACGTACAATAACACAGAAAAACCCGTACAGTACAAAAAAACCAAAGCCCAAAACATTACAAAAAACCCAAAAAAAAGGGCCCATTACAGTAAAAAAAACCCCAAAACCAGTACGTACAAAAAACAAAAGGGACCAGTACAGTACAATAACCACAAGACCATTACGTACAATAACACCCCAAGACCATTTAAAAGTTACAATAACACAAAGACCAGTAAAATACAAAAAACACAAAAAACCGATCAGAAACAATAACACAAAGACCATACAGTACAATAACAAAAAGACCATTTTAAAGTAAAAATTTAAAAAGAAAAAACCATTTACAGTAAAAAAAACCAGAAGACCAGTACAACAAAAAAACACAAAAACCAGTAAAAATACAATAACCCCAAAGGGGCCCCTTACAGTACAATAAACACAAAGGGCCCAAATACAGTACAAAACCAAAAAACCAGTACAGTACAATAACACAGGACCATAAAATACAATAACAAAAGGGCCCAGTACAGAACAATAACACAAAAACCAGTCTAAAACCCCCCAAAACCCCCCCCCAAAATACAATAACCCCAAAGGGCCCGTCGTACAATAAAACAAAAAGACCAAGTACAGTCCCAATAACACAAAAAACCCGTACGTACAATAACACAAAACCATACAGTAAAAAATAACACGGGAAAAAACCGAAACATTTACAATAACACAAAAAAAGCAAAAAAAACCAAAAAAAACAGAAACAATAAAAAGAAGCCCAGTACAGTACAATAACACGAAGACCAGTACATTTCAATAACCAGAAAAAAAACCTTTTCCCAGTACAATAAACGAAGACCATTTACAGTACAATAACACAGAAGCCAAGTCCCGGGTACAATAAAACATAACCAGTAAAGTACAATAACACAGAAGACCAGTACAGACAATAAAAAAAATTAAAAACAGTACAGACAATAACACAGAAGCCAGACAGTAAAAATTAACCCCAGAAACCGAAACAGAAACAATAAACAAAAAGACCAGTACAGTAAAAATAACCAGAAGCCCAGTACAGTAAAAAAAAAACAAAAGCCCAGTACAGTACAATAAACAGAAGCCGCAGTACAAAAACACAAAGCCCCATTACAGTACAAAAAAACACGGAAGCCCAAGTCAGTACAATAACCAGAAGCCCGTACAGTACAATAAAAAGAAAAACCATACAGTAAAATAACACAAAACCAGTAAAGTACAATAAACAAAGACCAGTAAAAGTACAATACACAAAAGGGCCCATTCAGTACTTAACACCCAAGCCCCGTACATTTCAAAAAACAAAAGACCAGTACAGTAAAATAAACACAAAGCCCCAGTGGGGGTACAATAACACAAAGACCAGTACAGGAAAGATAAAAAAACACAAAAGACCAGTTAAGAAAAATTTAACACAGGCCCAAATACAGTAAAATTTAACAAAAAGGGGACCATTTCAGTACAATAACACAAAAAGCCATACAGTACAATAAAAACAAAGACCAGTACAGCCCAAAAACACAAAGGACCAGTAAAATAAAATTAACACAAAGACCATTTACAGTAAAAATAACCCCAAAGACCATTCAGTACAAAAACACAAAGACCATAAAAGTAAATAACACAAAACCATTCAGTCCCAAAAAACAAAAGACCATTACAGCCCAATAAAACAAAAGACCGAAACATTTCAATAACAAAAAAAGACCAGTCAGTAAAATAACACAAAAACCAGAAACAGTACAATAACACAGAAAACCATACAGTACAATAAAACACAAAAAACCAGTACGTAAAAATAACACAGAAGACCCAGTACAGAAAATAACCCAAGACCAGTACAGTAAATAACACAGAAGCCCCAGTAAAATAAAATTTAAACCAGAAGCCCAGTACTGTACAAAAACCAGAAACCAGTACAGTACAAAACAGAAGACCAGTACAGAAAAATAACACGAAGCCAGTCAGTCAAAAACACAGAAGACAGTACGTACAATAACACAGAAGACCAGACGTACAATAACACCAAGACCAGTACAGTAAAAAAAACACAGAAACCCCAGTACGTACAATAACCAGAAGACCAGTACAGTAAAATAACACAGAAGCCGTACAAAAATAACACAAAAGACCAGTACAGCCCAAAAAACCACAAGACCAGTACAGTAAAAATAACACAGAAGACCGTACGTCAATAACGAAAAAATGGACCAGTACAGTAAAAAAAAAACAAAAGAAGACCAGTACAGTACAATAACCAGAAGACCAGTACGTAAAATAACACAGAAGACCTACAGCAATAACACAAAAAAGGTCCAGTACGTACAAAAAACACAGAAAACCAGTACGTACAAAAACCAGAAGACCAGTACGTACAAAAACACGAAGACCAGAACGTAAAATAACACAGAAGCCCAGTACGCACAATAACACAGAAGACCATCAGTACAATAAACAAAGACCAGTACAGTACAATAAACAGAAGCCCAGTACTACAATAACACGAAGACCAGTACAGTAAATAACACAGAAGCCAGTACAGTAAAATCACCAAATCCCGTACAGTACAGTCAGTACAGAAAAACACGGGGACCAAAGGTACAGAAAAACATAGGCCAGAACGGTACAGAAGCAATGGGACCAGAAGGGTACAAAAACACAGAAGACCAGTACGAAAAAAAAACCAAAAAAAACCAGTCAGCCAAATCACAGAAGGCCAGTACAGCACAAAACAAAAAAAGTCTTTTACAGAACAAAAAACCCAAGAAGACCATTTTTTAGTACTACAACATGAACCCCCTACGTAAAAAACAGAGAAGTCAGTACAGAATGTACAGTACAGAACAGTAAAAAAGCCCACAAAGTACAAAACACAAAATACAAGCACAGAACTATAACACAGGGGGACAAGTACAGTATTTTTAACACGGGAAATGTGCAGACATTAGCACAGAAGACAGTACAGTAAAAAAACACAGAATTCCAATACAGAACAATAACACAGAAGCAAGTCAGAACAATCACAAAAATACAGTACTTTGGGACCAGTATGGTTTATCCAAATAAAAAACTTTACCCTTGTGTTGTGGCTGGGGAGAAGAAAGTGCCTCTCTTTAGCGCTTTTTTGACCCCAAGCCCTCTAAGGCTCTCTGTTCCTGGATTTACGTCAGACCCCTGTTGGAGTGTACAGCACCCCGTAGGAGCCCACACCCCGGTAAGTCGCAAGAAATTAGAGAAAGTGCAAAGTTTGCAACAAGACTATCCAAAATCTAAGGGTATGTCCTATGATGGAAGTTTAAGAAAATCAGCGTATGACACTGTAGGACAGGAGGCAAAGGGGACATGAAAAAGATTTAAAAAAAAATGAGAGGATTTTTTCGTGGGACAGGGACAGAATGTTTCCCTAATGAGACAGAGGGCAAGGGGACACGCTGGAAGATGAAAACTCAATGATCATTGGGAGGGAAGTATTTCATCGACTTAGAGCTGTCAAAAAGGGGAAACAAAACTGGAGAGTGAGGTATGGAAAACAGGTTTACAGGGGTTTTTAAAAAGAGGTACGGTTTTAAAAGGGCTTGGTGCAGGGAGCGACCAGCAAGAGGCGGGGCAGGATCTGTGAATCGACCCCCGCAACCCCATTTCAGGTGAGTACACACACAGCACAAACAACCCTTCTGATCAACATTTTTCAACAAATGATAGGACAAATAGCGCACCTGAATACCACCGGTGTGCAGTAAGAAAAATGGGTTTAAAGGAGAGTAACGGAAAAGAACAGTGGAAAAAAAATAAAAGTCATTAGGCAAAAATTTTTTTGATGGAGAAAGCAACAGAGAGGAGGGAGGAAGAAAGGAGACACGCCTAGGGATTTCTAATGCACAACCCCAAACCCTTTTTTTTGTGGTTAACTGAAGGACTTCCACCACTTTTCCCTACCAAACTGACATTAATTCCCCCCACCTTTTTTTTCCCTTATCCTTACCCATCCTTCCCCTCCCATGCCTTTAATCGTATACATCACCCCCCCCCCCCTCCTCTGAATTTATGACAAACCCGGATCTGTCTCTACCCTTCTGTCAGTTGAGGTGCAAAACTAAAAAAAAAAAAAAATTTTATTAAAAAGAAGCTCTAGTGTGGCCAAAACAAAGATGTATTTCAAACAAAGTGAGTAGTCCATGGCTTTTGAGGGCTCTGGGGGACCTAATTTAACCTTTTTTATGGTCAACCTGCCTTTGGGAAACGTTGTAGCCAGCCCCACGTCGAGGTCTTTTGTTCTTGAGCCCCAGACCTAGGGGCGGGCATACACGTGGTTTTGGGGGGGGGGGTTTGGACCCCCCATAAAAGCCCGGAAGAGCATGATAGGGGATTCGGCGGGCTGTGCTGGGGTGCAAGCTCCTGAGCAGGTTTTAGCGGAGCGTTGCTGGGGGCAGGGCTCGGGGGGAAAGGGTGCTTTAAGTCTTGGGGAGGGGCTGTTGGAGGCACTGGGCAGGTCTGCTTGGGGAGACTCGTGCTGTGTAGGTCTTGGGACCCGGGTTAGTTCTGGGAAATGCCCTCGAATATATTGTAAGTTACATTCATTTTGGTCGTTTTATTGTTTCCCGTTCACTGTTAGTGTACCACCCCATTTATTAAAAAACATTTTTGTTCTTTCCCAAATAATTATTGTACAAAGATTTAAAAAATTTAAATGTGTTTAGTGAATAGTAATATTCACTGTCCCTGTCTTTTTTTTTAATTTTATAGTTTTTTTAAAGAGTGAAGAGTTGGGGCGAGGGATATGTTTGTGAGAGTGTAGATTAATGAGAGTGTGTGGTGGTCACCACTGACCCGCATTACCTACCCACCTCGTTTTTCTCACTCCTACCACCTCGCCCGCCTCTCCCCCCCCACATAATCCTTACTCCCCTATTTCCCCATTTTAAAACCTATTTCAATCATTTTCCCCCTACATGACAACAAGAGTGAGAAAGTTGAAAGAACGAACACAGGTTTAACCCCAAACATTGGGGAAGTTTTGAGGAATGAGAGTGAAAAAACACGGGGGGGGGTTTTTGTTGTTTGTTAAACCCCCCCCCGTTTTTGGGTGGGTTTTTGGGGTTTGGGGTTTTTGGGGGGGGGGGGGGTTTACCCTAAAACAAACTTAATTGGGGGGGGGGGGGGGGGGGGGGGGGCCCCCGGGGAGAAGTGAGGCAAAAAGTCCGGAAAAGTACACTCTTTTGGTGAAATAGAAAATGAAGCCCTTGGGGCTACGTAGCAGTACTGAATTTTAGTACTTGTAGTACGAATACAGACAGAAAAATTCGGGTACAGGGCAAAAGATCCCAAATTTTTAGAAGAACTTCGAAGTGAGAGAGAATTCATGAAGTACAGTGGGACAGGGAACCATATCAGCAATGATGAAGGAATCCCTAACAGTAGCAAAGTATGATGGGAATCCCCAATTGAGCAGAAGAAATGTGCTTTCCAAAATTGGAGGTGGGGAAAGGCAGAGAACTTCGTCCCAAGGAGAAAAGCGGAAAGAGAAAAAGAAAAAGAGAACATGATGTACAATTTGACACACAGAGAGGAGGAAAAAAGAAAAAAAAGATAGCGTGGAAAAACTACAGAAAGTGAAGGTTTTCGGAAAAAAAAGGTAAGAGACTATCAGAAAAAAAAAATACAAGGGCGAGGATGGAAACTGTTAGAATACGAGCCACGAGGGGTAGTCTGATTCAAAAAAATTCTCAGCCACATCAAAGAAATACAACTGTAAAACATTGGTAATTAGATGAAGGGGAACTCACAAAAAGACAAGGAAAAATTTGAAAAAGAACAAAGAAAGAGGTTTATGTGGAACGGGGGCAATACCAGAATTCTAGATTCCTCACAGGAAATGAAACACTGCTTGAAAAGTTAGCGAAGATTACAAGACGTTATAGAATGGGCCGTTGCCGTTGTCAATAAATGTAAACCTATTTTGAAGAAAGGGAAAAATAAAGAAAGCGTTGAACAGATCATTTTTCACAGACATTCATAAACATGCAAGTTAATGGAGAAGATATCAGGGAGGAAAAAGGGTTGTTTATCAATTAAATGTTCATATAGAATATAAAAATATATAGATGGGTGTAGGAGAAGAAAATATTCAAACAGCCCGGGGAGAACCATGAGTTTTCCCTTGAGGTACGTTTTATTGTGTTCTCTGAGGATGAGGGGTCCCCATTCCAGCTATAGGAGGTGGTACCATCCACTATATTGGCCTTTATATATAATATATATATATATATTATATATATACATATATATAATATATATATATTATATATAGATATATATATATATATATATATATATATAATATATATATTTTATATAGGGATGTACCACCTCTAGAACTGTTATAGGGACCCTCATCCTCAGAAGAAAAGAATACACTTGCTTCAGGGAAAACTCAAGATTCCCCTGAAGCGTTAGAGAATTTTCTCCTACCACCCGCCCTATATTATAATAATATATTAATATATATAATATATATATTATATATATATAATAGCTATATATATATATATATAAATATATAATATAATGTATATATATATATAATATATATATATATATATATATAACATATAAATATATATATATAATTAATTTAAAGAACAAAATATATTGACAAGACATTCACAAAAATATGATACAAAGTAAAACAACATAGGTAACTACGTCAATAGCAAACAATCTCGAATACTCGTCCAGCACCCCGGCGGTGGGCCGCGTGCCCAAATGCTGCAGGCATTTCCTTCTCTGGATCGCAACACTTAGTCTCTGAAGAGGAAGCTGTTTCCCTGTGGTCCTTTGTTTCTATGATGAGCTTTTTTCACCCAGCTCTATTAGAAACTATTAGAGCACACTTTCGCCCATGACCAAGGGCTCCGACCCTATTGGGATGAAGTTATAGCAAGGGGGAAGGTCTTTCATATTTTGCGATCTTCTTAATCTCCCTGAGGCTGGCAGCTCCACCCCCCCTTCCACTGATGGAGTATGACAAGTGAGGTGTCTGCCAATTGTGGCGGCACATTGTATCCCAGGCAATCTGCTGTCCATACTTCCAAGGTACATGTGTCTCCACCAGGAACGCTTTTGACTTCCTCAGACCTCTGCACTTGGGTTTCCCGTTGAGCTGGGGCAACGGACTTGTGGCGAGGCTTCTCTTATGATGTCATTGAACATACATATATATATTAAATATATATATATATATATATATATATATATATATATATATATAAATAAATATATATATATATATATATATATATATCTTATAATTTGTCGTCGCAGAATAGTAAAACTTACGATCTTGGCTTCAATAGCAACGCTCATCTGCCATATAGGACCAGTGAAAATTTGTGTAAGCAATAATTTCCCAAAATCATTCTGAATCTAACGAAAAAAATATACTTCGTTATGTTTCTTTTTACTAAATTAATTGTAAACTTATTTAAATATATTTAGTTGGGTTAGGCTAAATAAAATGTTCTTGCTATAACAAGGTTAAGGTAAGTTTTCTAAGATTCTTTTGGTGCAAGATATAAATTTTTTACATCAATATTAATGAAAAATATATATCTTTAACGTATAAGAAAATTTTAGAAAAAACTTATTTTTAAATGAGTTCTATCCTAATTGACCAGTTTTACATATTCGGGCACGTACATATATATATATATATATATATATATATATATATAATATTATTATATATATATATATATATATAAATAATCTATATATTATATAATATATATATATATATATATATAATATATATATATATATATATATGTCGTGTGTTAGATTCTTTATCTTTTAACCCCACACCTCTTTGCCCAACACCCGAGCATTCACTTTTCCCTTACAACCCCATCTATAAATATATTGAACAAACCGTGGTGACATCAACACACCTTGCTAAACCTACTTTTTACTGGAATAATTCTTCTCTCGACATACTCTAACCTGAGCCTCACTATCCTTCTGTAGACCCTCTTCACTGCTTTCAGTAACCTGCCTCCTTTTCCATACATTTGCAACATCTCCCCTTTTGCCCCCCTATCCCACCTGTCATACGCCTTACCAACTCCATAAATGCCACAAAAGCGTCTTTAACCCTTATCTACATACTGTTCGCCTATAAGTTTACTGTAACACTTGTCTATACACCCCCTACCTTTCCCTTAAACCTTCCTTTATTCATCTGCAATCCTACTCTCCGTCCTTACCTTAATTCTTTCAATAATTTGCTCAAACCAATACACTTTACCAGGTATACTCAACAGACTTTCCCCCTATAATTTTTGCACACACTCTTATTCCCGCATTTTTGCCTTTATACAAAGTAACTATGTAGCCTTTCTGTAATCCTAATACCTTACCCTCTTTCCATTTATATCAAGAAGTATAAATACAGAGTCCTCAGGTTATTCTTCATTCTTATATAGTTGGTTACGTCTCATCTAGATACATGCTTGCACTGTTTTTTGTCATTGTATTACAAATGGACATAAATGCGCTGGAATAAGTACAGAGAAGAATGACAAAGTGATCCCCATGACAATTCTTTTCCCACGAGGTAAACTGGAGAGCATTGAATCTGCACTCTTAAAGGCATAGAAATTAGGGGAATATGAGTGAAGTGTATAAATGAAAAAAAAAAAAAACAGTAAAATATAATGTGCAAGTAATTAACATGCTTGAAATATCTCACCTAGAAAGAATCGCAGCAATTGGAACAATTGGATCACTTTGGATTAAGAAAAGATGTGGAAAGGCATAGATTTTGTTTGGTAATAAGTTTTGGATGAGTGGAACAAACTCCCTAGAGAGTTATTTGATGCAAATCCTTTGAGTAGCATAAAAATTCGGAGTCATAAGTAAATAAATACGTTACCATTTCATAAAGAAAGATTCCTAATTAATATATGTATAAATATATATATAATAAATAAATCTATATATATAAATATATATATAGTATTATATATTTATATAATATATATATATATATATATATATATAAATATATATATATATAATTAGGCAAGAACTCATTTAAAAATAAACAAAACACAGTGAAATATAATTATTTTCGTTAGGTTCAAATGATTTTGGCGAAATTATTGCACACACAAATTTTTCGCTTGTCCTATATGGCAAGATGAGCGTTGCTATTAAGCCAAGATCGCAAGTTCTGGCCTATTCCGGGCTCGATATATAGCTGCTAGCAATTCACTGACCTCTGAAGAAAGTCAACGATGCTCCTTCAAAACCGACAGATCCGTGGCAAAAAACTTGCCTGCTTTTTTTAGCAATCCTGTTTGCTGTCTCCCACCAAGGAAGGGACAAAGACACATGTTATTAGGGCAATAAAATGCCATTCCCAAGGGATAACATACCTCGTTCCGTCTCCCCCCGTACGGTCGACAAACACCCGCCGGGCAATGTCAACACAGGACAAACCCGACACCTCAAAATCAGAGCCCCAAATTAGCTAAAAAATAGAAGGGGTAATACTATTGGAGCTCTGAGGCTTATAACCAGTGAGGATAACCATCGCTCCCAAGGACGTCAGCATCTGCTCATGCTCTGAAGATAAACATCCACCCATGGCTCCCAGTATCGAACATTGACCTCCCTGACATTGCAAGCAGGAGAAGAACATCTAACCTTTACATGATCCTTTGTGTATAAAGCTGCTTTGTCCATTTCCACAGGGCTCAGCAGGAGGTTTTCAAACGTTTTAAGGCACACAACAACTTTAAAACAAATACTCGATCTAGCACTTGGTGAGTTTCAGAGGAGGTCTGCTGTCTGACTTCATCCAAAATTTTTCCAACCTTGCCTGGCTGGCACGAACATCGTTTTACAGTCTATCGGAAAACCCTCTCCGAGTACCGTGAAACCTTATAAAATTTTTGTGATGACAGAGTTTCCTCTTCTTCAGTATGGTATTTACGTATTCCCTTGGCGTTCCTTTTCATTCTGCTGTAATGACAGACCGATTCAGGAAGTGCCAAGGTGAGAATGAATCATCGGTGCTCTCCATATATCTTACACAACTATTATGATGATGTCTTGGATAAAAATGTCAGGATACGCTGATCGGATGAAAAGAGATTCGAGTCGGAGCTGTTGCTGGGTGCAGGGCTCGGGAGAAAAGCTGCTGAAGTCTCTGGAGGAGCTGCTGGAGGCACTGGGCAGAGTACGCTTGCCAGTACTCGTGCTGTGTAGGTCTTGGGACCTGTGGCTTAGTTCCTGTGATGAACTTTGCCCTCTGAACTATATTGTAAGTTACATTCATTTTGGTCAAGTTGATTGTGTTCCCTGTCTCCACGCCTTATGTGTACCACCCCCAATTATCTAAACCACTATAATGTTCTTGTTCCCAAATATATTATTGTCAAAGACTTAATAAATAAACTGTGTTTTGAGTAGAACTAGTAATCTCACTGTCCCTGTCTTTTTTCTTATATTTTATTATGTTATATACGAGTGAAGAGTGGACGAGGCAATGTTAGTGAGTAGTGTAGAGTTAATGAGATGTGTCGTGTGGTCACCATGACCAGCTCATATACCTACCTACCCTCGCTAAATCCTCTCACTCCTACCACCATCGGCTGCCTCTCCCCCTCCTACATAATCCCTCACCCCCCGACCCATATTCCCCACTTATATCCTATTTCAATCACATTATCCCCCTACATACAAACAAGAGTGGAGAAGTTGAAAGAACAACAGCAGGTTTTAACCCCCAAACATCTGGGGAGTTTTGAGGAATGAAGTGATTAAAACACATGAAGAAATATCTATGTACTGTTTTCCGATTAAGACTGCGGACCACCGGTATTACTAATGGCAGTGGTACACAACCCGTCATTAACAATTGACGACCTAGACAGAAATTTGAAGACAAAACACAATGGTATCATCATAGAAAGAATCACAAGGAGTTCACATCGAGCTAAAACATAGAACTTTGATTAGGAGAAATTAGGACAAACAAATGGACCAGAAACGAGCCGAGGCTAAGTTGGATGGAAGCGTTCTGAGTCAGCACGCTAAAAGAACAAAAATACGCAAAGACTGAAGATGAGGAGCAACAAGTCCGGACAAGTACACTTCTATTGGTGAAAAAGAAAAATGAGAGCCACTTGGGTGCTAGCGATAATGCAGTACTGAACTTTGAGTAACTTGTAGTACTGAATACAGACAGAAGAAAGTTCAGGTAACAGGCAAAAGATGCCACATTTTAGAAAACTTCGAAGTTGACGAGAGAATCATGAAGTACTGTGGGACAGGAACCATCATCAGCAATGATGAAGGAATACCTAACACGTTAGCAGAAGTGATGATGGAAAACCCAACTTGGTAGCAGAAGTAATGATGCAAGTTCCTAACTTGGAGGTGTGGCAGCAGAGAACTTGCGTGCCCAAGGGAGAAGAAGCGTAAGAGCAAAGACAAAGAGAACATGACGTAATATGACAACTTGACACACATGAGAGGAGATAAGAAAAGAAAACAGATAAGTCCGTGGAAAAAACTAACAGAAAGTGAGGAGTAATCGAGAGACCAAGAGGTAAGGCATACTTCTAAGAAAAAACATATACAAGGGCGAGATGGAAGCAGATTAGAATGACGTAGCCACAGAGGGCTAGGTCTGATTCAAAACTACTTTCTCAGCCCACATCAAAAGAAATACAACTGTAAAAACATTAGGAAATTCGATTGATGAAGGAGAACTTTCACGATTAAAATACAATGAAATTTTAAAAAATATTGACAATGTAAAGAGGTATTAACAGTGGAATGAAGGCAATACCAGAATTCGATAGATTCCATCACAGGAATGAAAACGACAGCTTGAACAGTTAGCGAAGAATCTCTACAGACGTCTATAGACATGGGCCAAGTTGCCAGTTGTCCCAATAAATGTAATCACTATTTGAAGAAATGGAAATATAAAGAAAGCCGTTGAACCATCAGTTTACACAGACATTCATACATGCAATTAATGGAGAGATAATCAGAGAGTGAAAGAGAAATTGGAGAGTAGTGAATTCCTAATAATAACCAGTACGGGTACAGAGAGGTCAAATCTCATTCCAGTCTGCTGGAATCCTCTGACAAGTAACAGATGAGAAAGAAGATAGACTAGTGGATTTCTTGGACTGCAACAAGGCACATCCTCCAGGAACAAAAGTACCTTAAAGTACGAAAAAAGCACATTGTCTAGGAAGAGATTAAAAAATAAGGAAAGATAACAAGCAGGGTACTGCATTTATCGGTAATAGGACCAATACTCGATCTCATCTGGAATATCTCTGTGTACTGATGATGTAAAAGTAATGAGAAGAATATACCTAAATGAGGAAAATAATGGCTATAAATGAATCAGGACAAACAACAAGATTGGTCGATAAGTGGATCTTTGAATTTATCCCACAGACACACGGAGTATAGACTCTGCAGACAGATGCTGCAGACAGACCTCGGTCAAAGAGAGGAGCCAACGGGTCGAGCATAGTGCTTTATATATCCTAAGAGGTGCAAATCAACCGCATAATATCTGCAAAATTAATTCTCGTTAAAGATTCTTTAGGACCCTTTACAAACATATCAAGCCCATCTTGCATTAGTATGCAGAACCCGCGTGGAACCCACACTTAATAAAGCAAGGTAAGAGACTGGATAAGTTGCAGATAAGTGCACTGAGGCATGTTCCTGAGGTAAAGTTATAGAGAAGCTAAAAGAATAGAATCTGAGTAGCGGCAATGCAGGGCAGATGGACCCAGGGATAACATGAAACAAACGTATAAAATACTGGAGAATTAATAGGCAGCCAGAAAGGCCATTTGAGAGTCTGTATACAGGTACTCTGGGGCACAGCAGAAGATAGACACAGAAGACCACAGAATTGTAGGAATTAATTTCTTCCATCTCAAGGATGGACTTCAGGAAGAGAAATAAACCTTTACAAAGACGATAAGGCCTCGAGGATATGACAGAGTGAATCTGGCAAGTGGCAGGTTGAGAACAGGGACCAGGACTAAGAGTCCAACCGCTACAAGCCACATTCAGGGAAGTACATATAGGTGAGCACAGACAAACACACCAACTACAAAGAAACTTATCTCCCTGGATCCAATACATTCATAACTGTCAGCTGTATGACGTGAGGTATATGTTAAACTACATTCTTGCCCGTACTTGCCAATCACATTACCTAGCGAGTCGGCCGTTAATCACGTCCCTGCCGAAGATTCTCCAAAGGAAATTTGGTTTTTTCGAATATTGGTGTAAAATTTTCTCCGCTAGTGTAATTTTTCTTCCAAAACCATTGACAAAACCTTGAAGGCGAGCAACCTTCCTTATCAATTGGTCAAATAAGATACCCCCCCCCCCTCTAATGATACGTAAGGAATATCTAGTTTGATCACATTAGCGAGTCAAGGTGTATTGGCAGTGAAGTATGAATGATCTCCAATTTAACTTACACAAGGGATGTCGACCATTTGATCCCCTGCTAAACTAAATGTGTCAGGTCCTGCTAACGCAGTGACCAACCTACAGAATTAACGTATAAGTACGAACGAACAGATACATAGTTGATTGGAATAGAATGGTTGTCGAACGAATAGACAACAAATGAGTAAATAAAACTACAATATGATCTATTATCGAAAGGAATATGTGAATGGTTTGAACGAACATACACATTTACTGAAAAGCCAGACCTAACGAACTGACAAGATTACACACAAACGAACCGACAAAAAATAAAAGCTATTGGATATTATATATATATATATATAATATATATATATATATTATATAAAATAATAATATAAAATATAATATATATATATATATATATATATATATATATATATATATATATAATAATATATATATAAGCAAAACAACCAATCTGAAAGAATAGAGAAATTCCAAGCGCTTTCGTGACTAACTCCATTATCAAGGAACTATGAAAGTGAAGCATCCAAGGAAGCTATATAAGGGGTCCGGCCAGCACCTCACTATCGATCCCACAACGGTTAAACACGTGACGCGCGGCGAGCCCACTTGGAATAGGTCCCTTGCAAAACTCACGCCCCAAGCTATTTTATTTTGTCCTGTGTATTATATATATATATATATATATATATACTATATATATATATATATATTATAATATATATATATATATATATATATATATATATATATATATATATTATATATATATATATTTATTTATTTATTATTTATTATTTTATTAACTTCGTAATTTATAGCATACATACAGAGGTACAAAAATTCAGGTAAGAGCAGCAGCCAAAGCCACTTATGTAGCATAGCATTACGGGCTGGCTTAAAATTAACTTAAGATAACTGAAGCAATGGTGAAATCAGTGATATAACATTATTGTAAACAGATAACTATAAAGCACAAATGATAATTACAAAGGACTGGTCATATTGGTTTTCATGCATTGCTGTACATTCATCGAATGAGTATTCTGTTAGTAGTTTTTAGTATTTTTAGTATTTGTATTTAAAAAAATAATAAAGCTATATTGGGTCCTAGGTTTAACCATTTGTGTGATATAAATGTGAGTAACATATAGGAATACAGTTTTATAAGGTTCAGTTATTCAGTATTTATTTGGTTTTGAGTGTGTAAGTGATCTTTGAGAAGAGACTTGAATTTATAACAGGTAGTGTTTCTTTATATTTACAGGTAATGAATTCCTAGATTTTAGGGCCTTTTATGGCATTGAGTTTTTTGCATAGCGTTGAGATGGACACGCGGAAACATCAAAGAAGAAGTGATCTGTGCCTTGTGTATGGTCATGTTTCTGTGAGGTTGCAAGGAGATGTTTGATGGGAGGGTTATATCAGAGTTAATGTTCTATGTATGTAATAAGGTGCAATAGTAAGTATGGATGTTTTGTAAGGTGAGTAGGTTGAGTGTTTTGAATATTGGTGGAGTGTGTTTGTCTTAGTGAGAATTTGTTATCTTCTTAACTGCAGCCTTTTGTTGGGTAATTACTGGTCTGAGATGGTTAAATGTGTTGTTGATCCCCTTGCGAACAAATTTCCATATGTGAGATAGGGGTAAATAAGAGAGTGGATATAGCCAGGAGGCTGCCTGTGGAACATATACCGTATCTTCGATAGTATGCCCTACATTCTGGAAATTTTCTTAGAAATTTGTTGTATTATGTGTATGAAAATTTGAGTCTATTATCAAGGTGATTCCTAAGAATTTTTCCCTCTGTTAGCTTTTGATAGTGATCCGTTTATTGTTATGTTAAGAGGTACATTCTGTAGCTCTGTTACCAAACTGAATGAAGTAGTTTTGTCAAGTTAAGTGTAAGTTTGTTAGTCCCTCAATCCAGGTAGATAATATCTGTAATTCGTGTTACGGTATTGGTTGCTAGCGTGACTGGGCTCGGTGAGAGAAGACGTATGTATGTCATCTGCAAAAAGTGTGGGTTTGAGTAATTGCGAAGCATTTGGTAGTCATTTATGTATAGAGAAAGAGAAGAGGGCCAAGGACACTTCCCTGTGGGACACCAACTGTAATTGGTTTGCGAAGAGCTTGCCCATTTTGCGTACACATATTGGCTTCTGTTGCTGAGGTAAGAACTTGAGGTATGTTGAGGGAGGCCTCAAATACCATAGTGTGGACAATTTTTACGTGAGTCATGTCATGGTCAACTGTATCAAAAGCTTTACGTAAGTCAATGAAGATCCCCAGTGGGACTTCTTTTTTCTCTATTGCAGTGTATATATGTTTCTAAGCATGTGTATAATAGCATCATTAGTATTTTTATTAGGCCTGAATCCAAATTGGCAGGGGTTGAGAATGTTTTGGGAGATGAGGTAGGAGTAGATTCGTTTATGAAAATTATTTTCGAAGATTTTGAGAGAGGGGTAAAATTGGATATTGGCCTATAGGTTATTCAACCTGTTTGGTCTCCCCTTTCTGGATCGGGGTGAACCCTTGCTATTTGAGATACTGTAGGGAAGTGGAGGATTCAAATGGATTTGTTAAAGAGTTTGCAATGATTGGTGATAAGTACTTGTGACGCTTTTTTTGTATAAAAGGGTGGTAAATGTATTTAAATCTCCTGCCTTGTTTTTCAGTGCGTTGATAATAAGGGAACTTCGTAAGGTTAGTCGATGCTAGGACAGTGTGTTCGGGTAGTTTGCCAGTGAGTAGTCTTTGTGGGTATCTGAGCTTGGGATTTTATTGGCAAGGTTTTTGACCTATAGTGGAGAAGAAAATCATTACCTGTTTGCTGTTTTTCTGTGGTGGAGTTGGGGTTTCATCTGATTTTTGCTAATTTTATTTCGTTATGTCCGTGAATATCTTTTTGTTTCCCAAATTTCTGATAGGGGTCTTCCAGTCATTTTTATACACCTCGTAAGTTGGATAATCTGTTCTTCATAATTACAATTTTTTTGCCCTTATCAGCTGTTAGGATTGACGGGTAACTTTTTTTTGGTCTCTGTTATGTGACCCATTCTTTACTGTTTTTCAATCGGTGTTTTGTATTTAAATGGTTTGAGAATGGCTGGGTGTCTTAGCCAGGGACTGTTCCGTTCTCTTAGCTGTTCATCTGTTTAGTTTTTTTAGGCAGTGCTTTGTTATAAAGGTATTGGGTCTTTTTTTTTAGAAAATTATTACAACATTCGTCAATATCTGTATAGATTTCTAGCTCAGTGTGCCCAGTCAATGTTTGTTACTGCTGTTGTGAAGTTATTAATTGCTGCCCATTGTGGAAGTCTGAAGGTGACCTTTTTTTTATAGTGTCTTGGGGTATTTTACCAAGAGTTGTTATAGGAAAGTAGGGGATAGTGGTCTGTGGTATTATCTGTAATTTATGCCTGATTTTAAGGAGGATATGTTTGGTCCAGATGTGGTCAAAGTAGTGGAAACACAAGTCCTCTGTAACTCTTTGTAGGTTTGTTAGTGTTTTTGTGTAGCAACAGCAGTTACCTCATTGTGTTTGTGATTCAGTAACGTGGTGGGTCCTGGTCTTGCAGGGGATTATAATTGAAGTCACCTGAGAGTAGTAAGTGATCTTTGTTCATGCGTGCAATCAGTTATCATAACTCCTAGGTATTGACTAAATACTAATGTTTTTTGATTGTGGAACTCTGTAGATGTTTATCAATGTGGAGAGGTTTTTTGTAAGGTATTTGGATTTTGAATTTAGCTATTATAATATCCCAAGTGTTCATGCCCTTGTGCAAGTATTAGTGATACATTCCTAGTTTGGTCTGAGTAGTATATGGCTGACCACCCCCATTGTTGTCTGGCCTACATTGTGTATGGCTGTGTAACTCAGGAATGGCATAGACATCTGTAGTAATCAGGCTTAGCCAGGTTTCAGTTAGTGGTAATGATGGACATATTGGCATGCAAGGACTTTAGTATGCTGGGAAGGTCATCATAATGCTTGCTAAAGTCTGATATTGTATTTAAAGAGATAGTTATATTGTTGTTTTGGCTCTGAAGAAGTGCCTTTTGATTGTTCTGCTGTGTAGTAAATTACAGTAACTGTTTGAAATCATTTAAGTCATAAATAAGAGGTTGGTATCAGGATCAATGCTTGTAATCAAAGATTTGGGTAAGTGGAATCTATAGTTAGAATTAAGTAAAAAATAAAGTAAATATTCTAAAGCTAAAAAAATAGCACTCTCAATTATTTTAACAATTTTAAAAAATTAGTGAGCTAAGAGTAGTTTTTTTTAAAGCTAAAATAAAGGAGATAATATAAAAGGAACTAAAATAATTTTGTGGTGAACAAATAAAGTGATGATCAAATAATGGACTTGGGATAATGATAGTAGGTAGTACTTTAAAAGGTAATTCTTTAAAGTTAGAATTATAATATAAAATTAGAATATAAAGGGACTAAAATAAGTTGTGGTGAACAATAAAGTGTTAATCAAATAAATTGCACAAAGGTCTAATATAATGACTTTTGTGGATTCTATGTTTTTGAGCTAGAATGAGCTATAGTACAACTAGATTTAATAATATAACAATACAATAAAAATAGCACCAGTCTCTCACTAGTAAATTGCAATATGGTCCTAATATAATGGAATTTGGTATTGACTATAGTACAACAGAGTTTAATCTAATAATATAAAAAAGGCACAAGACTCTCAATAGTAATTGCAACTAAGGTTGTTATGTAAGTTTTTACAAGAATTAGAGTATAACTAGATTTAAATTGACAAGATAAAATTTACAAGTTAAGGTAGCAAAAGAAAAAAAAAAAGAAGAAAAAAAATATATGAGGTAGTTTGTTACTAGTTAGCAAAAGATAGTTAAGGGCCTTGAACAATAATATAATTGAAATATACTCAATGCCACACACAATATAGTCACTAAAGATATGAAACCAATCTTGAGAGTAGGAATTATAATATAAACTATATATAAAATATACAAATTGAAATGGTACTTGCAATTGCACTAGAGTCTGGTATAATTGTTGACAAGATCAGGAGTAAACTAGATTTAAATTGACTAAATATAATTCACAATAAAGTACCAAAAGAATATAGAAAAAAATAACAAGGGTAATGTTCTTGGTTATAATTATGAAGTAAGATGGAAGACAGGTAACACAGGTAACACAGGTAGACAGGTACAAAGGATAATAATAAAAGGTTTGAGTTGAATAATACAAACTGAAAATTTGGCAAACAAAAATGTTATGGGATAAAAATAATGTTTAAATGTACAAAAGTACAATGACTGGTAGCAAATATTTGTTTAAATAAAATTTTAGTAAGTAATAATGATTACAAAAAAGGGAAAAAGTAATGTTTATTTCATTCATATTGCACTGGTATTCTACAAGTTAATGGCAGCACAAATTTAATTAAGAGTACTCTTAAGATAGTAAATGTGGTATTAAAACAGGTAAAAGGTAATTAGAACAATAATGGTTATTAAATTCAAAAATGTTAAAGAGTAAAATTGGAATTATAGTAAAAATGATAATTATTAATTTTAGTAAGTATACAATTGATAGATATATATATATATATAATATATATATATAATATATATATATATAATATATATATATATTATATATATGATATATATATATAAATATAAAGTATATATGTCAACACCAACCGGTTAAATTGCCACCACAATGACACCCGATCTCCCAAAAATCAACCCAAATTAGGCAGAAAAAATAGAAGAGGGTAATACTATTGGAGCTCTGAGGCTTATAACCAGTGAGGATACCATTGCTCCCAAGGACGCCAGCACGGCTCGAGCTCTGAAGGACAAACATCCACCCAGGGCTACCAGTACCAACATTGACCTCCCTGACATTGCAGCAGGCGAAGAACATCTAACTTGTTAGGTAAGACACATATGCAACAGTTAGGTATCTTTATTATGAAACGTTTCGCCTACACAGTAGGCTTCTTCAGTCAAGTACAGAAAAGTTGATAGAAGCAGAAGATACTTGAAGACGATGTAATCAGTCCATCACCCTTAAAGTTTTGAGGTGGTCAGTCCCTCAGTCTGGAGAAGAGCATTGTTCCATAGTATGAAACAATATGGAGAAGAAGTGACAGGATGGAGCTTTTTATAACGCCAAGAGGTGAGACGTAGGCCACTAGAGAGTAAGAAACTCAGATGTTGAGTAGGTCAGGTCCCTCTCAAATCCAGGCGCCCTCTCACTAGTGGAAGTTGTTCAATCTGTCAGACACTGCAACACAAGGTATCTTGGTACAGACCTGCCAATCTTAACTTCGACAACTATCCACTAGTGAGAGGGGCTGGATTTTGGAGAGGGACCTGACCTCTCAACACTGAGGTTCTACCTCTCCTAGTGGCCTACGTCTCACCTCTTGGAGTTATAAAGAAGCTCCATCCTGTCCACTTCTTCTCCATATTGTTTTTTCATACTATGGAACAATGCTCTTTCCACAGAACTGAGGGACTGACCAACACAAACTTTAAGGTGATGGACTGATTACATAGTCCTTCCAGTATCCTTCTGCTTCTATCAACTTTCTGTCTTGATGAAGAAGCCTACTGTGTAGGCCACGGGAAACGTTTTCATAATAAAATACCTAACTGTTTGCATAGTGGTCCGTTACCTAACAACCTGTCGTTATTTTATACCATTTTAATGACATCTAAACTTTACCAGAAGCTGATGTTGTATAAAGCTGCATGTCCATTTCCACAGGCTCAGCAGGAGGTTTTCACCGGTTTAAGGCCTCAACACTAAAACAAATACTCAATCCAGCACTTGATGAGGTTTCTGAGAGGCTGCTGTCTGAACCACAACCAAATTTTCCAACCTGTGCCTGGCTGGCAGTGTCCCAGAGGCCATCAGATCCCTTTTTCTTTGGTGCCTCCATTAGTGTGCCCTCCGAAAAGAATGGCGAAACAGGCCCAATTGCAGCGGGTAAATCCTCGGCCGCCTAGCGCCAAGGCTGCAGTAAGAGGGCTGAGTCAAGAGGCTGCTGCAATGCTGAAACCAACTCAGCTCGGTTTCGCGTTCAACAGGGCCTTGAAGCCAGCTGCCCCCACGCACCACGATATATATCAAAAAATGGTCATCTCAGTCAGAAGAGGGATCTGCTCTCCCAAGCAGTTTATAGAAACTTCCCTTCCTTTTATATCCCTTCATAGAATCCTGTTATAGTGTGACTTCCAAACTATTGTTTGGGGAACAGAAATTGACTCCTGTGAGGGCGTGGCAACAAGGGTACCCTCGTCGCCCCCTTTCTATTCTGTTTGGTCATCAAGGTAATCACAAGAAGCACTTTCCAGCGAGCTCAATATCTGGTTCCTGGATTATGGTTACCCCTAGTTTGGCAACAACAGAATCCTCCTAAAGACATCAGTAAAAAAATTTAAAGACATGGGGAGAACCCTGGGCCTTGTCTTTAAACCCTACCGAATGTGAAATAGTTTCTACGAATCAAGAACAGATGATCCAAAATATTAGCGCCGGTTTACCAATAGCACGAGCCATTGATACCAGCAATAGCACTCTCCTTGGTGCTCCTCTGGAATCCAATGCCATCAAATCTGATCCTAGAAAAAAGGGTCTCAGACCTCCGGACGATGGAAGGGCATGATGAAAGAAATGACACACATGAGCCCTTCTACCTACTCACCAGGTGCCTGTCAATCCCAAAACTTACCTACTTCTAGATGCTCCCCAGCCTTCACCCAGTCCAAAACTCAAGGAATAGACTCTGCTCTCCTAAAGACCATGGCTATAGAGTGTACTGAAATCTTTCCCTTGAAGATGGAGAGTGGTTGCAAGCCTCTCACTTCCGGTCAGGCTTGGGGGCTAAGGAGTACGCAGATCCTCCCAGATTGTTCTACCAGCTTTTCTATCCTCTTCAAAGCCTACAAACGAGTTGATAAGACAAATTCTTCCTGATAACCTCAGTGACTCAGCAGGAAATACAGGACCCTACTATCAAGGCCGTCACTGAATGGGAGACTCTTGCTGCTCCATCAACCAAACCATAGTGTAGCCTGGCTCACAGTCCCACTGGGATGGCCTGTCGACTGAAAAGGTGCTGGGCCAACATAATCAGGGCTGCAACATCAGATAGGGAGACTGCCCATCAGGAGGCTGTGAGTGCACATCACTCCGAAACTTCCTCCAAACAGTTCCCATATCGGCATGGAACGCGGGCTCGACCTAAGACCCTCCGTATTGCAGTGGCTCTGCGTCTTGCTGCCACAATTCACACAGAATATATGTGCAATTGCAGTGAAGTCGCAAAGCAGACCAATACGGTTACATGGTCTTAACCTGTTCCAAAACCAAGGCAGGTATGCAAGACACAATGAGGTCAACGACATCATTAAGAGAACCCTTGCTACAGCTGGATGACCAGCCGAGAGGGAGCCCCGTTCACTTGCAGCCAACAATAACACACGAACCCAGCAAACCGCCCCACGGGATCACCATCTATCCTTGGAAGAATGCCAAGTTCTTTAGCATGGACTATACTTGTGTCCACAATGGCTGACACATACACCATCACAGTGTCTGTCTGGCGATAGGAGGAGCCTGCTTGCCACAGGGAGGGAGTGCAAGATCAGAAGTAACAGGACATAAGCCTCAGTATCAATTGTCCAGTGGGATCAAGACTTGGGATCAGGGAAAAAATGCCTAAGTTTCACAGGGACCCAAGGGGCAGCCACTATCATGTTTCCAGCGCCTCAGCATAGCCATCCAGAGGGAAATGCTTGCTGCATACTTTGGCAACGCATCTTCCACTTCGGAGGAGCTGGAGGAAATTCCAGGATCTTTTATACATTGCATCATTGTATTCATGTTTGTGTTTTTCTGCATATGTATTCTGTTTATCAATTAAATGTTCATATAGAATATAAAAATATATAGATGGGTGTAGGAGAAGAAAATATTCAAACAGCCCGGGGAGAACCATGAGTTTTCCCTTGAGGTACGTTTTATTGTGTTCTCTGAGGATGAGGGGTCCCCATTCCAGCTATAGGAGGTGGTACCATCCACTATATTGGCCTTTATATATAATATATATATATATATTATATATATACATATATATAATATATATATATTATATATAGATATATATATATATATATATATATATATAATATATATATTTTATATAGGGATGTACCACCTCTAGAACTGTTATAGGGACCCTCATCCTCAGAAGAAAAGAATACACTTGCTTCAGGGAAAACTCAAGATTCCCCTGAAGCGTTAGAGAATTTTCTCCTACCACCCGCCCTATATTATAATAATATATTAATATATATAATATATATATTATATATATATAATAGCTATATATATATATATATAAATATATAATATAATGTATATATATATATAATATATATATATATATATATATAACATATAAATATATATATATAATTAATTTAAAGAACAAAATATATTGACAAGACATTCACAAAAATATGATACAAAGTAAAACAACATAGGTAACTACGTCAATAGCAAACAATCTCGAATACTCGTCCAGCACCCCGGCGGTGGGCCGCGTGCCCAAATGCTGCAGGCATTTCCTTCTCTGGATCGCAACACTTAGTCTCTGAAGAGGAAGCTGTTTCCCTGTGGTCCTTTGTTTCTATGATGAGCTTTTTTCACCCAGCTCTATTAGAAACTATTAGAGCACACTTTCGCCCATGACCAAGGGCTCCGACCCTATTGGGATGAAGTTATAGCAAGGGGGAAGGTCTTTCATATTTTGCGATCTTCTTAATCTCCCTGAGGCTGGCAGCTCCACCCCCCCTTCCACTGATGGAGTATGACAAGTGAGGTGTCTGCCAATTGTGGCGGCACATTGTATCCCAGGCAATCTGCTGTCCATACTTCCAAGGTACATGTGTCTCCACCAGGAACGCTTTTGACTTCCTCAGACCTCTGCACTTGGGTTTCCCGTTGAGCTGGGGCAACGGACTTGTGGCGAGGCTTCTCTTATGATGTCATTGAACATACATATATATATTAAATATATATATATATATATATATATATATATATATATATATATAAATAAATATATATATATATATATATATATATATCTTATAATTTGTCGTCGCAGAATAGTAAAACTTACGATCTTGGCTTCAATAGCAACGCTCATCTGCCATATAGGACCAGTGAAAATTTGTGTAAGCAATAATTTCCCAAAATCATTCTGAATCTAACGAAAAAAATATACTTCGTTATGTTTCTTTTTACTAAATTAATTGTAAACTTATTTAAATATATTTAGTTGGGTTAGGCTAAATAAAATGTTCTTGCTATAACAAGGTTAAGGTAAGTTTTCTAAGATTCTTTTGGTGCAAGATATAAATTTTTTACATCAATATTAATGAAAAATATATATCTTTAACGTATAAGAAAATTTTAGAAAAAACTTATTTTTAAATGAGTTCTATCCTAATTGACCAGTTTTACATATTCGGGCACGTACATATATATATATATATATATATATATATATATATAATATTATTATATATATATATATATATATAAATAATCTATATATTATATAATATATATATATATATATATATAATATATATATATATATATATATGTCGTGTGTTAGATTCTTTATCTTTTAACCCCACACCTCTTTGCCCAACACCCGAGCATTCACTTTTCCCTTACAACCCCATCTATAAATATATTGAACAAACCGTGGTGACATCAACACACCTTGCTAAACCTACTTTTTACTGGAATAATTCTTCTCTCGACATACTCTAACCTGAGCCTCACTATCCTTCTGTAGACCCTCTTCACTGCTTTCAGTAACCTGCCTCCTTTTCCATACATTTGCAACATCTCCCCTTTTGCCCCCCTATCCCACCTGTCATACGCCTTACCAACTCCATAAATGCCACAAAAGCGTCTTTAACCCTTATCTACATACTGTTCGCCTATAAGTTTACTGTAACACTTGTCTATACACCCCCTACCTTTCCCTTAAACCTTCCTTTATTCATCTGCAATCCTACTCTCCGTCCTTACCTTAATTCTTTCAATAATTTGCTCAAACCAATACACTTTACCAGGTATACTCAACAGACTTTCCCCCTATAATTTTTGCACACACTCTTATTCCCGCATTTTTGCCTTTATACAAAGTAACTATGTAGCCTTTCTGTAATCCTAATACCTTACCCTCTTTCCATTTATATCAAGAAGTATAAATACAGAGTCCTCAGGTTATTCTTCATTCTTATATAGTTGGTTACGTCTCATCTAGATACATGCTTGCACTGTTTTTTGTCATTGTATTACAAATGGACATAAATGCGCTGGAATAAGTACAGAGAAGAATGACAAAGTGATCCCCATGACAATTCTTTTCCCACGAGGTAAACTGGAGAGCATTGAATCTGCACTCTTAAAGGCATAGAAATTAGGGGAATATGAGTGAAGTGTATAAATGAAAAAAAAAAAAAACAGTAAAATATAATGTGCAAGTAATTAACATGCTTGAAATATCTCACCTAGAAAGAATCGCAGCAATTGGAACAATTGGATCACTTTGGATTAAGAAAAGATGTGGAAAGGCATAGATTTTGTTTGGTAATAAGTTTTGGATGAGTGGAACAAACTCCCTAGAGAGTTATTTGATGCAAATCCTTTGAGTAGCATAAAAATTCGGAGTCATAAGTAAATAAATACGTTACCATTTCATAAAGAAAGATTCCTAATTAATATATGTATAAATATATATATAATAAATAAATCTATATATATAAATATATATATAGTATTATATATTTATATAATATATATATATATATATATATATATAAATATATATATATATAATTAGGCAAGAACTCATTTAAAAATAAACAAAACACAGTGAAATATAATTATTTTCGTTAGGTTCAAATGATTTTGGCGAAATTATTGCACACACAAATTTTTCGCTTGTCCTATATGGCAAGATGAGCGTTGCTATTAAGCCAAGATCGCAAGTTCTGGCCTATTCCGGGCTCGATATATAGCTGCTAGCAATTCACTGACCTCTGAAGAAAGTCAACGATGCTCCTTCAAAACCGACAGATCCGTGGCAAAAAACTTGCCTGCTTTTTTTAGCAATCCTGTTTGCTGTCTCCCACCAAGGAAGGGACAAAGACACATGTTATTAGGGCAATAAAATGCCATTCCCAAGGGATAACATACCTCGTTCCGTCTCCCCCCGTACGGTCGACAAACACCCGCCGGGCAATGTCAACACAGGACAAACCCGACACCTCAAAATCAGAGCCCCAAATTAGCTAAAAAATAGAAGGGGTAATACTATTGGAGCTCTGAGGCTTATAACCAGTGAGGATAACCATCGCTCCCAAGGACGTCAGCATCTGCTCATGCTCTGAAGATAAACATCCACCCATGGCTCCCAGTATCGAACATTGACCTCCCTGACATTGCAAGCAGGAGAAGAACATCTAACCTTTACATGATCCTTTGTGTATAAAGCTGCTTTGTCCATTTCCACAGGGCTCAGCAGGAGGTTTTCAAACGTTTTAAGGCACACAACAACTTTAAAACAAATACTCGATCTAGCACTTGGTGAGTTTCAGAGGAGGTCTGCTGTCTGACTTCATCCAAAATTTTTCCAACCTTGCCTGGCTGGCACGAACATCGTTTTACAGTCTATCGGAAAACCCTCTCCGAGTACCGTGAAACCTTATAAAATTTTTGTGATGACAGAGTTTCCTCTTCTTCAGTATGGTATTTACGTATTCCCTTGGCGTTCCTTTTCATTCTGCTGTAATGACAGACCGATTCAGGAAGTGCCAAGGTGAGAATGAATCATCGGTGCTCTCCATATATCTTACACAACTATTATGATGATGTCTTGGATAAAAATGTCAGGATACGCTGATCGGATGAAAAG
>NC_069449.1:8361045-8376107 GCF_026875155.1 Cherax quadricarinatus
AATCAGTCCATCACCCTTAAAGTTTTGAGGTGGTCAGTCCCTCAGTCTGGAGAAGAGCATTGTTCCATAGTATGAAACAATATGGAGAAGAAGTGACAGGATGGAGCTTTTTATAACGCCAAGAGGTGAGACGTAGGCCACTAGGAGAGGTAAGAACTCAGATGTTGAGAGGTCAGGTCCCTCTCAAATCCAGCCCCTCTCACTAGTGGAAGTTGTTCAATCTGTCAGACACTGCAACACAAGGGTATCTTGGTACAGACCTGCAATCTACTTCGACAACTCAAGTCCGGCCTGCCGGTTTCCCTGAATCCCTTCATAAATGTTACTTTGCTCACACTCCAACAGCACGTCAAGTATTAAAAACCATTTGTCTCCATTCACTCCTATCAAACACGCTCACGCATGCCTGCTGGAAGTCCAAGCCCCTCGCACACAAAACCTCCTTTACCCCCTCCCTCCAACCCTTCCTAGGCCGACCCCTACCCCGCCTTCCTTCCACTACAGACTGATACACTCTTGAAGTCATTCTGTTTCGCTCCATTCTCTCTACATGTCCGAACCACCTCAACAACCCTTCCTCAGCCCTCTGGATAACAGTTTGGTAATCCCGCACCTCCTCCTAACTTCCAAACTACGAATTCTCTGCATTATATTCACACCACACATTGCCCTCAGACATGACATCTCCACTGCCTCCAGCCTTCTCCTCGCTGCAACATTCATCACCCACGCTTCACGCCCATATAAGAGCGTTGGTAAAACTATACTCTCATACATTCCCCTCTTTGCCTCTAAGGACAAAGTTCTTTGTCTCCACAGACTCCTAAGTGCACCACTCACTCTTTTTCCCTCATCAATTCTATGATTCACCTCATCTTTCACAGACCCATCCGCTGACACGTCCACTCCCAAATATCTGAATACGTTCACCTCCTCCATACTCTCTCCCTCCAATCTGATATTCAATCTTTCATCACCTAATCTTTTTGTTATCCTCATAACCTTACTCTTTCCGGTATTCACCTTTAATTTTCTTCTTTTGCACACCCTACCAAATTCATGCACCAATCTCTGCAGCTTCTCTTCAGAATCTCCCAAAAGCACAGTGTCATCAGCAAAGAGCAGCTGTGACAACTCCCACTTTGTGTGTGATTCTTTATCTTTTAACTCCACGCCTCTTGCCAAGACCCTCGCATTTACTTCTCTTACAACCCATCTATAAATTATTAAACAACCACGGTGACATCACACATCCTTGTCTAAGGCCTACTTTTACTGGGAAAAAATTTCCCTCTTTCCAACATACTCTAACTTGAGCCACACTATCCTCGAAAAAACTCTTTCACTGCTTTCAGTTAACCTACCTCCTACCCCATACACTTGCAACATCTGCCCACATTGCCCGCCCTATCCAACCCTTCATTCGCCTTTTTCCAAATCCATAAATGCCACAAAGACCTCATTAAGCCTTATCTAAATACTGATTCCTTATATGTTTCACTGTAAACACCTGGTCCACAACACCCCTGCCATTCCTAAAGCCTCTATGTTCATCTGCTATCCTATTCTCCTTCTTACTCTTAATTCATACAATATATCTCTACCATACACTTTACCAGTACACTCAACAACTTATCCGTCTATAATTTTTTTGCCACTCTCTTTTATTCCCCTTTGCCTTTATACAAAGGAAATATGCATGCTCTCTGCCAATCACTAGGTAACCTTACCCTCTTCCATCATTTATTAAATAATTGCACCAACCAATCTTCCAAACCTTCTCCCCACCTGCTTTTAACATTACTATCTTTATCCCATCAATCCCCCCGGCTGCCTTACCCCCTTTCATTTTACCTACTACTTCCTCACAAACTATCCCCCCCCCCCACACCACAACTGGGGCTCTTCTACACTTCCTACAAGATGTTAATCCACCTGATGCCCTATACACGATAAATCACAGCTTCCCTATTCTTCCCTCAACATTTAACAGATTACCTCAAAATATTCCCTCCATCTCCCAATCCTGCTATCTCTCCATTTAATAACTCTCTCCTCCTATTTTTTACTGACAAATTCCATTGTTCTCTAGGCTTCTTAACTAGTTAATCTCACTCACTTCTCCAAAACTTTTACATTATTTCAAAAAAACAAAATTTGTTTGATAACGATCTCACCCACTCTCTCATTTAGGCTCTCTTTTTAACATTGCTTAATACCACTCCCCTCTAACCTCTCTCTTTTTCTCCATATACACTTCCCTCCTTGCATCACTTCAACTTTGTAAAAACATCTCATATGCTAACTTTTTTCTCTCCCTTACTAACTCTCTTTACATCTCATTCCACCAATCGCTCCTCTTGTACCCTCTCCTCACCTACTACTTTCCTGATAAACCACAAACTTCTGCTGAACACTCTAACACTACATTTTAAACCTACCCCATAACCTCTTCGACCGCCATTGGCCTATGCTCTCATTAGCCCATCTATCCTCCAATACTGCTTATATCTTTCCCTAACTGCCGTCCTCTTTTAGTTTATAAACCTTCACCTCTCTCTTCACTGAAGCATCTATTCCTCCTTGTATCCATCCTAACCTTTACTCTCAGTAGTAGCTACAACTAGAAAGTGATCTGATATATCTGTGAGCCCCTCTAAAAACATGTACACCTGAAGTCTACTCAAGCCTGTCCTTTTATCTACCAATACATAATTCCAAGCAAACGTACTGTCAGTTTCCCCTACATCCATATCGTTATACCTTATTATCCTCTTTTTTTCTTAAAATATGTATTACCTTAACTAAACCGCCTTTCTATGACAAAGTCAATCAAAGGGCTCCCATTATCATTTGACGAGGCCTAGCACCGCCAAACTTACCTACCACAACCCTCTCAAAAGTTTCCTCCTACATAAGCATTCAGTCCCCTACCACAATTACTTCTCTCACATGGTTCAAAAGGCTCCTAAACATTCACTTAACACTCCCATATATATATATATAATATATAATAATATATAGTTATATATATATATATAAATATATAATATATATAATATATATAAAAATATATATATATATATAGTATATATATATATACATATATATATATAATGTCGTGCAGAATATGTAAAAACTTACGATCTTTCTTGGCTTCAATAGCATCGCTCATCTTGCCATATAGGAACAAGTGAAAATTTTGTAGCAAATAATTTCCGGCCACAACATTCTGAATCTAACGAAAAAAATATATCTTCGTTATGTTTCTTTATTACTAAATATTGTAATACTTATAAAAATATTATTTAGTTGGGTTAGGCTAAAATAAAATTTCTTGCTCTAACAAAGGGGGGGGTGGGGAAGGTTAGGTAAGTTTTCTAAGATTCTTTTAGGTGCAAGATTATAAAAAAAAAATTTTTTATTTTTTTACATCAATATCAATGAAAAATATAATTATCTTTAAACGTATAAGAGAAAAATTTTAGAAAAACATATTTTAGATGAAGTTCTTGCTAATTGACCAGTTTTTACAAATTCGGCACGACATATATAAATATAAAATATAAATATATTAGTATATAAATATATATATATAAATATATTATATATATATATTATAAATATAAAATATATATATATATATAAATATATAAATAAAAATATATATATATATATGTCGTGTGTTATGAATCTTTAATCTTTAACCCCACACCTCTTGCCAACACCCGAGTTTTCACTTTTTTTAAAAACCCCATCTAAAATATATTGAAAAACCCGGTGACACACACACCCTTTTGCAAAAACCCTATTTTTTACGGGGAAATAACTTCTCTCGTACATACCAAACCCTAGCCTCACACCTCGAAAACCTTTTCCCCTGCTTTCGAAACCGCCTCCTATTCCATACATTTGCAAATCTGCCATTGCCCCCCCCACCTTGTCAAACCCTTTTTTCCAACTCCATAAACCCCCAAAAAAAGCGTCTTTAAAACCCTTATCAAAAATTTCTGTTCGCCTATATATTTCACTGTAAACATTTGGGTCTATACACCCCCCCCTTTCTAAACCCTTCTTATTCATCGCATCCACTCACCGTCTTATTTTTAAATTCTTTCAATAATTATCTACCATACACTTTACCAGTATACTAAAAAAGACTTTTTCCCCTAAATTTTTGCACACCTTTTTCCCATTTCCCTTATACAAAGAAACTAGAAGCTTTTGGGTAACCCCTAGATATTTTACCCTCTTCCATTTATACAAAAAGTTAAAAACAGGAGCCCTCGGGTTTTTCTAAATTTCTATTAAGTTGGTTACGTCCATCGTCACCCCTTGCACTGTTTTGTCATTGTATTACAGAATGGACATAAATGCGCGGGAAAAAGTACAGGAAGAATGACAAAGTTGATCCCATGTATCAATTTTTTCCCAAAGGGGGGAAAAAAGCATTGAATCTGCACTCTTGAAGGCATAAAATTTAGGGGGAAATGAGTGAAGTGTAAAAAAAAAAAAAAAACCCGGAAAAATTAATGTGAAGTAATTAACATGCTAGAAATATCAACCTAAAAAAAGGAACGCCAATTAAAACAAGTTGGATCACTTTGGATTAAAAAAAGAGGGGAAAAGCATAGATTTTTTTTGGTAATGATTTTTGGATGATGGAAAAAATCCCTAAGAGTTATTGATGCTAAAACCTTTGAGTAGCATTAAAAATCGGATCTAAGTAAATAAATACGTGTACCATTCATAATAAAAGTTCGTGTGACTTGGCCCTGCCTATCAGGGCCAATAGCCTTTTTCAGCCTTCCTTCTCTCTTTTTTTTTGTTTTTGGTCGTTGATAGTTTTGGAACCCTTTAAAATAATTATAATAACCTTCCCCTTTTGATGCATTTTTTGCAGTTTATTGTTAAGCAAGTTCATATTCTATATTTTTTTTTACCAACCCCAAAAAGTCGTCTATGCCCCAACGTGCGCGCCTCGTCACTAATAAATGGACAGATATGGACGAGGGTGAAATGAATTTTACCGAGTGATGATGTCCCCGGCCCTCTGCTTGTACTTCATCATCCTCATCATTTTTCTTCAAACAATCCATTAGGAGGAACCCCCATCCAGGCTTACTTCAGGATTCTAACTGTGGACCACTACAACCAAGGCCCTTTAGAAAACCCAGGGCCTTTGTACGCCTCAGTTAACTTCAAACGACCTACCACGTCTCCCCCCTGTGGCTCTTTTCCACCCCCCATTTTTCCTCTTTTTTTAACAATAAACCATGTCTTAATTCATCCGGGTTTTAGTAGTTTACACACGTGACAAACCGGGGGTTCCCTATTATGTCATCCCTGAAAAATACATATTTTATTTTATTATTTTTGCTATTTTTATTTTTATTTTTTTATTATTTTATTATTTTTATTATATTATTATTATTATTATTTTATTATTTTTATTATTAAATTTTAAAAATTCTGGCATTTATTATATCGTATTTTGATTATAAATATGATTTTTTTATATACATGGTTTTTTTTTCCCCGAGGGGGGCGGGACCCCCTCCCCTTCCCCTGAGATAATGGCAACTTCCCGGGTTTGAAAGGGAATATAAAAACGTTGGTTAATGCATATTTGAATCAGTTAGTTTTTGCTTCGTAAGTTTATGAGAAGTCAAACTCCCGTCTTTAAAAATTTCTGTGCCAGTGAAACCTAACTTTAGGTTTTTATTGTCGGGGTTTCCAGCCTTTGATGGGGAAAAAATATCAATGATCGACATTTTTTTATTTGTTGATTCCGTGTTGGAGATTATGGATTTTTTGATTACCGGGTTGTGGAGATTATGTGTTTGTTGTTTACTAGTTTTTTAGATTTGTGATTGTTGTATTACTAGTGTTGGGGAGATTATGTAGTTTATTTTAGTTTGGGAGATTATGTTTGTTTATTACCATGTCGGGAGATTATGTGATTGTTGTTTTACCATTTTGGGGAGTTTATGTGTTTGGGTTTATTACTATGTTTGAAGATTTTGATTGTTGATTACTGGTTTTGTGGAGATTATGTGATGTTGTATTATCAGTTTTGGGAGATTAGTTTTTGTTAATTACCATGTCGTGGAGTTATGTATTGGATTCCGGGTTTGGGGATTATGCATTTTTGATTGCCATGTTTGGAATTATGTATTGTTGAAGAACACTGTTGGGTTGATAAATAACAGGGAATTTTTTTCACCGGCTGGGCTTTCATCCAATGAAGAGAAAGTCGAAATAGGAGTTTGGGGGCGGGGGACTGACGACCTCAACCCCCCATTTCCCCTTTCCTGAAATTGGACTAAAGAAGCCCAGCTTGGGCAAACATTTCCAGAAAAAAGATTCCCAAATGTTGCACAAGTGTTTCATTTTGTACTCGGGGGTTTATCTCTCACTTTAATTTTTTTAGCAGAGTAGACATGAAAAATTTACATTGATTTTAAAAAAAGTTTTTTAAAATTTTTCCCTCGTGAAAGTGATACCTTCAACTTTTTTTTTTGTTTCCAACTGCTTTTCTCTTTCACCTTTTATTCCATTTCTTTACTATTTCTATTTTGGGGAAGTAGTGGAGTCACACTGAGCGTGATACTTTGCCGGGTTTTTAAAGCTGGGGAAGTTGCAGCTTTTTGTAAAAAAGAGAAAGAACGGGGTCGCTCAGGATTTATCAAAAATTTCAATGTGTTATGTTAGAAAAAAACAACAGAAAGAAAGAGGCAAAAAGAGCATAAAAGACAGGAAGATACGACGCAGGTATGCAAGAGCGCAGAGGGGGATCCCCAAGGAAAAAAAATGTTTAAAGGTTTACTAAACCGAGGAAACAAGAAAATAATTTTAGAGATGAAGCATAGAAATTTGAATTGGTTAGAAACTTGATGAAGGGATTCTGGAAGTCAAGCTGGGGAGCTGGCTTTTAAAAGGGCCAAAAAATCCCCCCATACACTACGAATCAGGGTTTTTAAAAAGCGCTACCTTGTAATGACTATGTTTCCTGGCCTGCAAGAAGTTTTTTTGTTCACAGATACTTACTTCCCTTTATATTATTTTGCTTGCCTGTTAAGTATTTTAAAAGTTACCACCTTTAAAAAACTAAAATTAAGTTTTTTAAAAATTCTATTTTCAGATAAAGAAGCGAAGTTGGGAAATATAGATTTTTATCTAATCAAAATTTGCCAATTTTTTTCTTCCCTACAGGTTATTTATTATTGGGTCCAGAGTGAGACATTGATTTTACTTTTATTCACTCATTTACTTCATGTGGGGATCGTTCTCTTCATCACTAATGAATCAGAGATTTTATCGGAGAGAAAAAAATTTTTTTCTGAGGTTGAATGAAGAACCGAGGATTTATACCCTCCCGTTCATAATTTTTTTTCTTTAAAGAAAGTATAAAGTCTAATGTAAAAGGGAGAAACCTCAAAACCTGCTAAACAAAATGGGAATAAAAAACGATTCATAATAAAAGTTTTACTTTTGGGGAAAAAAGGACAAAAAAAAAATTATGCCTACAAATTATTAAAATCAAAAAAAGCGCTAAACCACAAGGGGTATACAGCGCTGTTGTCCACAAAGAAAACCTAAACTGTCGACAGTTTTTTCGGTTTTTTCAAACCATTCTCACACGGTCAAACTGCTGATCAAATCATTGAACTACTTTAATTCTCAGCCAAGGGAATTAAACACTTTTTTCATTTGTTGGGTGCATCAGCCACTTGAAAAATGGTTGTAGCCAGGTAAGCAGCAGCGTGCATGATCACCCGAGCAACGATAGAGTATGTCGGGCCCTTCATGATTTTTTAAGGGCCAGCAACACTTTATATAATTTTTATAACGAGGGGGAAAATCGTTTTGGGAAATCGTTTTGAAATGCAGAAAAAAGCATAAGCCCCAATGTCTGTTTTTTTGGGATGACTTTCTCCCAAGACATTCATCGTCACTGTTCTTGCCGGGTGAACAAAAGGGGGGTCGCTTTTTAAGCCATCTTGGGATTAACTGCCATCTTTTTTGCTGTGGTGACAGAAACTTTGCATTTTCGATTACAGAACCTACTCGGATCACTGCAAATACCCAAAAAACCTGCACGACTTCCTTTTTTTGTCGTCACAAAGCGTTGATGAAAAACGTGAACGAGAAAACATTAGAAGACAGAACACCGCCCGAGAGTTGACGTGCAAAATCCCATAAACTCGGTGCGTCTAACAATCCCCACACCAGTATTACCCGGGAAGATAGAAATAGGGGGCAAAGCACAAAGAGAGGAAAAAAGCGTAACAAATGAATGAAGAAAAGAGTTGCAAACACACACACACCCCCAACACTAATTTCACTGTTCATACCATATCGTAAATGGAAATAGCAAGAACAATATCAAAATCCCCAATGATCTGAGAAGGGAAGGGAAAGGTTGTTTCCTTACAGAAGGTTTGACTCAAAAATCTGAAAGTGAAAAAAATGGTCCATTTTAAACTGGGGGCAAGGAAAAAATAACATCTGTCCCGTAGTCTCTCTTCACCTATATGTTGTTATTTTCAGCGTGCCGTTTCCGCTTGAATCATTATTCCTGTGAATTTGTGCAGTCCCGCCCGCAGTACTTTTCTGATTGGGGGGAAAATCTCCTAAGGGCCTGGTGTGACGACGAGACTGCTGTTCCATGTGGTTGGCGCCATCTGGGGGAGATTCCCCAAATGTTACGACAGTCAGTCCTTTTTTTGACCTACATGATGAACAAGGCGAGGAGAGGAAGGGGACTAAAGGTGTTAGTTAAATTGAAAGAAATTCGAAAAATTTTTTAATGCCAAAAAAAAAACAAAAACCCTTTTCTAATTTAGGGCCCCTGCTCAGACAAGAAGGAATTCACCCATGACAACAAAAAATGGTGAGAAGAAAATTTCAAAACGCTTTTGTGTTTAAAGACCAATAATCAGTCAAAGGGAGACAACCAGATAAAATTTTTTATAATGAGCCAAAAACCCTGCCAAAGTATGCCAAAAATTTTGACATAAAACCCAAACCCCTTAGATTTGAGGGAAAACCATTTACAACAGCCCATGCACCAGCCCCACCCAGTCTCGGGAACTCTGGTCATTAAAAAATGCAAAAAAACTCCCACAGGGCTCTAATAGTTTTTTGGAAAAGGAGGGTAGACACGGTGAGATTCCACATCACAAAAACAATGGTATGCCCCACTTCATTGGTGGCAGAAAAACAATAGCTAAGAATGAGATCAATAGCTTTGTCCCACAAACAAAAAAATTTTTGAAAGTTTTAAGAAGCAGGGTTTCAAACCATCCCGGGCAACTGGTTCACAGCAGTCGTCCTGCCTCCGCACTACTGGCACTATCAATGAACTTGGATGCATAGAAAAACAGAATTTCAGATGTAGTATACAAAAATTTTGCAAAAGTCTTTTACGAAACGTCAGGTTTAAAACACACAAAATGTGTGCTAAAGGAAACTGGCAAAGTGGCAGATTGATCTTCAAAACTCTAATTAATCGAATAGAGGTTAAAGCGAAAGCTGCAATTAGTGAAGAGCTATGTTCCACATGAACACACAGACTCCCCTCCCCTATCCTGTTTCCTCTTCCTTATATTAAGACATAGAGATGTAAACCAAGGACTGTAGTCATCCTTTGCAGACGACACAAGGATCATGCACAAGTGGTGTCATCATAGAGGAAACTGCAAATATCGAAGGTATAAACCAAGTTTTTCCAATAGTCAACGGATAACATATGATGTACAAATGAAGACATTCCAACTACTACTACTCCTTATGGAAAACTGGAGGAAATATAAACTAGGACTGGAGTATACTACAAACCTATTCACACAATAGAGTGAAAAGTTGATGTGAAAGAGCCTGGAGTCGCTTAATCTGAGAATGTTTCACCAGTCAAGGGATCACAAATAATGCCACTAACACATCTGCGAGTAAAATGCGAGAGAGGAAAAAAGTAATGAGAAACATTCAATGCAAAGAATCTCCAAGCCAAAAATGATCCTTTGTAAATCACTTTGTTTCTAATGCTGGAATCCTGCTGTACATTAACTCAAATCGGGGCAGATGAAATCGTGCAGACCAAGAGAATGTAGAGAGAATCTTACTGCACATAAAGTTCCATCTGGGAATCGCTTGGAAGCACTTGACTTGTACCCACTGGAGCAAGGGAAGAGAGATACATCATAATCTACCCCTGGAAAATTCTAGAGGGACTAGTCCTTAATCTACACACAAATCAGTCACTTGCATGATGCACTGGCCCCAATTGAAAATGAAGGGGCACCATTAGTACACTATGGTAAAACACAGTAAAGTGTTCGAGGTCCAAACTGTTCAACAGACTCCACCAGCCTAAGGGTAAATACCAATAACCCCTGTTGTCTTCAGAGGCAGCTGGACAGATACCTAAAGCCAGTGTCCGGATGATCCGGCTGTAGGTTCATACGCTGGACTATGTGCGGCTTATCAGGAAGAGTCTTGTTAATCAGGCCCTGAGCCACACGGAGGCCTGGTCATGGACGCGGGCGCCGGGCATTGATTACCCGAATACCTCCAGGTAAGGGCCATAAGCGGGTCAGTAATGATGTAAAGTACTTCTGTTACACATTCACAGTCAATCATTTTGGAAATTAATGTTCCAACTTCTTTCAGTAAATGGTACACTTTGACATAGACACAGTCTTATTAAAATCCTTCAGAGGGACCAAGGATACCAGTATCCTTCAGAGGGACCAAGGATACCAGTATCCTTCAGAGGGACCAAGGATACCAGTATCCTAAACTACACCAGCACAGTCAGCTGAAGCTAAATTACTTGTGTATTTTTATAAAGGATTTAGAGAACACACAGAGGCTCCAGGCACAAAGAAGCATTAAGTATATTTAACACCACGATAACTAAATAAAGTTAAACACTTTATTAGACATTCTCCATTTATTTCACTGATAGAAGTTTGATTAATAAAACTGATGTTTAACAGTCGCCGTCCGGTTGAATCCTCCCTTATACACAACTTTCCGTGTATGAATCTTAGTCATGGCTTCGTCTCTTTGATGCCCTCCTCTCCTCTAATTGTAAAATGCTCCAAACTTCATAACACATTCGTGACCTAACCTGTTTCCTTTCCTCCTTTTTCGCCTTCTCCCACTTTCCCTTTTCCCTCTTTTTTTTCTCCTTTGGGTTGTCTGTCCTTTCCTTTACTGTACTGCCTGAGGTATTTGTTCCTTTCATTTATATGTTTTCCTCCCTCTCGGTGTTCTGCTCTTACCCTATGTGGGCACCACTCCCATGCAGTGCTCCTCTAGTAATTGACTGGCCCTCCTACTCTTTACCACCCCCCACTACTACTTCCTTCCCACCTCCACTACTACCACTACTACTACTGCTACCACCCTCTCTCCTTTATATAACCGTCCTGCTCTCCTTTTCGTTTGTGTCTTCGTAAATGGTCCAAGTCATACCGAAAGTCGTCGTTAGCTACCTCTCTATCTACTGTGCCCGGTTATTTGTAAACAGTTCACGGCATGTGCATTTTTGTTATTTATTATGTGTGTGTGTGTGTGTGTGTGTGTGTGATTGTGTGTAGTGAGTGTGTGTGTGTGTATCGTAGGTGAGGAGTGAGTGCGTGTATACATTTGTTTACATACTAAAATACAGAAACAGGAAAGGATTAATGCAAGTTGAATAAATGATGTGAATGTTTGATACAGATGATTGGTGTGTTTTGCTTTATTCGAGCGTCCCTGAATGTGTGATGTGTGTGTATAATGTGTTTGTAAGAAATACAGAATTGAGTTAAAGGGAAGAGGTGCACTGTGATCCTTTGCGTAACACGAAAATAACGATCAATAACAAACCAAAATAACTGGCTGCGTGCCGGCGGTGCCAGGCAATGGCTCAACTGGCGTTGAAACTCACTGTGCCTTTGGTCATAGAAGATGTAAACGGTGCTCCGACTTTGTCACAAAGACGGCTCACGGTACCCGTGTCATAGGGCTGAAAACGGTAAACCACTTGACATGAAATCTCAACCATGCCCATGCCAAAGGGCTATAAGCGGTATACCACTTACCAGCTTCCTGAACACTCCTTCAGGAGTTACTGCCGGACAAACCACTTGGAGAAGACACGGCCAGTTCCCGTCTGGCCGGGTCTTCTCCGCCAGGTGTCCTTCCTGTCAGTGTACTTGGTGATATTAGTGCCAATATGGATCGAAAACGTCAACATAGCTTATTTATCTCCTATATTTGTGTTATTTGTGAATTGTTCCAGTCACGGAATGTTTGCCCTTTTTTTTCTTTATCTTCAACTCTTCTAACATATACCAACGAGAGGAAGATCATAGTCCTCCCTACTATGTAGGAAAGTTATTGTGTATGAAAGAGGAAGTATTATGAGAAACAAGGAAGCACTGTATGAAAGATCAAAGTATTGTGTATGAAAGATGAAGTATTGTGTATGAAAAAAGAGGAAGTATTGTGATATGAAAGAGGAAGTGATTGTGTGATGAAAGATCAGTATTGTGGTATTAAAGATCAGTATTTGTATGAAAGATCAAGTATTGTGAATGAAAAGATCAAGTATTGTGTATGAAAGAGGAAGTAATTGATGTATTGAAAAGATCAAGTATTGTGTATGAAAGACAAGTATTGTTGTATGAAAGATCAAGTATTGTGTATGAAAGATCAAGTATGTGTATGAAAGAAATCAGTATAGTGTATGAAAGATCAAGTATTGTGTATGAAAGAGCAAGTATTGTGTATGAAAGAGCAAGTATTGTGTATGAAAGATCAAGTATTTTGTATGAAAGATCAAGTATTGTGTAAGACAAGATCAAGTTTGTGTATGAAAGATCAAGTATTGGTGTATGACAGATCAAGTATTGTGTAGAAAGATCAAGTTTTTGTGTCCAGTATAGCTACTGAATTCCTCATACTTATACTTGTGAAGTATATTGAGATCGTATCATCCTGTGTATATATTTTAGGCTCCCCTTTTCAGTAGGCTCAGTGACTAGCGTGTTTGACGTCACGTGATGCCCTCGTGAGCGCTGCACTGCCGCCTCTCTCTCATACCCGTTAGACCTACCAAACAGCAACAGGCATGCTGGGTCTCCCTCTTCACACTCTGTGCTAAAATATGTGTTAAACATCCAACACCGTGTTTAACTCAACCATCAAATCTCCACGACCCTCACAACCATTGGTGCCAGCGGTTGTGGCGTATAATTTTTTAATTACCGTCGATGTAGGAGAATTCGTCGACCAGCATGACGACATGTTTTGCACCAGCAGCCGACCTCATAGCGCAGCTACCCGAGCAAGCATCCACCAGCCTGTTTGCTTCCTGCTCTACCGACAGGTCCCTTGTGTCTTCTCTCTTATTTGCATTACTTCTAAGGGTTGACCCGGGTTTTCAAATTAAGCCAAGCCACCAAGCCAGTCTGTGGGGCGAGTCCAACCCTACACCATCCCCCCTTACCTGCTAGCCCAGCTTTCCACCCTGCTGTGCTCATCACTACAAATTCTCAAGCCAGTCCTGTGTGACGGGTAAGCCAGCCAAGCCAGCCAGCCAAACTAACCCACTACTCGAGCAAGCCATGTGAGTTTCCACCTTCACCGTCGCTTTGTGCTTCCAGTTCAAGCTGTTTCTGTGTGCTTTAACCACCTGTGGTGTCGTGGTATTTTGTGTTTATAAGGCAACCGGCCATAGAATACTTATCATGGCCTTGTTTGCGGTGTCCCCAGAGTTGGCATAACGCCGCTTAAACCCATCCTGGAGGCCTAGTCACAACACCGGTTTTATTCACCGCGCTGCCTCACTCCATCTTCCCTACACCCACCTCTTATTTTTTTGTACCCGATATAAAGCGGGTCCTAGTCACTTTATTTTGGAAACATAGGGGTCAAGAAGCAGATTTGTTCCTTCGACACCTGTGCCCTATTGTAAAAATGCCGTACTGAGTCATCTAGTCGTCGATTTAAAGTGCAAATTCAACGTGCGTGAAGTAGTGGAGTCCCGTGCCAGCTACAACCAACCTTCCCCCCACCTCCCAAACATTTCATTCTCCACCAACGCCCCTAGAGTGATAATTTTTTATGAATTTGCGGTGTTGAGACAATTTTTTTTCTTTCCAGTAATTTCTAGTGACTTTTCAGTGCTCTTGATTAGCTTTCATTATTTTGTTTCCGTATATTTTTTTTCTTCTTCAGTTTTCATTAAATTCTTTTTGCAATATTATTTTTTTTTTTTCGTGTTTAAATTTTCGTTTTTTTATTTTTGTCTGTTGTGTTTGTGTTAATTTTTTTAAATCTTGTAAATTTTTTAACTTCTTTTTTTTTTTTTAAAGAAATCTTTTTTTGCTTTTAGTGTTGCTTAAGCTGCATTAAGAGTTAAAGTGTTCAACACTTCATTCCTTGATAATTTTTTTTTTGTTTTTGTAAAAATGCATTTTTTTTGTGTTGGGAATTTTTTTTTTTTTTTTCAGTATTGTTAATTTCTGATTATTGTTGAAATAAATTTTTTTTTAAAAATTTTTTTTCCCAAAAAAATTTTTTTATTTTTTAACTTTTTGATTTTTTTTTTTTTTAATAGACAGTTTTTTCCCGGGAATTTTTTTGATTTAGTTTTATTTTCTGTTTTTCATTATTTTAAATTTTTCATTTTAAAGTTTGATAACCCCCAGGGTTTTATAAAAATTTTTTTTTGCTTTTTGTTTTAAAAATAAAGAAATTGAACAGTCCCCCAGACCTACCCTTTTGGTAAAAACATTTGCCCCCAAATTTTTTTTCTCCGTTGTTTTGGTTTTTAAAGGCTGCTGTAAATTAATTTTTTCCCCAAGATCCTTTAAATTTTTTATTTCTACCACGGGCGGCATAGTAATTTCACCCTTTTTTTTCCACAATTGAAACAAATATTTCCTTTTCCCAGGCCAAATCAGATTTTTTGTGTGCCCCGAATGTCCCGCATTTTTAATTTAGTTTTTCTAAAGGAGCCTTTCAGAAAAAATTAAATGAAAGGTTAAAGAAATTTTTTTATT
>NC_069449.1:8384107-8386607 GCF_026875155.1 Cherax quadricarinatus
TCCCAAAAAGCCAAGGGGGCCAACTTTGAAGAAATAAAACGGAGGAGAAAAAAAATGATTGAAGGCATCATGAAAACAATAGGGGAGGGCAATTTTGACCAGGTGACAAATTTTCAGAGAAAATTTGGGGGGTTTGCGAGTGGAAGGATACGGCCTTTGTCAGAGTAACTTTCAAGGAAGAATCAGTTCGAACCAGGATTTGCAAGAGAAAGCAAGACTGAGGGACAAAGAGGGGTACCAGAGAGTATACCTCGACCCCGAAGAAACACAAGAAGAAAGGACTACACTGAAAGAGAGGGTACAGAGCGCAAGAGGGGGAACGAGAAAACAATGAAAATGAGCAGGACCAGACACCGGAGGAAGGGCAAACACACCCACAGAATCTCCCACCAAAAGACTCCACCCCCGACATTCCAACCACAACTGAGCAACCTATACTACAACCCACTCAAATGGTGCCTCTGCCACCAATCCCATATCACAAACCTCACCCAACAGCTGTCCCTTAGGGCATTCTGACCCCACCCCCCCTCAACACAAAAACCCACCTACACCACAGCCCATATAGGCCCCCACCAAGGCTCTCGCTCCCCCAACCCCAATATTTCTTGCATGACCACAATGATAGAAAAGAAACTAAAGGTTTGGTACACAAACGCGGATGGAATAATGAATAAAATGAGGAGTGGAATGAAAGAATCAGTGAAAAATCCCTGACATCATAGCAGTCACAGAAAACAAAAAATCGCTGAGACAAAACAGACACAATCTTCCCAACAGGATATCAGATCCTGAGGAAAGATAGGTGTTTGAGGGGGAGGAGGGGTTGCACTGCTCATAAAACACCCATGGGGATTTGAGGAAATGGAAGGCATGGACATGATTGGAGGGAAAAAGACTACATTGTAGGTACAATTCAGTCCGGAGAACATAAAGTAGTCATTGGAGTGATGTATAACCCACCACAGAACTGCAGGAGGCCAAGAAAGGAGTACGAAGAAAACAACAGGGTGATGGTGGACACACTGGCTGAGGTGGCAAGAAGAGCTCACTCGAGCAGAGCAAAGTTACTGGTTTAAAGGGCGATTTCAACCACAGGGAGATCGACTGGGAAAACCTGGAGCCACATGGGGGGTCCGAAACATGGAGAGCCAAGATGATGGATGTGGTACTTGAAAACCTCATGCATCAACATGTCAGGGACACAACCAGAGAGAGAGGGGAGGATGAGCCAGCAAGATGGATCTTGTGTTCACCCTGAGCAGTTCAGGCATTGAGGACATCACTTATGAGAGGCCCTTGGAGCTAGCGACATGTGGTTCTGAGTTTTGACTATATAGTAGAGTTACAAGTGGAGAAGGTAACAGGAACTGAAGGGGACAGGCCAAACTATAAAAGGGGGGACTACACAGGTATGAGAAACTTCCTGCAGGAGGTTCAGTGGGACAGAGAAATGGGAGGAAAATCAGTAAAAGAGATGATGGAATATGTGGCAACAAAGTGCAAGGAGGCAGAGGAAAGTTTTGTTCCCCAAAGGGAAACGGGAAAAAATAGGAAGACCAAAACGAGTCCCCTTTGGTTTACCCCAAGGTGTAGGGAGGCAAAAACTAAGTGCAACAAGAGATGGAAAAGGTACAGGAGGCATAGGACCCCGGAAAAACAAGGAGATTAGTAGAAGAGCCAGAAACGAGTATGCACAGATAAGGAGGGAGGGCCCCGCGGGCAGTATGAAAACGACATAGATCGAAAGTCAAATCTGACCCGAAATGCTGTATAGCCACATTAGGAGGAAGACAAAAAGTCAAGGACCAGGTGATAAGGCTGAGGAAAAGAAGGTGGAAGAACCCACAAGAAACGATCAAAAGGTATCTGAGGAGCTCAACACGAGATTTAAGGAAGTATTTACAGTAGAGAAGGAAAAGGGCTCTGGGGGGACAGACCAGATGGGGACACCAGCAAGGAATACACCAACAAGTGTTGGACGACATACATACAGATGAGGAGGAGGTGAAGAAACTGCTAAGGGACATCGATACCTCAAAGGCAATGGGACCAGACAACATCTCCCCGTGGGTCCTTAGAGAGGGAGCAATATGTTGTTTCATGCCACTTACCACAATCTTCAACACATCCCTGGAAACTGGGCAAAATACCTGAGGTATGGAAGACGGCAAATGTAGTTCCCATTTTTAAAAAAGGAGACAGAAAAGAGGCAATAAACTATAGACCTGTGTCATTGACGTGTTATAGTATGCAAAATTATGGAGAGATTATCAAGAGGAGAGTGGTGGAGCACCTGGAACGGAACAGGAGTAGTAAATGCCAACAGCACGGATTCATGGAAGGCAAATCCCGTGTCACAAACCTTCTGGAGTTTTATGATAAAATAACAGAAGTAAGACAAGAGAGAGAGGGGGGGGTTGATTGCATCTTCTTGGACTGCAAGAAGGCCTTTGACACAGTTCCTCACAAGAGATTAGTGCAGAAGCTAGAGCATCAG
>NC_069449.1:8391607-8464817 GCF_026875155.1 Cherax quadricarinatus
CACCATAGTGAACACCTTGGTTGTTTACGCACCATAGTGAACACCAGTGTTGTTTACGCACCATAGTGAACACGAGTGTTCTTTACGCACCATAGTGAACACGAGTGTTGTTTACGCACCTTAGTGAACACCAGCGTTGTTTGCTCACCATAGTGAACACCTTGGTTGTTTGCACACCATAGTGAACACCTTGGTTGTTTACGCACCATAGTGAACACCAGTGTTGTTTACGCACCATAGTGAACACCAGTGTTGTTTACGCACCATAGTGAACACCTTGGTTGTTTACGCACCATAGTGAACACCAGTGTTGTTTACGCACCATAGTGAACACCTTGGTTGTTTACGCACCATAGTGAACACCAGTGTTGTTTACGCACCATAGTGAACACCAGTGTTGTTTACGCACCATAGTGAACACCTGGGTTGTTTACGCACCATAGTGAACACCAGTGTTGTTTACGCACCATAGTGAACACCAGCGTTGTTTGCTCACCATAGTGAACACCTTGGTTGTTTACGCATCATAGTGAACACCAGTGTTGTTTACGCACCATAGTGAACACGAGTGTTGTTTACGCACCATAGTGAACACGAGTGCTGTTTACGCACCATAGTGAACACTAGCGTTGTTTGCTCACCATAGTGAACACCTTGGTTGTTTACGCACCATAGTGAACACCAGTGTTGTTTACGCACCATAGTGAACACGAGTGTTGTTTACGCACCATAGTGAACACCAGTGTTGTTTACGCACCATAGTGAACACCTTTGTTGTTTACGCACCATAGTGAACACCAGTGTTGTTTACGCACCATAGTGAACACCAGTGTTGTTTACGCACCATAGTGAACACGAGTGTTGTCTACTCACTAATGTTGTTCTTGCAAAACTTTTTTTTGATTAGCCAATTGTCGTATTACGACGGTATAAAATTTATTCATTAATTTATATTAAGAGGTGAAGGCACAAGGTGAACTATAAGTGAAGGTGTAAGACTAACTACATGTGAAAACGTAAGATGTACTACAGGTGAAGATGCGCTCAAAAATGACCTCATTAACAACAGAAGTTCGTGGGGCGACAGAATATGTTTCTGCCAGGTCACCATATACTTCTCAGTTTGTTGAATAAGGTACCAATGTTTCCCTTCTTGTACTTGCTGCCTTATACTCTTGCAGGTCACAATGTTCATTGTGTTCTGTGTTACATATCATACTCTTGCAGGTCTCACTGTTCTTTGTGTTCTGGGTTACAAATCATACTCTTGCAGGTCACACTGTTATTTGTGTTCTGGGTTACATATCATACTCTTGCAGGTCTCACTGTTCTTTGTGTTCTGGGTTACAAATCATACTCTTGCAGGTCACACTGTTATTTGTGTTCTGGGTTACATATCATACTCTTGCAGGTCTCACTGTTCTTTGTGTTCTGGGTTACAAATCATACTCTTGCAGGTCACACTGTTATTTGTGCTCTGGGTTACAAATCATACTCTTGCAGGTCACACTGTTCTTTGTGTTCTGGGTTACATATCATAGTCTTGCAGGTCACACTGTTATTTGTGTTCTGGGTTACATATCATACTCTTGCAAGTCACACTGTTCTTTGTGTTCTGGGTTACAAATCATACTCTTGCAGGTCACACTGTTATTTGTGTTCTGGGTTGCATATCATACTCTTGCAGGTCACACTGTTATTTGTGTTCTGGGTTACATACCATGCTCTTGCAGGTCACACTGTTCTTTGTGTTCTGGGTTACATATCATACTCTTGCAGGTCACACTGTTCTTTGTGTTCTGGGTTACATATCATACTCTTGCAGGTCACACTGTTATTTGTGTTCTGGGTTACATATCATACTCTTGCAGGTCACACTGTTCTTTGTGTTCTGGGTTACATATCATACTCTTGCAGGTCACACTGTTTTTTGTGTTCTGGGTTACATATCATACTCTTGCAGGTCACACTGTTCTTTGTGTTCTGGGTTACATATCATACTCTTGCAGGTCACACTGTTCTTTGTGTTCTGGGTTACATATACTCTTGCAGGTCACACTGTTCTTTGTGTTCTGGGTTACATATCATACTCTTGCAGGTCACACTGTTCTTTGTGTTCTGGGTTACATATCATACTCTTGCAGGTCACACTGTTCTTTGTGTTCTGGGTTACATATCATACTCTTGCAGGTCACACTGTTCTTTGTGTTCTGGGTTACATATCATACTCTTGCAGGTCACACTGTTATTTGTGTTCTGGGTTACATATCATACTCTTGCAGGTCACACTGTTCTTTGTGTTCTGGGTTACATATCATACTCTTGCAGGTCACACTGTTCTTTGTGTTCTGGGTTACATATCATACTCTTGCAGGTCACACTGTTCTTTGTGTTCTGGGTTACATATCATACTCTTGCAGGTCACACTGTTCTTTGTGTTCTGGGTTACATATCATACTCTTGCAGTCACACTGTTCTTTGTGTTCTGGGTTACATATCATACTCTTGCAGGTCACACTGTTATTTGTGTTCTGGGTTACATATCATACTCTTGCAGGTCACACTGTTCTTTGTGTTTGGGTTACATATCATACTCTTGCGGGTCACACTGTTCTTTGTGTTCTGGGTTACATATCATACTCTTGCAGGTCACACTGTTCTTTTGTTCTGGGTTACATATCATACTCTTGCAGGTACACTGTTCTTTGTGTTCTGGGTTACATATCATACTCTTGCAGGTCACACTGTTCTTTGTGTCTCTGGGTTACATATCATACTCTTGCAGGTCACACTGTTATTTGTGTTCTGGGTTACATATCATACTCTGCAGGTCACACTGTTATTTGTGTTCTGGGTTACATATCATACTCTTGCAGGTCTCACTGTTCTTTTGTGTTCTGGGTTACATATATACTCTTGCAGGTCACACTGTTATTTGTGTTCTGGGTTTACATATCATACTCTTGCAGGTCTCACTGTTCTTTGTGTTTGGGTTTACAAATCATACTCTTGCAGGTCACACTGTTATTTGTGCTTCTGGGTTAAATCATACTCTTGAGGTCACTGTTCTTTTTTGTTCTGGGTTACAAAATCATAGTTTTTGCAGGTCACACTGTTATTTGTGTTCTGGGTTACAAATCTTACTCTTGCAAGGGTCACACTGTTCTTTGTGTTCTGGGTTACAAATCATACTCTTGCAGGTCACACTGTTATTTGTGTTCTGGGTTGCATATCATACTCTTGCAGGTCACACTGTTATTTGTGTTCTGGGTTACATACCATGCTCTTGCAGGTCACACTGTTTTTGTGTTCTGGGTTGCATATCATACTCTTGCAGGTCACACTGTTTTTGTGTTCTGGGTTACATATCATGCTCTTGCAGGTCACACTGTTATTTGTGTTCTGGGTTACATATCATACTCTTGCAGGTCACACTGTTCTTTGTGTTCTGGGTTACATATCATACTCTTGCAGGTCACACTGTTCTTTGTGTTCTGGGTTACATATCATACTCTTGCAGGTCACACTGTTCTTTGTGTTCTGGGTTACATATCATACTCTTGCAGGTCACACTGTTCTTTGTGTTCTGGGTTACATATCATACTCTTGCAGGTCACACTGTTCTTTGTGTTCTGGGTTACATATCATACTCTTGCAGGTCACACTGTTATTTGTGTTCTGGGTTACATATCATACTCTTGCAGGTCACACTGTTCTTTGTGTTCTGGGTTACATATCATACTCTTGCAGGTCACACTGTTCTTTGTGTTCTGGGTTACATATCATACTCTTGCAGGTCACACTGTTCTTTGTGTTTTCTGGGTTACATATCATACTCTTGCAGGTCACACTGTTCTTTGTGTTCTGGGTTACATATCATACTCTTGCAGGTCACACTTGTTATTTGTGTTCTGGGTTACATATCATACTCTTGCAGGTCACACTGTTCTTTGTGTTCTGGGTTACATATCATACTCTTGCAGGTCACACTGTTCTTTGTGTTCTGGGTTACATATCATACTCTTGCAGGTCACACTGTTCTTTGTGTTTGGGTTACATATCATACTCTTGCAGGTCACACTGTTCTTTGTGTTCTGGGTTACATATCATACTCTTGCAGGTCACACTGTTCTTTGTGTTCTGGGTTACATATCATACTCTTGCAGGTCACACTGTTTTTGTGTTCTGGGTTACATATCATACTCTTGCAGGTCACACTGTTCTTTTGCTCTGGGTTACATATCTTACTCTTGCAGGTCACACTGTTCTTTGTGTTCTGGGTTACATATCATACTCTTGCAGGTCACACTGTTCTTTGTTGTTCTGGGTTACATATCATACTCTTGCAGGTCACACTGTTCTTTGTGTTCTGGGTTACATATCATACTCTTGCAGGTCACACTGTTCTTTGTGTTCTGGGTTACATATCATACTCTTGCAGGTCACACTGTTATTTGTGTTCTGGGTTACATATCATACTCTTGCAGGTCACACTGTTCTTTGTGTTCTGGGTTACATATCTCAAGCTTCTGTCTATATTGTTGAACGAGTTGGATCAATTCTCTTTATGTTATTGAAAACAATATCAACATTCATCTCCTCACCTGAGATATGTGCTGCTAGATCTGAACTTGTTCAGAATAATTAGAACCTTGTTCCAAACTTCATTTAAGATTACAATCTCCTTTTACTGGCTTAGTAACGTATCTTATTTAATTGATGTAAACACTAAGATAATTCAAATCAATATACACATTGCTAGGGGAAAATATTTAAATACTCGCACCGGATTTTCTAGAAGAATTTCACATTACAATGCCAAATTGTTGAAAATTAATTTTCGAAATTTTCTTGTTTGAAAATTAAAATAAAACATTTAGTAAAAATTAGTACATAGAAATGCCATACAACTCAAGAGGGGGACGTTGAAAGTTGTGAACCACAAACACAGCATCTCCTCACAGAGGAACTTAACTTTTCAAGAGTAACCACCCCACTGAGCACATTCCATATATGATATTATAACATAAATGTTTTAATATCATGATATACAGACTGATGTAATTACAAGGGAGGACACACAGAAATCTGCGCCTCATAATTACACTCGCCTTGGAAGGTTCGACTGTAGTCCAGCCAGACAACAACAAGTCCTCAACCAGCTACACCACAATGGAGTGGCCACTTACTGAGAAATCCAGACTTCTACTTATGCTACAGCATAGTGTACGTACTTAATTGAATTATTTTCCGATATAAAAATTTTGTAAGCATATTTCTGTACGTTTTTTCTAATACTTAGGTGAGTGTTTTGCATGTGTTTCTCTGTACGAACAATAATACTGCTACAAACTGACAAAACTTTATTTTCCTTATGTTTTCTAAATGTCAAAGACGAAAATATTTAAATATACACACACAAAAAATAATCATTGATATATACACTAACTCATGAGTACATAGCTTCATTAAGTTATCAAGTTATATTAATAAAGTTTTCTTTAAAGTGTAACTTAGTCGTTATATAAGTTTTGTTGAATTTAATGTGTCAGTATAAAGACTGACGCACATATCCAGCTCCTTTCCTCAGTTCAACCTGTTCTATTCTGCTCATATTTTGTCTCTTCTACCACTCCATCAACCACAGTTCCAACACACGGTTTACCTCCCATAATCAACACACACAATTATTCTACTATAATTATTACAAATTTTAATGTTTATATTCCGATATCAAGAAACTACAAACTTTATCACTGTTAATATTTGTATATCTTCCCTTCTTGTACAAACTTTATCACTGTTAATCTTCCCTTCTTGTACAAACTTTATCACTGTTAATGTTTGTATATCTTCCCTTCTTGTACAAACTTTATCACTGTTAATGTTTGTGTATCTTCCCTTCTTGTACAAACTTTATCACTGTTAATGTTTGTATATCTTCCCTTCTTGTACAAACTTTATCATTGTTAATGTTTGTATATCTTCCCTTCTTGTACAAACTTTATCACTGTTAATGTTTGTATATCTTCCCTTCTTGTACAAACTTTATCACTGTTAATGTTTTGTATATCTTCCTTCTTGTACAAACTTTATCACTGTTAATATTTGTATATCTTCCCTTCTTGTACAAACTTTATCACTGTTAATGTTTGTATATCTTCCCTTCTTGTACAAACTTTATCATTGTTAATGTTTGTATATCTTCCCTTCTTGTACAAACTTTATCACTGTTAATGTTTGTGTATCTTCCCTTCTGTACAAACTTTATCATGTTAATGTTTGTGTATCTTCCCTTCTTGTACAAACTTTATCACTGTTAATGTTTGTATATCTTACCTTCTTGTACAAACTTTATCACTGTTAATGTTTGTATATCTTCCCTTCTTGTACAAACTTTATCACTGTTAATGTTGTATATCTTCCCTTCTTGTACAAACTTTTCACTGTTAATGTTTGTGTATCTTCCCTTCTTGTACAAACTTTATTCACTGTTAATGTTGTGTGTATCTTCCCTTCTTGTACAAACTTTATCACTGTTAATGTTTGTATATCTTCCCTTCTTGTACAAACTTTATCACTGTTAATGTTTGTGTATCTTCCCTTCTTGTACAAACTTTATCACTGTTAATGTTTGTATATCTTCCCTTCTTGTACAAACTTTATCACTGTTAATGTTTGTATATCTTCCCTTCTTGTACAAACTTTATCACTGTTAATGTTTGTGTATCTTCCCTTCTTGTACAAACTTTATCACTGTTAATGTTTGTATATCTTCCCTTCTTGTACAAACTTTTATCACTGTTAATGTTTGTATATCTTCCCTTCTTGTACAAACTTTATCACTGTTAATGTTTGTATATCTTCCCTTCTTGTACAAACACACTCAACAAACACTTCAACAATTCTTGTACTTTATTTCACCTGCTTTATACGTTCCATTAATCCATACTAAGTTTCTTTTATTAACCTGCTGACTGCTTCATTCACTTCCTTCATACTAAGTTTCCCACTATTAACCTGCTGACTGCTTCATTCACTTCCCTTTATACTAAGTTTCCCACTATTAACCTGCTGACTGCTTCATTCACTTCCTTCATTTCTAAGTTTCCCACTATTAACCTGCTGACTGCCTTCATTCACTTCCTTCATACTAAGTTTCCCACTATTAACCTGCTGATGCTTCATTCAAATTCCTTCATACTAAGTTTCCCACTATTAACCTGCTGACTGCTTCATTCACTTCCTTATACTCACTTATTTTAAATTGACTTCCTTCTTACGCTGTTTTATTTTATTTACTTTATATTCACTTTCCTCATTATTCTCCTCGTTCATTCTCACTAATTTCGTATTTATTTCCTTAAAACTTACGTCCTTCAAATTCACTTACTGCAAACTTCCTTCATCAGTATTTCTTTCATTTCCAATTTTTTCATATTCACTTCATTCATACTTCCTCCATTCTTGCTGCGTTAATATTCATTTCCTATATTTTCCATTCTTACTTCCTTCAGAACTCCTGTAAACTTCAGTCATCACTATCACAGCTTCGCTGGCAGCGTCGCTGCTACTGATACACACATATATGCACATGTATACATATTATTATTTTATTTTATTATCACACTGGCCGATTCCCACCAACGCAGGGTGACCCGAAAAAGAAAAACTCTCACCATCATTCACTCCATCACTGTCTTGCCAGAAGGGTGCTTTACACTACAGTTTTTAAACTGCAACATTAACACCCCTCCTTCAGAGTGCAGGCACTGTACTTCCCATCTCCAGGACTCAAGTCCGGCCTGCCGGTTTCCCTGAACCCCTTCATAAATGTTACTTTGCTCACACTCCAACAGCACGTCAAGTATTAAAAACCATTTGTCTCCATTCACTCCTATCAAACACGCTCACGCATGCCTGCTGGAAGTTTCCCAAACCCCTCGCACACAAAAACCCCCTTTACCCCCTCCCTCCAACCTTTCCTAGGCCGACCCCTACCCCGCCTTCCTTCCACTACAGACTGATACACTCTTGAAGTTATTCTGTTTCGCTCCATTCTCTCACATGTCCCAAAACCCCCTCAACAACCCTTCCTCAGCCCTCTGGACAACAGTTTGGTAATCCCGCACCTCCTCCTAACTTCCAAACTACGAATTCTCTGCATTATAAATTTACACCACACATTGCTCTCAGACATGACATCTCCACTGCCTCCAGCCTTCTCCTCGCTGCAACATTCATCACCCATGCTTCACACCCATATAAGAGCGTTGGTAAAATTATACTCTCTTACAATTCCCCTCTTTGCTCCCAAAGGGCAAAGTTCTTTGTCTCCACAGACTCCTAAGTGCACCACTCACCCTTTTCCCTCATCAATTTCTATGATTCACCTCATCTTTCATAGACCCATCTGCTGACACGTCCACTCCCAAATATCTGAATACTTCACCTCCTCCATACTCTCTCCTCCAATCTGATATCCAATCTTTCATCACCTAATCTTTTTGTTATCCTCATAACCTTACTCTTTCCTGTATTCACTTTCAATTTTCTTCTTTTGCACACCCTACCAAATTCATCCACAATCTCTGCAACTTCTCTTCAGAATTCCCAAGAGCCAGTGTCATCAGCAAAGAGCAACTGTGACAACTCCCACTTTATGTGTGATTCTTATCTTTTACTCCACGCCTCTTGCCAAGACCCTCGCATTTACTTCTTTACAACCCATCTATAAATATATTAAACAACCACGGTGACATCACACATCCTTGTCTAAGGCCTAGTTTTTACTGGGAAATAATTTCCCTCTTTCCTACATACTCTAACTTGAGCCTCACTATCCTCGTAAAAACTCTTCACTGCTTTCAGTAACCTACCTCCTACAACCATACACCTGCAACATCTGCCACATTGCCCCCTATCCACCCTGTCATACGCATTTTCCAAATCCATAAATGCCACAAAGACCTCTTTTAGCCTTATCTAAATACTGTTCACTAATATGTTTAACTGTAAACACCTGGTCCTACACACCCCCTACCTTTCCTAAAGCCTCCTTGTTCATCTGCTTATCCTATTCTCCGTCTTACTCTTAATTCTTTCTATAATAACTCTAGCATACACTTTGCCAGGTATACTCAACAGACTTATCCCCCTATAATTTTTGCACTCTCTTTTATCCCCTTTGCCTTTATACAAAGGAACTATGCATGCTCTCTGCCAATCCCTAGGTACCTTACCCTCTTCCATACATTTATTAAAAAATTTGGGCACCAACCACTCCAAAACTATATCCCCACCTGCTTTTAACATTTCTATCTATATCCCATCAATCCCGGCTGCCTTACCCCCTTTCATTTTACCTACTGCCTCACGAACTTCCCCACACTCACAACTGGCTCTTCCTCACTCCTACAAGATGTTATTCCTCCTTGCCCTATACACGAAATCACAGCTTCCCTATCTTCATCAACATTTAACAATTCCTCAAAATATTTCCCCCCATCTTCCCAATACCTCTAACTCTCCATTTAATAACTCTCCCTCTCCTATTTTTAAGTGACAATCCATTTGTTTCTCTAGGCTTTCTTAACTTGTTAATCTCACTCCAAAACTTTTTCTTATTTTCAACAAAATTTGTTGATAACATCTCACCCACTCTCTCATTTGCACATGCACAATCATGCATATGAATACATATGTTCAAGTATGCATTCGTACAAATACAAAAAATGTTTCACACATACACACACAATACATACACACAATACATAAACACAATACATACACACAATACATACACACAGTACTTACACCACTGTGATGGTCACCAAGTCTAAGAATATTCTTGTTTGTACCTTGTCGTTGTTTTCATCTTACTCAAGCGAGATAATTCTATAACACTTATATCTGATTCCCTTTTACGATTATGTAATGAATAAGATTATATATAATAATTGGTTATTTATAAATAATAACTGTAATCACGTTTATTTTTATCTCCTTCATTAATTTTGATACAATAGTTTGTAAAGTGAGTCATTCTTTATTTTTATCTTGCAAATGCGGTCTTATGTGCCAAGTCTTTGACATATTTACTTGGGACAGTTTTTTTGTGACGGAACTGTGTTGATGCCACAATTTATACAGAACGGAAAGTTCTTCATGTTTGTCTGGAAGGTCTTGATGAAGTGTAAAGTAAGTCAGGCTACATGGGTAGCTGGTTTTTAAAAACTGTTTTCAAAAACAGTCTAGAATTACCCTGGGAAGTCGAAAACTCAATATTTCATGTGAAGCATAACAGAAATTTTTTTGTGAAATTTAAAACCCACTCTGTGATTACATGTTCGTCATGAAGACTTCAAAATTTAGCCTAAAAAGGAAAAAAAAGTTTCTAATGATTGTTTCAAAAATTTTATTAGTGTTGATGGTGGACCTTTTATCAACTTTTCATGTTGATGAACGACAAAATATATAGTGTGTCTTAAGCTTTAGCCTTTTAGTCTTTGTTGCAGCAGACAATGTTTTCTCTGATTTTTAACAATACTCTAACTACTAACTGTTTCTGTCAAAAAAGTAACAGTTAACATACCTGTACATGTCGTGTTCTTGGTTATGTTTAACACTTTTTCCAACTACTCAGACCAACTAGAATGTATCACTAATACTTGCACAAGGGATGAACATGGGGAATATATAATAGCTAAATTCAAATCCAAATACCTACAAAAACCTCTCACAGTGATAAACTTCTACAGAGTTCCACAGTCAAACATTAGCCGTTTTAGTGACAACCTAGGAAGTATGATAACTGATGCATGCATGAACAAAGATCACTTACTACTCTCAGGTGACTTCAATATAAATCTCCTACAAGACCAGGACCCACACGTTACTGAATTCACAAACACTGTGAGTAACTGCATGTTGCTACCAACAGTAACAAAACCTACAAGAGTTATAGAAACTAGTGTTTCCCTACTTGACCACATCTGGACCAACACCATATCCCCCTTAAGATCAGGCATAATCACAGATAATACCACAGATCACTACCCTACCTTCCTCATAACAAACCTTGGTAAATTACCCCTAGACACCACTAAAGTCACTTTCAGACTTCACAATGAGGCAACTATCAATAACTTCACAGCAGCAGTGACAAACATTGACTGGCACACTGAGCTAGAAATCTACACAGATATTGACGAATGTATTAATAATTTTCTTAAAAAGACCCAATACCTCTATAACAAGCACTGCTCTAAAAAAACTAAACATATGACTTCAAAGAGACTGAACAGTCCCTGGCTAACACCAAGTATCCTCAAATCCATAAATACAAAGCACCTATACGAAAAACAGTACAGAATGGGTCACATAACCAGAGACCAAACAAAACGTTATTCGTCAATCCTAAACAGCCTGATAAGAAGGGCTAAAAAATTGTATTATGAGAACAGATTATCCAACTTACGAGGTGACATAAAAAAGACCTGGAAAACCCTATCAGAAATACTAGGAACAAAAAAGATAACACGAAATAGCGAAATTGAATTAACAAAACCAGATGAACCCCAACTCCCACCAACAGAAACAGCAAACCGACTCAATGATTTCTTCTCCACTATAGGAAAAAAGCTTTCCAATAAAATCCCAAGCTCAGATACCCCACCCAATGACTACCTCACTGGCAACTACCCGAACACACTGTTTCTAGCTCCGAGTAACCCAACTGAAGTCTCACTTATTATCAACAAACTAAAAAAACAAGACAAGAGATTTAAATACCTTACCACCCTTTATATACAAAAAAGTGTCACAGGTGCTATCACCAATCATTGCAACACTCTTTAACAAATCCATTGAATCCTGTGGAAAATTGCATTTATCTGTATGTATAATTATGTACATAACAATAAATGAAAAGATAATTATTAGTTATCAGTTAGACAAGTATGAATTTGGGGCACCTAGGTCGTAAAAATGTCCCCCTTCGATACCTACCACTGTCATATCCACAAGTTACTCTGGACCTATTAATTAAATGAAGTATACATACACCAGGAATGCTGGTAAATATATAAATTTGTGGACTGTATATTAAAATTAAAAAATGAGTATATATAAACACAATTACGTAACAGAAGGAGAATATCTTAAAAACTCACCAATTTGACTGGAGATTAAGGTGTATCATACTCAGAAAACCTCACTCTAACTAAATCTATGAAAATAATGCTGGCCAGAATTACACACAAATCTAGAGAGCTTATCTGAGGTTCCTGGAGCTGTCTTGTCCAGTCGTCTGATATCTCAAGTTATGCAGGAATGCACATCCACCAATTTCGCCTCCTATTTGAGAGGTGTCAACACAATTTTAACCTCTAGAGCACGAAAAATTCTTCCCATTACACCAACGTTTGTACAAAAATTCAAAACCAAGATGGCGAGTCTCCTGCGCATGCACAGAGCCTCTCTGTCGGCTCCATTCTCTTCTTTTAAAAATACACTTTTAATCAAGTTTATTTACACAGCATAATATTGGGAAATTATTTTCCACAAATCCTCTACCTTTCCTACAGTTCTCAAAGTAGCAAGGGTCACCCCTATCCATAAAGGAGGAGATCACACAGACTGAATAACTATAGGTCAATATCCAACTTACACCCTCTCTCTAAAATCTTTGAAAAATTAATCCATAAGAGTATCTGTTCCTACCTCATCTCCCACAACATACTCAACCCCTGTAAATTTGGGTTCAAGCCTAATAAAAACACTAATGATGCTATTATCCACATGCTAGAACATATTTATACAGCAATAGAGAAAAAAGAAGTCCCACTGGGGATCTTCATTGACTTAAGTAAAGCTTTCGATACAGTCGACCACGACTTGCTCCACATAAAATTGTCGCACTATGGTATAAGAGGGCTCTCCCTCAACTATCTAAAGTCATACCTCAGCAACAGAAGCCAATATGTGTACACAAATGGGGCAAACTCTTCCGCACAGCCAATTACAGTTGGTGTCCCACAGGGAAGTGTCCTAGACCATCTTCTCTTTCTCATATACATAAATGACCTACCAAATGCATCGCAGCTACTCAAACCCACACTATTTACAGATGACACTACATACGTCTACTCTCACTCGAGCCCAGTCATGCTAGCCAATACTGTAAATACCGAATTACAGAAAATATCAACCTGGATGAGGACCAACAAACTTACTCTAAACTTTGGGACAAAACCACTACATTCAGTTTGGTAACAGAGCTGCAGATGTGTCTCTTAACATAATGATAAAGGATCACCTATCACAAAACTCACAGGGGGAAAATTCCTAGGAATCCACTTTGATAATAGACTCAAATTTCAAACACATATACAACAAATTTCCAAGACTGTAGGCATACTATCGAAGATACGGTACTATTTCCACAGTCAGCCCTCCTGGGCCCCATATCACTCACTTATTTACCCCTATCTCACCTATGGAATTTGTGCATGGGGCTCAACAACAATAACGCATCTCAGACCACTGATCACCCAACAAAAGGCTGCAGTCAGAATGATAACAAAAATTTCCCCCCTACAGACAGCACACTCCAAACCCAATATTCAAAACTCTAAACCTACTCACAATACAAAACATCCATACTTTACTGCACCTACTACATACATAGAACACTTAACTCTGACATAAACCCTCCCCTCAAACATCTCCTTGCCAACCTCAACCGAACACATGACCATAACACAAGGCACAGATCACTCTTTGATGTTCCTCGAGTCCATCTCAAATTATGCAAAAACTCAATGCACGTAAAAGGCCCTAAAATCTGTAATTCATCGCCTGTGAATATAAAAGAAACACTGTCTGCTTATAAATTCAAGTCTCTTCTCAAAAATCACTTATTCACCCACAACTAAATAAATACTGAATAATTGTATCTCATAAATTGTATCTCATATATGTCTCATTATAGTATCTCATAATTGTCAACCTGTGACCCAATTAAACTTTGTTACTATTTAACTTCATTACCTACAGAATACTCCCTTTTACTGATTCACAGCAACACATAAAGCCATATGCCTTCTTTGTAATGCTCATTGTGCTTTTTTAGTTATCTTTTTTTACAATAATTTTTCCACTGAATACTTTATTGCTTGTTAATCTTAATTTTAATTTTTAAACCTGCCAAATGTTGTTCAAGTGGGTTTTTGGGATGCTGCATTTACTTATTCCTTTGTATTTCTCTGTATCACGTTTAAATAAAAAATAAATAAATAAATAAATAAATAAATAAATAATAAATAAATGGCTTTCCATATGTTTTAAAAACTGTCCAAGTATTTTTTGTAAATGTTAAATTTAAAAACTAAATAAATTTTTATGGCATATGTTTTCCTGAACTTTTAAAAAAAGTAAGAAAAAAATTTAAAAATATGCGTTTAAAGTCTTTATTAAAATTTTTTTTTATAATAATACATTATAAGGAATGTATCACAAAAATTTTGACTTTTTTTGCGTTTAAGAGCAAAAACTTAAGTATTTTTAGAAGACGTTTAGTCTAATTCAAAAACGCAAAAATTTTGTTATGCTGTAAAAAAACTTATAATGCTGTTAAGTTGGGGGTTTTCATAATTTCTGACAAAAAAAAAAGAGCAACGAAAAAGATGAAAAACCAAACTGACAAGAAGGTGCATGGGCAGGTTTTTATCACTGACCAAACACTCACACTACTCACAAAAAGGTGTCATGGTCAGGGTTTTATCCGACCCCAAACACTCACCAGCTGACCACAAGAAGGGGGCATGGTCGGTTGTATCACTGACCATCACTCCACTGCCCACAAGAAGGGGTCATGGTCAGCTGCATCACGACCACATCAAGCGACTCACAAGAAGGTGCAGGGCATTGTATCACTGACCACCTCACAGCTGACTCACAAGAAGTGTCATGGCGTTGTATCACTGACATAACTCACACTGCCTACAAAAAGGCGGGCATGGTCAGGTTTTACACGACCACACCACCTGCCTCACAAGAAGGGGTCTGGTCAGGTTGATCACTGACCACACTCAAGCTGACTCACAAGAAGGTGTCAGGCAGGGTGTATCATGACCATCACCACAGCTGCCTCACAAAAAGGTGCAGGGCAGGTTGTATCCTTTACCACACTCACAAAGCTGCCCACAAGAAGGGTCATGGGCAGGGGGTATCACGACCATCACTCACAGCTGCCTCACAGAAGGTTCATGGGCAGGGTTTTACACTGACCACATCACAGCGCCTCACAAAAGTGTCATGGTCAGTTTTTATCACTGACCAACACTCACAGCGCCTCACAAGAAAGGGGTCAGGCAGGCTGTATCCTGACCACACTCACACTGACTCACAAGAAGGTGTCATGGTCAGGTTGTATCACTGACCATCACTCACAGCTGCCTCACAAGAAGGTGTCATGGTCAGGTTGTATCACTGACCATCACTCACAGCTGCCTCACAAGAAGGTGTCATGGTCAGGTTGTATCACTGACCATCACTCACAGCTGCCTCACAAAAGGGGTCAGGGCGGTTGTATCACTCCCCCCCCCCACACTCAAGCTGCCTCACAAGAAGGTGTCATGGTCAGGTTGTATCACTGACCATCACTCACAGCTGCCTCACAAGAAGGTGTCATGGTCAGGCTGTATCACTGACCATCACTCACAGCTGCCTCACAAGAAGGTGTCATGGTCAGGTTGTATCACTGACCATCACTCAACCTACCACAAGAAGGTGTCATGGGCAGGCTGAACACTGACCTCACTCACAGCGCCTCACAAGAACGTGTCAGGCAGGCTGTTACGACCAACACTCACACTGACTCACAAGAAGGTGCATGGGCGGTTTTTACACTGACCATCACTCACAGCTGACTCACAAGAAGGTGTCATGGTCAGGTTGTATCACTGACCATCACTCACAGCTGCCTCACAAGAAGGTGTCATGGTCAGGTTGTATCACTGAAAATCATCACAGCTGCTCACAAAAGGGTCAGGGCGTTGTATCACTGACCCTCACTCACAGCCCCCAAGAAGGGGTCATGGGCAGGTTGTATCACTGAAATAAATCACACTGACTCCAAGAAGGTGTCATGGTCAGGTTGTATCACTGACCATCACTCCACTGCCTCACAAAAGGGTCATGGTCATTTTATCACTGCCACACTCACAGCTGCCTCACAAGAAAGGTTCATGTAAGGTTGATCACTGACCATCACTCACAGCGACTCACAAGAAGGGGTCATGGTCAGGTGTATCACGACCCTCCTCACAGCTGCCTTTTCAAGAAGGGGTCATGGTCAGTTTTTCACGACCATACTCACAGCTGCCTCACAAAAGTTCATGGTCAGTTGTATCACTGCCACACTCACAGCGCCTCACAAGAAGGCGTCATGGTCAGGTTTTATCACTGACCATCATCACACTGCCTCACAAGAAGGGTCATGGTCAGGGTTTTACACTACCAACACTCACAGCTGCCCACAAAAGTGTCTGGTCGGTTGTATCACTGACCACACCACATGCCTCACAAGAAGGTGTCAGGTCAGGTTGTACACGAAAAAACACTCACACGACTCACAAGAAGGGGTCATGGTCAGTTGTATCACGACCATCACTCACAGCTGCCTCACAAAAAGTGTCTGGGCAGGGGTTTTATCACTGACCATCACTCACAGCTGCCTCACAAAAGGGGGTTTATGGTTAGGTTGTACACGACCATCACCACACTGATCACAAAAGGGTTTTTGCCTCCCCCACCCTCCCCTCATGGGCAGGTTGTATCACTGACCCACCACAGCTGCCTCACAAAAGGGTCATGGCAGGTTGTATCACTGACCCTCACCACAGCTGCCTCCAAAAGGTCATGGCAGGTTGTACCCCTGACCATCCTCACAGCTGCCTCACAAGAAGGTGTCATGGTCAGGTTGTATCACTGACCATCACTCACAGCTGCCTCACAAGAAGGTGTCATGGTCAGGTTGTATCACTGACCATCACTCACAGCTGCCTCACAAGAAGGTGTCATGGTCAGGTTGTATCACTGACCATCACTCACAGCTGCCTCACAAGAAGGTGTCATGGCAGGGTTTAACTGACCATCACTCACAGCCTCACAAAAGGTTCATGGTCAGGTGTATCACAGACCATCACCACACTGACCACAAGAATTTTTCATGGTCAGGTTTTAACACTGACCATCACTCCAGCCCTCACAAGAAGGGTCATGGTCGGGGGTTTATCACGACCATCCCACAGCTGCTCCCAAGAAGGGTCAGGTCGGGTTTTATCACTGACCATCACTCCAGCTGCCCACAAGAAGGGGTCATGGTCAGGGTTATCACGACCATCATCACACCCTCACAAGAAAGGGGTCAGGTCCGGTTGTATCACTGACCACACTCACAGCTGCCCCCACAAGAAGGGGTTTATGGCAGGTTGTATCACTGACCATCACTCACACGCCTCACAAGAAGGTGTCTGGCAGGGTTTTTCACTGACCAAACACTCACAAACTCCTCACAAGAAGGTGTCTGGTCAGGGTTTTTTTTTACTACCATCACCACAGCTCCTCACAAGAAGGGTCATGGTCAGGTTTTACACGACCATCACCCGCTTGCCTCACAAGAAGGTGTCATGGTCAGGTTGTATCACTGACCATCACTCACAGCTGACTCACAAGAAGGTGTCATGGTCAGGTTGTATCACTGACCATCACTCACAGCTGCCTCACAAGAAGGTGTCATGGTCAGGTTGTATCACTGACCATCACTCACAGCTGCCTCACAAGAAGGTGTCATGGTCAGGTTGATCACGACCATCACCACAGCTGCCTCACAAGAAGGGGGTCGGTCAGGGATCACTGACCATCACTCACAGCCCTCACAAGAAGGTGTCCCGGTCAGGTTTTCATGACCATCACCACACTGCCTCACAAGAAGGTGTCATGTCAGTTTATCATGACCTCACTCACAGCTGCCCACAAGAAAGGGGTCATGGCCGTTGTATCACTGACCATCACCCAGCGCCCCACAAGAAGGTGTCATGGTCAGGTTGTATCACTGACCATCACTCACAGCTGCCTCACAAGAAGGTGTCATGGTCAGGTTGTATCACTGACCATCACTCACAGCTGCCTCACAAGAAGGTGTCATGGTCGGTTGTATCACTGACCATCATCAAGCTGCCTCACAAGAAGGTTCATGGTCGGTTTTATACTGACCATCACTCACAGCTGCCTCACAAGAATGTCTGGGCAGGTTTTATCACTGACCATCACCACACTGCCTCACAAAAGGGGTTTTGGTCAGTTGTATCATGACCATCACTCCAGCTGCCTCACAAGAAGGTGTCGGTCAGGTTTTTTCACTGACCATCACTCACAGCGCCTCACAAAAGGGGTCTGGGCAGGTTTTTACACTGACCACACTCAAACAAGCTGCCCACACGCAGGTGTCATGGTCAGGTTGTATCACTGACCATCACTCACAGCTGCATCACAAGAAGGTGTCATGGTCAGGCTGCATCACTGACCATCACTCACAGCTGACTCACAAGAAGGTGTCATGGTCAGGCTGCATCACTGACCATCACTCACAGCTGCCTCACAAGAAGGGGCATGGTCATTTTATCCTGACCATCACTCACAGCTGCCCACAAAGGGGTCATGGAGTTTTATCACACCATCACTCACAGCTGCCTCACAAAAGGTTATGGTCAGGGGCATCACTGCCATCACTCCAGCTACCCAAGAAGGTGTCATGGTCCTTGATCACACCATCACTCACAGCTGCCCCAAGAAGGGCATTCAGGTTGTATCACTGAACATCACTCCAGCTGCCTCACAAGAAGTGTCATGGGCAGTTTTATCCTGACCATCACTCACAGCTGCATCACAAGAAGGGGTCTGGTCGGGTGCATCACGACCACACTCACAGGCTCACAAGAAGGGGTCAGTCGGTTGTATCACTGACCAACACTCACAGCGCCTCACAAGCAGTGTCATGGTCAGGTTGTATACTGCCATCACTCACAGCGCATCACAAGAAGGTTCATGGGCAGCTGCAACCCCGACCTCACTCACAACTGACTCACAAGAAAGGGGCATGGGCACGTTGTATGACTGACCTCACCAAAGGGTGCCCCAAAAAAGGTGTCATGGGCCGTTGTATCACGACCCACTCACAACTGCCTCACAAAAGGGGTCAGGTCAGGCTGCACAGACCATCACTCACACTGCCTCACAAGAAGGTGTCATGTCAGGCGCATCACTGACCATCACTCACGCTCCCCCAAGAAGGGGTCATGGGCATTTTTAAACACTGACCATCACTCCACGCCTCACAAGAAGGGGTTTATGGGCAGGCTGCATCACGACCATCACCACACTGCCTCACAAAAAGGTGCATGGTCGGGTTGTATCACTGACCATCACTCCAGCTTTCCTCACAAGAAAGGCGTCTGGTCAGGTTGTATCACTGACCACATCACAGCTGCCTCACAAAAGGTGTCATGGTCGGCTGCATCACTACCACACTCACAGCTGCCTCCAAGAAGGGGTCATGATCAGGTTGTTCATGACCATCACTCACAGCTGACTCACAAGAAAGGGGCATGGTCATTTTATCACTGACCATCACTACACTGCCTCACAAGAAGGTGTCATGACAGGGTTTTATCACTGACCCTCACTCACAGCTGACTCAAAGAAGGGGCATGGCATGTATCACTGCCATCACCACAGCTGCCTCACAAGAAGGTGTCATGGTCAGGTTGTATCACTGACCATCACTCACAGCTGACTCACAAGAAGGTGTCATGGTCAGGTTGTATCACTGACCATCACTCACAGCTGCCTCCAAAGGCGTCATAGTCAGGTTTATCCTGACCACACTCACAGCTCTCACAAAAGGTGTCATGGTCAGGGTGCATCCTGACCAAACTCCAGCTGCCTCACAAGAAGGCGTAATGGGCAGGGTTTTATCACTGACCCTTTTCCCCACAGCTCCTCACAAGAAGGTGTCATGGTCAGGTTGTATCACTGACCATCACTCACAGCTGCCTCACAAGAAGGCGTCATGGTCAGGTTGTATCATTGACCATCACTCACAGCTGCCTCACAAGAAGGTGTCATGGCGGGTTTTACACGACCATCACTCATAGCTGACTCACAAAAAGGTGCATGGTCAGGTTGATACTGACCACACTCAAACTGCCCCACAAGAAGGGGTCAGGGCAGGGTCATCACTGACCATCACCACAGCGACCACAAAAGGGTTCATGGTCAGGGTGATCACTGACCATCACTCACACTACCAAAGAAGGTTCATGGGGCAGGCTGCATCACTGACCATCACTCACAGCTGACTCACAAGAAGGTGTCATGGTCAGGCTGCATCACTGACCATCACTCACAGCTGCCTCACAAGAAGGTGTCATGGTCAGGCTGCATCACTGACCATAACTCACAGCTGCCTCACAAGAAGGCGTCATGGTCAGGTTGTATCACTGACCATCACTCACAGCTCCCACAAGAAGGTGTCCTGGGCAGGTTGTATCACTGACCATCATCACACTGCCTCACAAGAAGGGGGTCATGGGCGGGGTAAAAACGACCATCCCCTCAAACTCCTCACAAAAGGTGTCATGGTCATTGTATCACTGACCATCACTCACAGCTACTCACAAAAGGGTCAGGTCAGGCTGTATCACTGACCATCCCCCACTGACTCACAAGAAGGGGTCAGGGCAGGGTATCACTGACCATCACTCACAGCTGCCTCACAAGAAGGCGTCATGGTCAGGTTGTATCACTGACCATCACTCACAGCTGCCTCACAAGAAGGTGTCATGGTCAGGTTGTATCACTGACCATCACTCACAGCTGACTCACAAGAAGGTGTCATGGTCAGCTGTATCACTGACCATCACTCACACTGACCACAAAAGGTTCAGGGGGGTTGTATCACGACCACACTCACACTGACTCACAAGAAAGGGGTTTTTGGCAGGTTGTAAAAACTACCATCACTCACAGCTGCATCACAAAAGGGTCATGGGCAGGGTTTTATCACTGACCATCACTCACAGCGCCCACAAAAGGTTCATGGTCAGGTTGTATCACGACCACACTCACAGCTGCCTCACAAAAGGTGTCATGGTCAGGTGTATCCGACCATACTCACGCTGCCTCCAAGAAGGGGTCATGGTCATTTTTATCCTGAACCCCTCACTACAGCTACCACAAAAAGGGGTCATGGTCAGGTTGTATCACGACCATCACTCACACTGACTCACAAGAAGGTCCCTGGGCCCGGGTGCATCACTGCCATCACTACAGCTCATCACAAGAAGGTGCTTGGTGGGTTTTATCACTGACCATCACTCACACGCCCACAAGAAGGTGCATGGTCAGTTGTATCACTGACCATCACTCTCAGCTGCCCACAAGAAGGGGTCTGGGCAGGTTTTAAACACTGACCCCACCAACTGCCTCCAAGAAGGTGTCATGGCAGGGTGCATCAGACCCCACACTACACTGCCTCACAAAAGGTGTCATGGGCAGGTTGTATCACGACCACCTCACAGCTGCCTCACAAGAAGGTGTCAGGGCAGTTTTTATCACTGACCACAAATCCAGCTGATCACAAGAAGGGTCATGGTCAGGTTGTTCACTGACCAACACTCACAGCGCCTCACAAAAAGGTGTATGGTCAGGGGCCATCACGACCCCTCACCACAGCTGACTCACAAAAGGGTCAGGTCAGGCTGCATCACTGACCATCACTCACAGCTGACTCACAAAAGGTTCTGGTCAGGCCAAAACACGACCATCACTCAAGCTGCCTTACAAGAAGGTGTATGGCAGGGGTGTATCACTGACCATCACTCACAGCTGCCTCATTTTTTTACTTCACTATTTTAACTCTTTTACATTTGTGTACAAGTTTCTATAAAATATATATCCCACACAAATATGATCAAAGTCTGGAGGGCACAGCAGACTTAAGATGATTGTGCAGAGCTGCGATGTCCATTTGTCCCAAACATTTTGTCCCCAGAGGCTAGAATTTTTCACTGGGTTGGAAAAGTATTTTATATTTTACAGTTTTTTTTTTAATGTGTTATTTTTCATTCTAACTTTTTTCTTTACTGCCTATACTTTTTTCTAGGTCAAAATGTACTTGAATTTTCTTTTTATCCTCAAACTTGTTTCTATATTCTTTCCCCAAAATGACTCGTCTTCCATTGGCAGAACAATAACAGGAATCATTTTCACACTAAGATGTGTGGGGGCCCAACTGACTTATTTAGAAAATCAAACCTTTTCAAACCCACAGTTTAAAATTAACCCCTCCTTTACGGTTTTTGAACATATCTTTAAATTTAAATTTAAAGGGAAAAACTTAGATAATTCAACGCAAGAGAATTAAGGCGAGAGCAAACTTCTTAAATAAAAGAATGTATTTTCCCCAAAATTTTTACGTCGCAATGCCCCGATTCTTTAAATTATTTTTTTGAAAAATTTTTATTGATCTGAAAATGAAAAAAAAACAAATTAAAAAGAATCTTTATCAAATAAAAAATTTTGATAATAATGCCAACAACTCAAGGGGACGTTGAAAATTGTGAACCCCCAAAAACCCCAGCATCTCCTCACAGAGGCTTAACTTTTCAAGAGTAACCATCCCACTGAGCACATTCCATATATGATATTATAACATAAATATTTTAATATCATGATATACAGACTGATGTAATTACGAGGGAGGACACACAGAAATCTGCGCCTCATAATTACACTCGCCTTGGAAGGTTCGACTGTAGTCCAGCCAGACAAGAACAAGTCCTCAACCAGCTACACCACAATGGAGTGGCCACTTACTGAGAAATCCAGACTTCTACTTATGCTACACAGTATATTACGTAATTTAAATATTTTCCCAGGGAAATATTGTAAAATTATATTTCTGTACGTTTTTTTTTTTTTTTTTTTTTTTTTTTTTTGTAGATAGTTGAGTGTTTTGGATGTGTTTGTCTGAATTAAAAAAGAAAACTGCAACAAATTTATAACCTTTCTATTTGTTCATGTTTTCTAAATGTAAAGGACGAAAATGTTTAAAGCTACAGACACATGTACACATAAATATAAACATTCACTAGCAAGTTTTGTTGACTTTAATGTTTCAGTGTAAACATTAATACAAATATTGATATATCGTCTCTTCCATCAATCACAATTCTAACATTCACTTTCCTGGCATAAATCACTCACCTATTATACTATAATTGTTATACTTCAGTTCACCTGCTTTATACATTCCATAATTCCATACTACGTTTCCCTGCTATTAACCTGCTCTCTCCTTCACTCACTTCCTTCATACTCTTTCCTTTTTTTGTATATTTACTTCATATTCACTTCCCTCATATTCTCCTCGTTCATTCTCACTCACTTTTTAATTTCTTGGTACGTACTTACTTTAAATTCGTTTCTTGCAAGAATGAAAGAATGGAACAGATTAATAAAGTCACTGGTTAGTGAAACTCCTTCATAATAGATATACCCAAGTGTTGAAGATATGTCTCATTCATAATAGATATACCCAAGTGTTGAAGATATGTCTCATTCATAATAGATATACCCAAGTGTTGAAGATATGTCTCATTCATAATAGATTATACCCAAGTGTTGAAGATATGTCTCATTCATAATAAAGTATATTCCCAAGTAGTTGAATATATGTCTCATTCATAATAGATATACCCAAGTGTTGAAGATATGTCTCATTCATAATAGATATACCCAAGTGTTGAAGATATGTCTCATTCATAATAGATATACCCAAGTGTTGAAGATATGTCTCATTCATAATAGATATACCCAAGTGTTGAAGATATGTCTCATTCATAATAGATATACCCAAGTGTTGAAGATATGTCTCATTCATAATAGATATACCCAAGTGTTGAAGATATGTCTCATTCATAATATACCCAAGTGTTGAAGATATGTCTCATTCATAATAGATATACCCAAGTGTTGAAGATATGTCTCATTCATAATAGATATACCCAAGTGTTGAAGATATGTCTCATTCATAATAGATATACCCAAGTGTTGAATATATGTCTCATTCAGCTACTTCCTATTTTCCTATACCATGAGAATAATAATTCAAGATAATTAATAAAAATTATTCCCATGTTTCATGCAAATTCCCCCCAAAAGTGAAGGTGTAATGTGCATTTCAAATGTAGATAATATACATTACTCTTTCACCTGGTGTAATTAATATTATCTGAACTTCACAGTTGTTGTCTCATGTCTTATTATAATTATAAATACGTAGTGGCGCAGCCCGAGGAAGGTATCCCTGTATTACATATCCCCAGTGACCTCCGAGGAAGGTATCCCTGTATTACATATCCCCAGTGACCTCCGAGGAAGGTATCCCTGTATTACATATCCCTAGTGACCTCCGAGGAAGGTATCCCTGTATTACATATCCCCAGTGACCTCCGAGGAAGGTATCCCTGTATTACATATCCCCAGTGACCTCCGAGGAAGGTATCCCTGTATTACATATCCCCAGTGACCTCCGAGGAAGGTATCCCTGTATTACATATCCCCAGTGACCTCCGAGGAAGGTATCCTGTATTACATATCCCCAGTGACCTCCGAGGAAGGTATCCCTGTATTACATATCCCCAGTGACCTCCGAGGAAGGTATCCCTGTATTACATATCCCCAGTGACCTCCGAGGAAGGTATCCCTGTATTACATATCCACAGTGACCTCCGAGGAAGGCATCCCTATATTACATATCCCCAGTGACCTCTGAGGAACGTATCCCTGTATTACATATCCCCAGTGACCTCCGAGGAAGGTATCCCTGTATTACGTATCTCCAGTGATCTCCGAGGAAGGTATCCCTGTATTACATATCCCTAGTGACCTCCGAGGAAGGTATCCCTGTATTACATATCCCCAGTGACCTCCGAGGAAGGCATCCCTGTATTACATATCCCCAGTGACCTCTGAGGAAGGTATCCCTGTATTACATATCTCCAGTGACCTCTGAGGAAGGTATCCCTGTATTACATATCCCCAGTGACCTTCGAGGAAGGTATCCCTGTATTACATATCCCTAGTGACCTCCGAGGAAGGTATCCCTGCATTACATGTCCCCAGTCACCTCTGAGGAAGGTATCCCTGAATTACATATCCCCAGTGACCTCCGAGGAAGGTATCCCTGAATTACATATCCCCAGTGACCTCCGAGGAAGGTATCCCGGAATTACATATCCCCAGTGACCTCTGAGGAAGGTATCCCTGAATTACATATCCCCAGTGACCTCTGAGGAAGGTTTCCCTGAATTACATATCCCCAGTGACCTCTGAGGAAGGTATCCCTGAATTACATATCCCCAGTGACCTCCGAGGAAGGTATCCCTGAATTACATATCCCCAGTGACCTCCGAGGAAGGTATCCCTGAATTACATATCCCCAGTGACCTCTGAGGAACGTATCCCTGAATTACATATCCCCAGTGACCTCCGAGGAAGGTATCCCTGAATTACATATCCCCAGTGACCTCCGAGGAAGGTATCCCTGAATTACATATCCCCAGTGACCTCCGAGGAAGGTATCCCTGAATTACATATCCCCAGTGACCTCTGAGGAAGGTATCCCTGAATTACATATCCCCAGTGACCTCCGAGGAAGGTATCCCTGAATTACATATCCCCAGTGACCTCCGAGGAAGGTATCCCTGAATTACATATCCCCAGTGACCTCCGAGGAAGGTATCCCTGAATTACATATCCCCAGTGACCTCCGAGGAAGGTATCCCTGAATTACATATCCCCAGTGACCTCTGAGGAAGGTATCCCTGAATTACATATCCCCAGTGGCCTCCGAGGAAGGTATCCCTGAATTACATATCCCCAGTGACCTCCGAGGAAGGTATCCCTGAATTACATATCCCCAGTGACCTCCGAGGAAGGTATCCCTGAATTACATATCCCCAGTGACCTCCGAGGAAGGTATCCCTGAATTACATATCCCCAGTGACCTCCGCCTCAGTGCTCACGACTGGAGAAGTGTTTGTGTATAATGCAATACAGGAACACAATAATCCTGAAGCTGAGCAGATGTTGATCTATCAATAATCAACGTGGCAGGATAGAAGGTGATCAGATGCGACACTCAGAAATAATCAACGTGGCAGGATAGAAGGTGATCAGATGCGACACTCAGAAATAATCAACGTGGCAGGATAGAAGGTGATCAGATGCGACACTCAGAAATAATCAACGTGGCAGGATAGAAGGTGATCAGATGCGACACTCAGAAATAATCAACGTGGCAGGATAGAAGGTGATCAGATGCGACACTCAGAAATAATCAACGTGGCAGGATGGAAGGTGATCAGATGCGACACTCAGAAATAATCAACGTGGCAGGATGGAAGGTGATCAGATGCGACACTCAGAAATAATCAACGTGGCAGGATGGAAGGTGATCAGATGCGACACTCAGAAATGATCAACGAGGCAGGATAGAAGGTGATCAGATGCGACACTCAGAAATAATCAACGTGGCAGGATAGAAGGTGATCAGATGCGACACTCAGAAATAATCAACGTGGCAGGATAGAAGGTGATCAGATGTGACACTCAGAAATAATCAACGTGGCAGGATAGAAGGTGATCAGATGCCACACTCAGAAATAATAGCAGAAAAAAACATTATTTCAATTTTACAATATCTTCGGAGAAAGTGTAAATTGGAATCTACTCAAGTTAAAATCATTCCAGAACTGAACAGCTTTTAAAAGCGCAAGTAAAGTTTATTGTAAGCTTAGTGTACATAACATAAAAATCTTTAACAATGGTGTAAAGGGAACAACATAGATGTGTCGGCACATAAAGCAACATTAAGTTAGTATAACCGAGGAGAACTAAATAAATCAAACACTGACTTATTTGTTGATGAGAAGAGACATTCTCCAGTTACTTCACAGTAACTATTTTGATTTAGGAGGATCAGAAAAAGAAATGTTTTCAAGTTATTTCACAGAATCCAACAAAATTGGCGCCTACACAGCCTGCACAGCCTACACAGCCGGCACAGCCTACACAGTCTGCACAGCCTACACAGCCGGCACCCGTGAAACCTTCCATCTATTTCATACAATGTATCAACCAATAAGAACCTAGGCTACTCACAATTATATTTTAATCAGAGGCAGGCGCTAAAACCTTAGGGGTCAAATAGGGCCTGTGGAATGGAAGACATTAAAATTCGATCCATGCATGGGAAGGGTAACTCCAGTTCCTTGGAAAAAGAGCCTCTCACCGGCAACATGGCAAAATAATGTAATAATATCATACAATGGTATATCATCTGGAAATCAAAGTTGGCAAAAAGGTATGTAAATACCCTATTAATATACCAACTTTCTTCTGAGTGGGATAAAACAGTGATGAATTGTTGAAGGTGATGATAGAAGCTTGTGTCCACCTATCACAAGGAAAGTAATATCTGGGAGTGACTTACTTAACATTACACATAGATCATCCACGAGTTCAAATACTCCAAGAATCTTGCGCAACTTACATGACTCAAGCTTTGAAAATATGATGACAATCTAATACAACATTCTCAAATAATAAACGAAAAATTGAGAGACTGCTGAGAATGATCCGAGAAATTAGTCTCTCCTCGTTAAACACAACATTACTAAACCAAGGATATTTTTTATAGAGTTTTCTTTTCTTATTTGCACTCCATTTAACATTTCCTAAAATTCTGCAAAAAAAAAATTGCTTTGAGTTAAAAAAAAAAAACTTTGATTAAATTTGCAAGAAGAAAAACTTTAAAATTAGCGCCCACACAGTCCAAAATTAATGCCAAGATATTGTAAGATACATTAGCATTTAAGGTTTGAAGCTGATCAGAAGAAGCGTTCACTGGTTATTACCAGGAAAACAATTTGTTAAAATTGACAAAATGATATTTATACATCTCAAGTTGAGTGATAAACTGAGGTTTAATAAAGCTCTCCTATGGTTGAAGTTTGAAGCCGATCAGAAAAGGCATTCTTCAGTAACTGATTTGATTCCAATGTCACCAATTTTTTAACTATTTCAGTAAAATTTCAAGTTTGCATCGATTCTTAGGAAATTTGCGGTTTAGCAGCCGTCAGCCGTGTAGCAGCCGTCAGCCGTGTAGCAGCCGTCAGCCGTGTAGCAGCCGCCCAGCCGTGTAGCAGCCGTCAGCCGTGTAGCAGCCGTCAGCCGTGTAGCAGCCGTCAGCCGTGTAGCAGCCGTCAGCCGTGTAGCAGCCGTCAGCCGTGTAGCAGCCGTCAGCCGTGTAGCAGCCGTCAGCCGTCTTATTAAAAAACATTGTCAATAATATTTTGAAGGAAGTCAGATTAACCATTCTTTAATTATAGAATAAAAAATTAAATATAGTTATTTATTCAATAAAATTAGCAAATAGAGCCACATGGAGGGAGAGTTTTGTACTCAGGAAACAACAGCAGTGGTGAAAATGTGAAGCCGATCCGATGAGTCATTCTCAAGTTATGGCGAGGAGTCATTCCAGCAATTACAAGTTTTTTACTATTTTACTAAATCAATAGATTATACTGGACGGAAACGAAACGTAATAATTGGTGTCCTGAGCCAGAGATGTGTCCTGGGCCAGAGATGTGGTGTCCTGGGCCAGAGATGTGTCCTGGGCCAGAGATGTGGTGTCCTGGGCCAGAGATGTGTCCTGGGCCAGAGATGTGTCCTGGGCCAGAGATGTGGTGTCCTGGGCCAGAGATGTGGTGTCCTGGGCCAGAGATGTGGTGTCCTGGGCCAGAGATGTGTCCTGGGCCAGACATGTGTCCTGGGCCAGAGATGTGTCCTGGGCCAGAGATGTGGTGTCCTGGGCCAGAGATGTGGTGTCCTGGGCCAGAGATGTGGTGTCCTGGGCCAGAGATGTGTCCTGGGCCAGACATGTGTCCTGGGCCAGAGATGTGTCCTGGGCCAGAGATGTGGTGTCCTGGGCCAGAGATGTGGTGTCCTGGGCCAGAGATGTGGTGTCCTGGGCCAGAGATGTGGTGTCCTGGGCCAGAGATGTGGTGTCCTGGGCCAGAGATGTGTACTGGGCCAGAGATGTGTCCTGGGCCAGAGATGTGTCCTGGGCCAGAGATGTGTCCTGGGCCAGAGATGTGGTGTCCTGGGCCAGAGATGTGTGTCCTGGGCCAGAGATGTGTGTCCTGGGCCAGAGATGTGGTGTCCTGGGCCAGACATGTGTCAACCATTAAATATTGCAGCCGTTTAGAACAGTTAAACTGAATATTATTTACCTTATTATAATAGTTTAACAACAATAAAAATTCACACGACCTCACAATCAACATCGTCAACACAGAATCTACACATTGAAGCTTCGGTACAGAAGGTTCTGTATCTTATTCCAGACATTCCAGGATGCTGGAAATGGACTCACCAACTTCTGTCATAGGCTAAGTCAACATACTAATTGTTCCATGAATTTTGTCATCGTTATTTTAAACACTTGTTAACAAAATTACAAGCCGAGTGACTGAGACGTTCTCGAGTTATGAGCGAAATGAAATGGGAAAATTGGATGAAAAAAATGAAAAATAAAGACAAAATTAGGCAATCTCTTGAAGGTATCCTGCGGGGACACCTAATTACTGACGAAAATAACAACAATATATTGAAAATAATTATATATATAAAGGAAAGTGCATCTTAATCACCTCCATTTCTTCACTTTTCTTTCATAGTAATACATGTGACCCCAACAATAAAGTCTTACTTTTCTCAATCAATTTAAAGACGATCGAGATATATCACATATGGATGATTAATATCTGTATGAAGATTACTCTGCACTGGACAACCTTCACAAAAGGGTTCGATACTTATTTTTAATGTGTGATCAGTCGCTGCTTCTATGGTCATTATAGCCAATAAATACATTCAGAAGATGTATTTCTGGTGGTGTCCGATGCGAGGAAATTATCCTGGTATTCCAGTTATCTTTGTCTCAATGGAAGTTTTGTGACTCACTGTGCAAAGTGTCACATAACTTGATAATGCAGTTATATGTTATTAAAAATTTGAAGAGTATCAGTAGAAACCTTTATAACTCATTTGGAAACTTATCTAAAAAATTTCTTAAAAAAAATTGTAAATTAGAACTAATTAAAACATTTCAATGAGACCAAGAAAACCAATATCTTAAATACACAAGACATTAATGTTGAAGCCGCTGACAAGTTGTATTACCATGTTATGAGTCTGGAAGACTTGAACATAATCAGATCTGCATCATCTATAATGAATCTGCATCATCTATAATGAATCTGCATCATCTATAATGAATCTGCATCATCTATAATGAATCTGCATCATCTATAATGAATCTGCATCATCTATAATGAATCTGCATCATCTATAATGAATCTGCATCATCTATAATGAATCTGCATCATCTATAATGAATCTGCATCATCTATAATGAATCTGCATCATCTATAATGAATCTGCATCATCTATAATGAATCTGCATCATCTAAAATGAATCTGCATCTATAATGAATCTGCATCATCTACAATGAATCTGCATCATCTATAATGAATCTGCATCATCTATAATGAATCTGCATCATCTAAAATGAATCTGCATCATCTATAATGAATCTGCATCATCTATAATGAATCTGCATCATCTATAATGAATCTGCATCATCTATAATGAATCTGCATCATCTATAATGAATCTGCATCATCTATAATGAATCTGCATCATCTATAATGAATCTGCATCATCTAAAATGAATCTGCATCATCTATAATGAATCTGCATCATCTATAATGAATCTGCATCATCTATAATGAATCTGCATCATCTATAATGAACCTGCATCATCTATAATGAATCTGTATCATCTATAATGAATCTGCATCATCTATAATGAATCTGCATTATCTATAATGAACCTGCATCATCTATAATGAATCTGTATCATCTATAATGAATCTGCATCATCTATAATGAATCTGCATCATCTATAATGAATCTGCATCATCTATAATGAATCTGCATTATCTATAATGAACCTGCATCATCTATAATGAATCTGTATCATCTATAATGAATCTGCATCATCTATAATGAATCTGCATTATCTATAATGAACCTGCATCATCTATAATGAATCTGTATCATCTATAATGAATCTGCATCATCTATAATGAATCTGCATCATCTATAATGAATCTGCATTATCTACAATGAACCTGCATCATCTATAATTAATCTGTATCATCTATAATGAATCTGCATCATCTATAATGAATTTGCATCATCTATAATGAATCTGCGTCATCTATAATGAATCTGCATCATCTATAATGAATCTGCGTCATCTATAATGAATCTGCGTCATCAATAATGAATCTGCATCATCTATAATGAATCTGCATCATCTATAATGAATCTGCATTATCTATAATGAATCTGCATCATCTATAATGAATCTGCATCATCTATAATGAATCTGCATCATCTATAATGAATCTGCATCATCTATAATGAATCTGCATCATCTATAATGAATCTGCATCATCTATAATGAATCTGCATCATTTATAATGAATCTGCATCATCTATAATGAATCTGCATTATCTATAATGAATCTGCATCATCTATAATGAAAACTGCATCATCTATAATGAATTTGCATCATCTATAATGAATCTGCATTATCTATAATGAATCTGCATCATCTATAATGAATCTGCATCATCTATAATGAATCTGCATTATCTATAATGAATCTGCATCATCTATAATGAATCTGCATCATCTATAATGAATCTGCATCATCTATAATGAATCTGCATTATCTATAATGAATCTGCATCACTATAATGAATCTGCATCATCTATAATGAATCTGCATTATCTATAATGAATCTGCATCATCTATAATGAATCTGCATCATCTATAATGAATCTGCATCATCTATAATGAATCTGCATTATCTATAATGAATCTGCACCATCTATAATGAATCTGCATCATCTATAATGAATCTGCATTATCTATAATGAATCTGCATCATCTATAATGAATCTGCATCATCTATAATGAATCTGCATCATCTATAATGAATCTGCATTATCTATAATGAATCTGCATCATCTATAATGAATCTGCATCATCTATAATGAATCTGCATCATCTATAATGAATCTGCATCATCTATAATGAATCTGCATCATCTATAATGAATCTGCATCATCTATAATGAATCTGCATTATCTTTAATGAATCTGCATCATCTATAATGAATCTGCATCATCTATAATGAATCTGCATTTATCTATAATGAATCTGCATCATCTATAATGAATCTGCATCATCTATAATGAATCTGCATCATCTATAATGAATCTGCATTATCTATAATGAATCTGCATCATCTATAATGAATCTGCATCATCTATAATGAATCTGCATTATCTATAATGAATCTGCATCATCTATAATGAATCTGCATCATCTATAATGAATCTGCATCATCTATAATGAATCTGCATTATCTATAATGAATCTGCATCATCTATAATGAATCTGCATCATCTATAATGAATCTGCATTATCTATAATGAATCTGCATCATCTATAATGAATCTGCATCATCTATAATGAATCTGCATCATCTATAATGAATCTGCATTATCTATAATGAATCTGCATCATCTATAATGAATCTGCATCATCTATAATGAATCTGCATTATCTATAATGAATCGCATCATCTGTAATGAATCTGCATCATCTATAATGAATCTGCATCATCTATAATGAATCTGCATTATCTATAATGAATCTGCATCATCTATAATGAATCTGCATTATCTATAATGAATCTGCATCATCTGTAATGAATCTGCATCATCTATAATGAATCTGCATCATCTATAATGAATCTGCATTATCTATAATGAATCTGCATCATCTATAATGAATCTGCATCATCTATAATGAATCTGCATTATCTATAATGAATCTGCATTATCTATAATGAATCTGCATCATCTATAATGAATCTGCATCATCTATAATGAATCTGCATCATCTATAATGAATATGCATTATCTATAATGCAGTGACTCATTGTTCACAAGCAATGTCATCTACCAGGAGACAGCGACAGACACCTGATGATAACTCTCCACCCATCAACATTATACCTTATACCAAAGTTTTCTATTAGACCATTAATAGCTGTGTAGTAAACTATATCACCTTCTTAGCCAAAATGATTGTATGGTAGTAGTAGTAGTAGTAGTAGTAGTAGTAGTAGTAGTAGTAGTAGTAGTAGTAGTAGTAGTAGTAGTAGTAGTAGTAGTAGTAATAATAATAATAATAATAATAATAATGAAAATAATAATACTTGCAAGAAGACTGTTATTATTCTTCGTATTATAATAATAATAATAATAATAACAATAATGAAAATAATAATACTTGGAAGAAGACTGTTATTATTCTTCTTATTATAATAATAATAATAATAACAATAATGAAAATAATAATACTTGGAAGAAGACTGTTATTATTCTTCGTATTATTATTATTGTTATTATTATTATTATTATTATTATTATTATTATTATTATTATTATTATTATTATTATTATTATTATTATATTAATACTAATAAATTTAAAATTTTTAATATCTATTATTACTAATAAATATTTATTGGTTTATTAATTTTGATTTAAAAATATTTTTGAGCGACATTGTGGGTGTCTTAAGAGAGGTAAAGTGTGGCTATCTCATAAAGTCTTCACATTACACTCATCTACAACATGTATTGTTGTTGTAGCTAAGTGATTCTTGAAGTGTATAACACATAGAGTTGTTTAAGCAACAATTACTTCAACACAAATGACATCAACCTGAATAATAACAATAGTAAAAAATAACGTAAATACATGTATTGAGTAAGTAAGTAATGCTTGTCCTGTTGACCTGTCTTATTCTGGCCACCGATCAGCCAACCTGGCCACCGATCAGCCAGCCTGGCCACCGATCAGCCAGCCTGGCCACCGATCAGCCAGCCTGGCTTAACATAGAAGTTCATAGCATAATATATATAGTAATAATGTTGGTAGAATTACCGACAATATGTAAAGTAAAAGGACACAAGTGCAACTAATGTGACATTTTATTGTAGCAACGTTTCGCTCTCCAGGAGCTTTGTCAAGCCGATACAAACAGTATGTGGACACAGAGGGTATATAGAGTGAGGTGCAATACTAGTGAGGTACCATTTCGATGTTCACTAGTGGTAGTAGTAGTAGTAGTAGTAGTAGTAGTATTAGTAGTAGTAGTAGTAGTAGTAGTAGTAGTAGTAGTAGTGACAATATGGTAGAACAATTAATTCGTACAAGAGTAAAAGGATATAAAATCTATTACTTGGGTAACATAAAAATAAGTTGGACAAATACAGACAGGATAGAGGCAGCCTTTTTCAGTGTTCACTCTCTGTAATGTGCTTTGTGTAGTATAACAGGAGAGACTGTGTGATGGCAGGGTTTACTGTTTTCAGGAGGATTCTTGCTAAGACTTCAGAGATGGTGAAGCTGCCGTTGTTTTGTTTAATTGTATTCGAAACAGCGATCAGTGCTGATCGAGGCACTTGCGTCTGCGGAAGTTAGTTTCTTTGATCACTAATTAGGCGTCTCTGAATTTCATGAGATGATTGGTGGAATTTCGGTGTTGTACACAGGCGTTATTCAAGTTATCGTTCCTACATGCGTAAATGTGTTCATTGAGGCGGGTGTCGAGGTTTCTTGCTGTTTCACATACGTAGATCTTGTCACAGCCTCTGCAGGGTATAGTGTAAACCCCTGCATTGACTGGTTCGTGGTGCTTTGATTTTGTCCTGGTTAGATCCTTTATTGAAGTGCTAGAAGCGAGGGCGACTCTGGTGTTAGCTTGTGAAAGTACTTTTGAGACGTTTAGTGCAACCTGGCTGTTGGGAAGAATTATAACTTTGTTGGGAGTGGTGATTGGTGCCTGGAGAATTAATGATCTGAAGAGCTCTTTTCTTGCAGTCTTTGATGAAAAAGGAAGGAAAATGTAACTCAGACGAAGTACAGTCTAGAGGGCCAGAGACTACAAACCTCACTCAAGGAAAAAGATCTTGGGGTGAGTATAACACCAGGCACATCTCCTGAAGCGCACAACAACCAAATAACGGCTGCAGCATATGGGCGCCTAGCAAACCTCAGAACAGCATTCCGACATCTTAATAAGGAATTGTTCAGGACCCTGTACACCGTGTACGTTAGGCCCATATTGGAGTATGCGGCACCAGTTTGGAACCCACACCTAGCCAAACACGTAGAGAAACTAGAGAAAGCGCAAAGGTTTGCAATAAGACTAGTCCCAGAGCTAAGAGGTATGTCCTACGAGGAGAGGTTAAGGGAAATCAACCTGACGACACTGGAGGACAGGAGAGATAGGGGGACGTGATAACGACATACAAAATACTGAGAGGAATTGACAAGGTGGACAAAGACAGGATGTTCCAGAGATTGGACACAGTAACAAAGGGACACAGTTGGAGGTTGAAGACACAGACGAGTCACAGGGATGTTGGGAAGTATTTCTTCAGCCACAGAGTAGTCAGGAAGTGGAATAGTTTGGGAAGTGATCTAGTGGAGGCAGGATCCATACATAGCTTTATTAAGCAGAGGTATGATAAAGCTCACGGTTCAGGGAGAGTGACCTAGTAGCGACCAGTGAAGAGGCGGGGCCAGGAGCTTGGACTTGACCCCTGCAACCTCAACTAAGTGAGTACACACACACACACACACACACACACACACACACACACCAAAGAATGCAAACCTAGTTCAACGAGAAAGATCTTGGGGTGAGTATAACACCGATCACGTCTCTGGAAACACACATCAACCGGATAACTGTTGCAGCATATGGGCGCCTGGCAAATCTGAGAATAGAGTTCCAATACATTAGTAAGGAATCGTTCAAGACGCTGTACACCGTGTACGCCAGGCTGACCCTGCCGACCCTGTGGACTCTATTGTGGCACTGGGGAAGTCCCTGGGGTTGGAGGTGAGTGGTGAGGATGTGTAAGAGTTGGTGGAGGGCCAAAGGGAAGAGCTAACCACTGAAGAGCAGCAAGAGCTTCAACCTGAATAGCAACAGACTGCAGCTGAGGAACTTGCTTCAGAAGAGGAGGACGAGGGAGTGTAGGAGGTGCCTTCTTCAGAGATTAAGAACATTTGTGCAAAGTGGAATGATGTGCAAAGTTTTGTCGAGAAGTACCACCCTGACAAAGCTGAAACAAGCCATATCTGCAACATGTTTAGTGACAAAACCTTGTCCCACTTTAGGGAAATCTTAAAGAGACACGAGAAACAGAGCACTCTGTACAGTTATTTTGTGACACAGGGGTCCAGTGACTCTCAAGCTGGTCCTAGTGGCAATAAAAGACAGGGAAGGGAAGTAACCCCAGAGAAGGCTTTGCTACCTAAAGTCTTTATGGAGGGGGATTCCCCTTCCTAACACTAACTCCTCCCTCTTTCCTCCTCCCTATCTTCCAAAAGCCAGCATTAGCCTTCAATAAAGGTATGTAATATTTATATAATATTTATATATAATTGTTAAAAAAGTTATTTTTATTTGAATATTTTTGTTTGGAATGGATTAATTATATTTACATTAATTCTTGTGGGAAATATTATTTCGGTTTTCGGCCATTTCGGTTATAATCTGGAATGGATTATAGCCGATAACTGAGGGTCCATTGTATATATATAAATATATATATAATATATATATATATATATATATATATATATATATATATATATATATATATATAATATATATATATATATATATTATTTTATTATCATCACACTGGCCGATTCCCACCAAGGCAGGGGGGGCCCGAAAAAGAAAAACTTTCACCATCATTCACTCCATCACTGTCTTGCCAGAAGGGTGCTTTACACTACAGTTTTTAAACTGCAACATTAACACCCCTCCTTCAGAGTGCAGGCACTGTATTTCCCATCTCCAGGACTCAAGTCCGGCCTGCCGGTTTCCCTGAATCCCTTCATAAATGTTACTTTGCTCACACTCCAACAGCACGTCAAGTATTAAAAACCATTTGTCTCCATTCACTCCTATCAAACACGCTCACGCATGCCTGCTGGAAGTCCAAGCCCCTCGCACACAAAACCTCCTTTACCCCCTCCCTCCAACCCTTCCTAGGCCGACCCCTACCCCGCCTTCCTTCCACTACAGACTGATACACTCTTGAAGTTATTCTGTTTCGCTCCATTCTCTCTACATGTCCGAACCACCTCAACAACCCTTCCTCAGCCCTCTGGACAACAGTTTTGGTAATCCCGCACCTCCTCCTAACTTCCAAACTACGAATTCTCTGCATTATATTCACACCACACATTGCCCTCAGACATAACATCTCCACTGCCTCCAGCCTTCTCCTCGCTGCAACATTCATCACCCATGCTTCACACCCATATAAGAGCGTTGGTAAAACTATACTCTCATACATTCCCCTCTTTGCCTCCAAGGACAAAGTTCTCTGTCTCCACAGACTCCTAAGTGCACCACTCACTCTTTTTCCCTCATCAATTCTATGATTCACCTCATCTTTCATAGACCCATCCGCTGACACGTCCACTCCCAAATATCTGAATACGTTCACCTCCTCCATACTCTCTCCCTCCAATCTGATATTCAATCTTTCATCACCTAATCTTTTTGTTATCCTCATAACCTTACTCTTTCCTGTATTCACCTTTAATTTTCTTCTTTTGCACACCCTACCAAATTCATCCACCAATCTCTGCAGCTTCTCTTCAGAATCTCCCAAGAGCACAGTGTCATCAGCAAAGAGCAGCTGTGACAACTCCCACCCTGTGTGTGATTCTTTATCTTTTAACTCCACGCCTCTTGCCAAGACCCTCGCATTTACTTCTCTTACAACCCCATCTATAAATATATTAAACAACCACGGTGACATCACACATCCTTGTCTAAGGCCTACTTTTACTGGGAAAAAATTTCCCTCTTTTCTACATACTCTAACTTGAGCCTCACTATCCTCGTAAAAACTCTTCACTGCTTTCAGTAACCTACCTCCTACACCATACACTTGCAACATCTGCCACATTGCCCCCCTATCCACCCTGTCATACGCCTTTTCCAAATCCATAAATGCCACAAAGACCTCTTTAGCCTTATCTAAATACTGTTCACTTATATGTTTCACTGTAAACACCTGGTCCACACACCCCCTACCTTTCCTAAAGCCTCCTTGTTCTTCTGCTATCCTATTCTCCGTCTTACTCTTAATTCTTTCAATTATAACTCTACCATACACTTTACCAGGTACACTCAGACTTATCCCCCTATAATTTTTGCACTCTCTTTTATCCCCTTTGCCTTTATACAAAGGAACTATGCATGCTCTCTGCCAATCCCTAGGTACCTTACCCTCTTCCATACATTTATTAAATAATTGCACCAACCACTCCAAAACTATATCCCCACCTGCTTTTAACATTTCTATCTTTATCCCATCAATCCCGGCTGCCTTACCCCCTTTCATTTTACCTACTGCCTCACGAACTTCCCCCACACTCACAACTGGCTCTTCCTCACTCCTACAAGATGTTATTCCTCCTTGCCCTATACACGAAATCACAGCTTCCCTATCTTCATCAACATTTAACAATTCCTCAAAATATTCCCTCCATCTTCCCAATACCTCTAACTCTCCATTTAATAACTCTCCTCTCCTATTTTTAACTGACAAATCCATTTGTTCTCTAGGCTTCCTTAACTTGTTAATCTCACTCCAAAACTTTTTCTTATTTTCAACAAAATTTGTTGATAACAGCTCACCCACTCTCTCATTTGCTCTCTTTTTACATTGCTTCACCACTCTCTTAACCTCTCTCTTTTTCTCCATATACTCTTCCCTCCTTGCATCACTTCTACTTTGTAAAAACTTCTCATATGCTAACTTTTTCTCCCTTACTACTCTCTTTACATCATCATTCCACCAATCGCTCCTCTTCCCTCCTGCACCCACTTTCCTGTAACCACAAACTTCTGCTGAACACTCTAACACTACATTTTTAAACCTACCCCATTCCTCTTCGACCCCATTGCCTATGCTCTCATTAGCCCATCTATCCTCCAATAGCTGTTTATATCTTACCCTAACTGCCTCCTCTTTTAGTTTATAAACCTTCACCTCTCTCTTCCCTGATGCTTCTATTCTCCTTGTATCCCATCTACCTTTTACTCTCAGTGTAGCTACAACTAGAAAGTGATCTGATATATCTGTGGCCCCTCGATAAACATGTACATCCTGAAGTCTACTCAACAGTCTTTTATCTACCAATACATAATCCAACAAACTACTGTCATTTCGCCCTACATCATATCGTGTATACTTATTTATCCTCTTTTTCTTAAAATATGTATTACCTATAACTAAACCCCTTTCTATACAAAGTTCAATCAAAGGGCTCCCATTATCATTTACACCTGGCACCCCAAACTTACCTACCACACCCTCTCTAAAAGTTTCTCCTACTTTAGCATTCAGGTCCCCTACCACAATTACTCTCTCACTTGGTTCAAAGGCTCCTATACATTCACTTAACATCTCCCAAAATCTCTCTCTCTCCTCTGCATTCCTCTCTTCTCCAGGTGCATACACGCTTATTATGACCCACTTCTCGCATCCAACCTTTACTTTAATCCACATAATTCTCGAATTTACACATTCATATTCTCTTTTCTCCTTCCATAACTGATCATTTAACATTACTGCTACCCCTTCCTTTGCTCTAACTCTCTCAGATACTCCAGATTTAATCCCATTTATTTCCCCCCACTGAAACTCTCCTACCCCCTTCAGCTTTGTTTCGCTTAGAGCCGTGCCGAATATGTAAAACTGGTCAATTAGCAAGAACTCATTTAAAATTAAGCCCTTTCTAAAAATTTCTCTTATACGTTTAAAGATATATTTTTTTCATTAATGTTAATGTAAAAAATTTTAATTTTGCACTAAAAGAATCTTAGAAAACTTACCTAACCTTATTATAACAAGCGCAATTTATTTGAGCCTAATCCTACTAAATATATTTTAAATACCTTTACAGTAATTTAATACTAAACAAACACAATGAAATATATTTTTTTCGTTAGGTTCAGAATGATTTTCGCGAAATTATTGCATACACAAATTTTTGCTTGTCCTATATGGCAAGATGAGCATTATATATATATATATATATATATATATATATATATATATATATATATATATATATATATATATATATATATATATATATATATATATATATATGTCATGCCGAATATGTAAAACTGGTCAATTAGCAAGAACTCGTTTAAAATTAAGTCCTTTCTAAAATTTTCTCTTATACGTTTAAAGATATATTTTTTTTCATTAATGTTGATGTGAAAATTTATAATTTTGATCCAAAAGAATCTTAGAAAACTTACCTAACCTTATTATAAGAAGAACAATTTATTTTAGCCTAACCCAACTAAATATAATTTAGATTTGTTTACAGTAATTTAATACTAAATGAACGCAGTGAAATATATTTTTTTCGTTAGGTTCAGAATGATTTTGGCGAAATTATTGCACTTGTCCTATATGGCAAGATGAGCGTTGCTTTTTAAGCCAAGATAGCAAGTTCTGCCTTTTCGGCACGATATATATATATATATATATATATATATATATATATATATATATATATATATTATATATATATATATATATATATATATATATATATATATATATATATGCAATAAGATCACAGTGAACAGGTGATTTCAAAATATGCAAAACAACCACTCTGAAAGAATAGAGAAATTCCAAGCGCTTTCGTGACTACTCACATTATCCTTGATAATGTGAGTAGTCACGAAAGCGCTTGGAATTTCTCTATTCTTTCAGAGTGGTTGTTTTTGCATATATATATATATATATATATATATATATATATAATATATATATAATATATATATATAATATATATATATATATATATATATATATTATGTAGATATAGATATATAGTAGTTACGTTCCTGAAAACACCATGTTAGATGAACTGAATATCTTAGGGGGAAAATAAGGTTACATTCCTGAGAGCCCCAAAATAGCCCAACGACTTTTTTTTAGGCCTCCACATCTTACAAAAATAAAAGTGAATATGCAATTGCAGTTCATTGTTGTGATGTATTATGTTGTTTTTACTGCTTAAGACTACAAATGTAACAGAAATAATAGTATTTCTTACCTTAAATTGTGGATGCTGGTGTTTGTGGATGATTGTGAAGAGAGTTGAGAGTTATGTTGTGGTCCTACTGGGCTGAGGTGGATGGTAGTGGTTCTGGTACTGAAGTTGATGGTTGTACTGGAGTGTCTAACTTTGTCATTCAGTCAGTCAAGTCGTTCAGTAAGTCAGTTAAGTGATTCAGTAAGTCAGTCAAGTGATTCAGTAAGTCAGTCAAGTGATTCAGTAAGTCAGTCAAGTCGTTCAGTAATTTAGTCACGTCATTCAGTAAGTCAGTCAAGTCATTCAGTAAGTCAGTCAAGTCATTTAGTTAGTCAATCAAATCATTCAGTAAGTCAGTCAGGTCATTCAGTTAGTCAAATCATTCAGTAAGTCAGTCAAATCATTCAGTAAGTCAGTCAAGTCACTCAGTCAGTCATTCAGTAAGCAGTCAGTCAGTCAGTAAGTCAGTCGCACAGAATTATATTTACCTTTTTTTTATGTGTACAAAGTAACACTTATTATGGCCACAGGATGTCTTGGCTAATTGTTTCCTTCGTTAATTCTAAGACTTAAATGTTTACACCTTATCTTGCCACTTTGAGCAACACTGGTATGCTTACTGGGTGTTATGATTGATTGGTAGATACAAAATATAGCAATTAAAAGATCAAAACACAATTCACAATCACAAGCTTGTAGCAGAGAAGTTGGACTGGACATGTATGAAGTACGAATGTTGGGATGGTGGGGTGGGGTGGGGGGGGAGGGAGGTCTCCCCAGCTGATCCACAAGATGGCGGCCACTTGAGGAAAAGGGAAGTTTTTTTTTTTACCTTCCCGCAAACTGAACATTATTAAATTCATCACATAACTTGTTGCCGCAATTCTTCAGTTGTGCTATACTCAAATCGTGCCAAATAAACTAGTACTGAATAAAGGTCTACTGTATATACAACAGGCCTAGTGTCTAATTGACATGTGCCTAGGACAAAATGGTAACAAACACATACACACACACACACACACACACACACACACACACACACACACACACACGACATGACGGAAGTGTCCCTGTTTGCAGATGATGTGAAGTTAATGAGGAGAATTAAATCTGATGAGGACCAGGCAGGACTTCAAAGAGACCTGGACAGACTGGACACCTGGTCCAGCAAATGGCTTCTCGAATTTAATCCTGCCAAATGCAAAGTCATGAAGATGGGGGAGGGGCACAGAAGACCACAGACAGAGTATAGGCTAGGTGGCCAAAGACTGCAAACCTCACTCAAGGAGAAAGATCTTGGGGTGAGTATAACACCGAGCATGTCTCCGGAAGCACACATCAATCAGATAACTGCTGCAGCATATGGGCGCCTGGCAAACCTGAGAACAGCATTCCGATACCTTAGTAAGGAATCATTCAAGACACTGTACACCGTGTATGTCAGGCCCATACTGGAGTATGCAGCACCTGTTTGGAACCCGCACTTGATAAAGCACGTCCAAGAAACTAGAGAAAGTACAAAGGTTTGCGACAAGGTAGTTCCAGAGCTAAGGGAATGTCCTATGAGGAAAGATTAAGGAAATCGGCCTGACCACACGGAGGACAGGAGGGTCAGGGGAGACATGATAACGACATATAAAATACTGCGTGAATAGACAAGGTGACAAAGACAGGATGTTCCAGGGAGGGGACACAGAAAACAAGAGGCCGCAATTGGAAGTTGAAGACACAAATGAGTCAGAGAGATAGTAGGAATATTTCTTCAGTCATAGAGTTGTAAGGCAGTGGAATAGCCTAGAAAATGACGTAGTGGAGGCAGGAACCATACACAGTTTTAAGACGAGGTTTGATAAAGCTCATGGAGTGGGGAGAGAGAGGGCCTAGTAGCAACCGGTGAAGAGGCGGGGCCAGGAGCTAGGACTCGACCCTGCAACCACAAATAGGTGAGTACAAATAGGTGAGTACACACACACACACACACTCACACACACACACACACACACACACACACATACATACACACACATACATACACACACCACACACACACACCACACACACACAACACACACAATACACACACACACACACACACACACACACACACACACACACACACACACATACACACACACACAGGTATGAGAAACTTCCTGCAGGAGGTTCAGTGGGACAGAGAAATGGTAGGAAAATCAGTAAACGAGATGATGGAATATGTGGCAACAAAGTGCAAGGAGGCAGAGGAAAGTTTTGTTCCCAACGGAAACAGAAATAATAGGAAGACCAAAACGAGTCCTTGGTTTACCCGAAGGTGTAGGGAGGCAAAAACTAAGTGCAACAGAGAATGGAAAAGGTACAGGAGGCATAGGACCCAGGAAAACAAGGAGATTAGTAGAAGAGCCAGAAACGAGTATGCGCAGATAAGAGGGAGGCCCAGCGACAGTATGAAAACGACATAGCATCGAAAGTCAAATCTGACCCGAAACTGCTGTATAGCCACATTAGGAGGAAGACAACAGTCAAGGACCAGTGATAAGGCTGAGGAAAGAAGGTGAGAACTCACAAGAAACGATCAAGAGGTATGTAAGGAGCTCAACACGAGATTTAAGGAAGTATTTACAGTAGAGACAGGAAGGACTCTGGGGGACAGACCAGATGTGGGACACCAACAAGGAATACACCAACAAGTGTTGGACGACATACATACAGATGAGGAGGAGGTGAAGAAACTGCTAAGGGACATCGATACCTCAAAGGCAATGGGACCGGACAACATCTCTCCGTGGGTCCTTAGAGAGGGAGCAGATATGTTGTGCGTACCACTTACCACAATCTTCAACACATCCCTGGAAACTGGGCAACTACCTGAGGTATGGAAGACGGCAAATGTAGTTCCCATTTTCAAAAAAGGAGACAGAAAAGAGGCACTAAACTATAGACCTGTGTCATTGACGTGTATAGTATGCAAAATAATGGAGAAGATTATCAGGAGGAGAGTGGTGGAGCACCTGGAACGGAACAGGAGTATAAATGCCAACCAGCACGGATTCACGGAAGGCAAATCCTGTGTCACAAACTTCTGGAGTTTTATGATAAAATAACAGAAGTAAGACAAGAGAGAGAGGGTGGGTTGATTGCATCTTCTTGGACTGCAAGAAGGCCTTTGACACAGTTCCTCACAAGAGATTAGTGCAGAAGCTAGAGCATCAGGCGCATATAACAGGAAGGGCACTGCAATGGATCAGAGATGAATACCTGACAGGGAGGCAACAACGAGTCATGGTACGTAATGATGTATCACAGTGGGCACCTGTGACGAGCGGGGTCCCACAGGGATCGGTCCTAGGACCAGTGTGCTATTTTTGGTATATGTGAACGACATGACGGAAGGGTTAGACTCAGAAGTGTCCCTGTTTGCAGATGATGTGAAGTTAATGAGGAGAATTAAATCTGATGAGGACCAGGCAGGACTTCAAAGAGACCTGGACAGACTGGACACCTGGTCCAGCAAATGGCTTCTCGAATTTATCCTGCCAAATGCAAAGTCATGAAGATAGGGGAAGGCACAGAAGACCACAGACAGAGTATAGGCTAGGTGGCCAAAGACTGCAAACCTCACTCAAGGAGAAAGATCTTGGGGTGAGTATAACACCGAGCATGTCTCCGGAAGCACACATCAATCAGATAACTGCTGCAGCATATGGGCTCCCTGGCAAACCTGAGAACAGCATTCCGATACCTTAGTAAGGAATCATTCAAGACACTGTACACCGTGTATGTCAGGCCCATACTGGAGTATGCAGCACCTATTTGGAACCCGCACTTGATAAAGCACGTCAAGAAACTAGAGAAAGTACAAAGGTTTGCAACAAGGTTAGTTCCAGAGCTAAGGGGAATGTCCTATGAAGAAAGATTAAGGGAAATCGGCCTGACGACACTGGAGGACAGGAGGGTCAGGGGAGACATGATAACGACATATAAAATACTGCGTGGAATAGACAAGGTGGACAAGGACAGGATGTTCCAGGGAGGGGACACAGAAACAAGAGGCCACAATTGGAAGTTGAAGACACAAATGAGTCAGAGAGATAGTAGGAAGTATTTCTTCAGTCATAGAGTTGTAAGGCAGTGGAATAGCCTAGAAAATGACGTAGTGGAGGCAGGAACCATCACAGTTTTAAGACGAGGTTTGATAAAGCTCATGGAGCGGGGAGAGAGAGGGCCTAGTAGCAACCGTGAAGAGGCGGGCCAGGAGCTAGGACTCGACCCCTGCAACCACAAATAGGTGAGTACAAAATAGGTGAGTACACACACACACACACACACACTCCACACACACACACACACACACACACACACACACACACACACATACACACACACGCACACACACACACACACACACACACACATACACACACACACATACACACACACACACACACACACACACACATACACACACACATACACACACACAACACACACACACACACACACACACACACACACACACTACACACACACACACACACACACACACACACATCACACACACATACACCACACACATCACACACACTACACACACACACACACACACACACACACAACACACACACACACACACACACACACACCACACACACACACATACACACACACACACACACTCACACACCACACACACACACACACACACCACCACACCACACACACACACACTCACACACACACACACCACACACACACACATACACACACACACACACACACACACTACACACACACACACACACACACACACACACACACATACACACACACACACACCACACACACACACACACACACACACACACACACACACTACACCACATACACACACACACACACACACCACACACCACATACACACACACACACACACACCACACACACACACACACACACATACACAACACACACACACACACACACACACACACACACACACACACACACACACACACACACAACACACACACACACACACACACACACACACACACATACACACACATACACACACACACACACACACACACACACACACACACACACACACACAAACACACATACACACCACACACAAACACACACCCACACACACACACACACACACACACACACACACACACACACACACACACACACACACACAATGCTGATGATGACACTCTTTAAATTACTTGTGCTCACACTCTTGGAATGTAGCTCATTGTTGATTGCTCTGTTCATGACAGGAGAATCATTAGAGCTGGGAAAGATGCAGAGATTGTTTACTAATTGCATAGAACCAGTAATACATTTAAACTGCTAGAAGGAAATGCCTCAAAGTACTTGGATTGTATTCTCTGGAGTAAAGGAGAGAGAGAGATATCTGATAATACAGTGCATACAGTAGGTCTGCAGTGTACAATATTCTGACATAATGTTTATCATGTCGGCACTTTGGGACCATTTGATCATGCTAACAAGTGATTCGCTCTTCAGATGGTGGGACTGTGTAGCTAAGAAAACTTACAAAACCAGTCGCACATGTTCTGATGTTTTGTGGGCATCCTGACAGTCCAGCATCTCTTGATCAATTATCCCATTCATCAGAGAGCATGTCAGTTTCATTTTTGACACCTTCAGTGCCCTGACATATTTACTTTTTGTGCCCTTCTCTCTGTTCCATCTTGAATGCAAACTCACTCCTAGTGACTGCTTTGCTCATTATTATTTGCTACATCAACCATAACCTCCATCCTACCATTGTCTTCCTGCCAGTTCCCTCCTTTAACACATGTAACTCTTCCCCTCAGTTTTCTCTTACACCTTTGCACTGTAGTGTTGACTGGTCCTTATAGTTTTAACATTTACCATTAGTATAATGATTTTGTAATATTTATGGCAATGTTACAAAACTTCATTTATAAAATAGGAAACTGATAAAATAATAAAGAGTGGTTCAACAACATGCACTGAAAAATAAATCAATGAAATAAACTTGGAATTAATGCAAAAAAGCCTCCTGATGTACAAACTTACCAGAGATTTATGCAACCTATCAATATCCTAAATTAAAGAAGAGGAAGTGGAGTGCAGTGCAGCAGAAAAGAGCAAATGCAAATCAAATCATACCAATGTATTCATCATGATAAAAATAATACAAATAGATTGTAAAAGGAAAAATCAAAGAATCAAGTACAACAAAAATTTTTTAATCAGTTGAAGAAACTCGGCAAAGATCTATACATTATTGTGACTAAACTGTCAGGACTATGATGATGAAGTAAGAACATCAAAATGTTACTGTTGTGTTTCCTCGGTCTTTTTGGTTACATTTGTAAAAATATATTTAATTGCTATAAATAGCATATGTAGAGAAATTGGCTTATGCTTATGGAGTGGAAAAAAACACCAGTGTTGATGTTAAGAGGACAAGCTTAAGATGGTAGGGAATGCCCTCTAAATTATAGGCCTGTCTTATTAATAAGTATTGACTACTGTCATCAGTGGACAATTACTAGTGTGCTGACTCATGATGATCCAGCTTCATTTTACACTTAGTTTTCTGATGCATTACCATAACATCACGCACCTCGGTGCGCTTGCTCTCCCTCTGTGGGTTTCTAGCTCTCTTGCAGTGCTCCCCTTCCTTTGTATTTGACTGGCTCGTCTTCCTTATTTCCCACTTCTACCACTACCACTACTACTACCTCTTCTTCTTCTACTACATCTACTGATGAAATTAAGACACATGTGCGGCGTCTGGTTGTCATTGTTGTGGACGTTTCGCCAGCCAGTGGCTGGCTGGATGGCGAAACGTCTACGGTGGGGATGCCCGGGTGTTGTGCATGTGTCATTTCATCCTCTCGGTATTATATACAATTCTTGTACTACTACTACTACTACTACTACTACCTCCACCTCTTCCTGCCTATATATAGCCGTCCTGCTCCACCTCTGTTAGTGTGACTTTGTCAATGGTCCAAGTCGGACCGAAACGTCGTCGTAAGCTTCTCTCTTTTATGTGCGGGTTATTTGTGTATCGTTCCAGTCACGGTATTGTGCCTTTTTGTTATTTAATTCCTCTCAGTATTTTGTATGTCGTTATCATGCCCCCCCTATCTCTCCTGTCCTCCAGTGTCGTCAGGTTGATTTCCCTTAACCTCTCCTCGTAGGACATACCTCTTAGCTCTGGGACTAGTCTTGTTGCAAACCTTTGCACTTTCTCTAGTTTCTTTACGTGCTTGGCTAGGTGTGGGTTCCAAACTGGTGCCGCATACTCCAATATGGGCCTAACGTACACGGTGTACAGGGTCCTGAATGATTCCTTATTAAGATGTCGGAATGCTGTTCTGAGGTTTGGTAGGCGCCCATATGCTGCAGCAGTTATTTGGTTGATGTGCGTTTCAGGAGATGTGCCTGGTGTTATACTCACCCCAAGATCTTTTTCCTTGAGTGAGGTTTGTAGTCTCTGGCCCCCTAGACTGTACTCCGTCTGCGGTCTTCTTTGCCCTTCCCCAAACTTCATGACTTTGCACTTGGTGGGATTGAACTCCAGGAGCCAATTGCTGGACTAGGTCTGCAGCCTGTCCAGATCCCTTTGTAGTTCTGCCTGGTCTTCGATCGAGTGAATTCTTCTCATCAACTTCACGTCATCTGCAAACAGGGACACCTCAGAGTCTATTCCTTCCGTCATGTCGTTCAAAAATACCAGAAACAGCACTGGTCCTAGGACTGACCCCTGTGGGACCCCGCAGGTCACAGGTGCCCACTCTGACACCTCGCCACGTACCATGACTCGCTGCTGTCTTCCTGTCAAGTATTCCCTGATCCATGTAGTGCCTTCCCTGTTATCCCTGCTTGGTCCTCCATTTTTGCACCAATCTCTTGTGTGGAACTGTGTCAAACGCCTTCTTGCAGTCCAAGAAAATGCAATCCACCCACCCCTCTCTCTCTTGTCTTACTGCTGTCACCATGTCGTAGAACTCCAGTAGGTTTGTGACACAGGATTTCCCGTCCCTGAAACCAGTTGGCTGCTGTTGATGAGATCGTTCCTTTCTAGGTTTCCACCACTCTTCTCCCGATAATCTTCTCCATGATTTTGCATACTATACATGTCAGTGACACTGGTCTGTAGTTTAATGCTTCATGTCTGTCTCCTTTTTTAAAGATTGGGACTACATTTGCTGTCTTCCATGCCTCAGGCAATCTCCCTGTTTCGATAGATGTATTGAATATTGTTGTTAGGGGTACACATAGTGCCTCTGCTCCCTCTCTCAATACCCATGGGGAGATGTTATCTGGCCCAATTGCCTTTGAGGTATCTAGCTCACTCAGAAGCCTCTTCACTTCTTCCTCGGTTGTGTGCACTGTGTCCAGCACATGGTGGTGTGCCCCACCTCTCCGTCTTTCTGGAGCCCCCTCTGTCTCCTCTGTTAGAGCTTGTACTAGCTCCCGGACCCCTCGGACCAGGTGTCGAATCTCCGTCTGCCCTGGGGTTGCTGCTTCCTGCTGGGCTGTCTGTCCTGTCACCTCGTGTGTGTGTGTGTGTGTGTGTGTGTGTGTGTTGTGTGTGAGAGAGCCGGGTGCGAGGCTTGTGTGTGTACTCACCTATTTGTGGCTGCAGGGGTCGAGTCATAGCTCCTGGCCCCGCCTCTTCGCTGATTGCTACTAGGTCCTCTCTCTTAGGTGGCCCTGTGGCCTGGTGGCTAAAGCTCTCGCTTCACACACGGAGGGCCCGGGTTCGATTCCCGGTGGGTGGAAACATTTCGACACGTTTCTTTACACCTGTTGTCCTGTTCACCTAGCAGCAAATAGGTACCTGGGTGTTAGTCGACTGGTGTGGGTCGCATCCTGGGGGACAAGATTAAGGACCCCAATGGAAATAAGTTAGACAGTCCTCGATGACGCACTGATTTTCTTGGGTTATCCTGGGTGGCTAACCCTCCGGGGTTAAAAATCCGAACGAAATCTTATCTTATCTTATCTCCCTGCCCCATGAGCTTTATCATACCTCGCCTTAAAACTGTGTATGGTTCCCGCCTACACTACGTCACTTTCTAGGCTATTCCACGGCCTGACTACTCTGTGACTGAAGAAATACTTCCTAACATCCCTTTGATTCATCTGAGTCTTCAACTTCCAATTGTGACCTCTTGGGTCTGTGGCCCTTCTCTGGAACATCCCGTCTTTGTCCACCTTGTCTATTCCGCGCAGTATTTTATATGTCGTTATCAGCTCCCCTGCCCCTCCGCCTCCAGTGTCCGGGCCGATTTCCCCCAACCTTTCTTCGGGGAAAACCCGTAGCTCTGGGACACCCTTTTTGAAAACCTTTCACTTTCTCTAATTTCTTTACGGCTTGACTAGGTTGGATTCCAAACGTGCTGCATACTCCAGTTTTTGGCCTGAGGGTAAAGGCATAATGAGTCTTAAACAAAACCCTTTCGGGGGTACGAACGCTTTTCAAGGTTTGCCGCCCCGTATCGCAGCTTTATCTGTTTGATGTGCGCCTCGGGAATAGCTCGTTTTTATACCCCCCCCAGATTTTTTTCCTTGAGTGGGTCTGCAGTTTTTGGCCATCTAAACAAATGTGTCTGCGGCTTTTTTGCCCTTCCCCAATTTTCAAGACTTTGCATTTGGCGGGGGCTAAACTAAAGGACCCAGTTGCTGGACCAGGCTGTAGCCTGTCCGGGTTTTTTTCTTATCCTGCCTGATCCCATCCGATTTGATTTTTCTCATTAACTCCATCATCTGCAAACAAGGGCACTTCTGAGTCTACCCCTTCCGTTTGTCGTTCACATATACCAAAACACACAGGTCCTAGGACGACCCCTGTAACCCCGTTTGTCACAGGCCCCACTCTGACACCTCTCACGTACCTGACTCTTGTTGCCTCCTGTCGGGTATTCTCTGATCCTTGCAGGCCTTTCCTTTTAAGTTGCCTATCCCTAGCTTTTGTAGTAACCCTTGGGAAAAACGTGTCAAAGGGCCCTTTCTTGAGCCCAAAAAAAATGCAGTCGACCACCCCTCTCCTCTTGTTTACTTCTTCCCTTGCAAAAACCTAGAGGTTTGTGACACAGGATTTTCCTTCCCCGAAACCGGCTGGTTGTCAAAAATACACTTGTTTCTTTCCGGTGTTCCCCCACTCCCTCCTGACTCTTCTCCATACCTTTCAACATACAGTTAGTGAACAGGTCTTAGTTATGCTTCATGTCTGTCTCCCTTTTTTTAAAAAATTTGGGCTACATTGCCATCTTTCCATACCCAGGGGTTGCCCAGTTTCAATGTGTGTTGAAGAAAAATTTTTTATGGCACACACATGACTCTGCTCCATTTAAGGCCCATGAGAGATTCGGGGCCCACCGCCTTTGAGGTCTCAATTTGCATAACACTTCTTTGGTTATATTTCCTCATCCAGCACTTGCTGGGGACCCCCCTGTTTTGATTTCCTTGGTCCTACTAGTTTCCACTGTAAATACTCCTTTAAATCTCGTGTTGAGCTCCTGACAACCTCCGGTCGTTTCTTGTGAATTTTCCCCATCACCCCCTCAGTCGATTACCTGTCCTTGACTGTTTTTTTCCCCCTTATGTGGGGTACAACAGCTTCGGGTCAGTCTTTATTTTGATGCTAGTCATTTTTATATTGTGCTGAGCCCCCTTCTTATCTTTTCAATTGTTTCGGGTCTTCGGGGAAACTCTTTATTTTCCTGAGTTCTCTGTCTTTTGTTCCTTTTTTTTCCTAGTACACCTAGTTTTTTCCTCCCCACACCTTTGGGGGAACCAAGGGCTCGTTCGTTTTTTTCCCATTATTTCGTTTTCCCCTTTGGGAAAAAACCCCCCTCCTCTGCCTCCTTGCATTTTGTTCCACTATCCACATTCTTGTACTGGTTTTTTTCCCCATTTCTCTCCCCCCTGAATGTCTTGAAGGGAAATTCCCCATGCCTGATATTCCCCCTTTTTTAGTTTTTGGTTTTTTTCCCCCCCTATTCCTGCTACTCTCTCCACTTTGGGGCTCAACTATGTAGTCGAAGCACAGAAGCACATGGCCTACCCCAGGGCCTTTCAACATGATATCCTCGATGTCCGAACTACTCAAGGGGAATACAAGGTCCAGTCTTGCTGGTTTATCCCTCCTCCTCTCGGATGTCTCTAACATTTGATGCTGAGTTTCCATACCCCCACCACTCTTGGCTCTCCCTGTTTTGGGGACCCCCACGGGCTCCATTTTCCCATCATCCCCTTGTGATTAAAGCACTCAAACTAGAACTTTGCTCCCCCCATGTGTGCTCTCCGGGCTACCCGGCTATGTGTCGCCCCATTGCTTTTTTTGCTCTCATCGTTTTTGCTTGGCCTCCTCAGTTTGTGGTGGGTGTGCATTACTGCAATTATCACCTTTCCCTCAAGGTTTTTCCTAATAAAATAGCCTTTTGCCCGTGCCATCCATTCCCCTTTATTTTCCCCAAAACCCCACTGGTTTTTAAAAGAGCATGAAAATCCCCCCGGATGGAAAGATTTAAAAAACTGTATATTCTGGTGTTTTGTTTTTTGGAGTGCTATTATGTCTGGGGATGTCCCTTTTTCTTTTTTTCCGCTCCTCATACTTATTTGTTATTCCATCGGGATTTTATACCACACCCCTTCAACTTCTTTTCTAAGACGTGGTCTGGGAGTATATTTGGGGTTGGGAAGTGGGAGACTTTATAAGGAACTAAAGGGGGGTTGCTGTGGGGGTGGTTTTTAAAGCAGTGGGTGGGGGCATTGGATGTGGGGGGTGTTTTGGTTTAGAGTGTTTTTTTGCACTGGGGTTTTACCGGTTGGGGGGCTTCTTAGGAAGTTGTGAGGGGGGCTGTTTTGATCTTCTTTCCCCGGGCGGGATCCCTTCTTCTTTTTCAATCCCCTCTCTTTCCTCCTTTTGCCTTTGTAAATTTCTCTCAGTTTTCTGCTTTCTCTTGTGTTCTGTCGCGTTGAGATACACCTTTTGTATGCCGGCATGTCCCTTTAAACGTGCTTCTCCTTTAAACCCGTTCCGAGTCGATTCTGCCTCGAATCACTTTCACGGCCGGGTTCTTTTTTTTTATAAACCCCCCCCCATTCTCCAAAAATTTTCCAGCTGGGGCTGCGTCTTCTCCTATTTCTTTTATATGCTTTCAGTTGCTTTTTTTTCCCCTTGTTTTCTTGCTTCAAATTTTCACCATAACATCACGCAACATCGTTGCGCATGCACGATCCCTCAGTGGTGTATCTAGCTCTTCGTGGGCAGTGCTCCCCGTCTTTGTATTTTGACGGCTCGTCCTCCTTATTTCCCTCATCTACCACTACCAACTACTACTACCTTCTTCTTCTTCTCACATCTACTGATGAATTAAGACACATGTGGCGTACTGGTTGTCATTGTGGTGGACTTTTCGCCAGCCAGTGCAGGCTTGATGGCGAACCGTCTACGGTGGGATCCCGGGTTGTTGTGCATGTTCTCATTTCATCCTCTCGGTATTATATACATTCTTGTACTACTACACGACTACTACTAATGCTACCTCCACCTCTTCCTGGCCTAAATATAGCCTTCCTGCGTCCCCCGTCTGTAAGAGTTATACTTTGTCAATTGGTCCAAGTCGGACCGAAACGTCGGCGTAAGACCTTCTCTCTTTTATGAGCGGGTTATTTGAGTATCGTTCCAGTCCACGGTATTGTGCCTTTTTGTTATTTAATTCCTCTCATATTTTGTATGTCGTTATCATGCCCCCCCTATCTCTCCTGTCCTCCAGTGACTGCAGTTGATTTCCCCACCTTAACCTCTCCTCGGTAGTACATACCCTCTTAGCTCTGGACAGTCTTGTTGCAAAACCTTTGTCACTTCCTCTAGTTTTCTTTACGTTGCTTGGCTAGGTGTGGGTTCCAACCTGGTGCCGCAATACATTCCCAATAGGGCCTAAAGTACACGCTGTACAGGGTCCTGAATGATACCCTTATTAAGATGTCGGAATGTTTGTTCTGAGGTTTGCACGTCAGGACCCCCATAATCGGCATGCCTGTGATCATTTGCGGTTGATCGTTCGTTTCAGGAGATGTAGCCGGTGTTATACTCACCCCAAGAATCCTTTTTCCTCGTCCACAGGTCTTTCGTAGTCTCTGAGCACACCCTAAGTACTCTGTTACTACAACTCATAGCCGTCTGCGTCTTCTTTGCCCTTCCCCAATCTTCATGACTTTGGCACTGTGGGATTGAAATCCAGGAGCACTCCTATTGCTGGCACCCCGGTCTGCACCCGTCCAGATCCCTTTGTTATTCCTGCTGGTCTTCGATCGAGTGAATTCTTCTCATCAACTTTCACGTCATCTGCACAACAGGGACACCTCTAGTAGACTATTCCTTCCGTCATGTCGTTCACAAATACAGAAACAGCACTGTCCTAGGACTGACCCCAGTGGGACCCCGCTGGCACAGGTGGCCCACTCTGACACCTCGCCACGTATCCATGACTCGCTGCAGTCTTCCTGTCAAGTAATTCCCTGATCCAGTGTAGTGCCATTTCCCTATAACCCAGCTTTGGTCCTCCAGTATTTTGCACAAATCTCATTGAGTCTTGGACACTTAGGTGTCACATCGCCTTCTTAGTGGCAGTCACAAGAAAATGCAACACCAACCTCTTCTCACTTGCGCTCCTTACTGCTTCACCATGTTCGTTAGAACTCCAGTAGGTTGTGGAACACAGATTTCCCGTCCCTGAAACCATGTGGCTGCTGTTGATGAAACGTGTTCCATTCTAGATTGTCCAACCACTCTTCTCCTGATAATCTTCTCCATTGAATTTTTGCATTACTAATACATGTCAGTGGACACGGTCTGTAGTTTAATGCTTCATGCTGTCACCTTTTTAAAGATTGGGACTACATTTGCAGTCTTACCATGCTCAGGCCATCTCCCTGTATTCGATACAGAAGTACAATTAGTAAATTAGCGTGGATTTTTTAGGGCACGCTCCACATCAATCGACACTCTGCTCCCTCTTCTCAATTACCCATGGGAGATGGTTAATCCTGGCCCAATTGCCTTAGAGGTGAATCAAAGCTCACTCAGAAGCCTCTCACTTCTTCCTCGGTTGTTGTGCACTGTTTCCCAGCACATGGTGGTGTGCCCCACTCTCCGTCTTTTCTGGAGCCCCCCCTCTGATCTCCTCTGTTAAGCAATCTTGTACACTCACCGGACCCCTACGACCAGTTCGAATCTCCGTCTGCCACCTGAGGGGTTTGTCTGCTTTCCTCGCTTGGGGCTGTCCTGTCCTGACACCTCGTGTGAGTGTGTGTGTGTGTGTGATGAGTGTCCGTGTGTGTACAGAGAGCCGGTGCGAGGCTTGTGTGTTTGTACTCACCTTATTTTGCTGCAGTGGTCGAGTCATAGCAATCCTGGCCCCTGCCCTTCGCTGAATGCCAACACACAAAGACTCCTCTCTCTTTACGGATGGGAAACCTGATGGACCACCTTTCACAGTTGCGCTAAAGCTCACAGCTACACACACGAGGGCCCGGGATGTCGAACTTCCCGGTGGGCTGGATACATTATCGACACCGTTTCTTTACATACCGTTGACTCCTGTTTCACACTAGCGCAAAATAGGTACCTGGGTGTTAGTCCGTACAGGTGATGGCGGTCGCATCCTAGGAGGGCACAAGAATCTAAGGACCCCAATGGAAAATAAGTAAGGACAGTCACTCGATGACGCACTTGTTTTTCTTGGGTTATCCATGGGTGAGCGCTAACCTCCGGGCGTATAAAAAATCACGCGAACGAAATACTAATCATTACACCTTATACTCCTGCCCCATGACGCTTTACAATAACCACTCGCCTTAAAACTGTGTTATGGTTCCACCCGTCTACACACGTCACTTTCTAGGCTAACTCCCCAGCCTCTGACTACTCTTTGACTGAAAGAAATACTTCCTATCATCCCATATGATACATACTGAGTCTACTACAACATACCATTGTCGACCTCTTGGGTCGTGGCCCTACTCCTGAGAAACTCCCGTCTTTGTCCACCTTGTCCCTATTCCGACGCAATATTCTTTCATCATAGCTCGTTATCATGATCTCCCCTGACAACCTCGCTTCTCTCCAGTGTACGTAGGCCGAATCCCCTCCACAACCACTATCTCTCGTAGGACAAAAATCCCGAAGCAGTTCGATCTGGGACTAGCCACACCAGCGTCATTGCAAACTTTGCAACTTTCTCATAAACAATTCTTTACGAGGCATACAGTGACTAGGATCGTGATATCACCGCAACTGGATAGCACTCAGCACTACTGCCAGTATTGGCGCGCCTGACAGTAAACATGGCATAATTAGTCTCTTGAACAATCCTCTCTACACAGGAGGTAATCGAGCGAACGCTCAACATTCATAGGTTTTGCCCGAGGTAGCGCCCCGTATGCTGCAGCATTTATCTGATTGATGCTGCCGCCTCAGGAGCAATACATCCGGTGTTATACTCACCTGCCCAAGATTCTTGTTCCCTTGAGAGGAGGTACTCGCAGTCTTTGGCCCATCTAACACTATATTGTGTCTGCGTTTCTTTGGCCTTCCCCACATCTTCAAGACTTTGGCACTTTGGTCAGGGCATAACCAAGGAGCCAAGTGCGGACCAGGCTATGTAGCCTAGTCCAGACTCTTTTCTTACATCCTGCACATGATCCAACATCATCGCGATTTGGTATTCTTCTCATTAACTTCACACTCATCTGCAAACAAGGGCACTTCCTGAGTCTAGCCCTTCCGTTATTTCGTTACACATATACCAAAGAAAAAAAAAAAAAACAAAACAAAAACCCAATAAACCAAAAAAAACAATTAACTCGTGAAAACCCCAAACCTCCCCATAACAAAAAAAGAAACACAAAAAAGAAAAAAAAAAAAAACAATAAAAAAAAAAAAAAAAAAAGTCCAGCACAGGTCCTAAAGGACCTGACCCGCAGCGGAACCCCACCGCAACTGTCACAGGCGCCCCTCTACACCAATAGTCACGTAACCATGACTCGTTGTAAGCCTCCCTGTCAGGTATTCTCTGAACACACATTCGAGAGCCTTTCCCCTGTTATGTGATGCTCGCCTGAATACCTCTCTAGCTTTTCGCTAGTAAACCATCTTGAATGAGACAACTGTGTCGAAGCTTCCTTGCAGTCCAAAACAAAAAATGCAGATCGATCCACTCCCCTCTCTCTTGTCTTACTTCTGTCACCTTGCATAAAACTACTAGTAGGTTATGTGACAACTAGGATTTCTCCATACCCTGAAAACCAGTGCTGGTTTGTACAATTATACACTTGTTTTCTCTTTCCAGGTGTTCTCACACCACTCTCCTCCAGACGATCTTCCTCCAATGACCTTGCATATTAAAACTATACACGACAAGTGATTCAGGTCTGTATTTTAGTGCACAGCATTGTACCTGACCTCCCTATCTCTTCTCTTCAAAAATGGGACTACACATTTGCCCACACTTACCATAAACCTCAGGGAGTTAGCCCTAGTTTCTCCAAATCTTGTGCGAAGCCTACTTTTTGCGCTTTCATGGCCAAAACACACACTCATCTCCTGGCTCCATCTTTAAGGACACCCATGGAGACAGATCGAGTCCCCAAAACTCACCGCCTTTGAGTTTCCAGTCTCGCATAACAGCTTACTGTTATATGACTCCATCAATACCACCACATGCTGAGGTTGTAACCCCCCCTGTTCATATTCTCCTTGATTCACATACAATGTTTACCACTGTCAAATACTTCCTCTTTAAATCTCGTAGTCAGAGACTCCTGACACACTCTCGCACGTTTTCTTCTGTAGACACTACCCCATCACCCTTACCTCATCACTGACTTACCAAGGTCCCTTGACTGCGACTTGTTTTTCTCCTCCTTACAGGGCTGTACAACAGATTACGGGACAGTCTTGACACTTTGATCTGCTACAAATGATCATTACATACTTACGTCGCTGACCTCACCTTCTTATCTGATGCATACATCGTAACTTCTGGGCTCGCGGGTAATACTCTTTATTTTACCTGAGTTTCTCTGTCCTTCTATTTCCAAACACCCCCCCTTATTCACAATTCTCTAGAATAACAAATACCTAACTAATGTTATTAACGCGCACTCCCTACCATACAACCATTGGGTGAACCAAGGACTAACGTTCTACGTTCCTTCCCACTATTTTCCGTTCTTCCTTGGGAAACCAAACCTCACCATCCTTGCATCCTTGCGCAAATCTTGTTTTGCCAAACAAAGTCCTACATCATTTCTTGCAACACATCAGGTTTTTCCAGCTCATTACTCATCATCCCCACCAGAAATATCACTGACACACAGGAAGTTCCTCATCGCCATGATATTCATCCCCCCACCCCATTTGTAGCTTGGTCATTATTCCCAACACCTATTCCATGCCACATACTCTCCACTTGGAGCTCAAACTATTAGTCGAAGCACAGAAGCACATGTCGACACTAGCTCACCCAGACCGGGCCTTTCATACATGCGCATATCCATCGATGTCTCGCACTCAAATGAGTGAAACAAGGTCCCAGTACTTGCGCAGGTTACATCCCTCTCCATCCATCACTCAACAAAATCATACTCTGGTATTGTCCTCCTAACATGATTTGACATGCGCGCATGAGGTATTCACTTGCATACGCGTAGAACCACCAATCATGCTTGGACACACACATGCACTTTGGTACCCCCCATCAGGCTCCAGGTTTTCCCAGATCAAACACTCCCTCGTCATTATGACAAGCCACTCATCACTCGTACATTACAGACTCACACCCCATGCATCGTCGCTCTCCACTGTCAACACGGCTTAGTGTGTCGCACCACATTACCTTCTGCTTGCTACTCATACGTAATTTTTGTACACATTGAGCACTCTCTGCAGCTTCATATGATAGGTTTGCTGCATATACGGCAAATTATCAACACTTATGATCCCTCAAGACTGGCATTCGTTCCTACTCAAGTAGTCCCCTTTCGCCACAGTGCCATCCATAAAAAATAATCCTTTCATTTTCTCACAACCCCGAACCTGGTTTTTTTATAGATGGAAGCATGCAACTCCTCCCGGTGATGGAAAGATTGAATCTCATTTTATTACTTCTGGTGAATTTTGCGAAAATCTCGTGAGACTGCGCTATAATGTCAGGAGATGCATACCGCCTTGAATCTTTTGTGCCGCTTCCGCATACTTATTTTGTTATCATCTGCTTTTTATACCAACATAAACAACCTCATCACACTTACTTTTAATCTAAAGACCTGTGTCCTGATGCGTCTATGGGGTTTGGGGCGAAGATCGGGAGAACCTTGATAAAGGAACTAATGGTGGCGTTGCACTGCATGGGAGATGAGAGTTTGTATGACAGATGGGATGGGCGGCATTGGATGTGGCATGGTGTTTGGGTTTAGATTGTGTGTTGCACTGGGGTTTGACCTGGTTGGGAGGCTTCTATAGGAAGTTGTGAGGGAGGCTGAATTGACCTCTTCCTCTGTCGGATCTCCCTGTCGTCTGCTCAATTCCCCTCTCTTTCCTCCTTTCGCCTTTGTAAATTCTCTCCTTCAGTTTCTGCTTTTCTTCTTTGTGTTCTGTCGCGGTTTGAGATACACCTTTCTGTATGCCCGGCATGTCCCCTTAATCGTGCTTTCTCCTGTAAGACCCGTTCCGAGTCGATTCTGCCTCGAAGGTCACTTTCACTGGCCGGGTTCTTTTTTTCATAAACCCCCTATTCTCCAAAAATTTTTCCAGCTGGTCATTCGTCTTCTCCTATTGCTTTCATGATGCTTTCAGTTGCTTTTTTCACCCCAATGTAATTTCTTCTGCTTCAATATGTTTCCACCACCTTCAAACTCACTGGAGCCCATACACAAAGACTGACCTCACACTTTCATTCACCACACTGCATATCTCTGCAGTACCACCTATCATTCTAATTATGATTTCCTCCATTGCAAGCTATTTCTTTCTTCAGACTTTCACTAGTTAACATGTAACTTTAGCGCACAATGGCCTACACAGTTTCCCTTCTCAGGCTTTACCCCTAGGGCTCCTGCACTGTGAGTCTTCTATAGGGGGAGCCATCCACATATAGCTTACGCTCTTTAACATTCTACACGAGTCCCACACTGACAAAGAGCTTCTACATTCAGTTTATTAGACATCCTTCTTACACCCTAACAGTCCCCTTATCTGTGACAATTACTAGGTCCATCACTTACTAGATTAGGCAATACACTCACAAGGTTCCTTCTAGTTCTTTAAGGCGGATACTCAGATTTTTCGTTCCTCTTCTAAACTCCTGATAGTAATCCCTAGCACATCTGCTCTATGACTCTGCACACCCACTTCCTGCTTCCCATATCCTACATCCTCCAATTCTTACGCAATCTCATTAGGCTACCAGACTTTCTTCTAAGTTTCTTTTCCCATTCAAGTTCCCATTTATCAGCTCCGCTATAGCACCACTCTACCCATTTGACCGCCTCCTCCTCCTGCCTATAGGTTTACTATTCTTCCTGCTTCTCTCTGCAACCCATTTCTTGCGTTCATTATCCTAGATTGCCATCAAGAGTGAGGAAACCTAATGTAATAGTCTGTCTGTGTTAGAGTAAAGTTAGTCGTGTCACAACGTCCCTAGTGTGCGCGGGCGGGGGGGAGGTAGCAGAGGAAACTGTGGCTATGTGAGGCGACAGAGTGGCAACGGGGCGGATTTAGGGGAATATGGCGAGTAGGGAAGGATGGGAGAAGCAAGTGGATGAGTGGGAAGAGGGAGACAAGAGGGAACAGAGGGAGACAGGGTTGGAGGCGGGAGGGTGAAAAAGAGGGAAAAGGAGTGATCAGGGCAAAGGAATGAGATGTCGAGCAGGGGAGAGGGGGAGGAGTGCGATATGTGACGAGTCTGGAATGTGAGTAGTCTAGCTGGAGTGTGTGGTAGTGTGTGTGTATGTGATAGTAGTGGCTGGTGTGTGTGTGTGCTCTGAGTGTGTATGGTGTGCGTGATGAGTGATGTGTCATCACATTATGTGATCTGTGAATTATGTGTGGCGGATTATATGTGTTCTGAAAAGGAGGTTACTTGCATGCGCGGTGTATAGTGGAGTCTCGAGACTGGACATGAAACTGACCACAAACTTCTTGCATGACCTGACCCCCCACCTCCTGGACTTGACACTGCACCTCAACTTGTGCAGTGTGTGTCTGTGTGCGCGCCGCGCGCGCGATGTACGCTCTTTGTGTGATGTATGTGATTGTGTATGTGTCTCGTCTATCTCCTATGCTGTGGAGTGTATGTGTTCTGTGTGTAGCTGGTGTGCACCTCCATGTGTGTGTGAGTAGCCCAATGCGATCGGTGTACCACCTAGTTGTACTCACCTAGTCTGGAGGTTCGCGGGGGTCGCTGCCGAGCTGCCTGGCCCCGCCTCTTCACTAGATCGCTATCTAGGGTCTCTCTCCCGAGGCCGTGAGCTTTGTGTGTGCGTGTGTGTGTGTGTGTGTGTGTGGTGTAGCGGTGTGTGTGTGTCGTGCTGTGTGTGTGGTGTGTGCTAAAGTGTTTGTGAGGTCGCCTAGTTAGTTAGTTACGCATTTTGGTCCCGTACATTTGTGTGTGTGTATGTGTGTATATGTACTGTGTTTCGTGTGTATGGGGGAGTTATGAGGGGCATACTGTTAATACATACCAGTACTTCTGGGCTAAAAAGCGGAAATTACGCTACTATAAGTGTCTGCACTTTGTGTGTGTGTGTGGTGTGTGTGAGTGTGTGTACTCACCTATTTTAACACCCGAGGGGCCAAATTTGTGGTTGACAGGGGTCGAGATCCTACCCCTGGCCCCGTCTCTTCACACCGGTTGCTAAACTAGGCCCTCTCTCCGTTCCCCGCTCCATGAGCTTAAATCAAACACCCTCGTCTTAAAAACTGTGTATGGTTCCCGCTCCACAACGTAAGTCCATTTTCACTGGCGCGCTATTCCACTGCCTTAACAACTCTATCGACTGGAAGAAATACTTCCTACTATCTCTTCTGACTCATTTGTTTCTTCAACTCCTATAGTGGCCTCTTGTTTCTGTGACCCCGAGAGTCCCTGGATACAATCCTGTCCGTTGTCCACCTTGTCTATTCCACCAGTATTTTAATGTCGTGTATCCATGTCTCCCCTTACCCCCTGTCCTCCAGTGTCGGACAGGCCGATTTCACCTTAACTTTCTTCATAGGACATTCCCCTTCGCTCTGGAACTAACCTTGTTGGCAACCTTTGTACTATTTCTCATAGTTCTCTGACGTGCTTTAATCAGCGCGGGATCCAAACAGGTGCATGCATACTCCAGTATGGGTACCTGAACAAAACACGGATGTACCATTTCTATGACATGATCCATACAAATTATCGGAATGCTGTTCTCATTTTGCGCAGGCGCACCATCTGCTGCAGCCAGTTATCTGATTGCGATGCCTAGTGCTTTTCCGGAGACATGCTCGGTGTGTATACTCACCCAAGATCTTTCTCCTTGATGGTTTGCAGTCCTTTGGCCACCTAGCCTATACTCTGTCTGTTGTCTTCTGTGCCCATTTTCCCAGTCTATCTGATCACTGACTTAGCATTAGGCAGGATTAAAATTCGAGAACACATTTGCTGGACCCAGGTGTCCAGTCTGTCCAGGTCCTCTGTGCGAAGTCTCTGCCTGGTCCTCATCGAATTTAATTCTCCTCATAACTTCACATCATCTGCAAACAGGACACTTTCTCAAGTCTAACCCGTTCCGTCATGGTCGTTCACTATATACCGAAATAGCACTGGTCCTAGGCACCCGATCCCTGTGGACCGCCGCTCGTCACAGGTGCACCTCACTGTGATATCATCATTACGTACCATTGACTTCGTTGTTGCCTCCCCTGTCATGTATTCTCTGCATACCATTGCAGTGCCCTTTCCTTAAATGCGCCTGATGCTTTAGCTTCTGCACTAGATCTCTTGTGAGGAACTGTGTCAAGGCCTTCTTGCAGCCAAGAAAGCAATCACACCCCGCGCCCTCTCTCTCTCTTGTCTACTTCTGTTATTATTATCATAAAACTCCAACAAGGTTTGTGACCATCAGGATTTGCCTTCCGTGAATCCATGCAGGTTGGCATTTATATCTCCTGTCTTCCGTTCCAGTGCCTCACACCACTCACCACCTGATAATCTCTCCATAATTTAGGCATACTATACACGTCAAAGACACAGGTCTATAGATTAGTTGCTCTTTTCTGTCTCCTTGTATTTACTGAAAATGGGAACATACACTTTGCCGTCTTCCATACATCAGTAGTTGCCCAGTTAACCAGGGCTGAGATGTTGAATGAGGTTGGTGTATCTAGTGGTATGCCACAACACATATCGTGCACGCCCCTTCTATGGAACCCACGGATTAGAATGTGTCATCCCATTTAAGCCCTTTGAGGTAATCGATGTCCCTTTAGCATTTTCTTCACCTCCACCTATGTTGGAACACGACACAGTCAGTGACACTCCATATCACATTACGGTAAACATTGCACTTATTCTTACAAAAGAACATTGTACACATGACACGCACTTGACACAATAACACATAAGCATTGAACATTCAGTTCATTCATACATTAAGAATATTATACATGACACAGTCCTTCACTAGTGTCACAAACGTGGTCGCGTCTTTATAGTTATTTACAAGTTTTCATCAACAATTGTCGTCCAAAATGACCGTAAACCACGTATAAATGTACGTAAAAATACATAATATATGTGTATGTTTGTGCGCTAGTTTAGTCTTTTCCCAATGTCATATGAAAAGGACCAATAAATAAATAAAAAGAAAACAGTGTAATATTTTAATACAGTGTTTGATGGAGGTGGAAAAGTCTACAACACTTGGACATTCATCTACATAAAAAAAAACACTTACAAATATTTTAAAAACGATAAATAAACAAGAAAATCTCGTACTTAGACCTAAATTCATTAGTGTAATATAAAAGATTTTCCAAAATTTATGATATTTATCCTCTCGGAGGTGGCGGAAACTGTGAGGCAGCGTGGTGCGTCTAGCTGACCTACGGTCAGCGGCTGTCTTGGTGGTTAATTACTGACGCAGTGCATTTCTGTGTGTGGTCCCTCCATAATTCCACCCACCTGGACAGTCTCTACGTAGACCACTAGACAAGACCAAGTTTCCCATGCAGCGAGGTCACTGAAGGTGGGCAACCGCTGACTCTGGGAAGTTGGGGAAGGGAGTCCATCTGAGTTACTAATTGGAACCTTTCTGAGACCACTGATCCGGGGAAGGCAACCGGCTGGACTCTGGGGAAGTGGGGAAGGGAGTCCACCTGAGGTGACATGAAGTGGACTCCCTGGAGAGACCTGAACCCGGAACGCACCGCTTACTCTGGGAAGTGGGGAAAGGAGTTCCCATCTGAGGAGACCACTATGCCTCCTTTAGACACTGATCCGGGAAAGGCAACCGCTGACACTGGAAGTAGTGGAAAAAGGGAGTCTCATTCTGATGTGACATAAGTGTACCTCCTGGAGACAACTGATCCGGGGAAGGCACCGCTGACTCTGGGAAGTGGGAGGAGGGAGTCCAGCAGGGTGACATAGGGCAAGTGGACTCGGCCTGGAGTCACTGATGCCGGGGAAGCACCGCTGACAAAATTTCTGGGGACGTGGGGAAGGGAGTCCACTCAGGTGCACAAGTAACTCCCTGGAGACACTGATCTAGGGAAGGCATCCGCCGACCTTAGTAAGTGGGGAAGGGAAGACATCCGGAGCGGCGGATGGATTCCTGGATTCATAAAACTGGGAAGGTTGTGGTTGAGGCTGACCTTCGGTAAAGTGTGAAAGGGAAGAAATCCGGCGGTGACGGAAAGATCTCCTGGATCTATGATCCTGAGCAAAGGCAAGAATACCAGCATTTGAGGCTGACCTTGGTAAGTGGGGAAGGAAGATATCCGGCGGTAGATGTAAGGATTCCTGATACATGATCCTGAGCAAGGCAAGAAGACACAAGCAGTTGAGGGAAGGAAGACCTTAGGTAAGTGGGGGAAGGGAAGATATCCGGGAGCGGTAGACGGAAGGATTCCCTGGATACATATCCTGAGCAAGCAAGAATACAGGCAGTTGAGAGGCTACCTTGTGTAAGAGGGGAAGGGGAAACACATTCCGGAGCGAGTGGATGGATTCCTGGAACATTGAACCTGGGAGGAAGGCATGTAATACGTGAAAGTTGAGCTGAACCTTGGGTAGTAGGGGAGGGGAGACATCCGTTCGGTAGACGGATGGATTCCTGTATACATGATCCTAAGGCAATCAAGAAATACCTCTGACTCTGAGGAAGTGGTTGAAGGGAGACCACGCATTGAACACAAGCAGACTCCTGGAGACACAGAACCGGGGAAGGCAACCGCCGACCTTATGTAAGTGGGAAGGAAGACATACCGAGAGCGAAACGTATGTATTCCTGGACACACGAACCTGGGGAAGGTGAGGCTGGAAGGTCAGAAGAGAGAGAGAAGAGAGAGAGAGAAGAGAGAAAGAGAGCGAGGCCTGAACCTTAGGTAAGTGGGGAAGGGGAGCATCCAGAGCGGAACGGATGGATCCTGGACCCGACAACACTGGGGAAGGTTTTAGGCTGGAAGGCAGAGAGAGAGAGAGAGAGAGAGAGAGAGAGAGAGAGAGAGGCGAGGTGACCTTAGGTAAGTGGGGAAAAGGGGAACAACCGAGAGCGAACGGAATGGATTTCTTCTGACACTACGAACCAGGGGAATTGGTTGAGGCTGGGAAGGCAGAGAGAGAGAGTGAGAGAGAGAAGAGAGAGAGAGAGGCTGGAGGCTGAACCTTAGGTAAGTGGGAAGGGAAACCAATCCGAGTGCGAACGGATGATTCCGGACACACGAAACCTGGGGAAGGTTGAGGCTGGAAGTGCAGAGAGAGAGAGAGAGAGAGAGGCGAGCTGAACCTTATGTAAGTGGGGGAAGGGAAACATCCGATAGCGTACGGATGGGATTCCTGACACCACGAACCTGGGAAGGTTAGGCTGGAAGCAAGAGAGTAGAGAGAGAGAGAGATAGAGAAGGCGAGGCTGACCTTAAGTAAGTGGGGAAGGAAGACATCCGAGAGTGCGAACGGATGGATTCCTGGACACACGAACAGGAAGGTTGAGGGGAGATTGGCCGCATGTTAACCACTTTTTTTTATGGACCGATTACGTTCATTTTTTGAGTAAATATTAAATGTTATATCGAGGTAATGCTGTTGCTGAAGTTTCAATCCATATCGGCCAAAAAGAAATGAAAATATTGGCAAAAATAACGAATAAATCCTAACGAAAAATTGCATTGGCAGGGCACAGTTTTTGTCAGTGGTACTCGGACAATGGTTTGGACACTTGCTGCTGTCTAGAAAACTCTAATTCCAATCACTTGTCCATTGAGAAATTTAAAAAAAAAACCTAATCTTCATGCTAAAAAAAAATAAAGTTTTTCATAACTTTTTTGATATAAATTGAAGATGTCTCGGCCTTGTTGTCCACATAATCTCAAAAATATTTGGGATAGTATCGGAAACAAACAAACAAACCAATGCTACCCCCCACCGTAAAACAATCATTCTTCTCCATGTTTGTTTGTGAAAATCAAGTCAATTCATTTTCATAATATAAGACTGCAGTCACCTAAAATAGGTAAATAAGTTCCGTTCGAGATATAGGCCGCAGCGCGCTGCCCCCCGCTTCCCGGGAAAAATTTTTTCCACCGAAAAATTAATTTTTCGCTTTATTTTACACTTCTTTTTTTTCCGCGAACCCATTAAAACGAGTTGTTTTATTACAGTTAAATCCATTGTAAATATATCCTTTTTTCCCTCTTCTCTCATCACCGATGAGAGAGGTTCGGGGTCGGACCCTCTCTTCAACAGACCTTCAGGGGAAATATCGATAGAAAAATTTATTCCTCGGTGCGTCATATTATGCATATAATTTTTTTTATGAGGTGTATTTTAATTTTATACATGCTATTTATTATATTGCATTAGATCATAATGATCAAATTGTGATAGATAAATAAGCCTTATAAATTGATATTAGCGTAGGTATTGTGAATATTTTGTGTGCTGGAGGTGTCGGGCCATTTTATGCACGTATTCCCAGGGTTCCCCGTTTGGTTCCTGATCACATTATCTCCGCCCACTCTGGCCATGATCTCAGATGGTGAATTTTGTATTATATTAGGACATACAGATGTACGATAAACTGATTTCAAAAATAACACGGGTAAAACCGTTGCAACAAAACGTCAACAAAGCTTAGTCAGCGCATCTTACCGACATGTTGCGCGTTCACAGCGCTGTCAGAGTGGGGGGCCAACCATGCCTGTTATAAATGGCTGTAATTCCTTTTAGAAAACATCGTACTTTAGCAAGCGGCAGCGGCGCGGCAGCAGCGACTTCCAAGCTCCGTATTATTCTCCAATACCCAGAGCTACAAATGCTCCTATGATGACCTAGTTACAATCAAAACTGCAACTACCCAACACCGGTATTTTTTTTTTAAGCCCCCACCCAAATGACAAAAATTAACCACAGTGAAACCTACAAATCGAAAAAAAGAGAGATCAAAGGAAGACGCACAACAAACCTAAAGCAACACCCCCCGCTGCAGCCGAATCAATCGTAAACCCTAATGCTTTGTATACTACAAACTTCTGTCTGAAACAACACAATTCCTGATATTATGAGGGCGCAATCTATAGAGTAAACAACAACATCCAAGTAAGGCCAGCAAGAAAACATACCGAAAAATCAACTATTCCACACAAGTGCTCAGTCCAGGAGGACGCCCGGCACCCAGCTACCACCCCACTCACCACTCACTCAAGGCGACAACCACTACAAATAACAACAAACATGGCTGCCATCCTAGCCCATCCCATCCTCCCCGTCACTTATACCCCGATTCAACTACCTAGTATTCTCTCAGGTATGACCAACGATCCAGATACCCTAAAGGTCCATGCATCCTCCTACTCTAGTAATTGAAATATGAATCTTCCGATGAGACGCTAACAAACAAGACACAGGATGACACAACACGAGAACATAAAATCCTCAGGTCTTTGAACAAAAGTTATCAACACCTGGAATGATAACTGAACTGGTGACAAGAAGACCATCCAAACAGTTTCATAGATAGCCATACCCCAACAAATAATAATCTCTTAAAACAAAGGTTTAAGAGCATAAAACAATGAAGAACAACTTAGATAACCATTTCAGTGACCTACTTAGCTCTCCAAGAAATAAACTGAGCAAGAAAAATCTATCGTGAAATCGGACGCAGTAATAGTTAACCAGCCACTTTTTCCCCAGTGATATGAAACCGAAACAAACATAAAGAAATTACTCTGTCAGATCATAAAGGACCAAACAATGTTATTGTACCAAGTCTGACCAATAAAAGAAGCCCGATTACTCTGACCGCAAGGTAGAAAAAGTGTATGCTTAGATTCAACTCACATGATAGGAAAAAAGACTTAATTATGCAATCTATTAAAGTAAAGAAAAGTATACATAAACGATGTCTTAACCAAAACGTCAGTACCTCCTGTATAAGTCAGAAAACTTAGCGGAAGAAGAATAATTACACAATACAACAACCAATGCTTCACACGGGAATGAGGAAAATTCTAGTTAGGAACACAACAAAGTCGGTCAACTGTACACAATCACGAACGAGAATGATCTATCAGATTTTCTCAAGCTACAAATCTTACAGAGAAAATAACTAAACGTGTCCATGTCCAACTTAAAATTCTACGTAGTGTAGTGTAATGTTAAGCTTCCATTATTGTTCAAATATTCATTGTACAATCTCTTAGTATTAAATATAATCAACTACCTCAATTGTGAATTCCATTAGAGCTATAAATCTACCTTAGGGTTTAATTTTTCCTTATTTACTAATGTTTCCGCGCCTTTAACATTCGCTGAATTGATACTTCTCTGTCCATATTATACTCCTCATATTTTTTTAATACTAACAATTGATTATTACTTACTAAAATTAATAAATATCATTTTTACTAAAATTTCATTTACTACCTTAACATATTTTGACAACATTAATAAACCATTTACTTACTAATTACCTTTACCTGTTTAAACCAACATTTACTACCCTAAGATTACTCTTAACTACCTTGTACTACTGCCATAATAACCTCAAGTAAACCTACCAGTGCAATAATGAACATGAAATAAACATTACTATTTTCACTTTTTGTATCATTATTACTTACTAATAATTCTATTAAACCAACCATATTTACTACCGATAGATGTTTTAGTCCAATTTACTTTTGATACATTAAACATTAATTTATACTCCCAATAACATTTTGTTGCCAACTTTTCAAGTTTTTATATCAACCCCACCATGTATAATCCTTTGTACCTGTGAACCTGGGTACCTGTCCTAACATACCATCTTACTATCATATTAGAACCAAACCATAACATCACGCAACATCGTTGCGCATGCACGATCCCTCAGTGGTGTATCTAGCTCTTCGTGGGCAGTGCTCCCCGTCTTTGTATTTTGACGGCTCGTCCTCCTTATTTCCCTCATCTACCACTACCAACTACTACTACCTTCTTCTTCTTCTCACATCTACTGATGAATTAAGACACATGTGGCGTACTGGTTGTCATTGTGGTGGACTTTTCGCCAGCCAGTGCAGGCTTGATGGCGAACCGTCTACGGTGGGATCCCGGGTTGTTGTGCATGTTCTCATTTCATCCTCTCGGTATTATATACATTCTTGTACTACTACACGACTACTACTAATGCTACCTCCACCTCTTCCTGGCCTAAATATAGCCTTCCTGCGTCCCCCGTCTGTAAGAGTTATACTTTGTCAATTGGTCCAAGTCGGACCGAAACGTCGGCGTAAGACCTTCTCTCTTTTATGAGCGGGTTATTTGAGTATCGTTCCAGTCCACGGTATTGTGCCTTTTTGTTATTTAATTCCTCTCATATTTTGTATGTCGTTATCATGCCCCCCCTATCTCTCCTGTCCTCCAGTGACTGCAGTTGATTTCCCCACCTTAACCTCTCCTCGGTAGTACATACCCTCTTAGCTCTGGACAGTCTTGTTGCAAAACCTTTGTCACTTCCTCTAGTTTTCTTTACGTTGCTTGGCTAGGTGTGGGTTCCAACCTGGTGCCGCAATACATTCCCAATAGGGCCTAAAGTACACGCTGTACAGGGTCCTGAATGATACCCTTATTAAGATGTCGGAATGTTTGTTCTGAGGTTTGCACGTCAGGACCCCCATAATCGGCATGCCTGTGATCATTTGCGGTTGATCGTTCGTTTCAGGAGATGTAGCCGGTGTTATACTCACCCCAAGAATCCTTTTTCCTCGTCCACAGGTCTTTCGTAGTCTCTGAGCACACCCTAAGTACTCTGTTACTACAACTCATAGCCGTCTGCGTCTTCTTTGCCCTTCCCCAATCTTCATGACTTTGGCACTGTGGGATTGAAATCCAGGAGCACTCCTATTGCTGGCACCCCGGTCTGCACCCGTCCAGATCCCTTTGTTATTCCTGCTGGTCTTCGATCGAGTGAATTCTTCTCATCAACTTTCACGTCATCTGCACAACAGGGACACCTCTAGTAGACTATTCCTTCCGTCATGTCGTTCACAAATACAGAAACAGCACTGTCCTAGGACTGACCCCAGTGGGACCCCGCTGGCACAGGTGGCCCACTCTGACACCTCGCCACGGACCGATTACGCATTTTTGGTACTATTAGAAGGTTATATCGAGAAAGCTTTTGCTGAAGTTTCAATCATATCGGCCAAAAAGGAAATGAAATATGAAAAAATTACGAAGAAATCTACGAAAAAATTGCATTTGGCAGGGCACAGTTTGTCAGTGGTACTCGGACAAGTGGTTTTGACACTTGCTGCTGCTAGAACAACTCTAATTCCATCACTTGTCATTGAGAATTCTAAAAAAAACCTTATCTTCTTGCTAAAAAAAAAAAAAAAGTTTCATAACTTTTTTGATATTTTGGGAAGATGTGGGCCCTTTGGGTTGCCACATAAATCTAAAATTTTTTGGGATAGTTCGGGAAACACCAATGCTATCCCGCCTAAACAATCAATTCTCCTTTGTTTGTTGTGAAAATCAAGCCCAATTCATTCATAAATAAGGATGCAGTCACCCTAAATGGTAAATAATTTTACTTTCGAGATATAGGCCGCAGCGCGGGGCCCACCCCCGCTGCCCGGGAAAAATTTTTTCCCCGAAAATTCGCTTTATTTTACACTTTTTTTCCGCGACCTTACGAGTGTTTATTACATTTAAAACCATTGTAAATCCGTTTCTCTCATCACTGATGAGAGAGGTCGGACCCTCTCTTCACCTTCAGGGGAAATATCGATAGAAATTTATTCCTCGGGGCGTCATATTATGCTATATATTTTTTTTGAGGTGTATTTTTTTATGTTTTTTATGCTATTATTATATTGCATTATACCCATAATAGATCAATTGTGATAGATAAATAAGCCTTATAATTGATTTTAGCGTGGGTATGGAATATTTTGGTTGGCTGGGGGTGTCGGCCATTTTATGACTATTCCCAGGGGTTCCCGATTGGTTCCTTGATCACATTATCTCCGCCCCACTCTGGCATGATCTCAGATGGTGAATTTGTATTATATTAGACATAAAGATGTACGAAAACGATAAAAATAACACGGGGAAAAACGCAACAAAAACGTCAACAAAGCTGAGTCAGCGCTTCTTACGCGACATGTTGCGTCAGCGCTGTCACCATGCCTGTTATAAATGGCTGTAATTCCTTTTAGAAACATCGTACAGCGGCAGCGGCAGCGGCAGCAGCGACTTCCAAGCTCCGTATTTTTCTCCAACTACCAGAGCTACAAATGCTCCTATGATGACCTAGTTACAAGCAAAACTGCACTACCCAACGTAGCACCCAGAATGACAAAAGATTACCAACAGTGAAACCTACAAATCGAAAAAAAGAGAGATCAAAGGAAGACTGCACACAAACCGAAAGCAACACCCCGCTGCCAGCCGAACAACGTAACCCTAAGCTTTGTATACTACAAATTCTTCTTAACAACAACAATTCCTGTAGTATTATAGGCGCAATCCCAAGGGAAACAACACCAAGGCCAGCAAGAAAACACCGAAAAATCAACTATTCAACAAGTGTAGCCAGGAGGACGCCGGCCCAGCAACCACCCCACTCACCACCACTCAAGGCGACACCACAACAATAACAACAAACATGGCTGCCACCAGCCCATCCTCCCCTCTCTTCCCCGGATTCAACCTACCTAGTAGTCTCTCAGGGATGACCAAAAGATCCAGATACCCTAAAGTCATGCATCTCCAACTTAGTTTTTTGAAAATATGAATCTTCGAGAGACGCTAACAAAACAAGACACCAGGATGACACAACTCGAGAACAAAATCCTCATCTTGAACAAAAGTTATCAACACCTGGAATGACTAACTTTTGACAAGACCATCCAAAAAAGTATAGATACC